>JALJCO010004199.1:0-600000 GCA_023101725.1 Atherinomorus stipes
AAAAAAGGTACCAAAAAAAACATCGTCGTGAGTAGTGAACCGTAAGCACATATCAATACAGTGGCCATTTTGAACTCCCACAATGGCTGATTTATAACAGGAACCCAAGAGGACCTGAAGAAAGCCAGGAAGAGTTACATCAGACTGACTTACTGGGTAGAGAGAGCTCAGAGAAGATACACGATGCAAGATGGATGCTAAATTAGCCTTCATTAGGGTGCGTTTCATAGAAAAATCTGCCAAAATTTAGTAGTTCTGCTTTTAGTAATTTTAAAAACGTCAGTTTTGAAAAAAAAACAATTAAAGATATTGTAACTTGCTAAGGTCTGACATTGTTGGAGAAATCACCTCATGCTCTGTCTGTTTTGATTTTGGTTCAACTTTCATGTAAAATGAAAATATTATTTTCCGTTAACATCACAGGCTGAAGATGCTTTGATGGGCTGATGAAGATGAGGAAAACATGAAGTATAGCACAAGGGTGCAGGGTGATTCTGGTGGCATTTAAACAGAATTTAGATACCATTTTATCCAACACAGTGAATATATAGCAAACACAATAAATACTTCTATTGAAAAAATACAGGACAGAAATAGAAAGAGTCGCAGTTGCTCAGTCCAAGTCCAGCTAACATGTCCGTGACCAGCGACCACCACATCTAAAGATTTTGAATTTCATTAAAGCTCGTCTTTGTGCTTTTCTTTGGTTTGAATGGTGCCAAACTTCAAAGAAGCACTACTGAACTTTGGTATATTTTCTCAGTTAGGCACTCCCTTATGACCGCTAATTTAGCATCTGTCTTGCACCTAACCTACCATCCGTCAGCCATGGTGCGTGTTCACAACAGCCAGTGTGTTGATATCCAGTTGCTGACGTGTGACGTGATGTGTGAAACATGATGCTTTACTGTGGGGGAAAAAAAATTCTGTAGTATGCAGCCTCGGCTACAACCAACAGAGGCTATGGAAAGTACATGATGAATCTCAGTGCGCCATTAAAATGAGCCAGAAATGCTTTTATGGGGGTCAGAAAATTACACAGTGTTTCTTTAAATATATTTCCTCTTTTTACTTCTCTATTCTCTTTTTCTTCTTCGTTTTATCCAGTTCTGCTGTTAATCAGAGCCTGTTTGCACACAAGCACAGACTTTCTGAGTTTGAAGTTGTTTCATAAAGGACAAAAGTTTGCCACCATTGAAACGTGTTTGGAATAAAATTATTTAAATTACTATTAATTTACTTAAACACCCTTTAATTTAGGCCATCAAATGTTTGGACATCTACTCCAGTCTGACTGACCATCAAAGCAAACCATGTACAAATAATATCATGCCAGGGATGAAGGTTTATCTTTGAATAAACCAAATGATTTAAAGCAACACTGACTGGAATTGAAACAGTGTTAATTACTTCTCTGCTAGAATCTGAAGGTTTCATCCAAATTTAGTTTCATCCATTAATGTCCCAGCTCTTTATAACACCAACAGCTGAATAGCTTATCAGTCCCACCCATTCCCTGCTCTCTAAATCCTCAGACTACATTATATGTTTTCATATTTTATTAGAACCTATGACCAAAAATGTTTGTATACGTTTATATTGCATTTCTACGGCTTAAGCAAACAAAGTGGAATCACATGTAGATGTTGAAGATTTGCTGAAAAATAAGACAAAATGCAGCCTCCCTCTCCTCAGTCCTAGCTTCGTGGGCTTCAAGTTACCGTCCTTTGTCTTTCTGCTCGGCTGAATCTGCTGTGGTTAGTGACCCACCTGAATTAAAGAGGCTGGCTTTAATCCCTGTTTCACACTGGAAGCAGACGGTTTGTCTGTGATAGTGTAATCATGGGAAGAGCTCCCAGGATTACCAAATGAACAGAGGGAGTTTCAGCGGATCAGCACATGAAGGGGCAGACATGAGCATCAGGGGTTTCTCTCGGTCAACATGTCATTCAACATGTTAGTAACTTAGAACAGATGTTTTGATTCATGCTGAAAATTTAGCTACTTGATGGATTATAGATTCGTTTTTTCATGAAATAGTTGAATAATAATCATTGTCCCTGATGGATTAAACCGACTGGTTCTGGAAATCCAGTTCTTTCCAGACATTATGCAGAATATGTCAGTAGAAACCAAATATCACCACAGCAGCAGTGTCTCCTGAATCAACATGAGGCATTGTTTGATGTAAATTCTTTCTTTCTGACACCAAGCAGATAAACACAGCCAGTTGTTTTTTTTTCTTTTCTTTTAGTATTTTTCAGTTAAAGTCACAGAGAAGTGATTTCCTTTAAATCCTTTGAGCCTTGTACCTGTTTTTTAGGCCTCCATACCAATGATGCGTATATCTCTGCAACCACAAGGTCTATTTCAATACTTTTGGATTCGTAGTAAAGGGAACAGTTGTGAGATTAGGCCAGAGGAGTAAATATCAGTATGTATGTTAAAATCTATTTTTTTTTTAAGGTAAAAAATTAATAAAAAAAATATATATATTTCTGCTAAGGCCAGCTCTGACAAAATTAAGCAGGACAAAACCAGAGCGATTCAAGTACAGACAGTTCAGGTGAGGTCTCCAAAATGGCCATTTAGGCACAACCTAAATTGTCTCTAATCCTCATCCTCCTCAAATGATAGCTCACCACTTGCTATCCAAGTATTGATGAGTCTTTGGACTGTTGTTGACCCAGATACCAATAATCAGACCTTTCGGACACAGACTCGCATATTTTCTATGACCATAGTTTGTGTCCTTAGATATGGTTGTTTAAGGTGCTAACAGGAAATTGGAGGCAGCTGGCAAGGGTCTCCACAGTCGGATCCGGCCTTTTCCCGGGGGAAGCTCTCTCCATCCACCCCACAGGGCCTGGCATAACTTAAGTTACTTTATTACCTCTGCCAAGGAGGTAATGTTTTTCGGTACGTTGGTTTGTCTGTCTGTCAGCAACTTTACGGAAAACGTACTGGACGGATTGACCTGAAATTTTCACCAGCCGTGTGCCTAAGGACGAATCCGTTAAATTTTGGTGGTGATCCGGATCACCTTCTGGAACCAGGAACTTTTTGAAGGATTTTTAATCATTGTGAGAGCTGCTTGGCGGAGGTCTGCGCTCTCCGAGTGCTTTTCTATTTTCTTTTAGTTCTGTTTAAAATTTTACATGTATGTCAGTTGGGTTAATAAAAGATGATTTTTTAAATGTCAATTAGCTCCCGGATTAACAAAGTAACAAATAAAGGAAGATGCTTTTTACATCAAAGTTTGCTGATGACTTGAACATGATTTAGTCCAGCCAAGTCTCAAACTTCTCATACAGCTGTGTGAAAAAGTGTTTTCCCCCTTCCTGATTTTTTTTTTTTTTTTTTTTTTTGCATGTTTGTCACACTTAAATGTTTCAGATCATCAAACAAATTGAAATATTAGACAAAGATAACCCCAGTAAAAACAAAATGCAGTTTTTAAATGAAGATATTTATTAATAAAGGGGGGGGGGGGGGGGGGGGGGGGGGCAAAAAAATCCAAACCCTCATGACCCTGTGTGAAAAAGTGATTGCCCCTAAACCTAATAACTGGTTGTTCCACCTTAGCAGCAACAACTGCATCAAGCGTTTGTGATACTGGCAGTGAGTCTTCTACAGCGCTGTGGAGGAATTTTGTTCCACTCATCTTTGCAGAATTGTTGTAATTCAGCCACATTGGAGGCTTTTCCAGCATGAACCGCCTTTTAAGGTCATGCCACAGCATCTCAACCGATTTCAGGTTGGGGACTTTGACTAGGCCACTCCAAAGTCTTCATTTTGTTGTTCTTAAGCCATTCAGAGGTGGACTTGCTGGTGTGTTCTGGATCATTGTTCTGCTGCAGAACCCAAGTGTGCTTCAGCTTGAGGTCACACACAGATGGCCAGACATTCTCCTTCAGGATTTTTGGTAGAAGCAGAATTCATGGTTCCATTTACCACAGCAAGTCTTCCAGGTCCTGAGGCAGCAAAACAGCCCCAGACCATCACACTACCACCACCATATTTTACTGTTGGTATAATGTTCCTTTTCTGAAATGCCGTGTTACTTTTACGCCAGATGTAATGGGACCGACACCTTCCAAAAAGTTAACTTTTTCACACAACTGTTGTCAACACTTAAATCTTGAAGTTTTTATGAACATAATCGAGCCACAGAACTACTAGAAAGCAGATCATTCTTTTTTTATGAGGGGAAAACACCTGTGACATAACATTTTGTCCTATCTTTACATAAAAACATTGATTTGAATGAAAAAGAACATTCTGGATTGAGATGTTATGAAATGGGGGATTAAAGGCTGATCACTCCTCCTTTTGAATAAAAAATCCCTCTTTACTATCGAAATATAACTATTGATTTGATATTCAAGAACATTTAAGTTAATAAAAACCCAGTTTGCATCCATCTCTGAAGGTCTTTAGTTGTATTTGTGTGATGAACAGTGTGTTTTTGCAGAACAGTATATGGAGGGTTGATAAAATTCAAATTTGTGGTTCTTCTCATTTCATCTCTGTTGAAATTTGCATGAAATTTTTTCATGATTAGTGTGTTATTCATGAAGTTACAAGACTTTTAGTTTTGCAAGGTCACAGTGATCTTTGATCTTTGGTCATCAGAATTAATTTAGTTCATCCCTGAACGGAATCAGATATTCGTGCCAGATTTTACAAACTGACAGACACCCCAGAACATGTCTTTAGGCGGCAGTTGTAAGTGATGTGAGAGACATCAAAATAAACGTTAATTATTCACTCTGTCTCATTTAAGATTCCCTCTTGACGGTTCAAAAACAAACACATGGCTGTCAGGGAGGGAAAACATCCTGTTTTAATGTCACTGCTGTCCTATAAAAATGGAACGTGAAGTTTGTTTCACCATTCCCTAAAACCTTTATTTTTCTTGATTTGACCAAGAATTGTTTATCAAAACTTACATTCAGTAGATGTCCTGGAATAACTTTGTATGACATCTTATAAATTTGTAGAATATTGTCATTTTTACAGCTTTTAGGACTTTTTTTTTTACTCGGATAACCTAATTTTATGTATGAAATTGGGTTTAAATGATCCATTAGCAGTTGAAGTCAGTAATTTTTTTTTCCTTTTATCCTTAATTATAACTAGCAAATGCTTTTTCATAAAGTGTTTGCAAACACTTCTTTAACAAATATTCATCTTCTCTCTCCTCAAAAAGTTACTTTTACAAGGTGAAGCAGTGACGTTCCTGCCACTGGGTTTAAATTTAACTGCAGAGTTTGGATGATGCCTTCAGTAGGATTTGTGTACAGCGATGTTTGCACTTGAGAATGTGTGTTTAAACTGTGTGTCTGCCTGTGATTCGACATGGGGAAGGTAAATAGCAAGAGGACGACTGATATTAAATTACCCTCATTATCATGTCCTAGCACTAATCCCATCTTAGGGCTTTTGAAAAGCTGCATTGGAGATCAGTTTTATGTCGCCATTGTTTTGCAACAGAGGAGAGAGGGTAGGGTTGGCTTCTTTATGCATTTTCAAACGCTTATCTGTCAAAAATATTGACAGTGAATGCATAGAGATCAAACATTTTTCAGAGTTTAGCCACGTCTCAAGGGTATGCATTAATTTAAAAAAAAAAAGAATAAATAAAGTTGTATATAACTGTTTTTAAAATATGAAGGGAAATGATTCTTGGCTTGCTGAATTACAATTTAAAAAACAAAATAATGAATTTGATGCAGCAGTAACTAAACTAAAACATGTTTCCAGTGTGTTACATCAGCTTCCTTTTTAATGAGACTTTTTAATAGTTTGAAAACTGAGGATGCTAATTGTTGCAGTATTCAGAGGAATATGTTTGCTTTATTGCTGAATCCAAGATTTCAGCTGCCCACCAGTCTGTGGTGGTGGTTGTCTGATTCTCTTCATTATGCTCCGTACTCTTTCAGTAGGAGATTTAGACTGCGGGCAGGCCAGTCAAACACACACACAGCGCATGAAGCTATGCTGTTGGAAATCATGCAGCGTGATGTCCGATATTCTTTTGCTGAAATAACCACATACCTTCTGGGAAAAGATGTCACCTTGATGGTAGCATGTGTCTCCATCAATGACACCTCCACACATATATGTAGTCATCCATGCCATGGGCGCTAATGCGCCAAAGCTTTCTGCAGTCTTGCATTGAGAAATATTTTTGCTACTTTATTAATGATTTTCTGACTAAGTTTGGAACAAAGTGGTGAGCCATAGCCCATTTGTGCTTGGAAAGATTAAGGGTAGTCTGGGGGGTTTGGTTCGATCGGGCAGGAAATGACCAAAAATGTTCCACCTTCGTATGTTTTGCTTTTGCACAGTGCTTTACTGAACTTCCCGCTGATACAATGACTGCTTGTTTGGGGGGTATTATTGCCCAAAATGGCTACTGACCAAAAAGAAGAAAAGCTGCCCAATGCCCGACCCCTCTCTGGTTCACTGGATGGTCCACTCCAGAGTGCAAATTTGTGTTCACACAACTACAAACAGAGCCTTTGTGTGCACACAGTTCCAATGAAAATGCTGTGGTGTCAATGCCAGGCCTGTAAGTGGCGCTGCAATAGAAACACACAGACCACTGTGAAGAGACGCGCAGATACAAACCACCGGCAATAAAGAAGCGGGAGAAGAAGTGGGAGGTCTGCATGTTTCTTCTAAGGGAACCTTGGGCAACATTAGGTTATATAAAAACCAAAAAGGTTGTGCACACAGTAGGAGTGAATGGAACATGGTGATGTTTGCAGTCGGGCTGTGTTAAAACAAATTGATTTTCCAAATCTGAATCAATATTCATATTAATTTCTAAAGATCAATTCATACACAAAGATAATTTTTATTTTATTTTTCTTCAAATGACCATTTTATTGGAATTGGGTGAATTTTTAATGACTTATTTTTGATAATGCACCAGGTTCGTGTCCAGCTGTAGATATGTCTGGGGTCCTGGATCTGTTTGGGTATTATGACCCACAGTATGTTTGTGAAAGCAACTGTGTCAACATTAAGAGAGAGGGTTTGGTCCTTACATCCGCCAATAACTACCATTGCTTAATTCATTTGTTTTTGAATGTCAATATAAAAGCACCAATATGAAACTACAGTTGTGTAATTTGAGTAATGGCTAAAAAAAATGTTTTCAGTGTCAGCAAACCAAGTCGAGATCAGATCGGACCGGATTGAATTGAATTGAATCAATTGTAAACCATGAAAATCGCAATCGAATCGATTCTTTAAATTTGAATCGATACCCAGCCCTTGTTTGCAGAGCTTTTCAATTTTGGAGCCGTTTGAAACAAGCTGCAGTTTTACCCCGGCTTTACACCGGGTCCGTGAGCACAGCGCCGCACAGCGTTACACCATGCGCACCAAATCACGCCCGTTGTAGTCAATGGTTTGATTTACAACGAGCACGCCGTAGCGCGTGAGCAGTCCGTCATTGCTCCATCATGTCGCACTGCTGCACTAAAGATACGCACCAGTTCTATTTTTGATGGAGCACGCACCGACACCGCGTAAATTCCAGTAGTTCAGACCGGACCGGACAGGAAGTCAGACACGGAATTCGGTGTAAAACTTCCTAAACAAAAGTCACCGTACAGATTTGTAACTGCTGAACTATCTGAAGATGACATCACCTCCGTGGACACAAGGTTTCAGAGAAATAAGAAACGATGAAACACAAACGTGAACAAAAACCACTATTTAGATGAGAATCATAGTCGGATCTTGCAATCCCTCTCGTGATTCAGTGACGTCACGGATCTAGCAACACGGTGCGCTTGCAGGTGCGCTCGCAGGCACGCCATGCATGGTGTAAGTGCTTGCGCCATGAAGGTCGGAGCAAAGCCATGGTGTCACCAGTATGCAGCGTGCACGGACCCAGCGTAAGCCAGGGTTAGACTCCACAACGCTGACTCTGTGTGGACAAAATGTTCAAACAATAAAAAAAACCATAGCAGAATCACCTAAACTCGTTTCTATGTGGATAGAGCCTAAATATTTAGTGGTTGTATCTTTTATATCCAGTCCTGACGCCCTTACCTGTCACCAGCTAATCTGCTGGTCATAAAATCCTCTGGAATGTAAGTTTTATCGACTATAAACGTAGTTTTTTTCCTTTTTCTTTGTTCCTCCATCTGCATTTTTTTTTAAAGTTTTAGTTTAGTTTTAGTTAGTTTGTTTAGTTGTTTATGTTTTCACAACGTTGGTCAATAAAAATGCTGAATAAGGTTTCTTTGAACTTCTGCCTGTTGAATGAACTTCAGATCATGAAATGAAATTCAAGTTTTTAAGCTTAACAAAACAAAAACAATATGTTTTACAGTACAGTGTATGGTACACAGTCTAAAGTGAGTTGGATAGCTCACCTCCTTCAAACACTGGTGATGTGCAGCATCTGACACGCCTCCTAAATTCATACATGTACCTTTCCTCTCTCAGCACGGGAACCAGTCCATCCAATTATCTGGATAGTCTCTCCATCTCTGGCAGCTCCACCATCCCTTCATCCTTCCATTCATTCATTTCTTTCTCCACCTCCCTTTTTTTCTGCCTCATCTGTTCGTGCCCAGCGGATGCTGCACAGCAATGCTTGTTAGGTAGACCAGAGCTCTTTGAAGCCTCAGGTCTGTGTGTGTTAGGAGGAAAGAGAGGCAGTGATAATGATGATGTCTGCGGCTGCATACTTTACACTGAACGAGGACATGAATGGCGACACGTGTCAAACGTGCTGCTCTATAAACGTGACTGTCTGGTGTGCAACTGCATGGGTGTGTGCATGAAATCCTGCTCTCAGTCTGACACTTTGTAGCTCTGAGTGACAAAGAAATGTGTTTCCCTGGATACTCCATTTAACAGTTGCCATTTCAACTCCCACTCAGCTATTACACTGGTAACGTGCAGCACACACACACACACACACACAGTCACGCACAGCACTGTTCGCAAAAGTGTTCGAGCGATTGTTGCCCAGCAGACGCTGTGCCGAGGTCTAATGGTTCAAGACAATTTATTGCAGTCATTAAGAGGACATTAAACTCTCTGAAGCAGCTTTACCTTTGCAGGAAAGTCTGTTTTCAGCAGACATTGTGACTAACTTTGTATCCACACAAAAAAAACACACAAAAAAGAAGAAATGTCAGGAAGTTAGATGAATTGCATTCATGTTTTTTTCAAGATCATTCTCGGATTATGTTTTAGTCAGAGATAATGACGTCAATGTGATGTCAATCTTTTTATTAAATTAAATTAAACATTAATTGATTTAATTTATTATTATTATTATTATTTTTTATTATTATTATATTAAATGTAATTAATAACATTAAATTAAATTTAAAATTAAATTAATTAAAACTAAAAATTAAAATTGTCTTAATTATTAATATTTCAAATTACCACACATTAACACTCTGTTGCCTACAGTTTAAATTTTTTATCTGTTACTGAAAAAAACATATCCAAATCTTCACTTGCTGGGATTTATTGTGGCCCTTTTGTACAAAATAACTGCAACAACAGCAGCTGACATTATTAAGATGAAGTGGAACAGAGTTCGTCCACAATAAAATTACAGCTCCAATCCCACCACTGACGATGTTTCCACTCCCATCTAGATAGATACTGTAGGTAGATAGATAGATTGATTGATTTTTGTCACCTTAAAAAGCAAAAAAAATTTAATAAATATTGGATAATAATATAGATCACCATATAATAATGTATAATAATAATAACCATAATAATGGAACACCTTCAATAAAATTGAAGGTGCAATCAACTCATAAGGCACAAAAAATAAAAAAGTCCAGGAGTGAAAACTGTAATAAAAAATAAATAGAAGTAAGACATAATAAATTTTAAACACATAAAAAAGTTGGTCTCAGGACAAACTGAACATGAAAGAAATGACACAGAGGAGCTTCTTTTGGATAAAAGCTGTTTTTAAAAACATTTTGTCCTTCTTTCATGGCTCCAAATCTCCTGTAAGACCCTCCTGACGTGAAGATATCAACACAGCTGACAGATGCAAACAAAGATGATTTCCAGTTCAAATCCCACCTTCCTCTGTGTTTTCTAAAGCCCTTCCACTCCTCTGGATCACCATCCTTTAGTTTTATGCTTTGCACTGGAAATGAACACTTGTAAATATGACACTAAATTTTTTGTGTCAATGATACCGTCTAGCTAAATGCGTCACACCAGGTAGTGTTTGTTTGGCTACTTAACGCTAACGGACGGGGAGTAAAGAAGTGACGGTGTTGCCAAGAGTTAATGATTAGTCCAGAAGATTTTATGAAATGTCAAGTTATTTGCTGTAATCAGAGCAACATAAAATCGTTCAGTCAGTAAGCAAATGATGTACTCAGCATCCAGCCTAAATGAGGCACAACAGAACTGCCAAATATAAAAAAAACAGAGAATTAACAGCCTTTGTAAAAGTTTGAAACTCTTTACTAACTTTTGATAAGTTATTATTGCAAGGTTTGCTTTTTACAGTATATCGCAGTGAGGATTGTCAGTTATAATCCATTTCAATAATGAATCGTAGTTTACATTAGCACACTGATGTCTGACAGATATGATAAACAGAAGAACTTTGAAATCTCCAGATAAGACACCCTTATAAATAATTGTAGACCCCTCTAATGTTGTCAGATTTTCATGCTGCAGATACGCACAAATTAGGACTCGCCACTAGGGATGTTCAAATCTTTTTTACAGATATACTGATATTATCCAACTCTTAATTTCTGATATCAACCGATACCAATTTAAGCAGACAACTGAGGTTGTATCTCTCATATTTTGAGAGATACAACGACATTCTGCTCTGAGAGCAAAGATCCCAAAATAGCCTTAACTAAGCCAGAGGAG
This sequence comes from Atherinomorus stipes, assembly GCA_023101725.1. Taxonomy (NCBI): domain Eukaryota; kingdom Metazoa; phylum Chordata; class Actinopteri; order Atheriniformes; family Atherinidae; genus Atherinomorus; species Atherinomorus stipes. The sequence continues at coordinate 10,909 of JALJCO010004199.1, forward strand.
TTCATTTTGGACATCTGGCTGCCATATATCAGATATTAGCAGGTATTAGCCAACATGTGGCTAATTATAATGTTTCTGACAACTTGGTAACTTAACCAACAACTTAAAACCAGACATGTTATAAGCAGTTTCAAAGCAAGTCAGTCTGTAGCAGCAGCAGCTGCACTGTAGTCACATGACTCTACAAGGAATGCTGGGAAATAAAGTTCTTCCACAATAACAGGGACTTTCCTACATGCAGGAGCTTGCTAATGGAACAAGATCTTGGCAGAATCTGAATGTAACAATGAGATCTTGCGAGATTTCTTGAGTAAAAATATCGGCCAAAAAAACAGATTCTGATATTTTCCAATATTACATTTTAATGCCGATATTGCCTGATAATATCGGACATCTCTAATTGCCACTTCAATAATGGCAGCGCCACAATATAGAACAATACACAAAACGCCTGCTGGATTTCTCCATTTTAGAAAACAAAACATCTGATGATCTTACGGCCTCGTTACATTAGGGTTTAAATTGTTGTTCTACATTGAGAGATTTATAAAGTTTTTTCACTATAAAGTTATGTACTGTAGTCATTCACTGTTAGACTGCATTTGTTTCTGTGTCCATGCTAAAGTATAGATATCTGCGCTATGATTGTGACTGCCGTGTACTGAGAAATGCGAATTGAACTGAGAATTTTTGAGTCCAAAGATCCAAAACGCTTCATTATCCAAATGTGTCAGTGCTATGGGAGAGGTATGTGGTGGTGGGATGGACCCCTGCTTTATAAGCTTTCAGCTTCAAAGGGAATCCTTTTTTCACAATATAATGTTGAAATGAAATAATATCCACATATGTGTTATTAATATTGTGGAAATAAATCAAAATCAAACAGAAAAAGAACTACACTATGTTGAAAAAATTCAACTCCAGTCTCGGATAATTTTGCAAACCTTGCTACTGGTTTGATTTTAAAAGCAGACTTTTAAAAAAGAAGAAAGAATATCCCAAACGAGGTTTCCCATCTTGCTGGATTTGCTTTTCGTTGCAGGCAGGAGTGTAAGAAGCTGCGTGAGGAGCTAAAGGAGGATCACGAGGAAGACAAAGCTTCAGCTCTGGCTCAGTTGGCACAAAGCAAAGAGCAGGAGCTGAGCAGCGCCCGGGAGAGCTGGCAGAGGAAAGTGGAGGACCTGCTGGAACAGGTGCAGCATGCTGGACGTCTTTCTTCTACATCTCTATCTTTTTTTTTAACTGTGTGAAAAGCTGAAAAATGCAGATTTTAATCCATTGTGTCTCTAGTAAATAAAGAAATGACTTCACTCGGACAGAATTAAATTATCACAAAGAAAAAAAAGTTGCTTATTGTAAAGTTTAGCCTCCATCTTAAAGGTGCAGTACGTAACAAAACCAAAGTCAGTGGCAGAAAGATGTGATTTATATTTCAAAACTTTGTTTCTATTGATGTGTACTTGCCCTACTAGAATAGCCGTTATGTGTTTATTTTCTTAGAATGAGTAATTTGTATCTGTCTGGGGGAGCACATACATGGAGGCTGCCATTTTTACGACTGTGTCCCTGAATGGAAAGTGAAGAGAGAACCCTCACGTCTTTTCTTTCAAATACCCATCTTTACCACTAGATGTCAGTAATTCTTACATACTGTACCTTTAAGGACCTTTTCAACATTAAACACCTGAAACTTGCAGCTGAATAGTTGTAATTATATCAGATATTAGAGAGCAGCTGTCCTGTAAGACTTTATTATTCCTCACACCGACACAAACTCATTGATTATGGAACGCTGTATTTCACATCAGAGCTGTTAATCACTGCACAGAAATATTAATGTAGCATGACTAAGCTGTCCTATGGACATACTGATGAGTCCTTATTTAAGTTAATTTCTGCTCATGCACCAGCTGCTGGTCGTCATCACGCCCATGTTGTCAGTGATTGATGTTACAGTTAAACCATATTTATTTAATTTGAAGCCAAATCAGATCAGCAGTCAGTCTGCCAAACAAGATGCTGTTTAGGATCTAAGTGGCTGGTGTTTTAACAGATGTGAGTGGTGTGAGTAATGCTTTGATGCAACAGGATTCAGTTCATAAGACGAGTTGCTGCTCCTCGCTTAAGCATCAGCAGAGTTTGAGCTTGTAGATAATCGATAGAACGGAGTCCCACAGAGAGAAAAGCTGTAATTCAGCTCGGAGCTCTGATAAACCTTCTGTACTCAAACTGCCAGCACAAACAACAAGGAACACAGCAGAGCGTATAGCAGTGAAATAACTGGACGTTTGTCTGAAGAATGAGTATTAAACTGGAGCAAGTTGCTGAGGCAGGAAAACAACTCATAAATCTGGATGTTGCTTTGCGGAAGTGGAAATAATCTGGTTGCAATGAGATTATAAATCCATCATTGATGCGTCAAATCAGACTCTAAACAAAGGTTGGAATCAGCAGGGCTGGTGCGGATGCATCTATAGAAGCTGATGTTCCTCCACACATTAGTTTTATGCAGAGGGCGGTGATTAGATTTCATGTCCAGACGTTGTGTCTGTTACATGCACGCCACAGACTGCTTGGATGTTCCACCGAGTTTGAATCTTACAGGTGCATGTGCAGTAGCATCCTCCAGTTGGGTCTCCAAAGCGACCGCCCTCCTCATACCATGAGTTTTACACACTGTTGGGTTAAAAAGTAACCCAATTTGAGTTATTTTTTAACCCAACCGCTGGGTTAATGAGCACCAATCCAACAATAGTTCATTTGACCCAACAAAATGGGTTGTGAGGGCAGCCTCAAGAAAGGGTCTGGACTTTTGAAATGACTTCTTTCAAAATGTACCTTGGTCAAACCTCTAACATGATGCCGTAGAGTTGGAACCAAGTTCCAACAACGGTTGGGCTGGATGAGAGAGTAACTGACCTGAGACCTGTTATCATGGCTAAAATGAGGACTCGTCAACCCCAGAAAGTCCCCCAGCTGATGTGAATTACTGGGAAACAATTCCTACCACAACCATCACTCAAGATTATTATGGTTAACTAAAACTAAAGAGAGAGAGAGAGAGAAAAAAACAAAACTAAAATTGAAAACATTTTTGTTAAATGATCTAAAAATAAGTGATAGTTTTTTTAAAAAATAAAAAAAAAGACAATAACTAACTGAAACTAACAAAAATGATTGCAAAAACATGTTTAGTTTTAGTCTTTGTATTTAGTACATGAAATCTATTTCTATTTAATGTATTTACTTTGCTCTACTGGTTTTACTCCAAGTGACTTTCTGATGATTTTGAATGTCACACCACACAAATATCTATAATACGGGGGAAAAAAACAAACAAACATATAAAAAAAATAAAACTAACACTGAAACTAATAAAAACTAAACTAAATCTGAGCATTTTCCAAAAAAATAACAATTAATAAAGGCTAACAAACCTGCTCAAAAAACTCACTAGAACTAACTGAATTGGAAAACAAAGATTCAAAACTAAATAAAAACTGAAACCAGTTAAAATTCCAAAACCATTACAACCTTGGCATCGCTGACACCATGAGTTGATCTGTTCGGCCACCATATCGGTAACTTGAAGGTCAATAAGGAGGCACCACGGAGGAGGAGGCTGGAAGCCAAAATCATGTCAGCACTTCACCGGGTGAACCCAAGACTCCAACTCTGGACACAGACCACGACACCCTCCCTGAACAAGGTCCAGTTGCCGCTTTTTATCACACATTGCCAGGCCATACAACCTCTGTCCCATCTGAAAGGCTCCACCACTCAGAAAGTCTCCACCGGTAAACTTCCTCTGCTAACATGTGACTGAGTCATGCAGCCTCTGTTTTTGCTCAGATGAGAACCTTTGTTGTTATGTGAGACTAAACGTTGCTGCGGAAGCTCAACAAACCCTTAATGCCAGTGATGATTCAAGTATTCATGAATTATTAATGACGGACTCGGATGATGCGCCTCTATTTGCTCCTTCTGATCGTTTCAGCCCATTTAGACATTCGCTGAAGAAAAGCTGAGCATCACAGGGCAAAAGAGACTATAAACAAGAGTTCCTGTTCACAGATACAGACATTTGAGATCTTTACATCGACCGCTGAGTTCAGCATACTTTCCAATGACAATGTTATATTTTATCTATTTAGATATTCTTGTTTCTCATACCAGTTTGCAGAAGTCAACATGGATTTATTCTGCACACCGTACCAGACTAGTGCTGTCCCCACTGCTTCCTTCAGACTGTTTAGTGCTCCATCCATGCATTGCAGCATTAGTTTATTATGTTTTGCAAGGAACTGCACGTTATTTGCATAAAGTTAAAGGCTTCCTCACTGGAGGCCTCAGGAATTAGTTTAGCTGAACTTATCTCCACCCTCTCTTTGCCCTTCTCTATTATCCTGCTGCATGAACTCAGACTTTTATCCAGCTGCTTTAGCTTGCAACAGTCTGGTTCAGCTTTACTGCTGACAACTGTAGACTCCCCCGGAGTCAAGTATTTATCATCCTGCCTCTCTGCGTCCAGATATCCCTGTTGAAGCAGAGTCTGGAGATGCAGCTGTCCCAGTCGCAGTCGTCGCTGCAGCAGCTACAGCACCAGTTCAGCCAGGAGAGGGAACACCTGAGGATGCAGCTGGACGAGCTGCAGATGGAGCATCAGCGGCGACAGCAGCGTCTGCAGGAAGCCCACTGCTGCGCCGTGCAGGACATGGAGCACACCAGGCAACGTGACCTGAAGGTAAGAGGCGGCAAACACACACTCAGACATCTGCAAACAAAACTATCTTAAAATTCTACAGCAGACTTGTGAATTCCCTGTGGAAATTTGTTTTACTATAAATAAACAGTTATCTCCTCATGCAGAGGCTCTCATCAGAATGCACTGTGTGTATCCTTGAGGCCAAACAGACTTGAGTTCTTTTTCTTTTCTCACAAAGTCCTTGAAATATTTTCAAAATATTTTAGTCATGCAGCTATTAAGGCAAACAGCCTTCTTCTCTCTGCAATTAAATGCAGACTTCCACCATCAACCGTCCCCACAGCATTGCGCAAACATTGCACTTATGGCACATGGATGGTCTCGTATGCTAAAATAATTCCTCCGCATCAGTGAGTCAACTAGACTTTATTTCTATTGCACTTTCTATAAAGTTTTGCAACTGCAATAGCTGTTATAGGTTTATTTTCTTAGAATGAGTCGTTTATATCTACTTGCTGGGGGTGGTCATACATGGAGGCTGCCATATTTATGCTGCCATTTTTTGTCCCTAAATGGACAAAACAATGCGAGTGAAGTGAGAACCCTCTGAAATTTAAAACTGCAGCTTTGTTTAAAGCTAGAGTCCGAAGCCCCCCACCGTTTCTGTTTGCAACCAGCAGTATTCAAACTGAGCACCCCTCCCTCTCAGGCTAATGGTCGCCTTTCTTCAGCCTATTCAGCTTTAACGACTCCTTCAGAGCTCAAAAGCGGGTAAATGCCAAACTAATAGTAACCCTGGTTTTCCAACGTGCACTGTCTAAAGCTCTGACCTTTTCTTCGGTGCATCTGCCGTTTATTTTTCTTTTTTTTTTCTTCTTTCTTCGAGAGTTTGAGTGACTGGTGTCTGCTCCAATCATGAGCTCATTCCCACACAGCGTCATGCCCTTACTCCACCCAGAAATGAGCCGGATTTCACTTGCACAAGTCTAACGTTTATTTTCAAGGGGGAAACGTTGGACTCTACCTATAATGGGAGTTAGAGACTGTTTGGGATCAGTTATGCCTTTTAAAGGCATTAAAAATAGTTACTCATCGTCCAGTCAAAGCTACACCTGAGACCACTGGATCCACTCACACATGAAAACATCTTTATGTCTGGGAGAATTTTGGCCACTAACAGCCACCATACAGTCACAGCAGTGCTGGAATATGAAGTGTCACTAGATGTCAGTAATTCTCACACACTGTACCTTTAAAGAAACTCATGCAAAAGAATAAAGCCGCTCAGACCAGATATTGGCTTTCAAGCTCCTTAAAAGGGTATAAAATCTGTTGTTCAGTGATATTTCCATTAATGTTAATAATAATTACACATATAAATGTACATAAAGAAAAAAAGGAGGGTCAAGACTACAGTTCTTTGTGATTTCTCCTTTTAAACAAGTGTCTGCTTTAATGACCCTAAATGAGAACAGTTAGTTCAGTCCGCATGACAAAAATACTCAATGACATTTGTGACGTTTTATGAGTTGTGCAGCATGAAATGCTTGACGTTAAATCTAAAATGTTTTCAGACAAAAGCTGCAACATGAAAACCACCGATTTTAATAACAATCAAAGAATTATAATCAAGAAGATGATAAAAAGAAGATGAACTGTAAGCTTCATCGTCTCTGACGTCCTCGTCAGGAGAAGCCGTCCTTGACATTTTCATTGAGCGGAGCCTCGTCGGAGTCGAGGTTAAACCGGCAGTGACTCATCTCGGTTATTACTCACTCGCTCTGACAGCAGACGGCTTCTGTATCAAAACGCTTCGGTGACAGCTCCGTGTTTATGGCAAGAAATGCATGCACCAACACAACACATGTGCTCCTCAAGGTGCCGAGAAAATGTTCTTCAAGGCTAATCTACATTTCACAGTCAAGGTCGATTTGGATCAGCTATACGTCCCAATCCTTAATACCCTCTTCTACTTGTACGCTGTAATTGTGTTAATACTTGAGGGGAGAACGGAGGTCAGACATCACCGTCCTCACGGTGTCTTTCTGCCAGATACTCGAGTACAAATTTGTACAAGTGTGTGTGGAGGAAGGATAGCACCTCTGACTCACACTCTTATGAAACCGGCAGTCTTTGTTATCCTCCCGTAAACCGAACTGACTGCTGTAACAAACGCGCTCGTCTCTTTTATCTTCATCTTCTCCTGTTTCTCCTCTGATGGCGCACACTCTGTCAGTTCAACCACAAAACAGGCCATCCTCCTTATTTCTCAAAGTATTCTCATTCCATCACAGTGTTACTTAATAAGCAGTGAAACCGAGTGTTAAAAGCTGTACGGAGGCTCTTTACGGTGATGGGTGTTTATATTTCTGTCTGCAGTGCGGAGAGAGAAAACTCAATTATCTAGAGTGGAGCCATTTTAAAAGATGGCTTGTGTATGTGTGTTTTACGTGTTTGCGCGGATTGGGGGGGGGGGGCATTCATATTGTCTGGTGTTATCTCTTCACAGTTCACAGGAAACCATATCCAAGGAGTAATAAAACTGTTTCAAATCCCGTCAGTACAAGCACACGCACACATTCACAAAACCAGATTTACTTTTCCGACTTGCTGCCACGGAAAGCTACAAATAGAAGCGGTGCGCGTTCAGGAAGCGAGTGACAGCTTATCTTACTTTGTCTTACTTTGCTTTTCTCGCTCCTTGAAAAGGGGGAATTGTTTTAGTGTGACAAGTGTACTTTTCAAAGGAAACGTAGATATTAATACACAAACCAACAGCCTGCACTGATTTGGAAGTCATTTCAAGCTTGTGTTTGACTGAAAAAAGTTTAAAGGAAACGCAACTTTTAATCCTTTAGGATTCTCACTTTAGATTTGATCAGAAAAGCACAGCTTTTGTATTCAGAGAAATGCTGTTAAAACTGTTGGAAAAGTTCAGTAATTGGCAACATGTCAGTGACATGTATGAAAAGATGACCCAGTAAAGATGGAGAGGGTATTCATGTCTGCTCCAAAACAGCATAACTCTAATGAGATGAGCTTCTGCAACCACAAAGTCTGTTGGAATACTTTTGAAGTCATAGCAAAGGAGACACTTGGTGGTTAAAAAGCTACTAAGCCTTCTTTTACGTATTTACATGTTCATAAATAATTTTTCTATCAAAACAACCTTATTGAATTGTTACATTTTGTACAGATGTTAACGGCTCCTGAAAAATGGATTCCTGTGACTTTTACCAGCTGACCAGGGCTGGCCCGACCCTTTATGGGGCCCTGCTCAGAATTTGATATGAGGGACCCCCGAGCACCACACACCTCTGGCACACAACTATTACTGGTGCTTGATCTTTTCATACACTGTTAATGTAACACACTCATTCATGTACGTTATTGTGGTTGGTTTACAGTACGGGCCGAGAGTTTAGACTCACTCCCATTAATAGTTATTCAAATCACTAGAAACTGAACAAAGTAATAATAAGTAACAATAAATCAAAATTTACTAAATTATAATTTAATGAAATAAAATATTGATTTTGAATTGTGGTTTTAAAAAATAATTTAAAAAAAAACAAAATTGTTCCAGACAAATTAGAGCACCTTGCTAATGAACAGTGGACCAAAATACCTGTCAACAGGTGCAGGAGTCTGATTGGACGCTACAGAAAACACACTATTGCAGTGATTTCCTCAAAGTTTTGCTCAATAGATTTTTAGTTCAGGAGCCCCATAATGCTTGTTTTATTTTTTGTTTGGTTTTTATTAGGGCTGTCAAAAAATGAATCCTGATTAATCACATTGCTTTTTTTACTTCTAGAACACATTTAGGGTTAAAGGTGTCTCACCAGGAATTCTGCATTTATCTTTAGTAGACTAAACTACTGAAACCCTGTCCTTACACGTCTCCCCCTGGTCCTTCAGACAGCTGCAGTTTAGTCCAGAATGTTGCTGATACGTCCTCACACGCTGACTTCACAACTGTCCTAATGTGAAGCTGAAATTCAGGTCTGAGTCCTGGACTACTCCCAGACGTGTAGCTTGGTTTTAGCCTTTAAGTTGTAAAACAAAAGTTAATGTATTTTCTGTATATAGCAGTAGTAATTAAAAAGGACATCTCTTGTTTGACAATAGGATTAATTTAGGATTATTTTTTTGACAGCCCTTGTTTTTATATTTCTGTTGAGCCACAATTCAAAATTACTGTCATGATTTTGTCAAAATGTATTTATTATTACTTTTGTCAATCTCAACTTACAAATTTAAGTGAATACTTACCAGTTTAAATGCAGACTAATATACTATTGGACTCTTAGGTTGAATAACATATACTTTATTAATCCCAACTAAAATGCCAATTATTAAATTTGTTTTTTGCGTTTAACCCATCTCAGACTGGGCCTGAGAGCAAATTACAGTGCCCAGGGAGTGGTTGGTGGGGGTTGAGGACCTTGCTTGGGGGTCGATGGTGGTTCCCCTGAGTGCCGCAACGGCGGACTCGGACCCGCCAAAATCCACGACACTACCACTAGGCTACCCACTCTCCCACATGGCAAACTTTGAAAATTATAAGTAAAACTTAAACTTTTATTTTTGCAAAGAAGAGTGTCTTTGTTTTTGCCACTCAAACATAATCTGAATCTGAATTTTAAATCCTGAATTTAGGCAAGGCAAGTTTATTTTTATATCACATTTCATAAACAAGACAATTTAAAGTGCTTCACAAAAAGGTTGCAGGGGTAGTGATTACAAGTATTTAGAAGAATATATTATGATGAAAGTATGATTCAAAATGTAGAAACAAATAAAAGGAAAACGGATAAAACTTCAAGTTAAAAAACATCTGAATAAGATTTCTATCCAGTGCAGCTGAGAACAGGTGGGTCTTTAAACTAAATTTAGATGATTTTAATTTTAAGAAAAACATTGCTAAAATGTCACTTGTCATTTCCAGAATCTCACCAGAGTGAAATGATTTTTTCCGGTCAGACGCTGAACAAATCACACATGACTTTATCTTTACCAGCTCCTCGCTCAGAAAAAGCTTTGGATGAGGTGAACATTATCATACTGCAGCAGCTGCAGGGTGACTGAAACCAAAAGAGGAAACACATTACTCCTGTTTCAAGTCCTTGTGGTGAAGTCCTTCGGGTTAGTTTGGGCATTAAAATTCTGCTCTTCGGTTTTAAGTCTCACACCTGAATACACATCAGACACGCTTTGATGCTGCAGCGCTCTCCGAGGCCTCAGCTCCTCCAGCTATGTCTTTAAGTTGTCCTCAGGGTCGGGATTAAGAGCTGTGCCGGATCAGGCTGCCAGAGGAGCTGAAAGCCTCGGCTCATCTCTTTGTATGTTTATCTTTCACACTTGTTCATCGGTGTCACTCTTTTTACTTAGTTAAATGTATTCAGCCACCAGTAAAGTAACAGATATTGGCAGTCCACTAATGGAAAGAAGATTGAGTAACCATGCCGACACACACACACACACGCAGAGGAGGGAGTGAATGTAACAACATTAAAGTCGATTTGTAATTATAGGATTCGCTGTGATTAGGAGTGATTAATGTGCTCCCTTTAATTAAAGGAATAAAAGCTATGGTTTTACTGACCCACGGCACAAAAGCAGCGATGATCAATACCAACGAGTGAGCCAGATTAGCAGCTTTTAAAACTCGCTTCTCCAGTCTCCAGCCCGGTGAGGATTAGCCGTGGAACCGAAGTCCTCTCAGATCTGAAGTGTTCTGGTGTTTGCACTTAAAACTTAAGAAAAGTTGGAGCATCCTTACTGAATCTTCACTGTATCGGACTTACTTTAACGTCTTTATCTTTTCCAAGTCTTTACAGGGAAACTGGTTAATAATAGCAGTTATTAATTGTTAGTTCCCTTCAGCCATTCCTTTGAATCCTGAACCAGCAGAGTTCTGTGAGTTTATTCAGAGCTGTAACAGCAGAGGAGATAAAAGCAAAGCAAACGTCTCACAGATGGTCGCAGAATAACAGCAGCTTTTTATCACTTCATGGTGTCTTTGCAAGGCACCTTGTGGCTGTGATAGATGGGAGGTGAGGAGGCCAAAAGCAGACACATTTTGCTTAATTTTGACCATTTCTTGCACTTATGAGTGCAAGAAATGGCCAAGGAAAAAGGGAGAAGGAGAAAGTGGAGGAAAAAGACACAGACAGAAATCAACAGCAACAACTATGAAATAAAACTAGACAGCCAGCTGCTACAAAAAGAAACTTCACAAAAAACATCCTGCAGCATCGGCATGCTTCCCTGCTGCAACACACCTGATCCTGATTAAATGAATCTCTTATAAGCTGTGCACAAGTTTGTAATTCACCCTTTAATCTGAGTCAGATGTGTTGCAGCAAGGAAATATCTAAACTCTGCAGGACAGTGGGCCTTGAGACCCGGAGTTGGGGATCCCTGTCCAACAATGGCTGCAAGAAAATGAAGCAGACAATCATCAGGAGCACCTATAGGAACAACAGTCTACCACAGAGTATAGGAAAGCATAGACAACTGTCGGAGATGAAACCTGTGCAGTCAGTTGTCTCACCGTTAGATAGATAACATCATTACCAGGTGAAAATAAATCTTGTTTGGCGTTCCCGCTGCATCCACTCTGGAAAAAAAAAAAAAAGGATGTCTCCAAAGTATCAAGTTTATGATTTACAATTATGCCACATAAAACTAGAAAATGTTTGTGAAAACATGCAAGTTTTGGTGCTAATGGTTTTACAACAGTTCACAAACAACATCACCATGTCAACACAATTATCAGTAACAACAACTCGGTGCTATTTACACCGAGATCACCAATCTCGACCATTTGGGTAAGTGTCTGGAAGGATTTCAACATTTCCCTGCTCCAGCACACCTGACTCCACCAGCCAATGAAGTTCTGCACAATGACTCATCAATTTGTGTCAGGTGTATTGGCACAAGAACACAGTAAAAACTTTCCGGTCTCTGGCACAAGAGCTCCGGATTTGATCCCTGTACTAGAACAATGATGGGTGACTGGTGGTACTGGGAACAGCCTTTCTGAAATCTGCAAGTTACCAGATCTCCTCGCTGAAAAACAAGATCGCTTCGTCATTTCCAGTAAAAAATTGCGTGGTGAAAATGACTTTGGAGGACACCTGGAACGTGCATCAGCTGTTTGGACGCGTGTTCGTGGATGAGAGTATGTGAGTGCAGAGTATGAGGAAGGAGTTGCGTTTAATGATGGCGTGATCGTAGAAATACAACCCGCCCCCTCTACAGATCAGGAGCAGAAAAATAAAGACCCTGAAAACAGCAACATTAAATGTGCAGCACACTGGTGACTTAACCTGCTGCAGATGTTCCTTCTTGATGGATTGAGTTTTTGGTTTTTTTTCATAAAAAAGAAAATTAGCTTAGCCCACTGTGAACTGAAATTTTCTGCCATTGTGGCATACTTTTAGGGAAAACTGATGGAAGCAGCAGCTAGTTTTTTTTTTTTTTCCACTTGAACAGGATTTTATTTTTTTCATTTTAATTAGTCTGCACAGCAGCACCTGTTTTCTAGCCCACATCGAATCCTCTTGTCTGCTTATTGTTTTTACACACAGATAATCACAGGGTTTCCCAAAGGGGTGCAACAGAAAAGCTACAGCAGGTCAGGAAAACGCTGTGCAGCTGCACATCATCAAACACAACCAGAACTTCATTCTCAGAACAAAACAATGTCTCATGTCTGTAAATTCACAACCGAAGGTAAAAGCAAGTGAAATATGAAACACAAAGAATTTTACAATATGTTCGTTATGTTGCGGTCCACATACCAATTAAGCATCTGCAGGTACCTCAATATTAGAAATAAAGATATGAGTTATAGGATGCATTATGTTGCAGAAGATGACCTTTTATTTAATGAAACTGTGCAGCAGAAATGGTTTGTTTTTCTCTCTGCCTCACTTTTACATTTCTTTTTTATCTCTCTCTCTCCCCCGATCTTTTTACTCATTTCTCTCCCTCCGGTCTTCCCACGCTCTGTTCTCCTCTTCCTCCCTATTTTCTTGCCCTCCAATTTATTCATCTCTTGCCCACCCCTGATCCTCCCCGTGCACGCCATCTCTCCATCAGGAGTTGGAGGAGCGTCTCCGCCATCATCACCACGCAGAGCTGCAGTCTCTCAGAGAGGCTCACCGGCAGAGCATTGAGACGCTCAAACAGCAGTCGGAGCAGGAGCTGCAAACTCTGCGCTTTGAGCTGGAAGATGAGGGCAAAGCCATGCTGGGTGAGCTTTAAAGAATGATGTGTGTGTGTGTGTGTAGGGGAATTGCAAAGATCAACTTTCAACTAACCTTTGAATTTCAAAGGATTTCAAATTCTGATTTTGAGGCATTTTATGATTTTTTTTTTTTTTTTTTTTTTTTTTTTTTTTTTTTTTTTTACTTGTCCTGTCCAGCATTGAAGCAAGCAGAATGGAAATCTGATTGCTTTATTCTGTTGAACAGTTTTGCTTTATCAAGCGGAGCTTTATGAACATAAGGCTCCACTTGATATCATGTTTATTCATTTTATTTCTTTATTTAAACATTTGTCTAATACACCATTCCATTTCATACTGCTGGGCCTGACAAGGGAGAAATGAAAGTGAATAGAGGTAATGATAGAAAGTGAAACAGAGAGAGAGGAGTAAGGAAGAGGAAGAGAGAGAAGAGAAAACATGAATCCACTTACACAGTTCACTGGTACATCTGTACCGCGATCCCTAAACAACCAAGGTCTCTGTTGGAAAACAAAACAAGCAATCCCCTACAGGAGTACCTGCAGGTGGCTTAAATATCCTCAGATCATACAAACACACGCAGAACTACGCAGAGAAGAGGTACAACCTAGTCAGCGCAATGGGAAGTAGAGAAGAGGTACAACCTAGTCATCGCAATGGGAAGTAAAGAAGAGGTACGACCTAGTCATCGCAATGGGAAGCAGTGTCACAGTGTCAACATGCATAATAAAGGGTGCTCCGTGGTGATACAGTCATGCAGATGCAGCCTCGTCTCTGCAAGGAGGAGGAAGCCCGCAAGGCTCGCGACCCAGGCCCCCAGCAGCCACCCAGAGGCCCAGATCCCAGCTACCCCCCCCAAAGAGCGGACATGCATCCCCCGAAGGGCGGCAAAAGCGGCCCCAGCCGGAGCCCCCCGCAGTCTGGAGGCCCAGGCCCCAGCGGACCAAGACCAGCAGCTGCCGACCCCACCGGGCGCCGGGCGTCCCCCCGGAGCGGAGACAGCGCCGGGCCCAGGGCCCAAGCGCCCAGGAGCAGCCACCCCCCCCGGACCCGGGCGGCCCAACCGAAACCCAGGAGGACCGGACCCCCCAGACGACGCCCCCCCAGGGCAGGCCAGCCCCCACCCCCAAAGTCCCTGATACACCTGACACCAGGGCGCCACCACCTCTCCCACCCCCTACCCCGCCACCACGCTCACACACACACTCCCCACACACCTACCCCAACACTGGGGCTGAAAGATATACCGTCACCGCCCCCACATCGAGACACAGGCACCCAAGACATCAATACCGCAAGAGCAACCACATACAAGATACAGATCCCCCCTGCGCCCGCCCCCGCACAAAAAACCCCCGGAAGCCACAAACAAAACCGCACCCCCCACCAAAGCGCCCGGCCCCCAACCAACCCGCAGCCACACCGCACCGCACCGACACCAAGATGCCCGGCACGAATACCGAGGTACGAACCTCCGCCCACACCGCCCAGCCCTACCCAACACCTCCGTGTACCCCCCCCCCACACACGCATACACCCACCCACTCCGCTCTCTGACCTTACATACCCACACTCACTCCTCTCTCCACCCCCAACACCTCTCCTCCCTCTACCGTCCACACCTACCCCCACCTCCTCATACCCTCTAACACACACATGCACTCCCCCCACATAACTGCACCAACCCCTCCCCACCCCCCCACACATACGCCCCCACCTCCCTATACCCCCAATACCCCATACAGTCCCCCCCTTACATGTCCAGCCCCGCCCATCCCTCTGACCTATCACACTCCCGCCCTTCCTTCCTTCAGCCCCTCACGACCATCCCTACTAGACACTCACGAGCATGCCACTCCTTCCTCCATCCCCCTTTCCTTCAACCACTTACCCACATCTCCTCCCTCTTCCAGCCCAAGTTCCTCCCTCCCACATTTCCTCTTTCACACTCTCATTCATTATTCTCACATACCCACCTCTCTCTTGCCCATGCCCTCGTGCCTCCTGAGTGGTAGCTCGGGCCGGGGAAGGAGCCGCGAGTTCCAAGCCCCCAACACGTTCCCCCCACCACCACCCCCCATCCCCCACCCCCGGACGCAGCAGGCCAGGCATCCCCCAGGCCAGCAGATCCCCCGCAATGCAGCCAGCCTTAACCACTGGCGCGTGAAGTAGCCACTGTCCCCCCTCCCCCCAGTAGCGCCCGGGAGACCGGGGTATGAAAGGACCCTGTCCCCCCCCACCCCCACTCATGACTGTGTGTGTAAGATGTGTGTTGTTTGCAGTTAAAACTAAGGGGCAGTGCCAAGTCATGCCGGGAGTGGGGTCGCGTAGGGGGCATGTCCCCCCAACCGGCCCCTCCCTCCTACCACACACTATATGGCCCGCCCCTCAGAAGTGGTTGTGAGCTGTTGTTATTTTATGTGTTTAGGTGTCTAAGTGTGGTTAAAACTGGGGAGCAGGCTGCCTCTAGACGTGGCAAGCAAAGGCACTTTGGTGCCCTCCCTCACCACGCCCGCTTGACACGCTCCCTCCCCAAAACCCTACGTGTGTGTGTGTGAGGTAGAGCAGGGGGGGGGGGGGTCTTGGGAAGGGAGACCAGCGGGGTATGAATTCCCCCCTGGAAGAAGAGCCGTTACCGGCATTAGGTACCCCTGCCTCCCGGGATCCCCCCAGGGCAGAAAGGGCAGGCATGGCCGCCCCCACGGCCCGGCGTCCGGCGTTCAGCACAGAGGGGCCAGCCTCAGCCCCTGGGGGCGCTCGACCACGCCAGGCCAGGGGGAGGGGGAAAAAAGGGACGGAAGCGGAAAGGGGTCGGCGGAGGGGCCAGAGTCACCGGCCCAACATCCCCAGGCCTCGCAAACCCCCCAAGAGGCACGCAGAGCTGCTATTTTTTTTTTTTTTTTTTTCTTTTTCTTTTTCTCCCCCTTTCCTCCCCCCCCCCCCCCCCAACCTGACACACACAAACCCCACCAATGCACCACCACCCCCCGCACCCAAACACCCATCATCCATGCACCCCCACCCACCCACCCATCTCCACACCCCCCCCCCCCCCCACAGGCAGCCACACACACACACAACCGCATTCACGCCCCCCCTCCAGTCACACACCCACCTACACATACCAAGGACGGGGACCGCGGGGCCACCAGCCCCCCCCACGCCACAAGTCCACCGCCCCCCAGCCCCCCGGACCACGCGAGACCAACCCGTACGAGACCACCAGCGCAGGCCAGCCCCAACCGACACAGCGGCCAGGCGGGACAGGCACCCGGCGTGGAAAAGACCCGGCCACCCCCGCAACCCCCCACCTCCACACACTAGAGCTGAACGATATGGACAAAACCCCACACCCCGACAGCCACGCCAGACACCCCAACATCGATACGACACGACATGACCACGGGTCCGCCGAAAACCAAGCACCCCGGCGGAAAGCGCAGCTCCGTCCGCGACCCCCAGAGCCCCACACGCAGGACAAGCACAGGGGAAATCCACACCCCCCACACGGCCGCACCGCGACACCAACATCCCGGATGCCCACATCCCGACACAGACACGACACCGATACACCCCCCAGCCCCACCACACACACACCCCCACCAGCACACACACCCGCACGCACACAGCAGAGGCGCCCCGGCGCAGTGACCAGACGTCACCAGGTCGTGAGGACCGGCCAAATCCAGAGGAGGCACGCCCCGCCGGCCCGCCCCCCCCAGCGCCAAGCCGGGTCCCCCCGGCCCCGGAGGCAGGGGCCACCCCGGAGCACCGGGGCCCAGGGCCCCCCGCCCCCCCGCCCCGGGACGACCCCGGCCACCCGGCGCCAGCCGACAGCCACCGGCCAGGGCCCCACCAGCGACCCGCCCACCGCCGCAGAGCAGCCCCAACCGCTGACCCTCATGCCCCCCATCGGGCTGGATGACAGCCCCGCCCCAGCGGCGAGGCAGCCCAGACCCCCCCCCCCAAGTCAACCGCCAGGGATCCATAGCCATCAAGCACTCGCCGGCACCCAACCCCCACATCGCCGAGGCCGCTCTCCCACACCAACGTTAAGTGATGGAGCTAATCACAGGGGACCAGAGGGAGTGGAATTCATCTAACTGGTTCTTAGAGGAGGCAGACATCATCTCAATACTGATATGGTCTACTAAGAGATTCCTAAACTGGCTAATGCTCAGATTATTTTTGGATTTCCAGTTTACCAAGATAGTTTTCTTTGCAATACATAATACAGTAAGTATCATATGTGCATAATTGGTTACCGTATTGATCTCATCCAAGTCCCCCAGTAAACACAGTGTGGGGCTTGCAGGGAAGTTACACCTGAGCCACGCTGACAGGTCATCACATACCTGAAGCCAAAACCTCTGGACAGGTGGACAAGACCACAAGGCGTGAAGATAATTGTCTATTGTATTCTCATTGCAGTGCAAACAAATATTTGAAGGTGACAGACCCATCTTGAACATCCTCTGTCCTGTGTAATGTACTCTGTGTAAAACCTTGAATTGTATCAACTGTATATTTGAGTTTTTAGTCATTAGGAACGTGTTTAAACATATCTGTGTCCATGTGTTTTGGTTAAGGGTTCTGGACAAGTCAGGCATTTTATGATTTGAACCCACTGTTTTTGTCATTTTACTATTTTACTGAACTTTCAAAGCACCATTTCATAATAAACATGATCTTCAACATGTGATGTGTCTCTGAAGTCCACTAGACTCTGTACGGTCCACACCAGGATAGTCCACTAGACTCTGTACGGTCCACACCTGGTCTGGTGTGGATACACAGAAATATAGCTTGGAAATGAGCCGGTTGCACCTAATTTAAAGCACCACTACATCACTCTCTGACCTGAAATCTGGGCCAGCGTATTGATATTCAGTTACTGGCGTGTGACGTGGTCACAGAAAGCAAAACACAGCTGTGATACGATGCACTGAGCTGAAACAGAGTTTTGATGTGCAGTTTGTCAGGACGCTGCGGGGAAACAACGATTCCAGGAACGTACATCATGAACGTTAGTGCCGTGAAGCTGAGTTTTACGGTCGGAAACTTGTGTGATGTTGTTTTACAGAATGATTGAGCTGTTATCTTAAAGACACAAAATGTAACTTTTAGACCTTGAAAATCTGTGTTTCTGAGATGTTTTAATGGTACACCAACATTCATTATGCGCATTTTCGAACTGTCTCTTCCCAGCGGCGTCCCGAGGCTCAGAAACTGCACTATGTAAGTTTTATATCAGGGATGCGGCTGTGACGTTGCAGATGACTATTAGTTGTGCACTGCGTCACTTACTAGCAAACGGATATGAGCCAGACATGAACACAGCAGGTGTTTTTGAACATGCATCATGTCGGATTCGGCAAAGAAATGCAAGAAAACATTTTTGGAGGAAGAGAGGAAAAGAAAGAGAGGAAGGGACAGAACAAGAGTCAAGATAAGACTGTCTTTTACTGGCTGGAAAATAATTATATTAATTTCTTAAAAAAAAAAAAAAAAAAAAATACGAGGAAAGAGGGGTAAGGAGAAAGAGGGAGAAGAAAAGGATGAAAGATTTTATTTATATATAAATAAATTATACTTTATTAAAAAAAAAAAAAAAGGAAAAAAAAGAAAAAAAAAAAAAACGGCTGGAGTGAATCACAGTACAGGTACGATGCAAGATGGATGCTAGTTTAGCTGTCGATACTGGGCGTGTCACTGAGAAAACAGAATGGTCCTCATTCTGTCATCATCCTGAGCTGACTGTCTTGATGTTTATGTTTTCCAAGTGCAGTCTCTCTCAGCTCTTGTATTTCTTTATTGGAGTCTTTTTAACTCAACTTTTCCATTCATAATAGAAAAAGTTGAAACATGAGTTTGACAAAGAAAATAGAGTCCATGTGGAGTAAACAGGTTCATTCATTCAGAGGAAATTTGTGCATTTGCAGGAATCTGAGGTCTAGAAAATAAGTTTAAAGTGCGTTAACAGGGAGCATTGAACAGGTTTTAGTGCTCACGCACTTGCGCTGGACTGTGATAAATGTCCCTCCATTAACCTTCTGGACCTGGTCCTGACACTGGGGAGCTGCTTCCATCCATCCCTCACCTCCCACATCCTGCCATCCTTTTATTACCTCCCTCTCTCACACTTTTTTCATTTCTCCCCACATGTGTCTCCATGTGTGTGCGCTCAGGTCAGAGGGTGTGTGTATTGTGTTTTTGTCATTTTACACATATAGACTTTATTAATGAATATCACGTATTTCAAAGCTGTGTTTCTTTTGTTTTACACCTCATTCAAGTAGTAAGCGACTAGCGGTGCGCTTCCCCTGTGTGTGTCTAAACTGTTGTAATAAAAGGGAGGATTAAAGGCCACCGAGTAAAAGCAGCAGAGCTCCTTAGAATAAAGTAACTGAATAAATGGTTTGGCATCTATGAGCTCCTGTTGGAAGCAGGATGAAGACTGAGGGGAGCTTTTTGAACTAGAATGGCCCAACAGTTTTATTTAAAATTTCAAGCTTTGTGTCATGATACCAAGTGAACATGAACCCTTTTTTTCTCCACCAGCCTCTCTGCGGTCAGAGTTGAACCACATCCACGCATCAGCCATCGATCACCTGCGACAAACCCACCACCAGGAGTCAGCCGCTGCCAAGGCCGAGCTGGAGAAAACGCTGGAGAGCAACCGGACTCAGGTAGAACTTAATGAGTGCTGGGAGGGATTGTTTATAGTCCGCCTCCGCATTTACATGCACATCCACAATTATTGTCATTTCTGCCTGTCAGCATCTGCGCAGTTTCAGCCTCAGTCATAATATCATAAAGATAATTTGGCAGATGTGGACAGAACTGTGTCCAGGCCGTTAATTGTAATTACCAGAGTGTGACTTTAATCATTTGGTTGAAGCTGCCATCTTCCTGTCAGCAAACCGCTGCACGGCAACAACTGTGCATCACCAATGACTTTCCAGTCACGTACGAGTTCGCTCTCCCTCACAGCTGATGTCGTGATGGAGGGGAATCGGTGCCTCATAGACGCCTCTGAATACACTCCTGAACACCTCTTTCACACTGTTACACAGAAATATTATCAAACCGAAAGATTTCTATGGGAAGGACTTATTCGTTGCTTTAACTGTTGTGGAATTTTGAAGATATTTGCAACGAAAGACAGATAAGTAATTCTCTGTGAAGGTTTACAGTCAACCAGAGTTGGTCCTGGAGGGATGGAGCCGGAAATTGATCACCTTAGCAACAGAAAAGCAAGCACTGCCTTCAAAATGAAGGTAAAAAAAAAAAGGAAATGGAGAAATTTAACTCCTTCCAGTTCTCTTGGATGAAAAAGAAATACCAGTTTGATATCTCAGAGTTTATAAGATTTAATTTTAGATTTTTTTTTTTCATAACCCAGTGACCCCAAAAGATAAATACATAACACTTAAGTAAAAAAAAAAAAATGTTGTGACCCTAAAATCCAATGCATAAAAAAACATATGCTTTACAACACACTAAAAACAGGTTACAAAATAACCCAATTTTAACCCAATTGCTGATTCAAATAAGGACCAGCCCCTTTTTTGTGTTATTTTAACTCAACAGGTTGAGTTATTCTTTCCACCCAACCCAAAGGTTCAACCCAATGAGTTAAAATAACACAAAAAGAGGGGTTGGTTCTTATTTTAGCCAGCACTTGGGTCAAAATTGGGTTACTTTTTAATCCAACTTTTTTTTACTGTGTATATATTAGGAAGTTACTCTGGGTGGGTTTTAGCTAAAAGCTAATATCAGACTACAGACGTCTCTGTCTCTAGTCAAACTGTCTGGATAGTAGGTATATACAGGAATAAACAATAAGTTAAGAGCAGTCACATGACACTGCCAACATTATTTATGAATCTGTCATTTATGAATTATCTCAAATTTGTTGTTAAAAGAGGTGAACTGCATTGTGGGAAACCTGCTCCTTCACTATAACTTATTTCCCTGTATTCATTTTAGTTAAACTCATTTAATTTAAGTAAATTAAGTTAGCTAGGATTTTGCTCTCCCAAATTCTTACAACTTATTTAAGATTAGCATTACTAAAAACTAAGTTAAAATTAAGTTATATCTACTAGATATATTCTATTAAAACCAATGTTTCATTCTACAGTGTAGGAAGATGTGTGATTATAAAGTGTGTTAATGAGATTAGCTACTCCATAAAATATCCCTGTAAAGAAAAAAAAAATTAAATATGGCTATAAAAAAAATCAAGCCTCTAACCCAAAAATTGGGTTACTCTCTGAAAAACAATCCAAAAATGGTGCTTAACCTTGAAAACTCAGAAATTGGATTAAAATAGTAGCTCTATAACCCAGAAAATGGGTTACTCTCTATAAACATAACCCCAAAATTTGAGTCAACACACAGCAACCCATGACTTGGGTTACCAAAATAACCCAGCATTTTTTAGTGTGTTTTCTTTATTATTTTTATTCATTTTTTATTCAAGTGTTTGGAATCTATTTTTTTGTTGATTGATTTGTTTTGTGGAGAATGAAATAAATAGTTCCAGGTAGTCTTTGTTGTCTTTATTTGATGATGCTCCGTGTGTTTTCGGGTCCAGACTGCAGGCAGGTCCATCCTGCACCAGGACTCTTCTCCTGTGAACCAATGCTGTTGAAATAGATGAAGTCTGTGGTTTAGCATCGTCTTGCTGAAATATGCAAGGCTTTCCCTTAAAAAAAGGTTTTCTGACCAGGAGCAGATGTTGCTCCAGGACTTGTACGTCCTCTCAGCATTGGCAGTAATGCTCCCCATCAGAGAGGCTTTTAAACTGTCCACTGATATCTGAACAGGATGGTCCCTCTCCTCTTTAGCATCCATGATTTAAAATAAAAGCATAAAAAAAATCTGATTTTGACGCATTTGACCCCAGAGCATCATTCTCCTTTTCATTAATCCATTATGAAATAACTTGTTTCAGAGAAGACGGCACTTTTCAAGTTATGATTTCTTCTTTTCATGGAAGAACTTTAACGTGTATTTGTAGATGACACAGTGGAGCGTGTTCAGAGGTTTATCCATGCAGTCATTTCCATGACAGAATCATGACTGAGGAGCAAAAAGATCATGTTCATCCATTTTTTAGCAGTTTTTATCACAAGAAGCCTCCAGATTATTTGAATTTCCAGGAGTACTGTAGTTTTTTGAGGAACATTTTCCTGAAATGTCTTCACAGTTTCTGGCTTCCACCTTTCCTAGATGGCTAAATCTCTGCTCATCTGCTCCTCTGAGACTTTACCTCTCTGAGGTGCTCTTTTCATAGCAAATCATGTTTGTGATCTAAATCCAGCTGCCTGAGAATCCGTCCATTTTCACCCAAAATGCGTTTTTTATGGATAAAAGTCTTTTTGTGGACTATTTTACTGGACTCTTGCTGATGTAGATGGGCACTGTAGTCCAAAATGGCTGCACAAATAAATGTGCAACCAGTCTGAAATAAGTGTTTACTGAATCTGTTTACTTAAATGTGTTTACTACTGTAAATTAACTAAGTGCAACATTTTCCTCTAGCTGTTTCCTTTTAGTAACACTTACTTTTCTAGTCACTTGTTGCTCCACAACAAGAATCCAGAATAAGACCAGAACGGGACGAGTCCAGCAGCTGGTCTCAGTTCCCAGATGTTAACAGACTGTTTGAACTCTTCCTAAATGATCTGTTGCATCCTGAAAGTGTCCTCTTTGAGCATTGTTTGCTCATATTTGTGTGGCGGATGCAGAGAAAGTGATGGTGCATTAAGGTGCTCAATTTTTTTTTTCCTCAGTTTGAATGATTGAACCAAAGGGGGACAGGATGAGATGATGTAGCCGTCACCTGCTACAGCCTCGCATCACAACTTCACTGCCGGCAGCCTCCTTACCGTAGCTTGTAAATCATCCTAATTACCCCCAGCACCGTGGGTTCCTCTTCCGTCATCTTGTGATTCAGATGTTCTAACAAAGACACACAGCTGCTTGTCTTTAACTCCCCCCGTACCCCACCATCAGTCCCCCTCATCCTTAGCTGCCAAAGCGATGGGGAGTCAATAAAGGCTAATATGTAAGTGCTGGAGTCTGAACTGCCTGTCAGTCATGCAGTAAATCTGCAGCATGTGCAGAGAAATGTTGATTCTCCGTCTGTTTTCCCAGGATGCTTCAGTAAAACACTAGGCTGCATCAGCTGCTCTGCAAACTGGATTTGTTGCTTACAACGAGGTGCAGTTAGCACCTCAATATTTCCTCTCCCTGAGTTTTACTCACTGGTGGATGTGTTTCATTGATTTTTGGGTTGTTTTATCACACACTGAGGATTAGATCTGTGGAGGGCAAATAGAAGTTTGTCAGCTTGTTTTTCTTTGTGTTTGTTTTGTGATTCTGAACAACTTATTGTCCAGTGTTTAGTTTTCTATTTTTGGTGGTGATATTTGTGTGTCATGATGTGTTTTAGCATTTTGCTAACAGGTCTTTGTCTGTTTTGACTTGCATTTAAATACAAGAACTCTTTTTCTTCCTAAAACCAACTTTACCCTCACACAGCCCGTCTTTATAAATCTATTTTTCATATACAACCTCCTCGTTTATCCTTTTGCACATAATCTGGCAGTGTGCTTGTTGCCTGTGTCTGAAAGCTTTGCTTTGTTGGCATTTTTCTGGCTGCTGAGGAGACTCAGATATGGAAATGTGAAGGCGGAGAGAGGGGACGACACGCAGCGGAGGATTTGAATTGGGAACATTGCAGTTATGTTATCTGTCTCAGGCAAGAAGGTCACTGTTTGGTCATCCTGAATTGAAGTCCCTTTATCCTCTCTGCCCTCTTTACTGTCGGCTATTTTTAGTTCTGTTTCTCTCTCCTTGCCTTGAAATAAGCTGCAGATTTCTCAGCACCGACTTTGATTCACCAAAAAAGTCCTCTTGGGATTAATATCAAAAGTTCACCGCATGTCTGTGACGTTTATTTTGTTGAAAGTGCTGCATTAATGTTTAAATTCATCGTGTTTAGATCAGCTCTTTATCATGAAGTCCTGTTTGCACATTAAAGGTAATTCCTGTTTTGGATCATCTGCGTTAATCCAGCTTTTATTCCCTCATTTCCTCCACAGAAGAGGAGGAAGTGACTGAAGTGTGATTGTACTCCTCATCTTTTGTTTTTATTGGAAATTTTTAGCATGTTTCACCTTGTCTGTTCTTTGCTTCATCTTCATTTCTACATCTAACATTTTTTTTCTATTTTTCTAACAATTTAATTTTGACGTTGAGGATTTTTCTTCTGCAAACTTTCTGTCGATCAGTTCATCAATACATCTGTTGTTCTAAATAAGTCATAGGACGGATCCATCAAAGGTTTGCATCTATAAAAACATGAGCTGTCTTGTTGCACATGCAAAAAAATTTACAAACTGATCTACTAGCGGTGTGCGAAAAGGGGTGGGTCTTTCAAACGTGCTAAATAGCGCCTCTTATCCAGTTTGTACATCTGCTGCAATGAATTTTCAATATGAGACGTTTACATACGGATTGCGTGGCTGTTTTTTGTGTGTACTTTTAGTACGTCTGAAAAGCAAACTAGCAGCTCCGCACACAGATGGCTTCAGCTTCTGAGAGGGACAATCTTGGACATGCACAAATCTGATTCAAAATAATTTTTCATCAGCAGTGGGGGCAAAGTATTTAGTTCTCATTGTTGAATTAAATAAAAGCCAACATCGCAAACACCACTATTTAACACGGGTGTTAAATATTCTGGGCAAACGAAACAGAACATTTGCAGCAACTGTAACCTAATGAGAACTAAAGCTGCATTAATTGTGTCTTTCTATTTCCTCTTTTTGCCAACGCCACATTTTATCTTGGATTTTAGCTGCTGGACAGGATTACAGGATCACCTGGCAGCGCAAACCACTGGAGGCCTTGGCACTGTGCCAAAGAGTGCGCACCTTGTGCCCAATAGATGTCAGAGACCATGTTCAGTGCTGTAAACAACTTAATTTCTTCAGCAACTCCTGATCCATGTCCTCATAAATTGGCCATTTCCAAGGATCTGTATGAATACCTGTTGTATTATTTTAATTTTTATGTTAATCAATCCTATTTAAAATTATATTTTAATTTCCCTCATCCACCAGTATCTCTATAGGGTCCTATTTCCTTTTGTGCATTCATTTCTCACAATTTGCCATGCTACAAACCTCAAAACATACAAAACCCTCATTTAGGGGCATTTCCAACACGTTTGCACCTGCAGTCATTTGCGCCTTCACTTTTAGGAAATCACCCGCAAACTGTGGTTCAGCCTCCCACGCAAAACTCTGGATTGCATGCGCAAATTACTACATGCAAATTCTTTGTAAATCAGGCCCTTAGGCTTTAATGCTGTTCTACTTAAAGCAACCCTTACCAATGTTGCATTCTCACACTATTTTTTTAACAGCGTAAAATGCTATGAATGAGGTAGTGGAACTCTGAAATACAAGACAGACCCACCATTAATCAAAATAAAATATTATTCCAATCTGTAAATATTCAATGAAAACTCCAACCAATCCTTGAAGTGGGATGCACCTCTAGGATTGTCCAAGGGACCTGCCCGTCAGACCTTTGCTTCTGCATTGGGAGGCAGAAGGTATGGGGGGGGGTGTCTTAGGAGTGAGGCGGGACTGTTTATATTCAAATAATCTTGCTGTGCATTCTGAAATGTAAGATCGGTAAGGGTTGCTTTAAATATAATGACTATTTAACATCAGTTTTTGCTTATTCAGATTCCCTGGATATTTTCATTATATTGTAAACTGCAGATCAGTGGTTCCAGCTTTTTTGCATTAAGGTTCTTCCAGTAAACCTTTAGGTTTCCTGCTACGAGTTTCTGTAAGTTGTTCCTGTTGGGTACATTGATGTGGATGAGTGAACACAAACAGCATGAAGAAATGAGTTTTCAGCAAAGTTTTGAAATAATGGAGGAACTTGCTGCTCTGATGTTAAAAGGTGGGCGGTACCAGAGATCAGCTGAAAAGGCCCCATCACCTCCACCTCTTAGTCTGGAGGTTGAAAAGTTGCTGATTCATAGACCTCACAGCTCTGGAGCTCTAGTGTGAGGCTGTAAAAGTTCATACAGGTAAGGTGGCACCATGCACTTGAGTCTTTTAAAAACGAGTAATAAAATTTTAAACTGGCTCCTGTAATGGACTGGAAGCTAGAGTAGAGAGGCCAGCACAAGTGTGATGTGACCCTGCTGCTTGATTCCTGTCAGAAGGCAGACAGCTGGGTTTTATAAAACCTGCAAGCAACCAAGTGGCGACTGAGCAACACCAACATGTAAAAAATTAAAATATTCGAAAAAAAATATTTACTCTGTAAATGTCAAGCAAGAGTTGATACTCATCTGCTGATCTGTTTGTTAATTTTAATTTCATTTTCCACCCTAGCTGTTTGATCCTTGTCTACAGTAGGTCTTATCTGGTTGGGATACTTCTTATACTGAATTACAATCACAGGCACTGTTTTCAACTGACCCACTAACACCAACATGTAAAGAATTGTAATAACCTAAATAAGAGGTAATGCAGTCATGAACTGCTCTCTGAAAGTCGCGAAAGGACACCAAAGCTCATTTTACTGAGGAAACTTCAGAGAAAAATTTCTTCTTCACCACTGAAAGTGAATTTTGACCCGTTTCAAAACCCCCAGCTTTCAAAATTTAATTCACAGCATTTTCTTGTAGAACGTGTTTTATATGAGTAATTAAAATCATAAAGACCTGCTGTTTTCAACATCACCATATAAAGAATTAATATAACCCAAACAAGAGGTAAGAAAAGCTCAGATTACTATATAAGTCATGCATAGGGACGTAGGGCTTCTCCTTACTGAGGGGTCCTCAGTGAAAACGTCTCTTCGTGACTACTGTTTGTCAGCCTTTGTTTTCTGTGAGATCTCCGTTTTCCATGTGTGGATGTCCACCACAGTCGTATTCATCCTCCTCCAGGTCTCATCTCTGGTTTGGATCATGACTACTTCTTACACCGAATTCCAGCTACTGTTTAAACCTCCAGTATGCAGAAGTTTATTCACTTCCTGCCAGTAAATGGAGGAATGTCTGTCATTTTTTTGCTGCTTTTTCAAAAGATTCTTTCAGATTTGCTTCACTTGTGAAAAGAAAAAATATCAAGTTACATTTATTTCCTTGAAAACATGTTAATATGAGGGATGGTCGATACCCAATGTTTTTGTTTTGATATGATATCATGAGTTTATGGTACTTTTTCTTCTATATTGATACCAATACTTTTCCTCCTTAAACAAAAAACACACAATGGAACATTATATTAATCATTTTATTGTAAGGGGCTATAAGAAATAAAACTTATAACTTAAAACTTATAATAAATGTTTCTTAAGTTAGATTGAAATAAACTAATGAATGTATTAAACTTTTTTTTTTTTTTTTTCAAAAGTGCTTGACTGAGGCTGTGCAGTGAGCCTTTGGTTCTGATTTCTGATAGGCTGACTTAATCATATGACGGGACATAACCGGAAAAACACCTGGATTTTGCATGTAATTTTATTGTCTGAACCTGTACAATGTTTTATATTAACACACTGCTGTTGTGATACTTTAAAAAGTATTGAATCCAATACTTTGCCTGGTAGATAAAGTATCGACTTCCGGGTATCAGTACACCCATCTTTAGTTAATATAAGTAACTGAAATCATGAAGATGCATGTTGTTTTTGGGCTGTTTTCAGATTTCTCTGACTCCAGTTTGCCTATAAAAAGGCACTGCATGATGTTTGTTTCAGAACTTCCTGGTCTCATTGTAGAAAAGGGTCACACCAGAAAGAATCCTATTGTTAGTTTTAATCGTGATATGTGAATTAAGTGAGCATGTTTAGCTTGTCTTTGCTCCAGCTCTCCTCCAAGACACAGTGCTGAGATGAAGGGTAAAAGGATTAAATTACTCATTAAAGATCCATCTTCCTCACCTTTATTGTGTCTAATTGCACCGTCAGGCTTATGGACATGAAACCTCGAGCAATAACGTCAAGTTTAAGATGCCAGCCAGAGACGGGAGTTTGGGAATATGAGGTGATTACACAAGATTATGGCTTTTGGATACATGAACTCCGCTCTTGGCACAAATTGTCATGGAGGCAAGTTAAATGAGATTTCTGCAGCGAGCAGAACCATTAGCGGACAATAACTTGGCAATATTTAATCTAACTCATAGAGTTAAGTGGCACTCAAGCGAGAGTCATCAGATTAGATCTTGCCTCTTCATTCAGGACTCTAATTATAATAATTTGGCACATAAGACTGTTGTACAAACTTGGCAGTTTGTGTGTAAATGTCTAATTCATCGTTTTTTTAAAAAAAAAAGCAGAAAAGAAGATCTACAGATGGTCTACAAAGCAGAAAAAAGTTTCTGAAGCCGTGAGTCATAGACTGAAGTGGCTGTCTGATAATGGAGTCATTGTGAAGGCAGGCGGTGTTTTACGGGGGCGCTTTGTTGGGCCCACGCATCCTTCACTCCCCCCCTCGCTGTGAGCGACGCTGCTCATTTTCTCCTTCTCAAACCTCGTCAGAAACGCCTCCCGTCAGCGCAGAGCGGCCCAGCAGGTGGTCATGAGTAATCTGAAGTGTTGGTCATGTTTACATGAAAGTGTTCAGCAGGTTGGAGAGCTGAGCTGTTCTTGGAAGCCGAAGTTTCAAACCCAAACCCTCCTGTTTTAATTATGATCTTATGTAAGAGATAAAACCATTTAATTTAAGGTTTATTTATGAAACAGACTGAGACACAAGTCAAACTCAGAGCCATATGTTGCATAACCAACTTGTTAGATAATGAACGACATATTTTGCTTCTTATTATATCTGCTTTCGATTCAAACCCTTAATTATTAAGTGTGTAGGATGTAGCCTCTGATGCTTTTCTGTTGCTAGAATTTATATATTATCCTTAAATGCCCTGTGGTCTGAGGGGACGGATCTTTATACTCATTTTATTCATCATAAAAATCCTGTTTCTGACTTTGTACAAAGCATTTCAGCTACATGCCTGCTTGCGATGTGGGATCTCTTCATCAAACATCATATAGTGATACCCTCCAAACAGTTTACTGAATGGTAAAGAATGTTTTCAGGTTTTATTTGAAGGGGACAAAAACCGAGGGCTAGATACTGTTCATTATTACCCAATGATAAAAGGGGACTTTACCTGGTTTATTGGTGTGATCCACTCTATACCGCTACATGGAAATATTTAGACGGAGCAACTTGACATACTCTTACAGGCATTGCTAGGAGATAAAACTATATGTGCAGCATAAACTGAATCTAAATTGCTGGACAAAAACCTCCCGAAACATATATCAATGATTTTAAGCCAGCCAAGATGGACAGCCATTTTAAACTTTGGTTGTTTGGAGGCATCGCACCGTACTGCATAATCTCTGATGGTGATGAATTTGACAGTTTTCAAAAACTCAAAGATAAATATTTTTTTCAGGGTTCTTGCAGGTTCTTAAAAAGTAAAAAAAATAAAATAAAATAAAAAATTTCTGAAATTTAAATTTAAGGACTTAAGATGTCTTAAAAACAGCCAGCTTTTCATCCAAGGTCTTAAATTTGTCTTCAACTAGTCTTAATTTTTTACTTTAATTAATCCAGAGAAGCGTTGGCCGCAGAATATGCTGAATAAAATGCAGGAATCAGAAGTTGATTCTGTCAGTCTTTTTACTGAAAAAAACAACTACTTATTAAAAACAACTGCTTGTTTTTACGGTTTAAAGTTTTCTCTCTGTTTTTCTAATAAAAATTGTCCGACAGCCTCAGTGTGATGGCAGGATATAGAAAGATATTAGTTATGTTGGTAAAGTTACTTTGGTTTAGAAGGTACAATTTTGATGACAGAGTACTGAATTGTTTTAGTCTCCTTTTTTATTTTAGGCATTTTTTTTCTAAATAAATTGATAAAAATAAAAAGTTTTGAATTTCTGGGATCATTTAAATGTTTCTGGTTATGTATCATGTTGGTCTTAAATTTAATTCATAAAGGTCTTAAATTTAACTTGCTTAAACCTGCAAGAACCCTGCTTTTATATTTATATTAGGGGGCTTCTCTGTACTGGTGTGTGTTTTTAAGGCCACGAAGGGAGGGGGGGACCTCTTTCCCCCCCTCCCCTTAAGGGGGGGGTGGGGGGAAGGGGAATTTTTCTTTATATTAAATTTAAGTGGGAGGGGGCCAAAATAGTTATCTCAGAAGAGAAGTGGTGGAACATTTATAAAACCCAACTACGTACGTCTAGCTCAGGTCATTGGAAAGAATTTACCTGGATTTTTCATTCCCCCTACATTAAAACAAATTCAAATGGGCCTACGAAGTTATGGGGACAGTTGGAGAGAATATGGGGACCCCGGGACCATTTTCATATCTTCTGGGATTGTCCAAGAATCCTGTCTTATTGGGTTAAATTGATAAAAAATAATTGACACAATGATGGGATTTGAGATCAAACATGGTTTATGTCAGTTTATCTTGGAAATCTACCACCCACAAACTACAGAGATAAATACTTAATTGTATATTGCTTACAGCTGGTGAAAAAAAAATATATAACGTGAAGGAATGATGGGAATCAATCTGAAATACCTGTGCTCCATATTTACTTTATGTAAATATAGAAACCAAGGATAAATGCGCACCATGTTTCACCATGTTTTGACACAACCCTTGTAGACACACATGGGTTCCCATTGTGGACTCTTACCTACAAGGACATCTTCACCCTTACATGAACTGCTGCAGAGAAATCACACCGCCGTATGAGGACATGCTTTTGGGTGCTGTGAAATCATCTTTGATTGGTCTACAGGGACAGAAGCAAGATGACAACTGGACTTACACACCCTTCTAAGTCACGAGGGGGCAGTTGTGACTCATTGACCCATTTAATTAATTTCATACTTCAGGCCTTCACACTTCATTGTCTGTGCAAGTATGAATAAAAGAACATCTTATAGTGTGTGAAGTTGCCTCAGATCACTAAATCCGATTCCTCTCTCTCAGGAGCGTGAACTTCTGGGCCGGATCTCTGAGCTGCAGGAGGAGGTGTCCCGGAGGAAGAACCACATCGCTCAGCTGGACCACCAGATCCACACGCTCAACGAGAACATCAGCACCCTGACGAAAGAACTGGAGCTGAAGGGCAAGAGGTAGATCTAAGGGGGGGCAAAAAAGAAGATCGGGGTAAAATTTTTTTTTCTTTTTTATCGGTTTTTTTTTTTTTTTTTTTTTTTTTTTATTTTTTTGGGAAAAAGAAAATTTATTTCTTTTACTATGGGGGAGGGTAGGGGGGGGGAGGGGGGGGGGGTGGGGTGTGGGGGGGTTTGGGGGGGGGGAAACATACAACAAAACATAATTAATTTTTTTTTTTTTTGATTGGGGAAATGAGGAAGAGGGAATGTATGGGTGGGTTGAGACCAAAAAAAGAAAAAATAAAGGAAAAGGAAGAAAAAAAAGGAAAAAAGATAAAAAAAAAGAAAGGAAGAAGGAAGAAAGAAAAACTAGGAGGACAGTCTGAGGCTGTCTGATGAGATGCACCTGCTTCGCAATAAAGCAGCCACGCATACCCGTACAGACTCTGGCTGCTTTACAGCAAATTTTGGTAGCAAACCAACAGCGTCGCCGTAGACGGGTGACACTGTGTCTGTCCCTGCTTTCATGCGCTTGTTTCATTTTAGTCCTTTAGATGTTCTGTCATCGCGTTATTCAGATCCGTTAAGGCGACCAAATGAGCGGATCATTCAAATTTGCTCCGCACTTCAGGGGCCCAGGTGCAACTCTGGTTGAGCCCTGAGGAGCAGTGCTGGCTGCGTTGCATTTCTACGCGGTGGGGAGCTTCGGAGTTTGTGGGGGATGGAAGGACTCTGCAAGGGTCGGTCTCAGTGGCTCACAGTGCAAGGGCTGGTTGGGGACTTTCAGCCAGCCCTGGGTTGTCGCTCCAAAGGTGCTTTTCCTGCCACTTATTCAATCAGATCGCCATCTCCTCTGGGTGGGCCGGAGAGCGTTCTCCTCTTGGTGGGGTTCCTTTCAGTATTACGTCAAAATAGCGTCAGATGACCATTATTTATAGGGCATCTGTAAGTTTCCACTCGCCTACACCTGTTTAGCCCAATTTGGCAATTACATAATATAATGGTTAATGAATATTTGTCATGGTTCAATGATATTTTTACAGTTTGTCTTCTTGCAAAACAATACGTATAAATGGGTAATATCAGCGTCGGAAAATAACCCCATAATGAATGGTGTCGTCGGTTCTGCTCGTTGCTTTTTCGCACCCCGGAAGTGGATAGCGTCTGTTGGACCTTTAAGATGTGCGTAGCAAAGCGTTTCTCAGGAAATAAGAACGCGCGAAAGAAGCAATCTGGGACGGGCGTTTTTGGATCCTTGTTGGGAAGAGCTTCCTTGAGGCCTTCTTTAATCCAAAGAAGAATCTTAACTGGGAAACGCGGCCATTGTGAGTTAAGTGCTGAGTTGGCATTCAAGGACAATCGGCTGTCTGCCGCATGAAAACCTGAAGCAGGTGGACGTAAACGGCTTTACTGTGTCTGGAATAGACAAACACGGCCTGCAAACATCGACCCAAACAAAGATTACATCATCAGCTGACGCATGAAACAAATTTACAACTGATTCGTTGCTGCGTAAACTTTTCTAAAAGAGATATAACTTTCTTCTTTTTTTGAAAAAATGTATTTTTATTCTTTTTTTAAGCCGGTACAATAATCGGAGCCCAGACTGAAACCAGCAGCAGACCTGCCATCAGTCCAACTGTCTCTACAGTCCCTCTGTGGTCGAGTGGTAATGACGTTACACTCAGATGAAAGAGGGAAAGAAAAGCATTAAACACACACATGCACGCACACACACACACACGCACACGCACACACACACGCACGGAGTTACAGCCTCTCTCTGTCTCACTGCTGTCAGGAACTTATTGATTAGGAGATGTGAGAGTTATTCAGGACTCTACTGTATAATTTGCTGTTTCCTGCTGCATAATATCAATTTTTTACGAAGTTCTGTGCAGCTGATGTGGTCCAGCTCCTCCGTCTCATCAGTCATCTCGTATTTTCCGTGTGTTTGGTGGTTTGTTTGTGTGTGTGCTCCTCTGACGGCTGCTCTTATGTTGCCCCATTATTTCCGGTTAATTTGCGCTCCGCTCGCCTTCATGTTTCCACATCCTCCCTCCCTGATGCAGGCTCGTGCGCAGCACATTTCTTCTTTTGTTACGTAACTCCTCGTCTGAATTCTGGTCACAGGGATAAAAATAGGCCGATAAATAAATAAAGAGGAAGCAGGGGGAGATGAGATGTGCGCCCCTCGGGGAGAGTTGGCCCAGTCAGAACGAGAGGCAGACAGATATCCATGTTTCCCCCTCCATCATCACCCATCTTCCTCTCCTTACTTTAGGCCTTTTTTTCTTCCCCTCATTTCATTATTATCATCTCCCGTTCCCATTTTTCCAGCATCTCGTGTGCCTCTACTTCTTTTCTCACCACTGCAAATCCTTTGTTGAACATATTAAGAAGATTAATAATTTATTACACATTTTTCTGCATGTATTTCATATTTTTGCACTAAATTCATGTCACACTTGCTCCTAATTTGGTGCATATTCTTATGTGCCGTTATTCTGTATGCATTATAATTAGTGATCTTATGTTGATGCAGATATGCTTCATGCATCTGTCGTTGTCTCTCATCTCGCCAACGTTTCCTCCGTGAAGCATTCAGTTATATTTCTCTTGACTTTGCAGGAGCATACAGCATCTGCAGATTCAGAAAGTCTTAAAGGGAGACGTCATCTGTTTAGACGCTAATATGAACTCTCATTTCTGCGTCACATTATACGTCGCTCTAGCTTTAGAAGTGAGGACTGTCTCACAGCTCCAGGAGCAAGATTTTTCTTCCTGCTACATCCCGTGCATCCAGAGACACGTAAACATCTGAAGACAGGTCTCCCTTGCTAAAGAGACTGTGTGTCTCAATAGGACTTACAGTTGTGCTTGAAAGTTTACATACCCTTCCATTTAAAAGAGAAAAAAAATCAGCTGTCAGTTAAATAAGTTGAAATTGACAAAAGTAGTAATGAATACAAATTTTATGAACATCATGACATTGATTTTGTTTTGTGGTTCAACAGAAATATTAAAAACAAACAAAAAATAAAACAAGTATACAAGCATGATGATTAGCGAAAATTTTGTTGAGCTTAAGGCAATCACTGCAATCAGGTGTTTTCTGTAATGTTCAGTAAGACGTCTGCACATGTTGACAGGTATTTTGGTCCACTGTTCATGAGCAAGGCACTGTAATTTGTCTGAGACAGTTTTGTTTTTTGTTGTTTTTTTTAAAAAATATTTTTTAAATAAATTTTTTATATCTATTTTATTTCAGTAAATTATAATTTAGAAAATTTTTATTTATTAGAACCATTTCCAATTTCGCGTTATTTGAATTACTATTGTGAATTTAGCCTTTTCTTTAATGGGAGGAGATGTAAGCTTTAAAGCGCAACTGTATCTGTGTAAATGAAGGTTAAGTAAAAAAAAAATTTTAAATTTTGTCAGGTTTTCTGCTAACAGCACCTTTTTGACCCAAAATTCTATTTTCTGACTCAAAATGTGTAATTTTTAAGAAAATGAGACCATATGATGTGACCTTTGCTTTAAAGGCCCACCTCTGACATCACCAGACTTTCTTACTGGGGCGCCCCTGAAAGCGGAGACACACCGGGCCGATTTTCGGCCGTCTGGTGTCCTCGTGGAGTCTTTTGAAGTCGGGGGTGTGAGTCAGTTTGGTGTGTTCTGTATCATCGGCTGTCTACAGCCGTCGCCAGTACCGTCAGCGCTCTTTTCAACTGATTGAACGTGTGTAGTCGGCGTCAGTCGTTCAGTCGTGATGCACTGACCAATCGGATGGGAGGAGGGCTAACTCTTGTTCACGGATCTTTGAACGAGAGGACCCAAAGTGAAGATAGCAAATAAACCAGAAAAGATAAAAAAAAAAAAAAAACATAATGCGCACACACACATTATTTTGGATCAATCATGTTTAAGCAAGTGGGACAAAGCTACAGAGAAGCAGCCAATCAGCTGGTGGAGACTAACGCTTCTCACGGTTGTGGAGACTTTCCCATTTTCATTTTTTGGACGCCACAATATATATCAACACCGTCTGCTGTTATGGTGACATTATATTTTGCACATGTTTAGGAGGTACACCAAAGTCTGGATTCGGTTCGATGTGTTCTTGAGTACTTTTCTCACTGTGTTGCGAGACTGAGGCCAGTGATCAGCCTGACCCCACTTCCGCCCTAACAGCTAATTCAGCATCATCTTGCATCCTGTCTCTTCTCTGAGATCCTTCCAGCCAGTAAAAGTCAGTCAGATGATGACTCGTCTTTTCTCTCTCTCTCTTTCTTTTCCTCTCTTCCTCCACTAATGTCCTCTTGCGTTTCCTTGATGAATCAGCCACGGTGCCTCTTGTTATCCAGGCATGTGAGGAGATCCTGTTGAAACGAAACATGGCTGTGGCTCAATGCTTTGAGCTGTAGAAAAAAAAAAAAGTTGTGAAGCCTCAGGATGCTGCACAGCAACAACATCTCTAGAAATAGTCAGAAACAGAGTTTTAAAGTCAGAAAGTAAAATAGTGTTGCACATGATGTTTGGGAAAATACATTGTTTAAAAAAAAATCCTGTTTCTTGATAATCTGTGTTATTTTTGGCACTTTTGTAATACAAAAAGCTCATCTCTTTGGTCTCTGTCCTTTATGCGCAGCAAAATATTTTTATATTTAATGTTGTTGTCTCCATCTTTAAATGTGTGAAGAGGAAAGAGCCATTAGTGTATAAGCTATGAGCTACAAGGCTTATGTTGTCTAAATGGGTTGTGACACACGGTAGATTAAGATAAATGTAAATAGAAACTCAAATACGTTTAAGCCTCGTCTATTTACTGTAACACAACAATGGTTAGATGATGCATCTGTGTCATATTTCATATTTAATTAGCATCAGTTTGAGATAACGACTCCCAAGAAGCAACATCTCATTTGGTTAAATATCTGACACCTCGACTCCTCTTTCTCCTCGAGTCTGACCTCCGCTCCTTCACTCGCAGCTCCGGTGGGAAGCCAGGAGAAAGGTCGAGGGGAGGAATCCAGCGAGAGCAAATTAGGAAACGGGATAAGGGGAAGGAGAAGGAGACGAGGCTACAGGCGTTCAACTAAATGAGACATTTCTGGTTTTGAAGTCGTCATCTTATGCTAACGTCAACGTGGAGTGACTCAGCTGTACGTTGTTTATTTACAGTCGCTCCCTGGAAATTGTGATATCTGTCAGATGAACATCAACAGCATCAAATATGAGTTTATTTTGCAATATGTGGGTCACAAGCAGGAGGACGGGGGGGGGGGGGGGGGGGGGGGATGAGTTAAGATCAAATTAAAGTAAAAATGTGGCACTTGTATTTGATTATGCTTCACATTAGATTTCAAAGGGAAATTTTGTTTGTTTTTAAAGTTTCTTATTCATCCAACAGTTGTTAATGATTGCTTCACAGAAAAATTTGAGATAAAAGGCCTTTAATTAAGTTAATTGAAAGAGATTCAGGCTTAGCTGCCTGTTGACCAGTTACAACTTACACTGTTTACACATCAGGCCATTAATGGGTTCTCGTTGGCTTTTCATTTCAACTGAAGAAAGGATCTGAATACATTATCGACATCATAACAGCTTAGAAAAGGTGCATTCAAATAATCATTTTATTGTAGCTTCAGCCATTTGTCACTATCTTCAGTACTGGATAAGTGTGTCATCAAATTCACAAACTGAGTTCATCACGTTGAGGGATTTTTAAAAGATCACCAATGTTCGATTTTAACTGTTGTGTCTCCTCAGGGCTCATGAGCAAGAGCTGACGAAGAGGCACGAGAGGGAGCTGACGGAGCTGAGCGCCGCCCACAGCAGGGAGACGCAGAACATGCTGTCGGACTTCAACAAAGCACAGGAGGTGCTCAAAGACAAGATCTCTGCCCTGCAGATACTGTACGTACTCACCGCAACTACACTGCATGGCTTTCTGGAGCCGAGGATGGCATTTTTAACGGTGAAGGTCATCTTAGATCAGGGGTGTCAAACATAAGGCCTGGGGGGCCAAAACTGGTAACAAAATTTTATTAAAACAGCACTTTTAATTTTACAGTATGTACATGTACAGTCGTCCTCAAAATTATTCATACCCTCCAATTAAAGAAAAGGCTAAATTCACAACAGTCATTCAATTAACAAGAAACTAAAGAAACTAATAATAAATAAAAATTTACAAAATTGTAATTCAGTGTTAAAATTTGCTTGAATAATAATAAAAAAAAAAAAAAAAAAAAAAATTTTGATTAAAAATTTTTTTAAGAAAAAAATGGGGTGGGCAACCGAAGAAAAAATCAAAAAAATTCAGTGTCTGAATTGAAATGACTTTGGCACCCCTGTCCTTGATGATAGGATCTTATCAAGTTAAATAACTTATACCTTACATGGGCAGATTTTAATCTTCATTTCTTCATCGTCTGCATTTGTGAAAATGTCCTGTTTCAGGTGACATTTTCATGTAATTAGTGACTTGTATATTCAGTACATTGTGGAGACAATCAGGGCAGTACGGTATCTGAACACATTTAGAGTTGTTAGTCATGCTGTAGGATCAGCCACATCCTGACAGGCTCGGCTCACTGTCACGTCGGCCTGCTGATGTGCAGCAGAAATGAGAAGCAGCTGTGATGAACAGTTCATCATAACGGCTGTGTCAGACGTAATAAACAGCAGCACAGAGCACAACGGTGCATGATAAACTGCCGTAACTGCACCGAGAGATTTAGCGCCGGCATGGAGCAGCTGGTGCACCGGTGATCTGTACCTGGGCTGCACTCATCTGGAAATACTGTAAGATTCAACACAAAGAGGAAAAAACATTCCATGGAAACACATTCACATGATTCCTGTGCTTTAAATAGGTTCAGATTTACTAAACTGGGCAGATTAGCTGAAGTTGTGGTTTAGAATAAACAGCAGGACCATGGAGAGAACAGAGAGAGGTTTTTATTAGGTCATTAAAGCCAAATGTGTTGTAAAACAGAGAAGATGGGAACTTTTTCACTACTACCTGCTCAGTTTCTGGAACATTCTTGTCAAAATTAATCGACATGAGTCCAAACTCTCCTGCCCCTTTTAGAATCTCAATGACCACTATATATAGAGAAAATGCAAACTAGAGAAGATTAAAAGTGTATTTGTGTGATTCACACTTGCCTCATTAGTTGTGCGTTACACAAAGTGTTGTTTGGCTGTTTTATTCAGTCCCATCATCAAACTGAGAGATCTTAGTTCAGGATTCATAAATAATTAATAAAATAGGGATAACAGGTGGTTTATGAACATTGGGATTAAAGGAGATGAGTCAGATTTGTGATTAGTTGGTTTAAGGTTTGCACTTTCTTTTATTTTGCTCAGTGTTTTCTGGGTAAATTAAAGCTCCTGGTGGCAATAAAAGTCCTCGCTGCTTTTCTGTTTTACCCGCCAACATGGCAAGATTGAGCTAATTTTATCTTGAACTAATTTTTTTGCTTCCTTCATCAGTTCTTCTTCCATCGTTATGATGGTTATATAGATTGGGCTTCTATGAAGAATCTAGGCCATGATCGAATAAAACAGAGGGTTATTGTTTGTTTACCTCAAACATGTGTATAACAATGCTATAGAAATACCAAAACGGGTACTTACAGAAGCAGAGACAATGCAGGATTTGTCATGAAGGGTCTTAATCCCAACTGTTTTTACCCATCCAAGCACAAAGTAGTTTAAGCTCCCAGGATTTTCCTCACTTTCATCTGCTTCACCATGTAGAAGCTCGTCTGAACCACCAGATAGTAGATTATCAGTACGGTGAACTGAAAGGTAATTTAATTCAAAGCTTTAACCTTTCTCACATATGAGGATCTATATCATCACAAATCACACTTTCCTTCAGTTTTAACCAAGTGCTGGTTTGTTTGACCACCACTTCGTTCACTGGAAGAATGTGAGCAAGTTGCTTAGGTCACATTGTCAATTCCAGGTGTACTTATCCCTCCAGATTTCTTCTAAATGACATGTCAGAGCAGTCATTATGACCTGATTACATCTTCCTTTGGTTTTCTAAAAAATCTCCTCCCCTCAATCACACGCTCTTTGTTTCCAGTAATGCCTCATTAGGCTGTTAACACGGCAGCAATCAGCACCAACGTCTTATCTAAGAACATAGTTCAACTTCTGTTTTCCCTCAAGTCTGTGCTCTGAAGGGAAAACTCCTTACATGCTCACATACTTCACCACTTCAGATGTAAAATGAAGTTTCTAAACAATGCTGCCACTAACTCGTCACTGCATCTCTTCAGTAAGTTGTTTGAAACCAGCACTATGATGGGATTGTGAGACCAACTTAACCAACAAATAAAACAGTAATTTTCTACCAGAGAGGATTAAATGTGTCATTGAGTTTAAACAAAAATGCTACACATCAAATAAATATACATCTGAAGTATTCCGATGACAGTGGCGGAGCAAGATGTTGATACATGGGGGGGGGGGGCAAGACTTAATCAGGGGGCAATTTACTAAGAAAGGAAATGATTGTGCTCCTCTCTCTAACATGCACACACTCACATCCACTGCTGTGATAACTGTGGTCTTACAAGAGACATGAAAAATAAAACAACTTTATATTGATAATCTGGATCATCAGGTGGAAATAAGTTTTTTTTGTTTTGTTTTTTTAAAGTAAGGCTGGTTGTTCAGGGGAGCATTATTTGGATTATTGGCTTCTCCTCTAGCAGTTCTGGTTTATTGTCTACTGGTGGTGGTAGACTGGATACTTGTGTCTGACCATGGCTGGTGTAGCAGGCTCCATGCTGGGAACCATTAGTTTTTCTTGCAAAACGGGACAAAATTGGGGACAAAAATCTCTTCTACAAACGTAGGACCTATTGTCCATATTTTTAAAACATGGCTAATTAATGATAACATTTTTTGTCTTTATTGATCCCAATTGGGAAATTCAGCTCTGCATTTAACCCAAATGCCATGTCAGAGTGCCAGGTGGCAGTTGGTGGGGTTTAAGGATTTTTCTCAAGGGCCCACAGTGATTTAGGCCCAGCCCCATTTCTCTTTTTACCTCTACCATATGCCCCTGAAAATGGAGCCACAAGGGTTAGAGCTGATAGTCAACCCTACCAATTGGAACACAACAACTGCATTTATCTTTCCCCTCCGTTTTAAGTCTGCATCTAAAAACCCTACATTTGAAGGTGTATATACCCCTACCCGTCTGTCCTAACAGGACTGAGTCATCCCTACGCATGACAGGGGTAGGACGAGAATTGAGATCGGGCCTTAGGGTGCATTCACACCAGGATAGTCCAGGGACTCTGTCCATTTGGACGGGGATTTCTGAAAATTTTGAATCTTTCTTTGCTTCAGTTCGTGATCAAACTGCAGTAACCGAAGCGGACCAAACCGCCTGGTTAAACTGCCGTAGTTAAACCAGCTCGCTAAGGGGGTGACGCTCCCCAGTACAACTACTGATCAATGATGAAGAAGCAAGAAGAAGAGGAAAACAAGACTCTGTGATTAAAGTGGAAATCTTTCTGCTTCTCATTATAAGGCTACTCCCTCTCTGTCCACGCATTTTCCTGTTGTTTTTTGTTTTTGTTTTGACCTCGGCTTCTTCAGATACGCACCGTTTGCTTTGTTTTCCCTCTGATTCAAGTGATACTCTACCCCACTTCCTTCTTCTTCTTCTGCTTTATTGCGGTCGACGCTGGATAGTCCAATAGTCTGTTTGCAAGTGAACTGAGACCCCCGGCTTACAGGTGGACCAGAGTCTGCTTCTTTGGTGCGCACCGGAGTACAGTTGGTGTTCACATTGGGCCAAATGTAGCGGACTATCCGTGGAATCGGACCACGCTCCGTTTGAAGCGGACCAAACAGCCAGAGTGTGGACGCACCCTTAGACCTTGTGCCACACCAGGAACTTGAAACCCTGGTTGCCCGGACCAAGGCCCACCTCTGTAACCACTAGGCTCCCCCCCTCACTCCTCCAATTACAAACCACTTTAAATGTCATTTCAAGCTGATGTAATGAAACTGGTGATCAATGTGTGTATGGAAAGATATTTATCCTCCCCCTACAGTGACCACATGAGGTGGCACTTGGGGTGTCCAATCAAATTTCAGAGGTGGGCCCCTAAAGCTCCTCCCCATTATAGAAAACTCTTTATCCAAATAATTCAAACAAAGCTTTAATATTGATGCATCCATTTACATCGAGCAAGCATTAAAGAAATGCAGCTTGGAAAGGAGGGGGCGGGGTTCTGATGTAGCTTGGTTGTAGTACTGATGCCATGCAGTGAGGAAACTGTAGGAGGGTCCAGTCAGGCGCAGGCTGAAGCCAGCTGTTCGGTGGGGGTGGGAGGATGTAACTGGAGAAACTGCAGGAGCAAAGTGAGACAAGATCAGACACAGAGAGAAAAACAGAAGAGCGGATTCTTTTTTCTCCTTGCTGGTGCGCAGCAGATGATGTCACAGCGTGGAAGAAACTGACCAAAACTAAAATCATAAAGAGAGTTTCAGTGAAAGATCAGAAAAAAAGAGAAAAGTTAGAGGAGCATGCAGTGCTGTGTGAGTCAGAAGATGAGGAAACATGTAGAGACAGACCTGACCTCCTTTTAGTGTGGTTCAGCTGAGAGCACAGCGCCACCTGCTGGAAGAAAACATGCTCGTCTCTCTCTTATTTACTTTATCACATCCAGACATAAAATCCTCATTACATCACTTTTCTCTCGTATAAATTGTTCAAGCATGTTAGAGATGCTAATTTTAGATTTAAAAGTATGTTTTCTCCTCGCTTAAAGTCTCAGCCGTGAGGTTTACTCGCTGAACACGGAGCATTTTAGTTTCTGTCTTATTTGAACCTCCTCTCAGAGGACAAACTTACTTAAATGATCAGCAGTTTTTTTTACTTTCTGGCTTCACTTTACTCCCTAAAGATGCTTTTCTGGGGCTTTCCTACAAGATGATCCACTTTCTCTCATCTAATTAACTACAACACAGATCTATCTTAACAAGTTTGGTCCTGTCCTACCTAATTACTCACAGCAATGACTGCAGCTTCACCCTCCTTCCAAATCCTCACTGAAATGGCTGCTCTGATTAAGTTTCATGAATATTTGAATATTTTGTTCGGGCTCTGTGCCTTGCAGCTTTGTCCTCTGGGAGTTGGTAAACATGTCTATGGGTCATACTTTGAGTTTGTCACATTTTTCGTCACTATATTTGTTCTCCAGCTTGGAAATTAAAATTTCGGTTGCTGCAAACAGTTTAATACTGTAAGTAAAAGTGACCGGATTTCCATCAGGAAAAGGTTCTCAGTAACACATTTATCTAATACTTTAAGATTTCTCTCTTTTTTTTTCTTTTTTTTTGAATATTCTGCAGTTTCAAAGTAGCTGAGAAGACAAAAGAGTCTGAGGCAAGAGTCTGCAAGACGAGGATAACACGGCTACTGGTGCTTTGTAGCAGCTTAGTATTTTAGTTCATCTTCACACTTTGTTTCTGCAAAAGGATTCAAGTTCTTAGATTCTTGGATCTTTCTGCTCTTTTGAGCTCTGTTCACAGATGCTTTTAGTGATTTTCTCTTTCTCTCTTTTTTGGCTGGAAGGACCATGGTTTAAACTTCTACTTTGCAGTTTGATCCATTGTTTGTTGATTGGATGATGACTTGCAAACTTCTGAAACTGGATTTTGTGATGAGGATTCAGGAGAAGGCCACATTTCTGTAGATGATGCTGCTCTACTCCAGAATCTTCAGAGGTTTTTTTTTTTTTTGGTCTTTTTTTTCCACATAAAACAGAAGCTTTTATTTGAGCTTATTAGATATTTCCTTGCAGCCTTCTTGGGCTTGGTGGACAGGTGGCATTTTTAGTGCCCCGTTGCTGCTTGAGGAGCGCATGTCGGCTGATCTTTGGGAAATGACATGAACTTTTAAAATGATGGTCCTGAGACATTAACAGGAGTTTGAATCATTTACTGTATGAAATCTTAGAGGTTACGATGGAAAACTTCCCATTTCATGATAAAAGGTTACAATGTTGTAATCTCGAGAAAACATGATGACTTGAATAAAGTTATCACATGAAAACAAGGAGTTATTAACTCGTGATCTTGAGATGAAATAAATTAGATTGATCAATTAGTCCTCTAATTAAATAACTACACTGGCTGGCCAATTTACGAGCTCCACCTTCCAGGTTGGTCCCACTTTTACCTTCAGACCTGAATCCTTGGTCTCATGCCCTTCAGTGGGTCGTCTTGTTTAGC
Source organism: Atherinomorus stipes (assembly GCA_023101725.1). NCBI lineage: Eukaryota > Metazoa > Chordata > Actinopteri > Atheriniformes > Atherinidae > Atherinomorus > Atherinomorus stipes. The sequence goes on from JALJCO010004199.1 coordinate 54,361, forward strand.
GAAATCTGGTGCAAAATAAGCAGACTTATTTTATTTCCACCTGTTTGTTTGAACACATTCAACATTACAGCGTGACATTAAAGAGTTTAGACCAGTGGGGTCGCCAGGTCATTGAAAAAACGACATTTATCAGATCAATTTGGGATTTTGGGGGCCATCAAGATTAACACATAGGGATGGGCGATTTGTTATCGCGTGCGATATATTGTCAAAGAAATTCCCCGTAAGTAATAATTTGTCATCTCAGGATAAAAATGATTAATTCATTTTATCAGGTTGTATTTACAGTTATTTATATATAGTTGCTTTTTTTAGAATTTAGATAAATGTTAAACTTGTTCTCATATTTCATACATGTTTGTTTGGTGTCACTACAGTTTTACAATATGTGTGTACTACTTGAACTTAGTTGATGTAGTTTAGTGCCTTTTATAATTATTTTAGGGCTCTCAAGACAGAATGTAGTGAGTTTTATAATACTAATTAGGCTGATATTTTTATCGTCACTTATCATTGCCATGATAAAAAACAAATTATCCTGATACATTTTTTAGTCCATATCACCATCTCTATTACCACATCATTGCAAAGACAATCTGTGAAATTAACACATTAATTTCTTAATCATTGCATGAATAACTAAGTTATTACTAAATACCATGTTAAAAATCTGTATTTGGCATTATCTTAGCAAGAGAAGCTGACCTTGGGTATGTAGGTGGCTCATCTGAGCAGTGAACCAAATCCACCAGAAAACATTGGTCCTCCTTACTTATGGAGTTCCTGATAGTTTTCAACCCTTACATGTAGAATTTTTATCATTGAGTGTCAAGAAATAAAGTTATTACAGGTACTAGTCTAAAAATGCAAATTTTGGAGAACAAAGCCCAAATTTGACATTTGGCTGCTTCCACAACTGTCAACATAATTCACCAAAATCCAACTTAGCCTCTTTATTGATTTAAATTCCAGTTTCCAAGCCTTAAATTAAGAGGATGACCCATTAGATGTTTATTTTGGGAGTCATGACCCAAAAAGTTTAAAAAAACCACTGCCTTAGACTGTTTATCTTGACAGACTGACTTAACAAATATGCATTTTTATTATCTTTAACAGAGGCTATTGAAATTATCAGCTCAGTCATTTCAAATAAATTAGGTTTATGTACAATTTTAATCTTGTGCACCAAAAACATGGTTTCCTCTCAGAATTTATTGTTGCTGATTTAAAGTCAGAATTTGTCTCAAACTGAGCTTCAGCTGCAGAAAATGTTTGCCAGACACGACGCAGCTGAGGCTGCAGATCAGAGCGATCTCTGGCCATTCCTCAGAGATCCTGCACGTTTCCCTGCTGCTCAGGCTTTTCACACGGTGGCATAAATGTCAGAGATGTAGCCCTCGGCTTGCTGCTGAGAGCTGAATGACGGCTCAGCTAGCTGCCACACAAATAACTTCATTTGATCTAAAAGAGTCATTAAAATGCTTCTGCAGCCCCCTGCACCCAAATCATCGACCCATAGACTAACTGTTAATATGTTCTGTTCAATTTTCTACTATTTTGTGCTATATTACTTTATCTTAAATAGTTTGTTGCATACGGAGCAGCTCGTGACTTATATTTGACATAAGTTCAGATCCAGTGCAGCTCTTTGCACAACCTGGTCAGGCGTTTTTGAGTATTCAAATGATTTTAGATGTATACGATCTGAGAGCTTATATGTTTTTGTATTTTCAGACTGGAAGGAACAGAGGAGAAGTTCAGGAACAGAGAGAGTCGTCCTGAAGATCTGCAGGTTATCGCTGAGCTGAAGGAAATGGTCTCTGAGAGAGAAACTTTAGTCAAAAAACTGGTGGTAAGTCGTTGCTGACTGCATCATCTCTCAACGTCATACAAGTACATAATGTACACAAACAATACTGACACAATGCAGTTAGTAAGAAGCTGGAAACTTCATACAGTTTTCTCAAATAATTGGAATTTTTTTTGCTCCTCAAAGACTCATGATGACAACTTCTGCTTCCTGTCCTGAAATAATCTCTACTTAAGATGCAGTCGATGACACACGACATATTTGGAGTTCCTGCTGCCTTCAATGAGCTAAAAGTCAAAGTGAGGGAATTTGAGTTGTCTGATATGAAAATATACATTTCCATAATGGGTATGTTTGGCCTGCCAGTGTGGTGGCTGGAAGGTTTTTGGGTTCAGGTTTGAACTTTGTCTCTAGGCAGATTTTCGCTCCTTAACAAAGGCGGATTCAGCATCTATCTTGAGCCTCCGTTATTGACTCTTGTTTCGTCTCCTGCATCGTTTCGTTCGGTCTTTCTCTCCCTCATCGTGTCCTCGTGGGTTTCTTGAAAGAATCAGAACCTGTTCCTTTAAATTTCTGCTAATATCTTCTGCTTCAGGATGATCTTGGGTTTAGTCTGTTTTGGCCTGTTGGTTGCGGCTGTGCAACCATCTCACCTTTTCTTTTTTTCCTGCAAGCCCCTTAGTTTCATCTGTCCAGTTATTATTAAAGTTTACTTTTTACCCTTCATTCGGCCTCCTACTGAGTTCCTGCATCTGAGCTCCTGTCAACTCTCACCGTGACGATCATTTGACACCTCGTTTCGCTGGATTTTTGGAGGAAATTGACTCGGGTTTCCTTAAAGCATTTTCAGAATAGTGATTGTAGAGTCGTCCTAAAAATTATTCATACCCTCAAATTAAACAAAAGCCCAAATTCACAATAGTAATTCAAATAACAAGAAACTAAATAAAATAATAATTAAACTAAACAAAATTATAATTTACTGAAACAAAACATTGCTTTTGAATTCTAGGGATAATAATAATAATAAAAACTGCCCCAGAGTCAGACACATTAGAGCAACTTTCTCATTAACAGTGGACCAAAATACCTGTCAACAGGTGCAGAAGTCTTTTTGAACATTAGAGAAATCACATGATTGCAGTGTTGCCTCAAAGTGTTCCTTAAGAAACTTTCAGCTTCGGAGCCCCTTCAAGCTTTTTAACTTGTTTCATTTTGTGTGTTTTAAATATCTTTTTCAAACCACAATTTTCATAGAACTTTTATTTATTACTATTTTTGTCAATTTCATCTTATTTCACTGACAGCTGATTTTTTTTTTTCCTGCTTTAATTGGGGGGTATGAATAATTTTGAGGATGACTGTAGATTTTAGTCTATTCTCTCATAGTAACAGAAATGTTTGTGTGACATTAATAAGAAGGATTTTAATTAGAGATGCACCGATCTGATACCTGGATCGGATATCGGATGAATGAGCCAGCCGATCCAGTCATTTCTTTTTCTTTTTTTTTTTTTAATCAATATACACAGTAATACAGTTACAGCAATTTAGCTACTTCAATTTTATATTTGCAACGGCGGTTACGTCATCACACAGAGCAGAGAAGTGTTAATTATTTCTTTTTGCTGTTAATGTACAATTTATTTGTTGATAAATAATGGTAAGTGCATTTATATCTGTGTTAATTTGTTACTTTTTTAAACAAGGCTTAATGATTATGTCAAGCCTGATGCCTTCAATCACATGGCAAAGTATACATGTACAGTTCATTCATTCAAGACTTGTATCAGTAACGGGTATCGACCGATACGCCAAGGTATCGTATCAGATTGGATTGGGAAAATCTGGATCGGTGCATCTCTAATTTCAATGTACCACATCGGAGTCAAACAAAGTCAAAACCAACAGACTTTAACTGTTGTCCAAAGGAAATTCAGAAACAAGATGAATCTTTTTATTGAAGCTGCAGGAAGTTGAATCCGTTCTTCACTTCATTATCCCTCTGAGTTTGATTTGGTTTGTCAGGGACTCTCCGGTTCCACTGCACGGATCACATTAAGGTGACTTTATAAATCAGTTTGCATTTTTCACAATGAGGAAGTGCTGCCGGCAAAATGCTGAGTCGTAAGTTTGTGTCTGAGATCCACAGACTGCAGAAGGTGAAAAGTTTACATGAGAGGTAACCATCAGGTCCAGAACACAGCGAGCAGTTTTCATGAAGGTACACACGGCGGTGTCAAAAGTATGTGCCACTCAGGAAATTCTGCAGCCAGAACTCATTAAATGTGTGATTCTCAGTCTTTTCAGTCTCCCTGGAGGCTTCTGCAGCCTCACCGGCTGTCGGCTAACCTGATTTTCTCCTCCAGGATGATAAGAAGTTCTACCAGCTGGAGCTTGTCAACAGGGAGACCAACTTCAACAAAGTGTTCAACGCCAGTCCAAACGTAGGAGTTATCAACCCGCTCATTAAGGTAGGTCCTCACATCTGGAGACACAGCGGCACTCTGACGAGCCCGTGGCGTTATTTCACGACTCAGCAAAGATGATCATCTCATTTCCATCAGCACTGATCCATCAGGATGTTCAGTACTGGAGGTTTCAGACAAGGAGCTTCAGAAATGTCACAAACATGAAACATAAATCACAACAAAACTGTCATGTTCAGAAATTTCTGTGGTTGCTGGTTAAAAACAAAACATTGATGAGGAAACTAAAAACATGTATGTGATATGTATGCAGGACCAAAAATATAATCACAGATAAATAAATATATTTGGAAATTTATAAGCATTTAAGTTTATAAATGATGAATATACTCATTTATTTTATTCAGTGAATTTGTTCATAATTCACTTGAATATCTCTCCATTTATTTTTCATTCTGTTATTTATTTCCACATGTATTTATATATTTCTTTGTTGTCTGGCAAACTTTTCTAACTTAGGCCCTGTTTACACGACAAATATTGCAACATTTTTCATTATTATTATTTCAACTGTACACTCTGCTTTTAACCGTTTTATTTTTATTGTACTTGCAATGTTTTATTTTTTTTTGGGGGGGGGGGGGGACTATGGATGGAAATTAGCATCTTGGTAAAATCCGGTATATTTACAGAAAATTTCTAATATACACTGTCCCATTTGATTAAATCCAATATACAACACTGAGAAAGTAAACATAAGACTTATTGCATTCTGGCCTCTCGTTTCCACGGTAACTGAGTTTTGAGGGGGTGTAAATGCAAATATCTGACAACGGCCTCCAGACTGAAATTTTCTGACAATGCAAGGCGAGTCCGGACAGTGTAAACGGGAGCAGACATCTTTCAACAGCGATGACGTCCTCAGACCCGCTGGGGCCAGTTGATGGTCTTTTCTGGGGGTGACTCCTCAAAGAGCCGATCAACATACGACAGATCCCCGAGTCATGTTTTTACTGCATCTTCTAACTTTAAATGGACTGTTGAAGCGGATCTGGATCTGTAGAACATTTATGATGCCAGGGAGGACGCAGAGATTATATGCGCCAGATAATCGGCTCCTCTGTACAAGCACAGCACTTCAGTTGTCCTGTTTTTACCACCTTCATCAGGATGTGGCGCACATTTGGACATCGTTTGCATTTTTCCTGCACAGAGATAGTTTTCATCCCGCTGTGGTGTAAGTGGGATTTTTTTTTTCGAAAACAAAAAGGAAAGCATTTGCATTTGCTGTGGATGAGTTGTCGTGTAAACTGGGCCTTCGTTTTAAAGCAGGAGTGGCCACCAAAGAGAACCAAGCCAGCAGAAATAAATGAATGAATGAACAGATTTAGAAATAAACAGATGTGGAAATTATGTATTAATAAACGTAGAAATAAGCAGCTAACTTAGACAGAAATAGGTAAATATATTTTTATTTTTTTATTTAAATTATTTTTGGTCCTTCATATGATGATTACAGTTGTATTTTCAGTTGTGGACCAGTGGTTCCCTGCCTGGGGTCCTGAATCACAGGGCATGTACAAGGCTTTTAAAATTAAAACTTATTTACTAAATTATCAAAGATTTGTGAGTATGAAGCTCATCCTGTGCTGTTACAGAGGTGTGCTGCATGCATGTGCATGTGAAATGCAGAAAAACATTCAATGGGTTTCAAATACCCGACAGAAACATTAAAACCAAAGAATAGATGCAGACAAGGTGTGTATTTATTCCTTTTTAACACGGCTACCTTTCACATGTACACGTTACATTAAATGTTTTTCTTGTCTTTTAGCTCCAACGTGGTAACAAACATTAATTCTTATGTTTATTTCCTGTTAGCTGGCAGCTTATTCAGCTGTTTTTGCCTCTTCTGTTGGTTTCAGTGCTGATTAGACATGATGGTGACTTGTCCCATTTAATGGTACAAGCACAGAAGCATTTCTCGTATGATGCCATCATTATTGCTTTTTTCCAATTCAGCTTAAAACTTTTGTGGAACTCTTTAAGTTTTAAAGTTGTTTTTGGACATATTTCTACACGTCTAACCCTTTCTGTAAGGAAAACGGATGGGGAACCACTGGCATGGGCAACCATGGCTGTCTGAGCCTATAAGCCAATAAGAAATGTGCACAGTTGCACATTTAGAATGCAACATGTTTAAAGCAGCTGAAGGATTTCATTACAACAGTGAGATAAATAAAAAGTCTAAGTTTAGGGCGAGAGAATGATGACATCATTTCTCACTGTATGTCTGAGCTGACCAGCTGCATGATCACGTTTTAACTGTTGACTTCATCACTAGTTTTGACTTCCAGTGTTTGTGGGGTTTTTAACACACATACTTGTATATGTGTTGTGCGTTTTCATTTTTATTTCTCATGTGTTAAATGTGCGAGTGAGTCTTCCACCCAGTCCCACTGGTCTTCCCAACTTTTGCTCCAGCTTTCCTTTGCTTTCCAAGCCATTTGTTGGAGTGAGATGTTTCCAGCTTTGACACATCTCCTGTCATCTGAACTGTCATTCTGCTCCGAGCGACGCTGCTTTAAGACTGTAGCTGATTCCAGCCTCCAGATTGATCCATCCTCTCTGCTTCGATCAGCTTTCAATGAGATCAATGTAGCTCGCTGCTCTTTCCTGTCTCTCATCGACTGGACTATTACACCCTCTAGAAACTCTCCCTGCTTTCCCCTCCATTTTATTATTATTTTGCTTTAAACTTCCCTTTTGCTCCCTTTTTGACCCCCCCGCCCCTCCTTTTCTTTTTCTTTTTTGTTTCTGTGTAGCAAAAGAAAAAGAATGAGAAAACAGCAGCCAGCAGATTCAGCAGCTCTCCTAATCTCAGGGCTCTGGAGGCAGCAGGTATGGGTTTGGGCGTGGTGGGTACGGGGAGTGGGCAGCCCCCACAGCCCCCACCCCCGCCCCCAGCCCCGCCCAGCCGCCTAGAGCCCATCCCCAGCTCCCCCCTCCACCACCTTGAGCTCAACTCCAACAAACCTCTAGCCCCGCCGACCCCTCCCACCGAACCCAAGAAATTCATGAGGTGAGACCTTTTCGACCGACAGGCAGCAGCTCGCTAACCCACACATTGATCATGCAGTCACAGACCTCCTCAGCTGGAAGTTAAAACAATTTCTGACTCTAGAGTCACAAATTGATTAAAGAACTTGTACTTTAAATAAAAAGTGCATAAAGTACCAGAGCTCTCTGGTTTCTGGAAAAAGAAGTCAAAATTAGACCATAACAGGCATTTTCCACACTTTCATTCTGTCCTGCCAAGTCGAGCCTTTCCAGGAGCATGAAATCATTATGATAATGAGCTACAGAGTGGAGCTCAGATGTTTTGGGATTGACTGTTTGCTAATTTCCTGTTTGTTGTAGGGTTTTCTCAAATTTCTGCGCCTGCTCGCGACAATAGCGATCACAGTTTTATTCCCATTGAAACATTTTACCCTCTTACAGCTGCTTAGTGTGTAATTTCCTCCAATAAGAATAGAGAAAAAACCTTTTTATTGGATGTTTGTGCTCAAAAGAAACGCAAACCTCTTCAGCTCTTGAAGTTAGCTGCAGCAACCAGTGTTAGGAAACTGATTCAGTTTGTTAGCATCTATGGCAGGCTGGCAAGTGGGGGGGGGGGGCGGGGGTACACTTGTACCAGTAACAAAACTTGTATTCAACTATATCTCTACCTCTACTAAAAAAAAAAACTAATGATAGAAGGGAGGAAATGGAGGTGGGGGTGGCCTGTTGCGCGCACACAGTTGGCTAGTTGGCTAGCCCAACACAATAACATGCTAGTTAAAGCTATTCAACACGTTGTCGTCATGTCTGGGCTTTAAAGTGGAGAAAAATAACAAATTGTCTCCAACATTTACTGAAAAATTACAAACCAATCAGCAGCAAATCTGTAGCAACAAATTAATTAATCATGGGAAAATGTTAACTTGCCCACAGCTAGACAATCGATTCTTGGCAGTTTTGATAATTAAGTCAAATATGGTTCCAAAATGAGAAATAAGGAGTTAGATGTTTTGGAAAAATTAAGAGCACATTTCTTTATTCAACATTTTAGATTCTGAACATCACAATGACATAGTTAACTGTGAAATGTACAAGTTAAGTCGTCTTAGACTTGCATTGCGGTATATTTGAGGTAAAGTCCATCTACCCTTTAACTGGAGTCGTCTTTTCAAACATGTCATTTCCTTGTGGACTTATTGCATCTCGGCCACGTTCAGATATCTGGAAATGTTGCAGATAGGTTGATTGTCGCACCTACAGCGGCAACCATCCTTTCATCCCTGTCCAAAACATCAAAAACGACATGCCTCAATATTTTGGCTTTTATGACAAGGAGGCTACATTTGTCTGAACGTAAGCAGTATGAAAGACAAAGTTTGCACTATTACCGCTTTCCAGACTAAGTCTGAAAGGGGGCTCTTATGTTAGCACACAGCCGTGTGTTAGCATTGGATAGCTAGTGTCAGCATTCAGCTGCTACTTTTATTACACAGCAGTCGGTATTAGCGTTCAGCCAGTCGAGGCAGATGGCCGCCCTCCCTGAGGTTTTCCTTCCCACACTCCCACCACTCAGCTAGCTCAGGATTGGACCGGGACAAGTCAAGATTCGATCCAATCTGTTGGTTTCCTTAGCTAGGCTATGATGAATTGGCTCAAATTCATCAGTCTGTGAAGCTCTAAGATGATATTGTCGTGAATTGGCGCTGTACAAATAAAGCTGAATTGAACTGAATTGTTAGCACACAGCGGTTAGTGTTAGCATTGCAGGGCTAGTGTTAGAGAACTGTCCCATGCAGTTCGTCTACAGCCCAGGGAGGATGGAGGGCTCATCATAGTTACTATTTTACTCTCAGGATTTAGCAGACGGTCAATCAAAAAGATTTTGTGATGATTTTGTGGCTCCTAACAGGACCAGAGGTTGTCTGGTACATCACAACAGCTGATCCTTGGTCGACTTTGAAGGACACAACGGCTTTACGCTGCTTGAACTACGCGACATCAGCCACATTGCAGCTCTTTATATAGACTTTATAAATATGTAAAGAGCAACATTCGAAGCTGAACATCAACACAAGAGTCCCATTTACGACTGAAGCTTCAAAGAATGGCCTTGGAATGTAAAAGGGGCATGTTTTTGTTTTTTCCTCTCCTTAACTGTGTGCTCATCAGTGTGAACATGTGGACCGTGTGCATGCTGGCGAGCTTTTCCTCTGTTCAGGACGTTCTACAGTTTGTAACTGTTGTGGCTTCATGTTGTTGCATTGTGCCATTTTTTGGGTTTTGTTTCTTCATGCTCATCCTCATCTAAACTTCAGCATGTTGCACTTTTCCTCAACTCAAAATGGGATTGATTACTCTTGTAAAACGTAAATAAAACCTGTGTGTAAACTTTGTATTGAAATAGACACTGAAGCTGTCTGACTGACCCCCTGTGTGTGTTGGTGTCTTATATGGACATCGGCTCAACTCTACAGTCCAATAAATGCCTCTCTTCTCTCATGATGTGTTGGCGAGTGATGCCGTGATAAATTATGAAACATGCTTTCTCACACAGATACATGCAGTGTATGTTTTTGCATGGCAGGAAATGTGTTCTCAGTATTTAGGTGTGCAGCATGAGTGTGTAAAGTAAACTGCTGCATGCTTTGCTGCTGTTCCTGTGGAGACTGAGACAAGGTGGCTGCTTTGCAAAAGCTTTGTGACAAACTTTTCTATGAGCACCCTACACACACACACACAAACAGGATTTCACCAGCTGTACAGCAGCACACACTCACAGCGAAGTGAAGTACTGTAATAACTCCTCTGAAATATCTTTGATTTCTTCCTCTGCCCTGGCTATAATCTCACTCTCACCTCTCTAAATCAGGAAATGACTGTTTGACTGTTTATATGATTGTTTCTCATAATTTAACTGTGTTTTTTACTTAATTTAGTTATTAGGGATTTAAACACTGTGCTAATATGGAAACCTGACAGGGTCACTACAAGGTGGATATTGCTTTGTACCCACACTGATGCGTGCAGTTTTAAGCTTATTCCATCAACCAAAATGTGTTCCCGGTCAGTTTTCCAGTTGGTTCACACATTAATTGTACTGAATCATACTGGTTTGGGTTTGAAGTTGTATTTATATAATGTACTCTGCAAAAATCTCAGAATACATACAGAGATTCGCTGAGACATGCACAGATAAATGGAATTACTGTATATGAGCCAGAAATTAAATCTGTAGAATTATAAGGAGTTTGAAAGTTAGAATTGTACACAATAACTATGACGACAGCAAAGACAAAACCAGCGTCCTCAATCTACAAGTTGCTAGTCCATCACAGCTGGGTGTCAGCAGCACAGTTACCGCTCATTCACTCCAACCTTTGTGATTCGAATCAGGGTCCGTTTGCTTGGGAAGTCCGCTTCATTTGGAGAACTGCGAATGCACAAACGGACTCTGATCTGGACCCTGCCTGCAAACGCGGGTCTCAGTCCGCTTCAAGCGGACCAAATGCAGGAAGCGGACTTCGTTCAGCATGGCATTGTGGGTTAAACGTTGGGCAATGTTGGTAAACGTTACCAAAACAAACACGTGTGTAGGATTTCTTTAGCTCTTGGTCAAACATTGAGCGACGACAAAGTAAAAGCTTCAAGACTCACAACGTGGGTCTTAAAATCCTTAAAAATCTGCGTTTCTGGCTCGTTTTGATGCACACCAAAATTCATTATGCGCATTTCCAAACCATCACTGCCCAGCGGCGTCCCGAGGCTCAGAAACTGCAGTATGTAACCTTTCCATCCGGGACGCGGCCGTGACGTTGCAGATGACTATTGGTTGCAGCACCGCGTCACTTACTAGCAAATGGATATGAACCAGATATGAACACAGCGGGTGTTTTGAACGCGCATCATGTTGGATTCGGTAATGAAACGCATGGAAACATTACGGGAGGAAGAGAGGAAAAGAAAGAGAGGAAAGGACAGAACAAGAGTCAAGATAAGACTGTCTGTTACGGGCTGGAGGGAATCACAGTACAGGTACGATGAAGATGGATGTTAGTTTAGCCGTCGATAAGGGGGTCACTGAGAAAACTGCTAAAAGTTCTGTTATGGGTCTTTAAATGATATATCAGAAGGAAACATCCCAGTTCCCTGTAAGTACCCACAGAAATACTGCAGTTTTTAAAGTAATTAGCTGTAAATGGAGGCTCTGGGATATGCCTGCACAGTAGACCAGTACCAAAAAAATTGGATAAAAAATCCAATTTATGTATTTATGTAGCACTTTTCATACCAATTGGTGCTTCACAAAGTGCTTCACACTAAAAAAAAAAAAAAAAAAATCTCATTTAAAAAAATCATTCTTTATACCCAACTATATAACTGTATAACTCCACCCCCCTTCAGGAAAAACTGATCATTTATACTGATAAAACACACAATAAAAATATGTGATATCCTTGGAAGAAGGGTGACGAGACTCTGGCTTGTTTGGCTAAAGTGCAAGGTGATCACAATCTCTGTTTGGGAGATCACCCCCACCCACCAACTGAGCTGAGTCCCCAATCAGACCGAGTCTAGCGGACCATCCTGGAGTGAATGCACCCTTAGGTAATAATGGACATACTGAGATTGGCAAGACAGCACATGATCTGGCCAATGGCTGATGGGAAACTGGACAGCTGGTCCATTCAGCCAATCATCTGTTTGTATCCACACTCAAAATCTGAACATTTTACACAAACATTCCAAAACACCTCCACCCACAAGACATAAACTAAAAGCATTTATGAAAAAAACGCAGAGCGAATCACCACCAGTTTTCTGCCCCTGTGCTAAACTTTGATTAAATAACCACGCTCTGGAGCTAAAAATAAAACAGAACTGTTTTTTGTTTTATTATCCCCGCTCCTGATTGAGACAAAATAAAAGATATAAAACCAGAACTTACAGCAGTTTATGTTGTTAATGGGGATTAAAAGTCCAAATGTATTCAGGACCATTTGAATTTGTGAGAATAATTTTACTTTGATGGAGGAGATGACGTGAAGCACCAGAGGTGGAATCAAACCCTGTGATTTAATCATTTAAACCAACCCATGAAAATTTCAGGGGGTTGCAAGATAATTGCAAAGAAAAAAAAAAACAAAATAAAGCCTATATTTATCAAATAAATCAGTTTTTTTTTTATCAGGTTTGTTAAAATTAACATGTTGATGCAAAGAGGAAAATTTGTGGAATTAAATTTCTAATGCATAAACAACAAAGTTATAACTGGAGCCGCATTAAAAATCAGATTGTGGAATTATCTCACTGAGAGAAGCAGATTTTCAGCATCAGGCGCTTTGTCACAGCTGCTGACAGATTCCCCCAAAAACACATTATCGTCTTATTTCTAGAAATTCTGTCCGTTTCCAGCCGTACATGAGAGGATGCTGCAGGATGACCCATGTGGTACATCACACGATGTACCGCTCAGTCGTAGCCGATGGAGGGGCAGATGTCATATTTGGGGTCATGGGTTAAAAAAGTTTAGGAATTGCTGATTTAACTAGACAAACGCACACATCCCCTGATATACGGACACTGAATAAACTTTCATACGTTCGGTTTTGCTGCCGGACTCCCTCCTCCGAGCCGCTAAAAGGTCACATCATCTCTTCGCTGTAATGAAAAGACTTTCTTTCTCTGCGATTCTTCCTCTCTCTCATCTTTTGATGCCTTCAACCTTGATTTATCATCTTGCCCTCTGCTGATCTTTCTTTTTTTTTTACATCCTCTTCATCATCTTTCCTCCGCAGGTCCTTCGTCTCTTCTCACCTTTTTATTCCACCCATTTCATCCGTCTCTTCTGCGTCTCCTCTCGCAGACAGCTCGTAATTCAAACCCGCACTTCCTGTGCAAAAAAGCTGCTGAGAATAAGAATGTGAAGTCTGCTTTTCTGTGAGAAGCACGTGTGCGGTAGATCAGGAGTCTCCAGCTTCAGCTGTGACCATGTAAAGCGTAAACAGTCATTAAGCTGAAGTCTTCTGGAAGGTAATTAATTCCCTCAAATAAAATACAAGAACAGAGAGAAATAAAAACCTGCCTGGAAGTTTGATAAAGGCCTGCGGTTACGGGACTGTTTGTTTCAGAAGTAGCCAATTAAGCAGAAGCAGCTCCAGTCGGTGTTTGTTTTCATCAGATGCAAACGCTTTAAGCTAATTAGTTCAAACCTTCCAGAACAACAAGTTTTCCCCCCCAAAGACTCGAGTCAGATGGTTAACCTCGGTTCCTTTTAGTCCTGGAAACGCTTGGAAATGATTGTTTTTCCCTTTAAGGTAAAAATTGTGTTGAATGAACTAAAGCTGCACATAGAAGTAGTGTTTGAGTCGTACTGAACAGCTTCATGTGAGAAAAGAATGCTGTAAGAGTTCTAACTTTGAAATAAAAATATACATATTGCAACTAAATGAACTAAATCATCAGCTCAGGAAAAACAACCTGAACAGAAACACTTCCAGTCTAAATAGTTTTTCTGATTTAGTAAAGGAGGAAAGGAGTGTGTGAGCACTTTGTTGCAGCTCTTCTGGCTTTTCTTTGTCAGTCAGGTTCCTGAATCACTGAGTTCTTCCTCCTGAAGCTCCGACGTCATCCTCGGTCCACATGAATGTTTCCCTTCATGGGTTTTTTTATATTTCTGTTGAAACACAATTCAAAATAAATGTCACAATGTTCATAAATTTTTTATTTATTATTACTTCTGTCAGTTTCAGTTTTTTTCACTGGCAGCTGATTTTTTCTGTCTTTAATGGAAGAGTATGTAAACTTTCAAGCACAACTGTAGGTCACTTTGGGGAAAAGCATCTGCTAAATGACAGTAGTGGTAATAGTAGTAGTAGTAGTTGTAGTATTCTATAACAGATTTTTTTTTCTTTTCATATTTTAGACATCATAGAAAATCAATTTTCCAGGAAAAAACAAGAGAAAGCCAGACTGAGGCTCAGCATCCTTTGAGGAGATGGAGAGCAGCGGCTGATGTGGAGGACGGTGAATCTGTTAGGAGTAGAAGGCTGGCAGGTCAACCCCACGCAGATTCGTTAGGGAAGGAAGAGCACAGCGCAGGTTAAAACGGCAGGATGCAGCGGTCCAGCGCAGGCAGCAGAGATGGAGAGAGAGCTTGCAGACCGCAATCATAAACTTAGACCAGAGAAATGCTGAGAAGCTGCATTTAAATTTGCAGACAGAAACAGGAGTCATGTTCCTGACAGCTGGGGTAGGCTATGCAGCAGTTAGGATCACCCGACTCAGCAGGTAAAGTAAAAAAAATAAACTCTATTGTTTTAGTTTTAGATCAGAGGTTAGACAAGTTGAGCCACAGGGAACTTTTTTGAGGGCTCATATGAGAGATTGGGGAAACATTTTACTTAAAGGGTGAAATAAAGTTTTCAGATGTGAAAGAAATTGTAATTTTCTGCCCGTCATTTACATGACTTCCTTTAGCTGAGGATTATTTTGTTTAGAGATAAAAAGAACAAAAGATTTTATTACTTCTCCTCTGCTGGATCAGAAAAAAACAAGCTTTTTATCATTTATATGTTTTTATACTGTTTTATTTTGCAAGATCAGATTTTTCTAATGATAAACAAATTTAAGGTTATGGCTTTAATTTTTTTCCCCTCCTAAATGACAAATAACTTAATCAACATTTTGCAGGAGTTTATTATATATTGTGTATATATATATACACACACAATATACGTATATAGTATATTATACATGTATACACATATTTTAAATTATTTTTATTGGTTTTATTTATTATTGTTATGAATTATTTTTATTATTTCAGTGGGAATTAACTTCAGTTATAATGGAAAAGATAATATTAATAATAATAGCATTAACAATAACAATAATAATAAACTTAGTTTATCCTATAGTCTAGGATAAACTAAATAACTTTAATTATTTCATTTGCTTTGATTTTTTTCCCCCTCTTCCTAAATCACAAAATAACTTATCATCCTGCAGGAGTTATTATTTGTAGTAGTAGTAGTAGTAGTAGTAGTAGTAGTAGTAGTAGTAGTATGATCTTTTTTCATTATAAATGTAGTTAATGCCCACTTAACTAAAATATATTTTCTCTCTCGGATGAATTAACTTTATTTAATTCATATTAGTGTTATAGTTTTTATTCTATTTTATTTTTCACCCCTGCTAAATAAAAAAATAACTCAGTGATTTATTTTATTTTATTTTATTTGCCCCTGCTGCTTTATGTTCACTGTGTGGACAAGTGCGTGTTAACCTGCTACGCTGCCCCCTTGTGGCCAGAGGACAGAATCACACATTCAGGCCTGCAGACGGTCAGACTGCTGGTGTTTGTGCTGCTGTACTGAGTGAAAACTTCATCACAAATACATTTAAACTGATGTGGAGCAACATGTTCATTCAAACTGATTTAGAAAACAAACATATAACACTAAATAATGACAAGATTCCAGTCTGAAGTTTTTTTTTTCTTTAGAAATTATTTTAAACGCTGCACCATAATCTGAAGAATATTTCAGGTAATTAATAATGAATAAATTCAGCTTTTCACATCCTGGTTAATGATATCACCAGCTTGTTACATTAGGACGTAAAAAAACAGGACATGTTTAACGTGCTTTTATCAGCTGGTTTCTGTCAGACAGCTGTTGCAGCAGGACACACAACACCTGCAGCAGTCAGGAACATTTGTTCAGATGCATGTGCAGCTAATGAGCTGCCTCATCCCGACTTTCTGTGTGTAACTGTGCTCTTGTTGTGGTTTTTGCGCCCTCACCTGAAGCCCTCCTGAAACGAAGGACTCCACCATCGACCCCGCCGACGCCCAGCGCCAGGAGTGGTTCGCCCAGTACTTTTCCTTTTGATCGACCACAAACCTGCAGAACACGAGGATTCAGCATGTCAACCAAACTTTTAAAAAAATACTGACAAAAAACGAGAAAAAAAGAGGAAAAACCAGTTAAAACTATTTGTTATTTATTGTCATTGAAAGGTTTGGGGCTCAGTTCACTTTAGATTCAGTCAACCGAAGCTGTCGTCGTAAATCTGTCAGTGAAACGCACAGAAGTTGATGTCATTCATTTTCTCTTGTGAAAGACGAGGACGGTCCAGTTCCACGTTGACTGAGAGGAAACTGAACTGAACCCGATCCTGACGTCATCACTGATCTGATTTGATTGTTTGATTCTCTGATTGTTTCACTGTGGACGAGTTTCTCTCTTAGTACAGTGACAATGATCATCAGTATGTTTGATGTTTATTTCATTTCATAACTTCATGACTTACTTTGCAGTTTCTTGGACTAGAAAATAATGAGTGGTGCGTTATCATGCTGCTAAATGCCATTGTTGGATCAAAGTAAGAAATATATATAAATATATAAAAAGAACTATATGGTAGGTTATTGTGCTCTCTCTGTACGTGGGCCCACTGCATACGGCATCTTAGACTAGGAAGGCTGATCTAAGACCAGTTTGCCTCCTCATTTATGGTGACATTAACATGGAGCTGATCCTAGATCAGTTGCGCTTCTCTGACATGCTCCATGACTCCAGGACGGCACCATCATGGCCAGTTTGTAACAGCTGCATAGACGTTTCAGCAGATTTTGGTAGAATATTAAAACCAGTTTGTATGGTTGTCTGTCTCAACACAGATATAATGATGTCTCACCAATTTTAAAAACAAAAATAGCATATTTTATATTTATATTATAATGTGTATGCTTATTAAATAATTATTGTGACATTTATTTGCGTTTCTTTGTCGTTTATTCTACTGAATTTCTGCTTTGTGTTTCTGAATATGTTCATGTAAAGATGTTAACCCGGGTTATTTCCTGCTGAGATTTTCAACTTTAAATGTTTATGCAAACACAAAAAAGGAGATATATGCAAATACAGAGAGAAACGGCCCATTTTTAATGATAAACTTTATTTAAATATGGTAAAAATTTAGGATTGTATTTGTTGCACATCTACATTGCAAATAAAAACAAATGTAATCATTTGTAGGCCCATAGATATTTAAGACTGTCGGACTTTAAATTGGACAAAGATGACAGGTTATTGTTTTAGGTTGCGCTAAAAGACCCAAGAGCAAGATCAGGAGGATGGCAGGAGTAGAAATAAACTTTATTTTTTAACTAGCAGCTGATTCCAGATAACTGACACATGAGCGAATGAGGCAGGAACAGAACGAAAGTGGACCTGAGAAGCAAAAGAAAACCCAGAAGGATTTAAGCTGAGGAGGAGGAGGAGAGGAGGAGGAAGCTCTACGGGTGAGAGAAGCCAGGAAACGGATCCAGGATGAGAAAATTAAATTCAAAATGGGGAAACCATCTTTTTTTTTCTTTTTTAAAAAAAATCTAACGCAGCAACTTTCTGATGTGTGGAAGACGATTGGGACCACTGAAGAAAAAAAAATGTGAGAAAAAAGTCAGAATTCTGACCTTTTTTTTCATCCCCCTCCCTCCCCCGGACATTTTATTTTATTTATTTTTTTAATTTCTGAAAGCGGTCAGAACTCTGAGAAAAAAAAGTCATAATTCTGACATTTTTCCAGACCATTAAAAAATTCTGGAGATTATTATTAGTATTATTATTTCTAAAGAAGTCAGAGTTCTGACTTTTTTCAGAACACTGATTTTTTTTTTTTTTTTTTTTTTTTTCCTGGAAGATTTTTTTTTCTTAATTTCTGAAAAAGGTCAGAATTCTGAGAAAAAAAGCAAGATTCTGACTTTTTCAGACCATTAAAAATATTTGGGATATTATTATTATTATTGTTTTTATTTCTGTGAGTCAGAATTCTGACTTTCTTCCAGAAATGGGAGATTTTTTTTTCTATTTCTGAAAAAAAAACATCAGAATTCTGAGATTAAAGTCGGAATTCTGACTTTGACCTCAGATTTTTTTTTTTTTTTTTCTGAAGCAGGTAAGTTGGATAAAAAAAAAACTAAAAGAGTAACTCTTTCCATCTGTGAGTGTAAGTTCCTGAAATAGCTTTGTGTTGTGGGTGTTCCTCAGTTTGGCAGCAGAACAGCAAACACGTTTGGTCCCCTCAGGTTCTCGGTCCAGATCTGGATCAGGACACCTGACGAGTGTGAGCCCAAAACTTCACTGATGCCTTTTGGAGAGACGAGAAAGAAGAGTTTGAACAAAGTCCAGAATTTGACTCTGCTCGGTGAGCAGTCTGGCTGCAGTCTTCACTTCAACGGGGATAAAGTGAGTTTCATCTGAGAAAGATAAAATGTTTCTGACTGCTGGGAAGATGAAAGGAAAAAAGACTGAACTGAATGAAATGTTTGAGTTATCAACTTGTATCATCAGCTGTTGAGGATGATGAACATGACCTCCTACATAATCCAGAGCTTTAGTTATGATCACTTTAGCAGGAAAAGAGGAAAACGAACAATTGTGATGTTTAAATGTGCTTGGCTCTTAACAGCTTAACAGAATAATGTATTAATATGATTATTTTGATTATTATTACTATTTAGCGATTATTTTTTGTCATTACTGTAAATGCCCATTGAATTAACTAAACTATGTTTTGACTCTAGGAAAAACTAAGTAACTTTGATTAATTTATTTAAAAATTTCATTTCATTTTTCATCCATTCATATATGTGCTATATAAATGAAATAAATGAAAATTAAAAATATCAAAATATAATTTTAATATTTCTTTCATGTGTGAGGAATATAAAACAAGCAAACATTTTTAAAAATCAATATTCAACTGATTATAAACAATATATTATGATTATCAAAAGTGAAAAAAATATACATATGTATTTCAAAATATATCATTATTGAAATTTTAAAATTATATTTCAGAAAAATGTTCTGACGGTTTTTGTGCATCCCTGTTTTACCATGAGTGTCCACCAGGGGGCGGTGGTGTTCTGTCATTCCACCTGATCCTCGTTGACCCGGAAAATAAATAAACTGGGATCCGTTCCGTTCCGGTACAGCCTGAAAATGGCGGCCTCAGGAGCCGCATCTCCTGGCCGTCTGGTCCAGTACGTTGTGGTCCGTTCGGATTTGGTCCACAAGCTGTCCTGGCCCCTCGGAGCCGTCATCACGCAGGCCTGTCACGCCGCGACCGCCGCCATCCACCTGCACTACGGAGACCCGGACACGCAGCGGTACCTGCAGGAGCTGGACTCCATGCACAAGGTGGTGCTGGGGGTGAGTGTCTGCAGTCTGCTTCATTTTTTATTTTTCTCCGTAATATTTAACACGTGGAATTTCTTTATTTATTATAATTCTTTTTAAATGCATGTATTTATTTGTTGCGTTCAGGCTCCAGATGAAGCTGCGCTCTCTGGTCTGTCTGAGACCCTCACGCAGGCTGGCGTGGCCCACAAGCTGTGGATTGAACAACCAGAGAACATCCCAACATGTTTAGCTCTGAAGCCTTGCCCCAAAGAGACTGTCCAACCTCTGATGCGCAAATTCAAACTCTTTAAATAACACGGACATTTTAGTTTCTTTGGATCATCTCACACTTTTCACCGCATGAACTTTACGCATCAGACTGTAACCTGGATTACGACCATCAGTTTGCATTTACTCGGGTATCACAAGCTTGTTTACATAAATAAAAGCATTATTGTGTAATGAGAAATGCAATCATCATCATGTTGACACTGTTTACAGCGTCCTCTCTCAGCTGTTTTAATCTGCAGCATCTGGACCATTTCACCGCTGTTTCTGCAGCCGTGGTTGCAGTTGCAGCTTAAAAGAAAAGCTCTTTTTTTTCTACTATTACTGCACAAAATGTTGAAGTATCTGCATGAGGAAAAACAGCAGACACGATAGGATCCTTATGCTTATTATTTCTAACTGAAACCCTCTGATGATCATCATGTCGGGCTTGTTTTGCATCAGTTTGCTGTCATCTTTCATGCACTGATGGGTTCAGAGGTGACATTATGCTCAATGTTTCATTCATTTGTTTCCATCACAAAATAATGTAACTGAAAAAAACGATGTTTTTCTGTTGACTGTATTTTCTCAGCTGGTCTATAAGCAGCTCTTGTCACCAGAAAAGCTTTATTTAATAAAAAAAAAAAAAAAAAAAACTGATGGAATTATTTGTTTCTGTTCCTCTTTCCCATCGTGATTTGTTTCAGCGGTGCATTTATGTTCTCATGGTTTTTTATTTCAAAGAGAGAAAAATAAGTTTGAATAGTCATCAAAGAAGAAGGCCAATTTTTAAAAATCTGTCTGGTTAAAGGACAAAAAGAAGAAACAGAATCCACTGGCCTGCTTTGATGAAAGTGTCCTTAAACGGGTCATTGAACACAACAGAGCTGTGTGGTCCTGATGCAGCCTCCATCTTCACATTCATGACATGCATTAAAATGATTCATTCTCAGATAGATGGATAGATATTTTATTCATCCCCTAAGGGGGAAATCACAGGTTTTACATATAAAAAAAAAAAGAATTATCAGCAGTTTAAATGAGGTAAAACCCTTCGAGCTGCCTGCACTTGTTAAATAATGCGATCGTGTTTTGAGCCACGTTGTTGTTCTGAGGCTGCATTTATCTCATTTTCAGACCTGATGACCTCAAGAGAACTTTTAAGTCCTGATATTTAAAAACAATGTACACCTTTTTCCTCATAACTGCAGAAAGCTCCTCTCTGTTTGAAAATGCATTTCTGTAAATGTTTGCATTAAAGATGAAGCAGAGTTCACCTCATCAGCTGTTGTCTGGAAATCTTTCTTTATGGAAAAAAGCAGCTCACTGCAAACACAACAGATCAATTGTGCAAAATGAAGCTAAGTTTGGTTTGAATATGCACAAGCTAACGGTAGAATGTCTCCATGTGAGGCTCATCTTCAGCTTTCTGCAGCAGCTCACAGCTGTTTTCATCTTTATCTGCGTTTATCTATTTATGGAAATATTCTAAATGAACTTTGCATTTTACCTGTTAATCACTGGAGCAAATGTAAAGTATGTGTAGGCTCGTATATATTCATTAAATGACATTATGTATTCATTTATCCTTCAGTGAGTGGCAGCGTAGCGGATGACTCACTAATGTCCACTGAAGTGGTTAATTTGCAAATACCCCCTCCCCACCCATGCAAGCAGAAATCAGCTGTTAAATAGGCATCAACTATATGTAAAAAGGTTCTTTCATAAAGAACCTTTTTTCCTGTGAGACACTTAAAGTAAACAATTCTATCCAAGTCGAAAAAAATGCTTATCTGAATTATTCTTGCTTATGTAAAAAACAAAAAAAAAGATTTAAAATATGACTGTAGTCCAAATCTATAAGCTCATTTGACCTAATTCATAATTCAGTCTTGAGCCACCCCTCCTGTACATGTTTAATAAAACAAGATATAGATGCAGCGATTTGTTGCAACGAGCAAACATAAAGAGAAACAGTCGAAAAACAGCCCTAACATGGTTTAGCAAGCCTGGCTGAACCAGCTGGGAAAGTTTGGCTCCTTGGAAGCAAAATATAAAGAAATACTGAGCGGCTCAAGACATCTGCACAGTCTGTTCAGTCCAGTGCAGTTATTCCATAATTGGACCCCCCAAAAAGACACACCTTTTTTTCATCCCCTTTCTGGATGTTGGCACAATAAAGAGTTTGGTTTTTTTTGGCTTTGAAAATATTTTTGATTACTCAGCAATTAACTATATCATTGAATTTCATTAGATTTGATTTAATAAATAGTGGAGGCTTATGGTCATAATGTCCAGCATCATTTATCAGGCGTTTGGCACGTTTCTGTAATAAAACACCATTATTAAGTGTTGTCTTGAATGTTCCACCCCATAGTTAAACACTATAAGTCATATACAGGAGTGTTGAGGTACATTAAATTACAGACGGCTTTATTACTCAAAAAAATCTGCAAGGGTTTTTGATATTTTTGCCTTAATGTGATTTATGTGTTGCTTCCAAGTTAATTTGGAATCAATTACATCTGAAAATTTTATATAAAAAACTGTTTCAATTTCAAGTCCTGTAAATGTGAAATGTTTTAAAATGACTAATCTCACTGGATTAGACAGAAAGGTAATAGATTGGTAATAGCTTAGATACTGAATTTTAAAAAGTTAAATCTTAAAGCTACAAAAGCCAGAATGTGAATAAAATTAAACATGTAACCCTCATTGAGAAAAATGGTTCAGTACTCCAGAAAAAGACGACCACCCTTACACAAATCTGATGTGTAAATAGAAGCACATAAACTCCTCCAACCCATGAGATCTTCTCTCATCTTCATAGAGTTTGAATTAAACATTAGTTTAATAAAAATATACTTAATTCATCACTTAAATATTTATTTTATCATTTCATAATTAATAGTAATGACTTGTAATTACTTAGCATTATGTATTAATGAATGGTAGTTTATATGGCTGCAAGGAATTGTGGGAATTGTCTTTCACAAAGGATTCTCCAGTGTTTAATAAATGACGCCCTGAAGCTTCTTTTTTTTAGCATTTGGAGACTCTGACCATCTCAAATCAGACAATGTCCTCTGCAGACTGGGAGTCGTCCATTCAGCCACTGGTTTGGGATTCCACAACCATCCATGGTGCTTTCTGGAAATGCCACCTCCTGCACCGTCTCCATCCCTCATCACCACACTCCCACCTCCATGCTTCGCTGTCAGGGCTATGCATTCTGCTGTCAACAGCAAACTGGCTGACCATTCCTAAAAGCTACGGATTCAGTCATCTGGAGTTCTTTTTTTAATAAACAAAGTCATTTCTAAGTCATGTTTAAATGTTTACTGATTTTTTTTTTGGGTGTATGTGTTCCTCTCCCCCACTTGCCTTACAGGTGCCTATGGCATTTCCCAGGCCGGCATTGTAAAGAATCTTGTTCTAATGTTTTTGCCTGATTAAATAAATAATTTTAAAAAATTGTTCTTCTCTTGGATGCTGTGCATTTCGTTGGAAATTGAGCCGCTATAAAATACAGATTTTAGTTCTAAGATTAATTTAGTACCATGTTCGTGTAATAAAGCTAGCAGGAAATCATGGATGAAAGTTTAGCTTGCCTTTAAGATCTGTATTTGACTATTTCTCAAATGTTTGTGCTGTTGTCAGTGGAGGAAAACAAGTCTGAATCTTTTGATGTTGCAGTTAAACTGCCATTCTTGCAAAGTTTGGTTAGAATTTTTATTATCTACAGGGAGCTGAAGCACAGAAAACATAAAACACTGAATAAACTTCACCTAAAAAGGGAACAAAGCAGCTTCATGTTTACAGGATTTTTTTCAGGGATTATGGAGTATCCTGTGGAAACTTCCCATCTTCCCGTTGTAGCTTCCTTGGACTTCCCTTAATAAAAAGATATTTCCGTCATTATTTACAGACATTTACTTGCTATGGTGTCGCATAACAGTGACATCATCAAAGCTGCCGCAGTAAAAATGTCTGTAAATAAGGACAGATCACAAAAAACGCCAGTTCAAGACTTATGTTTCATAACGAAACAGTGGTGAAATGAAGGAGTTTGTGGCAGATAATGCCGATTTGGAGGCTGCGCAAGGGCATACGTTGATCTGAAGTGGATCTAAATATCTCCTAAAGGAATTCAAATTACACCAATACTATTTGGGTGAGTAAATGAACATATTTCATACTAGAAAAGAGGTCCGATGAAAAAACTGAACTTGCCCTTTAAAGGGATGCTATGTAATTTTTGCCCTCTAGGGGCTAAAACCTGTAACTTCCCAGAGGCCACACAACTGTCATGGAGCCATAAAGCAAAGCGCTCCAGGTCACATGATCCAATGAGAGACGGATCCGTTCCTGCAAAGTTACCATGTCTGGGTTTTGGGGAGGGCAGCCCCCTTAGAGCACCAACATGCGTCAAGTGCTGCATACTGACCCCAGAAATCATCTATTACTTACGTTTGGCTGATGTTTCCGTCAAAAGTTACACAGCGTCCCTTCAAGGAAAGATAAGGCTGAAGTATGCCACATGACACAAGAACTGGACTGAAAACCAGTGGAAACAGGTCTCAGAGACCCCACCTCAACATCACTGAAGCAGTGTGGAATCATGTGGACAGATAAACGAACACAGGGCAGAAAACATCCAAAGAAAACCTTTGAAAAGTCTTCCAGAAGTCTGCAGAACTGTTCCTGAAAATCACAGAAGGACTGTGCCGAAGAATAAAACTGCTCAGACCAAATATTAACTTTCAAATTTATTGGAGATGTAGAAACCCAGTTTTCACGTTTCATTAATCCACTGCAGCAATTTTCATTTCTGCCAAGAGATGAGGGGAGGCTTGCTACTTTCCAGCTCCTGTATCTGACCTTGCACATTCTTACTTATGTCTTTTGCATGGTTGCATAATGCTGATCAGAAACACGGGCTGTGCCTTTATGCGGCTGCAGTGCATCAGTCAGGGTGCATCAGTATGTAGCAGATAGCACGGATTCTGCACAGAGCATGGACGCATGTTGCTTTAGAAGGAGGCCTTTAGTTTCTGCATCAAAGCCAAACCTGCTCCAGTTTCTCTCAGTGGTCTCATCAAAAACGCCCGTTCTGGTTTCTGCGTGCAGATCAGCTTCATACTAACACATACATGTCATAAATCGCGTACAACAAACAGTCAGATCCTCTTGTCATCAACACCACCGAGGCTTCTGCCTGCTGCCCCCCTCGTGAGCGCGCCTTCGTGCGCACGAGCAGCCCTGTTTGTTTGTGTTGAGATATTGGAAATGGCGGAGAGCAGAGACCAAAGCGATAAGTTGGGTTAGCAAACGCGAATGCACCGTCGCTGACGCGCAGAAATCAACCGCAAGTGATTCTCGGAGCTGCTCGCGACTCGCCACCGCCGACGGAAGAGGAGTTGCGCGCCGCGGGGAAGGATTTTAGGTGCGAGGTTTGGCTTTAGCAAGCTGTTTAGCCAGCTAAGCTAACCGAGCTAGCAGCCTGGCTCGAGCTAACTCCAAGTCGTGTGTGTGATTTCAACCACGCAGGCTTGTTTGTCAACATAAGCTGACGTTAAATTGACAACGAGCCAGCTTACATACAACTCCTGCTCAGTTTCCAAGCTAACCCACACGTGTTCATAACACGACAGCCACAGCTGACCGCAAAATGATCAATTCGAACAAAGAGTGATTTTTTCTGTTTTAAAAAAGTGAGACATCTGACTATCCTTGTCGCGACCAAGGAGTAAGTTAAGCTGGTTAGCTTGGTTAGCTAACTGGCTTGTTTTACGCACGGTCTACGCTGCCTTTTGCATGGGAATTAATCATCCGGAGCGACAACTTGAAGCAGGATTTTACTGGAAGGATAATTAGCTGCAAGCTGAACAGGTAAGAGAAGCATCGCATGTCATACATGTCGGGATAAATCAGGATTGAAGTGGTCGCTGCAGCTCAGGTTGTGCTGAAGGCCTTCAAACGTGCCTGACTCATTGTTGAGTTTTCCACATAACGGTTCCACATCTCACCCTCGCCAGATTAGTTTGGAGCACGCATTTATCCGCTTTGCATTTTCTTTCTTTTCTTTTCTCTTTTTCCTCCTCCTCCGCCTGCAAAGAAACACAGCAGGCAGTTATGTAACGGAGCACCGACGGCCTCAAGGTGTCGCAGCGCGTGAAATTTACCTGTGACCTGCGACCTGAACGCGAAAAATGAGAGGACACGTCTGCCTCTTGGCACGTGACTTAAGCTAAGGAATCGATGTGACTCGTATGTAAATACACAAATGTAGCTTAAATGCATGAAAGTGGAGGATTTATTTAATATCAGCTAACTGGTATAGTGGGCAGAGTTCACCTTATTTGGCCTCATTATTGTTGTGAGTGAGGATTTTAGGGAAAAAAAACACCTCGTGTGTCAGTTTTTGATTTGTTCTAATCTGTTAGATGTTGTCATGGTAATTACTTCAATCAGATAAAACTGCAAGTTTTTGTATTCTTTTGAGAAAAACTTCAGATTTTTTCTAACCATAGCTAAAATCTCGGCTTTACACCGGGTCCGTGATCGCAGCGCAACGGTGAGCATTTACACCATGCATCCAGCGCCCGCGAGCGCACCAGCTGGTGCTAGATACATGACATCACAGAATCAGAGTATCTTGATTGCAAGATAGCCTGTTTTTATCTAAATGGTTAATTTTGTCCACGTTTCGTATTTCACTGAAACCTTGTGTCCACGGAGATGTCACGTTCAGATCGTCCAGCAGTTGAAAATCCGCACAGTGGCTTTTGTGCAGGACGTTACCGGATGTTTTACATTGAATCCTGTGTCTGACTTTATGTGTGGTCTGATCTGAACTACTGAAATTTACGCGGTGTCGGTGCGTGCTCCGTCGGAGCAACATTGGACCACTCACGCGCTGCAGCGTGCTCAAAATAAATCAAACCATTGACTATAACAGGCGCGATTCTGTGCGCATGGCGGCGCTGCGCTCACAGACCCGGTGTAAAACCCGGGGTTACAGGTGCACGATAACTATTGGGCCGATAACGGGAAATTATTACGTCATTCCGATAAGTCAGATATCATGACAACTTGCCCCAATAATATACATTATTTTTGTCAGCATGGCAGTACTCCGCTCACATTATGAGACTGGAGTTACTTGTTTTAAAGGAGCTTTTTCAGATTGTGTTAAAGAATAACTTTTTTTTTTCAACCTGGACCTTATGTCTAGGAGTTTATACATCCATTTACTCCCATAAAAGACGTTATGTTGAGTCGCCCTTCAGCGTACATCCAGTATAATGGTGGAGACGGGGCAGCCTCTATATAAGACATTATCTGCAGTAAAACTCCGTCATTTCATCAATATTTTAAGTAGAATGAATGAACACTATTGTCCTGTGAGTTAAGAGTTTCGCAAATTGTGTTTTTGTTGTTGTCTGGGCACCGAGCTGCTACTATGGAAGCATGCATCGTGAACGTGCGGCCCCAAAAAGTGTGTATAACACCCTGATAACAGAAAGCTAAATCTGGGATATTGAATAGTTTTGTTTGATATCTTTTAGAAAATGTTTGAGAGGCTCGCCAATAGTTTTTTCTGGAATAAAATAAATATTGTTTTAATTTAAAGAATGAAAATTCTTTTTGGTTTTGTTAGTATTGAGGTCATGAGTAGGTATGTGTGTATGTTATCGTTAATCGTATCAGTTATCGGTGTTTAAAAAGGGTTATTGTACATCTATCTAAAATCTGATTGATTTATTTATTGTTCTAAAAGATGGAGATTGGGGGGGGGGGGGGGCTGTCTTCGTGAAGAGTTGTAGCTCAAACGTCAACAAAACTCTGATAAAAAGCTATTTACATGCAAAGCAGAAAATCTGATCATTCTCATAATTTCTGAAATTAACAGATAAAAGTGATCATGTAGGCAGGATAATCTGATTATGCTTTAGCTAGCATTTATGATTGTCTGATGTCTTTGTGCATTTAGACTTGTATCTGATATTATTTTGGCTTTTTTTTTTCTTTGCATCTGCGCGTCTGTCTTCTTAACGTCTTCTGTTTGACAGACATCAGCGGGGTGCACAGCAGCTGAAGCTGGAGTATAAACAAACTAAATCATTCATGTGTCGTCTGTTTTGCAGGATTATTAGCTCCCACATTAGCAGCTAAAGCGAAGACTGAGACTGGATGTTTTGAAAATGAGAAGTTTGAGTATCACATCAGTACATGCAGAAGTACTCCAACACAGATCTGACAATGGCCTTGAAAATGTACATCAGAGCTTTTCAGATATCACATTTTAGAATTGTAGATTCATCGGGTCCTGTTATTATAATGATTTCATTTTGATGGCCATGTAAACAACTTTATTGTTGGTCTCACTCCACATAGATTGGAGGATTTTATATTCAAGTCAACGTGGAAACTTTAAAGTTGCATTAAGATCAAATACATTTAAAGACCATACACACTTGAGAAACAGCAGCAGCTGTGGTAGGTGGTCATCATGATTTTAAAACTTGGTTTCACTCACCAAGCCTGTCTTTGTCTTTGACATCTGTGTTTTTCATAATGGATCTAACCAAGAGTTGCCTGTACCTCAGGTTCTGCCTGAGACTGACCCCAAGTAGCAAGAAAATGCTATAACATGTGGAAACACAAAGCAGCTGCAGAAGCATTTTCAAGTGCAGCATACAGTAAAACAATCCTAACTGCTCTGAACTCCTTTGGTTGCTGTGGATGGTTTTAATGTACCACTGCGTGTTTCATAGGTTAAGTTCTGTTCAGAACATTTGAGTATTTTAATGTCTGCAAGGACCTTTTGAATGTGTATAATTCTGCACAAGCTAGTTGCTTGAAAATACATTAGTATACATGATTACAAGCATTTTTTAAATCTCCATTTCTTATTTTAGTGAGTCAAACCAAATTAAATATACAACCAGGAGCTAAGTTTTTTAGAATTATGATATCTACAGCAGCGATGGGGAGCTCTGGTCCTCGAAGACCATTGTTCTGATGTTTCTCTGATCTGGAACTTGTCAAGCTCTTGTTCATGGATCCATTTAGTTTGAATCAGGTGTGTTGCAGCACTGAAACATCTCAAATCTGCAGGACAGAAGCCCTTGAGGACTGTTGCCCATCCCTGCCCTGCAGTTTTTGACCGTGTGGGTCTCACATCAGGTTGTGAGAGTAACTAGACCAGGGATCCTTCCCTTACGCTGGAGTATGCACACACACTGCATTTGCATCAGCTACATGGACCCGACATGACGCAGACGATGCACCAGTGTAAATCCAGCTTTATTCCTGGGTCCTGCAGGTTTCAGAAGTTTCCCTGCTGCAACACGCCTGATTCCAGACTTGTGCAGAGCTTGATGTCAAGCCATTGTCTTGAGTCAGGTGTGTTGAAGAAGGGAAACTTGTAAAACCTGCAGACCACCAGCCATCGAGGGCCAGGACTGAGGATCCCTGAACTACAATACCTTCACTTCTGGGTCCATTATTTCGCCTGCATAGTTTTAGGCGGAAAGCTGAGAACAGTTCAACTTTTCAGGTTGCACATCAACCAATCAGATTGCCTGGTTTAAAGCTGTCTGATCGCTGATCTGATGCACCAAATCAGGACTTTCCTACAGGTATCAGATATTCTCTTAGGCTAAGAATATACTTGCTTAATTATGCATGTGCACATTTATCACAACCGCCTTGAATATTTTATGTTTTAAGTATCATTCGTGCACATCCTCAAAAATTAACAGTCCGTGTTTACAAGCTGCAAATGCAGGTAACCAGTAGAAGCAGTGTAGGGACCAGTTTGAGCAGATATAAGCTCACGGGGTTAGTTTCATAGACAAGATATGACGTGCTTAGTTTATAGGCTTTCCGTACCATCTTTAAGACCACTGCTGGTGTTGTTTCTGCTTTCATCTAAAAAGGAACCAAACACTAAATTCCTCCGTTGGAGCCATGTTTATCATTTCATTTACACCCTACAAATTCAGCAGCTCTATCCTGAGTTTTCTAATGCGCCCCCTTGTGGAGCCCTCTGAACAGTAACGCAAATGTGAGGTTAAAAAGCAGTTATATTCTGGGCTTTCATGTAAACGTAATAACCTGCCAGGCTGTGAAAATGTAAAGGCAATCAGTGTATTAGAGATGCACGATAACTTTTTTTTTTTTTTTTTGATACCGATAAATTTCAGCTCCTAAAGGCCGTTGCCAATAACTGATTACCGATAACACACATACATACCAAATGATACCCAACTGTGGGAGGTAGCTCGTGTCTAAGATAAGAAAGCAACGTGGTTTGGAAGCAACTTTGGGTCTCCCCCGTGAAGCAGCAGCTTTCTTTCCCCAATCGCAATATCTCTGCGAGAAAAGCTTAAAACTTGGATTTTCAACTTCTGCACGTCCGATCTTAAAAAAGAAAGAAAAAAAAAGCTTTCTTTTGGGGTTAAACCCCAAATTACACAAAAATAACTTATTGAGTTGAAATTGTTTGTTCC
Organism: Atherinomorus stipes; assembly: GCA_023101725.1. Classification (NCBI taxonomy): domain Eukaryota; kingdom Metazoa; phylum Chordata; class Actinopteri; order Atheriniformes; family Atherinidae; genus Atherinomorus; species Atherinomorus stipes. The sequence goes on from JALJCO010004199.1 coordinate 84,638, forward strand.
CCACCCAGTTTAAAAGTCTCATCTGCGCCCCTGCAACCCTAGTGTTAATACTCCCCAGCTCTTCTGGAGTCCGTCCTCCCCTCTGTGTTGCAGGAATTTAAGGAAAAGTGATTGATGAAGATTCAATAGTTCCTCACATACTTAAACGATCAGCTAAGTCCAGTCACTTTTGTTGTGAGTCACCATTGTTTGCACGGGGTGGGGGTCTTAGCTGCAGACTGATGTAAACATGAAACACAGATCTAAATGCTCCAACTGCATTCAGACATGAGAATGAACAAAAAATGCAAAACAGCTGCAACCAAACCAACAACTCAAGATGCAAAGCAGTTCAAATGAAGGCTACTCAGAGCTGCAGATGCCTCGATGGAGTTTTCTCTTTCAAAGCATTCAAATTTGGGTCATTTCAGATAAAAAAAAAAAAATCCATTTGATATTGATTGTTGGTTTTTTTTTTTTTTTACATTTTAAAAAAAATGATTTCAATCCTCATGTTTATGCATAGAGCAGCTTTCTGCGGTGTTTTTGCTTTGGTATGTTGGGCAACAGCAGGTAATCTGTTTGTGTAGTATGTGTAGTATTGGTGATGAAACTGGGTGTTTTTCTAAGTCGGAGCATTGTAGCAGGGCCTCACGGAGCTAAGATGTGTCCCAGATAAGGGCTGGATATAGAGTTCAGCATGTGCCTCAGTCATTCAGTTCAAAGTTTGTGACGCTGCTGGTAGCAGTGGCCGAGTACCGGCTGCTGGTAAACAACACACCACTGGTTAGGAAAGGAAACCGAAAATGTGCTGGTTTGGTTCAGTGTTAGAAAAACATAATAAGATAGATATTATGACTGATTTGTGTACTTCATTTGCTACCTAAAATGAGGTAAAAATGTAGATCTATTTTATTAAAGTGAGTCTCTGATGGACGTGCAGGAAGACAAGGCGCTTGATGATTAAATATTGTGATATTAGAAAGCAATCTTGGGTGTTTTTAATGCTTTTTCTTTTATTTGGATTTATTTAATGGTCTGGAGATGTGAGCTTTAAGTCCACTTGAAGATGAGCCTGATTTGTGGCAGATTGTTGCTGGCTGAGCTGCGTTGCGTGTCAGTGTGGAGAAGGAGCAGCCATTTTAGCACTCAGCAGAGCTGCAGCCTGACACTGTCACCGTTTTCTTCTGCAGGAGCTGTATTTGCTCTCCATGCTGTATGTTTTGAAGCCTCCAGGATACACACAGTCAACCTGTGAAAATGTCACCCTTTATTTTACTTGGGGCTTAAGAAGCGACTGTGCTGAGAACCCTGAGGGTCACCTGACACGCTGGCTGGCAAAATGACATCTGACTGACTGATGTCAGTGTTTGCCTGATATTAGCATGAATCTGTTTTTCCTAAAGGTTTATATTTATGTTTTATTTGTGTTTATGAACATACTGAATATACTCTTAAGATATTTTGATTTCATCGGATTTTTACTTAAAAGTGACATTTTATGTTTTGGCTTATTGTTAACAATTATAATGGTGTGTAACTGTAGACCTCTATTTTGACAAGGAAATTATGATGGAGGTTTTCCGGTCAACTTCCAGCCAATTAGATTGAAAGTTGCCATCAATTTAAGCAATCAGGAGCAGCCAAAGATCAACAAGTGTACATAAAGTTTTACGCCTGTCTGAAAGGAGCAACAATAACGGTCCTCTATGGTTGGAAATAAGTAAAGATCTTTTAGATGATGATGCACGGCGGCATCAAAAAACCAACCAAGTTGCAGTTGGTGTTGTGAGGATAGTCGGTAAATGGTTGTAGAAATTACTGTTTAACAAATATATGTAAATAGTTTCTGTTGTGTGTTTGTTTCAGTGGCAGTAGTTTTTCTCCAGAAAGCAAAGACTAGAATGATATGCAGAAGAGAAAAGGTTTGGTCACCGTTGATCGGTGTGTTATTTCTACTAAATACTGTTAATAATAAAGCTTGTTTTCTTGTTCTGCTTGGTCTTGGGGTGCTGTATCTTTTAGTGATTGGTTTAAGTAACAATGACAACACTCTTACCTCCATCCCAACTGAGCGAATGGTCATGTTGTTTTTTTACATTACCATGGAGAAACCTTATCAAAACAAGACAATTGGTGGAACAATTCGGATTTATTAAGCCTAGATATGAGTTTGGAATAATTTTGGTTTTCCTTATTGGCTTTTGAGGATTCCTGTACACACCCCAGGCAGGCAGGCTGGACGCACACACACAGGAAAATGCCATTTTGCTAATAAAACATGCCTTTCTGTCAGCACCAGTGTATGTGATTATTTTGGACCTGCCAGTAAGATCATGGTCTGCATCAGCATTAACAGCTGTTTATGCAAATAATGATTTTTGCTGGAAGGGTTTCCTTTAATTTATAAGCATCGCAACTCTTTTTGCATTTTTAAACCTACAAATTGGTTCTAATTCAGTTTGAGAGTCATAATTGAAATCAGTAATGCTCTTGTTCAAATGGTTCTCATCTCTAAACACAACCAGGACAAAGTCCATGGAAAAGTTCCCAGTCTAGATAAGCCGTAGAGACCCCCGTAGAGTTGTCTGGTCTTTGTTTGTAAAAACAGCAAATCATAAAAATGACAGTTTTCTGTCAAGCTGCTGCATTTAAGAAATGTACCCTCAGACAAGCCGATGGCAGTGTAGTACCCAGTGGAAAATGAAGTCCAGGAAGGATTTTTTTCCTCGACGGCAACCTCTTTACCTCACCCATTATTGGGAGGAGTTATTTAACAATGATAAAATAAAGATGGAAAATCTTCCACCAAGTTTGACCAATCAGTGCAGATGGGTGTCAAACGGAGGGATCTAACATATCTCTCAGGCAGAGGGGGAGGTGTTGCTTTAGCAACCTACTGAATTGTTTTTATTATTTAAGCATGAGGATGCTGAAATATGATTCTGAAGCTGTTAAAATGGCCTCAGATGAAATCAGAAGTGGTGGAGACATTATTTTGGCAGGAATACAAGATGAGCTGTGCTTCATTGAATCATAGCTTAAATTGATGTCACAGCCTCTAAAAGGGTCAATGACTCAGGCCAGACAAGTTTTATTTGTGTAACATACTTTATTCAGAAACAGTTTTAAGGTGCATGATGTATAAATTGCAGTGAGAGAGGAAGAAAGGTACAAAACACTCAAATCAGATTATATTTTTTTTATTTAAACTAAGGTCCTGGGATTATGATCTTTGCGACTGGTTCTAATAAGTATTGCTTCTTTGGGACACCGAGAAAATCTCCCACACACATTTAAACAGTAGCAACCTGAAGTACTGTAGGGATGCACGATATTAGAATTTTGGCCGATATCAGAAATGCCAATATTTTAAAACTCATGAGGTCAATAACTGATATTGATACCGAAAATAAAGCTGGAAAAAAAAAGCAGTCATTGCAAATAGCAGTTTTGTTTTATTCAATTCTGACACTTTGAAAAATAAGGGTTGGGAAAGACTATCAATGCAGTGAAATATCCCAATATTTTCATATGCTGATATCAAAATGATATTTAAAAATGCTGTATCGATCTATTTTACTTACAAAATCTTGCGAGATTTCATCGTTCTGTTTAAAACTCGCGATATTTCGTGATTTCTTGCAAGATTTTGTTAGTAAAGTTTTTTAGGATTGCTTTTTTAAATGTCAATATGATATCAACATATAAAAATATTACAAAATTTTTGCGAGATTTTGTTACAGAACAATGAAATAAGTGAGATTTTGTTAGTAAGATAGATCAATACCGCGTTTTTAAATGTCAATTTGATATCAGCAGATGAAAATATCGCAATATTTCAGTGTATCAATATTTTTCCCCACCCCTAGTCTTTAGAAGTTTTAAAGTCTGTAATAAAGAAGTTTTTGAAGAAGAGGGCTGATCAGTTAAATATCAGTGGGGTGGCCGATATTCAGTTATAAGGCCGATATAAGCCAATACCGATTGGGGGCTGATTATATCGTGCATCCCTAACCTGAAGCCTTGATCCAAGGCACGATGATCCATATTCATACATACAGTATGGGCTAAAGGTTTAGACACAAAAGATGGAAAAGAATCAGCTGCCAGTAAAATAAGTTGAAACTGAAAAAAGTAGTGATGAATAAAAATTTTGACAAAATCATGACATTGATTTTGTATTATGGTTCAACAGAAATATAAAAAACAAACAAACAAAAAAAAGCAAACAAGTATGATGGAGCTCCTCAACTAAAATTTTATTGAACAACACCTTAAGGCAATCACTGCACTCAAGAGTTTCCTGGAACGTCCAATCAGACTCCTGCACCTGTTGTATTTGGTCCACTGTTCGTGAGCAAAGTGCTCTAATTTGTCTGGGACAGTTTTGTTTGTTTTAAAAAAAAAAAATTTTAAAACCACAATTCAAAAATCACTGTTTTATTTTACTAAATTATAATTTAGTAAATTTTTATTTTCTGTATTTACTGTACTGTAATGAATTTCTATTGGGAATTTTGCCTTTTTGTTAATGGGAGTGTGTCTAAACTTTTAGCCAGTACTGTATATTTTTGGCATTTCTTCTTATGGTTGGAGAAAACAAAACTGTGTGGCAGAATCAGTGATTTTGATGCAAATGCCTGGTCTTAAACTAGACTCCTCTTTGTTCTTGTAGACCCTTTTTATCTTCTACCTAAAAACAAAGGCTCTGCCCGATATGAAGTCTGGATCTGGTGTGTATTCTTGCTGTCGTAATGTATACATAATTATACTGAGTTAGAAAGTAGTGGTGGGGGAACTGTTGTTTCTGAAGAGGATAAAAAAAAAGTCCTTTTGACAGCTTAAGTTTCATCAACCTACAGCTTGTGATTTCTGGTTTGTTGATGCAGGATAGATGAGGGGAAATGATATTTCTTCGTGCAGTTTTCCTTTAATCAAGCTGCGATGTCTTTATTTCTGGTAAGGTTTCAGTGTGCACCGTGGGGGGTCCAGGTTCGCATTAGCCCTGACAGCTTATCATCACAAATCAGAGCAAGCAGAAATAATAAGCTCAAGTGTTAAAGCCCACGTCTGATATTAAGCTTTGGGGACGTGCGGGAGCTCTGGTTTGTGCAGAGCTGCAACAAATAGGCTCTGGGTGTTTATGTGCAGCACTGCCTGCAGTGGTTTGTTCCTCAACTGGAGCCGAGTCCATGTTGGGCAGCAGAGGCATGCATACATGCGTGCATGCTTCCCGTCTTTAACGACGAAGACGAGAAGTGTCTGCTCTTTGCTGCCTGTTGTCAGAGCGATGGCCCACATTCTTGCCTGGAGGGGGAAAAAAAGCATGTGCAGCTTAACCGAATATGTAAGTGTTTAGTGGAAATGGAGGCAAGAAGAAAGCTAAAGAATGAGGGAAGCATTACGGTCTTGTACAGGAAGCAGTTGGTATCGTTGGTGTGCTGCGAGTTCAGTCAGCAACAGTTGGCCCACATTTTCTGAACAAGGTCAAGCCACAACATATAAGTTTTCCATCAGTGTGTGGATCTGAGTTTGTGTTTTCTCATGTAAGCTGCAATCATACATCCGAGGTCCTGCTAGTTGAACTCTGACCAGGAGAAACAGTCCTGAGCTTCTCACCTGAGATGTGAACAGTGGAGTTGGGCATTAAAGAGTCCACGATGCTTGATTTTAAATGATGATGATTATCTTGAAGTAGGGCTGCACGATTCTTTGGCACAATTTTTTTCCTCCAAATTTTTATTGCACAAATAAACTTAAAGGGACTTGAGGCAAGATTAAGAAATGAGGCTCCGACTGGTGCTGCAGGTAACTGCAGCCACGAGCCAAGCTGTCACGGGAGCGTGCACAAACTGAAGCTATAACATTGTTTACTACACTGATAAAGTCTTTTTCTTCATTGTGACACTTTTTAGTGTCTTTCAGTTGATCTGGATTGTTTGCTGACGGCAGAAGAATCCATAATTATCGCTTACAGTGTTTGAATTCACCGCGACCGTCTCCTCCCTGTATCGAAACTGTCGGGGACTCGGATGTAGCCTCATTTGACGTCATATCCGCAGGACAGCGCGGGAAATTCAGCCTCAGATTCATTTATGCAGCACACAGTCTGTTCAAGGCAACGGAGAGAGACGTGGATGGGCTCGTTCTTTTTGTTTTTCAACGCTTCATCACCCATTAGTATTAAAAAACTGGACATGCTTGTTTATTCTTTTTTACAATTCCTGCCTCTAGTCCCTTTACACAAAAGGGAGTTCAAAATAAAGCATGTGTTTGCACAAGAGCTTTGTTGGAGCACTTCTATGGCAGATGCATAGTTGTAGTTACCATTGGCAACGGCAGTGCTGCATTTGAGGGTGCTTGAAAAAATCCGGGAAGAATGGAAACTTATTTGTGATGCAGCACATGATTAAAAATGCTTCAGAATCGTTGTGGGTAGAAATGAGATCACATGTATGCGTGAACTGAGATCGTGATTTTTTAACGATTAATTGTGCAGCCCTATCCTGAAGTTTAGTTCCAGTCAGCGTCCAGAATATTTATTTCTGCCTTTTTATCATTCTTAAACAGGCAAGTAAACAAACTGATTTTGAATTGGAGTTGCTTATGTAGTTGTCTACACCTGTAAATACCAGTATTCTTATGTTTGAGGGATAGTTTTTATTTTTGATACCAACAAAAATAAGTGACATAGCTTGTTATATTGCCTTAATTTAATCAAATCTACAAAGCACATTTAATTAGGGCTGTAAATAACGACTATTGACTATGACTAATCAGTGATTAGTCATCAACTATTAAAATCATTAGTTGGCTAATTGGATTATAAATCTCATGATTATTAAATTACTGTTAGTCAGTTTACAGTGTACAGGCGCCTTCATCCAAGTCTCTTTACTCAATATAAATATTAGAATACAATCTGATGCAAATGAATGAATCAGCTTCCATATTTGCATATTGGCTCAGGGAAAATGCATAATACCACAGAATTGATAATGCATGAGATTCCTGCACACACTCACATGGATACAACTGAATTAAGTTCATGGTTTGCGGCTGAACTCAGCCTGCACAGCAACTTTCTCCCTCTGAGTTGTTGCTGCGTCTCGGTAACATCCAGACGGGTGTGATCAGTGTGAACTTGGAGGAGTTGTAATGTTTTGTTTTGTCTGTATTTCACCCGGGCGGGTCTTTGCTGGCGTCAGCTGTGTTATGGATACGAAGGCAGAGGATAAATGTTGGGGGAGATGTGACGGAATAAGACTTTACTGATCTGTCACAGCAGATGAGGCGTGAAAGCTCTGCTGTTCAGGTCAGTGAAGATCACAGATTTTAGTCAGTAATGTTGATCAGTGGTCCTCAAAGTCTCTGTTCTTTTGATTAAAGGAGTGTTTCTGCTAGTGAATAGAAATATAATATAAACAAGTAACAATAAAGTTCAACTCGCTGCTTCTTTACCTCAGTTGTGTGTGGGCAAAGTCTAAGAGAGGAGCTGAAGGAGGGATAAATGACATCACCGCATAAAGATTTAGGAAAGCAACGAAATATGATCTGAAGCAAGAAGACGATGACGCTGTTGTTGAATGTCAAAGTTTTGATTAGGATCCAAAGATTTGCTCTCATTCCTCGATTGTTTCTTTCTATTCAGGAATTATTTCTTCCTCACCATGCAACGACTGCGTACTTTGAAAAGAAAGTATTCATAACAATCCCTAATTGATTTATTGTTAATATCTTTCATTAATCAAAATGAATGAGGAGGTATTCATGAACTGGATGCTTTCTTACACCAGTATGTTTACTGTTACTGGGGAAAACACACTTGCAGGTGAAGAAAATGTGCCTGCAGCAGCTTCATGGAAGTGAATAACCACACAGACTTATTGAACAGAATTGTTGCCAACATCTTACTGATATCTACTCTTAACCTGCAGTTGGCATAATATCCTGAGGCTCGCATCCTGCTTAGAGATGCACCGATCAGGATTTAGGGGTCCGATCACAAAAAGCAGTATCTGCCGATCCTGATATTGCCGATCACCCATCACAGCGTCAAATCCGTAAATTCTCCAATATTGTTGTCTAATGAATGAAATGAAACGTAATGAAAAATACTTTATTCATCCCAGAAGGGATTAAATGGTCGGAAATCAGTCGGTCTGATTCTCTTACAGGTAAAAATACCAACATTATTTCATTGTTGTTTTAAAATCTGCAGAACCAGACCTCTTTATGAGAAGATGACTGGTCTGACTGTCATTGCATGGTTCTATACTGGAATATAAAGATACCAGACCTCTGAATCTTTACTTTCTCATTGGCCTTGGAGCTGATAAGAAGGCAGTTGACCTTTTTGCATCTGCATAATTCGTCACGTAGGCCTGTGGTTATTATAAGCATTGATAGATGAGGCATAAAGACTGTCACACTGTTCCAAAACAAGCCAACGTTAGCAGGCCTACCAAAACTGAGACTGTGGGTTCAACAAACTCGATGAAGGACGGGGCCGAACATCCTTTGAAATGCAAAGAAATAAAGGACTGTTTGATGCAGGAGTTGATTGTTTTATCCAGAGTTTGATTTGTTGCTAATCAACAGAACGAGGCAGCTTCTCCTCCTCCATCTGTGTAGCTTGTGTCAGTTAACATCTGTAGATGAAGCATAAATCTTTGTGGATGCCTTCTGATGCCAGTACTTTGAGGACAAAGTGGAAGCGAGAGGCGTACGTCAGCTGTGACGTTTGACGGGTTGCTTAGGTTTCCATGTGTATTCAGAATGACGACGCATGCAGCGCTTGTCAAGGTCGGAAAAAGTTTCCTCTTTATTCCAGCACATTTCTCCCTCCGGAGCGAGTCCTTACAAGGCGTTCAGCTGCATATCTCTGCAAGGATTGTTGGTTATGTACTCTGCTGAGTAAAACTTCATCAGTGCGTAAATTCGCATTTTGCTTAAGGATAACTTTTTTAAAATGCTTGTCAATGTTGTGAGTGAAAAGCATCAGGAGGTCAAGGCAATATGGAGAACGGTTAACAGAAAGTTAGAAAAAGCCATTCTTGCTGCTGAGGGCATCCAGGCTGACTTTCATTAAACTAGAGCTGCTTCAAACATGGACTAAGAGGATCCAGGAGATATTTCACTTTGAACCTCTTATTACATGCATGATGTTAGGTTTTCTGTGTCTAGCTTCGTCGGGAGCGGCATATAGACAGTGGTGCATCAAACTCTCCTTTCCTCTTTATCTTTAATTTCAGTGACTAAATAATTGGAGCTATTGGTGGGACGGTGTCATCTCTCTGCCTTTCATATAGGATGCTCCCATTTATTTTCTGCTAAAAATAGATAGAAATGGACTTTAGTGACTCTTTTTCATCACATTCAGAGATTAAAAAGTGTCTTTTGTAAGTTTAAAATGAGGTGGGGTCGAAATACAATTTATTTTTCACTCACTTTTTTTTTTTTTTTAATGTTTTGCAACTTAAATGCTATCCCTGTGTCTGCTGTGGCTGTAACAGGCTACAGTTTAATCTTATCCATGCATAATAATCTGCAAAAACTTGAACTTCTGAGTTGCATGCTGCAAACATCACCGATAGGAGTCAGTTCATTCAGACTACTCATCACAGCACCTTTGACCTGTAGAGTTTTATTGATCTTTACCAGAGAAAATCAGAAGTTCTGAAGAGGTACTTGACTTGGATGAATAATTAAGCAAAATGTGTGCGATTTTGGCAACAAAATAGTTTGAAAACTGTTTTAAAGGTGTCGTGTTGAACGTGTAATACCAAAGGTCAGTGCGGATTGATTTAGCAGCAGGACATATCTACTATTAAATGAATATTTATATGAATAACTCCCATTTTATTGCTCACCATAAAGCTGTCATGATTATATGAACAAATAATTATTTATCATACATGCAATGATTTGATCAGATTTTTCTACCCAGCATGCTGGGATGTCATTAAAGGATAAGTTACTCATTCAGCAGAATGAGGTGATAGGCATGCTGGGCAGGATGGTGGTTCATACCAAAAAGTTTTTATTGTGTTTTTACAGTGTTTCTGCTCCCCAACAGTTCTTCACTTAATATCACTCAGAGCTTATTGAATTATGAATGATTTGTATGTTGGCAATCAGTTTTTTTAGATTTACTGTTTTCATAAATGCCGTACTTGCATGCTTTTGTTTAAGAAAGTACAATTACGCTTTGATATTTTAATCAAATCTTTAAATGAATAACTGAGCACAGAACCACAGCAAATAAATCAAATAAAGTCTGAACATTTTTATACTTTAGATTCACTAATTTATCCACTTTTTCCTGATGCACTTGTGCTTAAACTTGACTCCCCCTTGCGCTCTGTGAATCTGGCCAGTACCACTACACTCCACCCCCTCCCTTCTTTTGCATGATGGTATGATCCTAGTTTTACCTATAAGGGTGTCCACGAGAGCTACCATCCTGCAACTCCTTTTAACACACCTGAATCAAATGGTTAATTCCCTCATGCGTGTCATTCAGCTCTACAGAGGTCTGATAAGGAGCCGTTCATTTGCTTCAGGTGTGTTTGTAGCTCTCGAGGACTGGACTTTGTCACCCTTGCGGTACATAAATTTGTAAAAACTCTTAATTATTTTTGTTAAAAGAAGTCTTTATTATCTCTAAAGGCAAGTTATGTTTTTCTTGAAAATGTGGTCTTCAATCTTTCAAAGGTTTTTAACACTATTTTATTCCTTTTTTTTAGTGATGGCCAAATGAAGCTTCGTGAAGCATTGAGGCTTTCCAGCCAATTGGTTTGGGAAAAGGTTCAGTACTCGGGGTTTCATTCATATTTCTCTTTAGTGACATCTAGTGTTAAAATGGGTCCACATCAGCCCAAACAAAAATGCACTCAAACCATCTCAGTAGTGCCCATGACCAGAAAATAAAGGATTTGTCAAATAAATTAGCAGCATCCAACAAATACAATGTGGATTATCCGTGCCTTTAAGTATTTGAGTCATAGTTTGACAATAAAATGTTGCAAAATAAATAAAGTACGCCCGGGATTCAAACCCCAGCCTCCCGAGTAAAAGGCAGACTTGCTAACCACTATACTATGACAACACAGCAAACTTGAGAGCGCATGATTTATATGACAGTTAATGTCGGCGTTTTGTCATATCATTTCATTTTAAATTTGGCATACATTAACTGTTGTAATAGTGACTATGTATGTGTGCAGTGCTTATGGAACTCCACGTATGAGGTGACATAGGGCTGAAATCTGTTTATTGAGGAAAAGGAGCGTCTTCAGTGTTCGGTTTGGCGACTTAATAATCTTCAAATAATGTGCAGGGCAACATAAATCGGTGGGAAAATTTATAATACTGTGGATTTCTGTGGCTGTATGTCAGGATCTTTCTGTCTTTGTATTTTGAGCTCGGATAAATTATCTGTCAACTTCAATCTAGCGACTTTCGAATGTTTCTTGTGCAGATGTGAAACACAGACCGACACGTTACGTCATCTTCACAAACCGAGGCCTCGTTTTGCTCTGGTCACGTGATTCCTATCCTGACAACACAAGCTCCGAAACGAAGCTTCATTAGGAACGCCCCCTTTTCTCGACACACGCTTCGGAGTCTCAGTTTATCTGGCACATCTACCTTTTTTAAACAAAAAATGGAAACTGAATGGATTTGAAACTATGAGGCGGCCACCCTGAAAAGGAAAAATGATGCCTCCAATTTTACAATAATCTTTAATATATGATAATTGAATCATGGCACCCCGAATCATAATTGAGTAGTGATATGTTTAGGATGGCACGCCCCTACTGTCGTTGCATGTGATTGGCTGCGTGGTGTATGAGTCAGAATAAAGTCCTGTCCTGGTGAAAATGGGTGGAGAAAGTGAAGCCGTTGCAGATGTTGATATCGAAAGAAGCCGCATCTTTTGTGGAAAAAGAAAAAAAAATAATAAAAGAACAAACAAAAAAACAGAAAAAAAAACAAAAAACAAAAAAAAATTGGGGATTCCCCCAACCCCCTGGATATACTTTGGATTTAACTGTTCTCTGCAAATGCTGTTGACCTGAAGTTGTTTTCAGAGGCGGGGAAACTAGCAATTTGCTACTCCATCTCCAAAAAGTGCTTTGCAGTACCAGGAATGTGTCAAATCCTCAGGTGAAAGGGAAAAAGCTGAGGGATGCTCGAGTCACTTGTAGACGTGTTTGCTCGAGGTTCTGATTATGATGAAGATGACCTACAACATCATTTCATACAGCCAGAGATGGTTCAACAAAGAACTGTGAAGAAGGACAGATTCGGGGCTCTGATGGAGACACTGTGGACATGTTTTGTACAACATACCTTGTTACAACAGAATGGGCCATTTTTAGCTAATCTACTGCTGTTTTTTTTCATCTCAGTCAGAAACTTTGGTTAATGCCCAGACATAAATGTTGTGAAAGCAGTATACTCATCCATCCATTGGCTGTTCCTGCTTGTTTCAGTGCTGATCCCAGTTGCAATCAGACAATGGGCAGTTTCACCAGTACATCACAGTCCCAACATAGAGGGGCAGACAACCAATTACACTCCTGAAAGACCTTGTTTTGTATCATTTTGATAGTATTACCCAGCAGCATCAGTCAATTTCCACATCTGTGATCATAAACTAAAGTTATTACAGTTTAATGATCAGCTGTTAGTTGTGACAGGCCCAGTTCAGTCTGCACTGAGATGCTCTCCTGCAGCAGTCACAAGCTGCAGGTTTGGACTTAAACCAGACCATGTTAATGGCTGGCATGAATAAAAAGATGTGCATAACATTGTTTATTTAAGTTTAACATTTGTTCTTATAAGAAAAGTTATCTTCTTTACGTTATGGCTTCCGTCGATGTTGAACCTGGTGATGTATAGAAAAAAATCGTCATGGTTAAACTTTTGAATAACGATGCCCATCTAGATTAATGTCCCCACAGTCTTGTAAACAGTTTTGTGGATTATTGTTGCTGTAAGTCAATCTGCTGTGTTTTACAGGGCTCCTTATTTTGGTTTCTCCCAGCTGCCTGCGGCTCGCTGGCTCTCATAATCACCAACATAATTAACGTTTGTACTGGAGAAAGATGACTTTGTGAACTGATCTTCCTTCGCAGTATGTTGACAGATTGTTATGATTATGAGACGTGAAGCTGCGGAAGTTGACAGAGCAGTGTGTGTGGATTTCACTGCATTCAGCCTGTTCCCACCTGCTGGGTAGCTAAATAGCCAGCTGTTGGCTGCTGTGCAGCGGATGTCATGTAAACAATCACAAACATCAGGGGCAGATGAATCTGTGCAGGTTCTGTCCTCTGAGAGCTGAAAGGGATTATTAAAGTGGATGTGTGTGCTGTAATGAAGCATGAGCACTGAAGTGTGTGAAGCAAAGAATATATTTAACGTTGACAGCCTTATGGTTGATTAAGTGTTGGTCCTTTTATCAATGGCTTCAGTCTTATTGGTTCAAAACATCACAGTTCAAATCTGTTAGAAAGGGGGGGTAGAGGACGTAGCAGGCATTTCTGTGCTTGTCAGAAGCAGAAGAAGAAAACTATATTTTCTCAACAATTTCAAAGAACTTTGGAAGGACGTGGGCTGCTCTTAGCTGTTCAGATAGTCGTGAAAAAAAATACTAAAATGCAAAGAACATGGATCTTTTCATATTTTCTGACATGTGCTCCAGGGCTGCACGATATTGGAATTTTGGCCGATATCCAATATGCCGATATTTTAAAGCTCATGTGACCGATAACCGATATCGAAACCGATAATTAATTAAGCTGAAAAAAATAAGCAGTCATTGCAAATAGCAGTTTTGTTATCCGTTTCCGACGCTTAGGGGTGGGAAAAAATATCAATACTCTGGAATATCGCAATATTTTCATATGCCAATATCAAATCGATATTTAAAAACGCATTATCAATCTATTTTACTTGAAAAGTCTCGTAAGATTTCATCGTTCTGTTACAAAATCTCACGATATTTTGTGAATTCTTGCGAGATTTTGTAACAGAATGATGAAATGTGAGATTTTATGAGTAAAATAGATCGATACCGCATTTTTTTTGTGAATTCTCACGACATTTTGTAACAGAACAAAGAAATATTGCAAGATTTCGTTTTTAAATGTCAATATAATATCAGCATATGAAAATATTGCAGTATTTCAGGCTAACAATTTTTTTTCCCCACCCCTAGTCTTTAGAAGTTTTAATGTCTGTAAAAAGGAAGTTATTGAAGAGGAAGAAGAGGTTTTGGGGGGGGGGGGGGTTGACTTTAGAAACAGTGGAGATCGGTTAAATATTGTTGGGATGGCCGATGTCCGATATTCAGTTTTAAAGCCGATATAGGCCGCTACGGATGGGGCAGCCGATTATATTGTGCATCCCTAATGTGCTCCCTGTTGGTGCAACAGTGTCCTTTCAGAGTGTCACCCATACAGAGAAATGGGGAGAGATCGCACGTTGTCTCGTAAATAAGATAAATGACATCAGACTGTTTGTTGTTTTGTTTTGATTTTATTTGATTTTAACTGAACTTTATTTGTATATAACTTTAGCACAACAAATGTTGAAACTAATTGTTGAACACTAACATAAAACACTTTTAAGACAGCTATTTATTTATTTATTCTTAATTTTAATTTTTTTTTATTTAGTTGTTTTTTTTTGTTTTTTGTTTTGTTTTTTCTCAAATACTAGGGTATGAACTTGTATCGGAAAGGCGCAAGGCACCCCCCTAAAATAATGATGGGTAAAACACTGGATTTTATTCCCAGCAGCAGCACTGGTTAATGTTGATGGATAACCTGTTCACCAAATGTTGCGCCAATGTTCATAGGACGTTCTGCAAACACTGAACGTCTCTGAAACCTGTAAAAACGACTCCATCTTGACCTACAGGCAACATTAGCTAAGTGTTGCACAGCTAATTTTCCAGGAACTGTTTGTTGGGAAAAGACAAAAAGCTGTGGTGTTGCTAGATAACGAATCTGGGAGACGAGAAATGTAACGTTATTTGCTCTTATAAGGGCAACATTGTAAACAGAAAATAAAAGCACTTGTTCAGTAACACAACACATCACATGCAGCAGTGTCCTGCACCCCAAACACCAGAGATAATCTGACCAAATAGAAAATTCACAGCATTTGCAAAAATTTGAAGGTTTTTCTTTTACAAACTTTTTTATGATTAGGACTTGCCAACGCAACAATGGTGGGGCCACGATGCTGCAACGCACAAAACTTCTGTGGCTTTACACAAAGAGAAAGTCTTTCAGTGTTTTATCTCACTAATCCTTTTAAACGAGAGCAGATTTGATCACTTTTCCAGCGTGAGGATCACGTCGTGATTGCATCCGTGCTCTATGACAAATTAACTCGCAGCACGCAGCATCATTTTTGCAAGGTCAGATGAAAAACTGACATTGCAGCTGTATTTTATGCATGACACCGTTGCATATTAATGACGTGTTGCTTGTTTCTGACCTGTTTTCTCTCTGTCTCATTTCCAATCAGAGGCCAGCAGGCTTCTCCTGCACCTGGGACGCTGCCATGTGACGGGGCGGCCTTAGAGCCTTTACCCCGCCGTCAGCGCTCCATCATCTCCACTTGAAGCCGTTTGCCCACTGCTGACCTCACCTGCAGCATCTGCTTCTTCCCCCTCTGCTTTGCTCAGAGCCCTGAACAAAGCCACCAAAGCTGCCACATGACTCATCCACTGGAGCCCTAGATCAAGTAAGTACAGTATGGATGCTTTGCATCGTGTCCTCTCCTCGTCTCCTTGTATGTGGACGCCACAGGTGAACACTTCTGCATCGTTGCATCTCAGAGCCTGTTGTGATTTTACCCCTGCAGATTGCAAACACATTTGTAGAATATTTCCTGTTTCCACATCGACTTTATTGAGCGAATCATGTTTTATTTAACATTTTGGTGTGCATATTGAGCTGCAAACTAAGGCTGCAGGCCATGTTTGTAGGATGTCAGTGGCAGCAGTGAGCAGAGGTCAGTATTTACTATTCAGGGAGAAGTTAACAAATACAACAGCTTGTGTCTTGGTTGTGTTATACAGAAATTGTGGATTGCATACATGCACCTGGATGTTTGTTTTGTGATTTTGCTCTGATAGATCTATAAGTTTGAAATTATTAGAAATTGCTTAAGCATGAGCTAAGATTGTCATATGTCTTGTTTTATTGAATCATCTGTCTGAATCAAAGTTTCAGTGGATTAAACCAGCCTCCCTTGCAGGACTGGGGTATCTTTGCCTTGAATAAATCGCAGGATTATTTCTACTTAAATATAAAAAAAGATGATTTTCAGCTTTTAAACCATTTGATTAATGGCTCAACTGTTCATATAACTCACCATATTGCTTTCTTTCAAGCAGATTTTATGTGCTGTTTGTTCAGTGGTTAAAAGGCATATCCAGACCTTTTAAGTACGTGCATCTTTTGTTGTATCAAAACCTTTTTTCTCTCTCTCTTTTGAATCTATTCAGGACTAATCCAAAGTAAATTTTCAAACCTACAAAGATAAATCAGAATGAATTAAAACAGGCTGAGGCAAGCACACAAGTATGAGTTATGCAAACATACTTAAAATTTCAAAGGGAGTGTTGGGTTGTATTTATTTTAAAAGGGCAGATTTTTACATTAATTATCACTTTGTTTCTCTGTGTTTTGCAGAGTAAGTTAGAAGTTGTGGTCGTCCATGCAGCCAACAGAACTTTGAACCCTATTTATTGTTGTGGTGTAGGAAAGTATTAAAAATAAGGCCATATGTGAGAAGCTGAAATGAACACATAATACTGAGTATTTATTTAGAAGTCTATGGCAGTGAAAATGTGTTGATGATTAAAGGAGAATAAGCACTCCTTACTGTTTTCATGCCATGATATCAATTTTTGGAGACATTCCTCAGAGATTTTATATGAGCGTGCGTTATCCTGCTGGAAGTAGCCATCAGATCAATGGTTCCCAACCTATTTTCCCCAAGGACCCCCTTCATGCACACCAAAAACCATGGACCCCTTTCTTGCTAAAAATGATGCATTCTGGCTGATTCTTTTCCTTTGATGAAAGGTTTATGTAACCAAACCAAAGTAATAACAAAAAAACTTAAAAAAAAAGGGGAAAAAAAAAGAAAAAAAAAGAAAGAAAAACAGACCAGCAACGTTTCTCCATCTTCTATTGTCCAGTTTTGGTGATGCCACAGCGTCTGTAGCGTGCACATAACTGGCACAGTGGCTGAGCAGGAAATCCCACCAGCACCCTCTGCTTTACAAACCAGCATGTGGAAGTACGGCAGCTTCCACAGAAGCCTTCATTCGCTCGGAAAGTCTGGCTTATTTTGGCAGGTGTAAATGCACAATAAACTCTGATGCAGATCAAGGAGCTGGTTTAAGATTGTTAAAGTTTATTTAAGATTACTGTGTGTGTGCACAGTTGTTAAATAAGTAATTCAGTACATTTGTGTTTTTAAAAACGGTAAAAATCTTAAAAGCCAAGTCTGATGTCGCACAAATGAAAGATCCCAGTCTGTTTCCACACAACGAGGTGTGCCGTCAAACAATACCATGCTGTTTTTTTTTCCTCCTTTTTCTGTATTCGTAACAGATCGGTATCGGCAGATGCCAAAACGTCAAATATCGTATCAGATCGGTGCCCAAAAAAGGCGGATCGGTGCATCCCTACTTCAAAGTCACTTTTCTTCCTCATCCGTGTGAACTTCATCATGTTGTCTTGACCATTCTGCTTGACTACATGTATGAAGTTGCTGCCATGTGATTGGCTATTTGTGTTAACAAGCAGTTAAACAGGTGGCCCTGGTAGCTTTGTGAGACTATATGTATGTTCAGATATGTTTTATGTACCATTTACCATTAGAAACCAGTGAGTGTGGGCTCCAGTCCTCTGGCTGTCACCACCACTGCAGACCGCTGGGCTTTCTATCCACTAAGGACTAAGAGTTGTAGTGTCTGTGGAGCTGTGTGCAGTCCAAGGTTATTTCATACTCTTGGTAAACATCCTGGATCTGGGTGTGCACAGATGGTGGGAAACAATGGGCTGGAACTTAACAGGGTATTTAGTTGAGAAGCAGTGACTGTTAAAGGTTGTGTGTGTGTTTAAATTAATGCTGTAGGCATGATCTCAAACCATATTTAACAGCCTCTCATGACATTTCTAAACATTTCCCTGGTGTTTTTGTTTGTTTTGATGTCACAGTTTAAGCAAACATCTTTTCCATGCTGCAAACTTCCGTTTGGTAGATGAATTGATGTATTTTTTTTCTTGATAAGCTATTAGTCGAAGCCCCGAACCAGCAATCATCTTAACTGCATTAAATGACATCAATAACAGAGATTATGAGGTGACTGTATAGCAAAGGCTCCAATCAGTGGTTGATTATTAACTGATAATATAACTCTTCAGTGACGTGCCATTTAAATTTAACAAGGACGGTTAAAATTCCTGACATAGGAAGAACACAGGTAGAAAATGTGTGCTCATGCCTGCTGGAGTGATTTGAATCATTTAAACTGCATCCACATTTTCATTTAAAGAGTAAAACCTTGTTATTATCAAGACACGAGCTCAGACCTCTTTATGTGCCATGTGAGTCATTGGGCTCGGATAAATTATCCACACAGACAGGGTCATGTTTTGTTTTGATGGAAAGCAAGATTGCTGCACTCCATAACATAAAGCAAAATCATTTTCTAACCGTGTTATGCATAAACTGAAGGTTTCAGCTTTTGTTTGAGGGTCAGATTGACATGTCCTCGAAGTTGACAAGTGCCTGCAAAGTCAGTGGAGAATCAGATCGCTTTATTTCAGAAAATTGCTTTTTCATCTGTTCAGAAACAGTTAGGGTGAGTAGCAGCAGGATGTTGGCGGTATAAAGGCAGAGTCTGTTTGTATGTTGACTGAATTATGAGTAAATTAACCCTCCACCTGCCCTCACGTGGAAGTCACATGCAGACAGCCTCCCACGTCACTGCTGCTCACTGAAACCCAGCAGTGGAGTGACAGCGGTGGAGAGCGGCGCTTGTTTTCACCCGTCCATGTGTTCATTTACCGTCTGCACACAGAAGATGAATGAATGAGTCAGTATGGCTGCAGCTCTGCTTGACTACAGCTGTATACGCTCCCTGCTTATGTCCTATATTCCAGAGGGTGGGCCGTAGCAACAGTGACTGAGCAGCTTCTCATGGGCTGTACCACCGTCATCTAAGATAGAGGGGTGGTCTTGCTGTGTGCACGAGCAGCGTGGGGATCTCATGTAGAAAATCAGTATTTAGTTTTTTAAAAGTGGAGCTCCTTATATTAGGGTGGAGATTAACATAATTTTGATTCACATTAAATGAATTTCCTTTGGCTTTATTCTTCATACCATGAGAAATGCTTCCATTTGTGTTATATCTAATATATTTAAACTCTAAAAAGTGATGGAAATAAACAATATAGTCAGAGATTCAGGAGTTTTTAGGATGGTGTGTTAGCTGTACATATGATTAAGCTTTAAAGATTCTGTATCAACACTAATACACCTGAATATTATGAATAAGAAAAGGTAGAATTTATGTGGTGTCTCTTCCCTCTTTTATCTGGTAATTCTCCATCCCTCACTACCCACTCTCTACCTGGTGGTCTCTTCCTCACTCCTCCCTTCAAGCCATACATCGCCACTTTTGAATGCATGAGTGCATTCGCTTGTATGACCGAAGGATGAGGAAGCTTTGAGGTAGAAACGCTTCAGAGACGGCTGCTGGTTGTGATGGGGAGCCCGTGGAGGCGGTGGACTCCATTTCTCAGAGGGCTGGCTCTGTCGTGCTGTCGCTGCTGCCTTTTCTTTTTCCTCTTTGGCGGCTGAAGGCTCAATCCTCCCCCATACGTCACACGGAGAGGGGGGAGAGGTCAGAAGGTGCAGGAGGCTGGCCTGGTCTACAGGTGTGTGGGTCAGGATGGGGATTGCTTTGCTTGTATACATTTTTTTCTCCTTGCTTTCTGATTAGTGCGAGCCTGATGCGTGTGAAAGTGTGACTCAGGACTGGAGCTGCGAGCTCACTGCAGCTGGAACTAATTATGGGTGTTTCAGTCACATGTAATACAGCTTAGATGGATGTGCAAACTGTGAAAGCTCACGTATGTTTGGTGCTGCTGTTGATTTCAGGTGGATCAGAGGACAGTAATGTAGCTGCTGATTATTCATTCACAGATGCATCTTTAACAGTCTTTATCTTTGCTGATTAGTATTTTTATTCTAATATCTGTTTTGTTTTGTTTTTTAATACATTGATATGTTTGTTGCTGTGATTAACATTGTATTTATATTAAACTTGTTTAGCAATAAAGACAAATGGTTCTGAGGAAACATAACAGAAATACAAAATGATTAGTTTGAAAAAAGTTCCCCTTATAGATGGAATAATTACATGTGGTAAATATGCCAGGCCTGTAAGTGGCGCTGTAACCCAGACCACAGAAATACACCAGAAACTTCAAGTAGGCATGGCCTAAATGCGTGAGTAGTGGTATCATACAGGGTTTGGACAAAATAATGGACACGCTGTTTAAAGATTATGATTTTATATTTAAAGATTGATTTTTCAGATGTGTTGTATAACTAATCATTTATGAGATTAAATAATTCTCTCTTTCAGTTTAAATTAGCGCCCTTCTTGTTAAAGCTGGGCGATACACCAGTATGACGAGGGAGAAATGATATTTACATATGCTGTTTTATCGCGGTATTAGTTGTGCAAATGTTTTTATTTCATTTTATCGTAATAACCTGGCTGCGCCTCGACAAACCCACAAGAAACAGAAGTTGTTCTAGCTGCACCCATTTGCGTATGCAGTTACTGTTTATTTCTCATCAACAATTTAAAAACATCATCAACAATTTAATTAATAACAAAGGCGTCACCTGATTATTTAAACTTATCTGTCTGGAAGACAATCCTCCTCAAGACTTCTACAAAGAAATCATAAATGGCCGGCCAACTATCTTGAATTATTTCGATTTAACAAACATTTCTAACCATAATCGCTGGCGTTTGTCTGCCTGTTATTTAGCAAAATAACTAAAAGTTATGAACGGATTTGGATGAACTTTTAAGGGAATGTTGATAATGGCATAAAGGAAGAGTTGATTCCGGATTACCATCTGGATCCAGGGATTTTTTTCAGGGATTATTAATGATTGCGCGACAGGGCCATAGAGGGGAACTGAGCACTTGTCGGAGGTCTGCGCTTTCCGTGTGCTTTTCTAGTTTTATTTATTCATTTTAATCTATTGTTCAATTTTATAATTGAAAGTGAAGAGAGAACAGGAACGTGGCTGGATCCCATGCAGGGGTGGAGTTTTCATTCAAAAATCCTTTTTTTGTCAAATTTTAATGCTTCAATTTCTTTGTTCTTTAATTGGGTATTAAAAAGTTACCATTTTTTGCTCATACAGAGAGAAAAATGTTTTTCTTGGACTGTAATAACATACGTTATATCTGTTTCTTGGAGAAAAAACACTTCAACAGAAGGCAAAGAATGACAAAAAACCTGGTATGGTCTTAAAAACCCAAACCAAACTAAAAATCAAAAACAGCAAAATTGAAGCATCACAATTTAAATCGAATACGCACCTAAAAAAAATCATTAAGAACTGAATTGGGAGAAAAGCATATTGTCCCAGCCCTGGACTTACAATACCAACAATATTCTGCCATCTTTACCTTAAAATGAAATACAAAAATCTTAATAATGCAAAAATGACATAAAAGTGGAATTAAACTAATGTGAAATAGGATGAATCAAGAATGTTAAAGAAGAACTGACCCAACATAAAATGCTAAATATTTATGATGTTGAGCCACAATAGCTCTGATGCTTCAACTATTTTATTATTATATGTCGAGTTAGTTGTCTGGCATCAGCGACTGCGGTTAAGGTTATGGACATCCATCTTCACCATAGTGACCACCTTGTTTAAAATTCCAGAGCCAGTTATTAAGAACAGTCTAATGTTTTTATAGATGAACTGTCTCCATGCTCTCATCACAGGAGAATATACACAGAGAGGCTTAGGGCGCATTCAGAAAGCATAGTCCGCGAGTCTCGGTCCGTTTGGGGGCTCGGTCCGGTTGTTGGCTGGGGGGTGGTCTTCCGGACCGAGATCGCGTTCATGTTTCACTATTGCCAAACGAGCCAAACGGGCCAAGAATGAGAATCTGAGGTGGCGCTGCTTTCGGATTCACGTCGGCGAGTAGAAGACGCACGTACAAGAAGGTTCATACAACTTCTGTTTCCTCCACAAAGCGACATTATTTTTGTACGAGGAGCTGGATATGCTTTCATCAGATCAAATATCGATTAAAGCTTTTACTTCCTCGTAACTCCACGTCTGACCAGGAGCCATCTTTATCAGTACCGCAGTCCCACACGTGTGTTTGGTGTTGTCGCGTTTACCCACGTTGTCCAATGTTTGACCCACAATGCCACTGCAATTTGTAGTCCACTTTCTGTCTTTGGATCACTTGAATCGGACCGAGACCTGCGTTTGCAGGCGGACCGAGTCCGGTTGACGAAGCGGACTTTCTGAGCAAACGGACTCTGATTCGAATCAAAAAAGCTTTGTGAATGCGCCCTTAAAGTCCAGTTCTTGTGATCACTGACCCAGTTTGAGCTTTTTTAACCATCCATCCGCCCCTCCATCCATCCCTCCCTCCCACCGTTTTGAGCTCTCAAGCCGTTTTGGTTGATCTTGGTTGACAAGATATTTAATTCCACCACTTTTTTTCTCCCTGGAAGTGAAACAGGTCACGTTTAGACTTTTAGATGCACATATTAATAGAAAAAGACCTTTTCTGGTATTTTCATCAAGTAAAGGATTTCTGTGCCTTTTTCCATTACACAATTTCTGAAAGAGATGCGCATGTGCAATACATTCCCTTCCATGTGGCCCTGTTACAGCTTTCACTCACGCAGCTGAAGAATGAAGGAGACGTGTTGTGTTTTGCATAGATTATCAATAACAAAGTGTTTTTTGACAGAGGGAGAAATGCTGAGTAAATGCATCATGTAACAAAAAATTGTTTGCATAATCATGATTTCAATATTGACCAAAATGATAGTGATAATGATTTTTTCCCATGATCGAACAGCCCTACTTTAGATAATATATAGGATTGATGTACCATTCAGGCTGTTGGTGACGATGTCAAAACTGTTCGTTCAATATATCATGATTTCCTTTTTCCTCCAACTCATCTATGTATTCAATATTTTAGTTTTGACACTTTTTAATGCTACTCCATCTTTTACATTTAATGGAAGCTTTGATCTTAGTTTGCTTTGTTCCTGATTGTGAGCATGCAGAAACAGGAGCATTTGGCCTCTTTTGTGTGCATGTTGAGTAAAACCATACATTTTACAAATAGTTTTTTTCTCTGTGTCAAAATCTTTAATTTATATTCTGCATTTATTTAGGTGTCTGAAGGAATGATGCCTTTGTGACAGCTGCTGAAGATACAGTTGAAAATGTCATCTTTGCTAAGTTGTCTGTAACCCGTTGAGACAAAATTGCATGCCTGATTTTATACTTGAATGATCGAGAGGTCAGTGTGGAAATGAAAATGTTCTGGTACAAGTACTGGACTGAAAATGAATGAAGAAGCAGCTACTGTCAAAGGAAAAAGTTTATAAGACCTTCAGAAAGTTTGGAGAACTGGTGGTGAATTAAAAGAAAGTCTGGCAGCTTGAAGCAAACTGAAGAGAAATGAGGAGCAGATAGAGACGTTTACAGATCCACGTGGGGATCAGATTTACTTAATTGAAATGGCAAAATACAGCTTTCTTTCTCAGTGAAGGATGTTCTCTGTCAGGGCAGATTTTTTTTCGTTTCCCCCAAACTTCCTTCATTTTTTTAAATAAAGCAGATTAGTCTAAACTCTATTGATGACAACTGGCTGTATTAATCAGATTAGATTTATAAAGCTAGTTTACATTTGGTTCATCTGTGATTTTTATGTACTGAAAAGGTTGCAGATCTTGTATCTCTACTCTGTAGTAATGTTGTTTTGGTTTTGTTCTTTATTCCTGCAGCTTAACTGTTTATTTTCTCCAAATGTATTACAGTATCAGTCTTGATCAATATTTTTGCGTGTATTGGGCAAAGGATGAGGTCCATCCTTTTCCTTCTTGTGTTTTTTATTAAATATAATATATTCAGCTCATAGAAACTATAGAAAAGTCAACTGAAACAGAGCAAATTAAAGGTTTAGTTGTCTTTTGCAGAATACTGCAGTGGAATGCATTGATCTAAGCAGCATCCTGCTGATTGCTCACACTCTGAGCGCTTTAATCTATGTCGCTATTTGCAGTGAGTGTGAGGATTGCAGGATTGTTTGTCTGCATGTAGTAGACCGAGACTGCAGTTCATCAAGTTCATCCAATTACACGTGTTCTTGATATTACCATTTAAAGTTTTGACATGGTTGGGATGTGGAAACAAAGCTCGCTAGCTGCATTAATGATGTTGAGTTGCTCATAAACACTCGCCAGATGGGAGAAGCCGTTGTTCAAGATCACAGGGGCAGAGAAACAGGAAAGCCTGTAAATATGATGACGGATTGTTGTTCACAGCTGATGAACTTATCAGCTAAATGCACGTAGGCTTTGCTGTATGGAAAAATGGATCGTTAGACGTGTTTTCATAGAATTAACACGCAGCTGTAGCATGTTCACACACCAAATGAACATGTGAAATCATCCAATCGGGTTAAAGGGGTGCAGAGCAGATCCATTTGGTGTTGCTTGGTACATCATTAGATGTAATTATCACAACTTGTGTTCTCTACTGTCAACAAATTAATGTACCGATTCCCAGAAATACACTGGCTTTATTTGGGCTTGTCAACAATGATAAATGGAAACACATCAAGGACATTTAGGAAGGATGGAGCTTCTCTTCTTTTTATATGAAAAGAGGTCATCTTACGTTGCAGCAAAAACGATTACTCAGCACAAAAGAAAGTTTCCAACTAATCAAAGTAAAATTTACTAATTTTGTATTTTGTTTAATTTACTATAGGATAGGTTTGCATTCAGAAGTCCTTTTAGACATTAAGATATTGTTTTAGACAGTTAATATTTCAGTTTTCCTTTTTTTTTTTTAATTGTGGCTATACTTAAGAGTTGATGAGAATACTGCTGCTTTCTGAAACGTGTCAATAACATATGCACAAGCAAAACACCGCCTTCACAAAAATTTTGCCTTTTATTTTTACCAGTGAAACTATAGAGGGGGCTAAGTGAGGTCCGTGCTCAGAACCGATCTTAACATACGGGGTACCAAGATCACAGGGAGAAACTCGGCTGAAAGACTCTACCAAGCACTGGCATCAGAAACCAAACACAGTTCAGACCTCAAGCACATGGCAAAAACATGAGAACAGCCTACATTTAGACAAACAAGATGTCATGTGAAAACAACCAGTGCTGATTACTAAAGCCCTGTTTCCACTGAGCAGTCCGGTCTGGGTCGGTCCGGGTCGGAAAGGTTAAAATGGTCCAGTCTATTCAGGTGAGCGATTCCACTGAAAGTCAGCCTGCCACTGAGAGCGCAGGCTTTGTTCTGCCCTCGGAGGTGGGAATTTCCAACTTCCCAGTCATAATTTTCATCTGGAACGCGCACTGAGGTCGGATTTCCAACTGGGAAAGTTGGAGAATCCTCACCACCTCCAACTTCATGTTTAAAGATGGCCGCACCCGGTACTGGCAGTAGGAGAAGTTCCTACATTTGCAGTGCAATATTGATTGTGGAAGTTTTCTTCTTCCTGCCCCTTTTTTCAGGCATGTTGACCATGTTGTGGGTCATGTCTGGAAAGAATTAAGTAAATAAATATTTGCACTTCTTTTTAGATTTTGTTGCAGTACGTTCGTCATAGACATAAAACTGTTTGATAGTTATCTGTTGTACGGGTATGCTGCTGGGGTGTAATTCACATTTCTTATGTGGTATATGTGAACGACAGCGCCGGCTGTGCTAACAGTGGTAATAACTGTAGCCTGGGCAGAAATGTCTTTTTCCACCCAGTTCCAAGGTAAATGGAACCACCAATAGACCAAATGGTGTCATACAGAGTCCCCCGCTGCAAACTAAACTGATTTAAGAATTCAACCTCCATCAGACTCCTGAATAATGCTGCTTGAGGCCAAAGAATGTGCAACAATGTTTTTGGTGTTTGATTATGATGATGTTTTTATAGTATTTTTATTCTGGTGATCTTTTAGCAGATGGCTTTCCATTGGTCTTTGTGTGTGTTGTGTGTGATGGGATCTGTGCAATACTAATGTCTGAGATGGTGTTTGGTGATGTACTGTCACATGTTGTCATTGTGACTGTTGAGGCATTTATGGCAGTTGGTGAGTCCAAAACAAATGTCCCCATGCAGGACAATAAAGTATATTGAATTGAATTGAATACTGATGCAAACATGACGCTACAAACAACGGGGGAGATGCTCTAAATCACACCATCACCAACTATAGCTCAGAAAGTTTGTAGTTCCAGAGCCGACCAGACCTTGTTGTTGTCTTCAGGCATCTTTTCTTCTCATCTTTCTAAAATGCACTGAACAGCTGTTGTCTTTGTTAGCGTTTGCCTTTCTCATGGGCAGTGAGAAACATAAATTGGGGTATGACTTTTGGTCCACATCGCCAAGCCCTACTCTTGACTATGATTGGTTGACAAAGGTGTCAATTAGGGAAATCAGGCAATGGGTAGCAGAGATGGGTTTTTTTTTAATTATTGAAATAATGGGCTCTTTGCACACACTTCCTGAACTAAGCCAGCTCCTTTGTTTGCTGTCTTTCATTACTGGGAAAACTGATTAATCCAGGTGTGTCTGGCCATTGTTGTCATGGTTACCGAGGTCAGGCACACCTGAATTAATTCAGGTAGTTTCAATAGTTCACTATTGAAAGACAGGAAACAAAGTAGCTGGCTGAAGTTCAGGAAGTGGTGGAGTAGCATATAGCCCATTAGCTATCCTGTCTGGTTCCTAATAAAACAGTCACAAATATGGCATGATGCATGATCAATATAGGGGACAGGCGTTTTGGACAGGACGCAGTAAAAGTAGGCCTTGAGATGAAGAGGATGGGTTGAATCTGAAGCCTCACAAAGAAATAGATAATCGCCTTCTCTGCAGTGTCTCTATATCTAATTAATCCTGTTTTAAATGAGGGGAAACTTAATGCCAGATATGCTGAAGTCAGCCTCTCCAGAAATGAGGCTAATTTGTGTTTTGTGCTGATTCGCAGAGCTGGTCTCATTTCTCTTGTTTAAATGCTGCGTGTTAGCAACACAAGAAGAGCTGAGGAGGAAGAGGGGTGATTTAAGGTGAAATGTAAACAGTCTTCATCAGAAAGGATTATCTTTCTGTGAGATGCGTGGCCTTGCAGCTGTGCCCACAACACTCATGTCACAATAGCGTTTGTTATTCTTTGGCTACAGGTTTAAGATGTTTTGTGGGCAACTGTTTGAAGCATCTTTTGTTGTGGGGGCTTTTTTGCCTCATAGTCTGTAATTTTCCAACTCCCACAGGAGTAAGCCCAAGTCTCTCATGTGCATTAACCCCTCTTAGTTCCTGCCATTGTACAAATGAGTAATACAGATGCCCCCACAGCTTGCTGAGTGGGGTACATTCATGTATTTTTCTTTAATGTTGCTGTGCTTTATTGATATACATTTTTCATTTAGATTAAAGTAATGCTAAATCCAATTTCTGATGGCAATAAAAAAGGTTTTCACTTTGATATTTGCCTTAATGGATCCTGCAGAAACCTTGTTAACTGCTGCGCTTCAGCAAATGTTGCAGCAGCATTATCTGTTGCCATGCCAACCAGCCTGATGAAGACTGAGATGTGGCGTGTTCTCATAGCGTCTCAAGAAAAGGGCACACAGAAGAGAAATGTAAGAATCACATAAGAGAAGTTATGCAGTCGTTCTTGAAAGTTTACATGCCCTCACATCAAAGAAAAGGCTGAATTCACAATAGTGATTCAAATAAGAAACTGAAAAAAGTAATAATAAATAAAAATTTTAAAATTGTAATTTGGTCAAATAAAACATTGATTTTATGGTTACTGTTTTAGAAATAATAAAAAAAAAAAGAAAACAAACTATTTTTTCCCAGACAAATTAGAGCACCTTGCTCATGAACGGTGGACAAAAGAAACAGCTGATTGTAGCTCAGAGAGTTGTTTAACAAATTCACAAAATATTGCAAGAGATTTTAACAGAACGATGAAATCTTGCAAGATTTTGTAAGTAAAATAGATCGATACCGCGTTCTTAAATATCAATTTGATATATGTTTATTATTTATTTGATAGATATTTATCATGAGGAATCAGCTCAGTGCACTCTGATAGTCGGCGAACTGACTGTGTAGACCTCAGGATCCAGTGTGTTCCACATTTAGCTGCTTTGACCGTCGAGAGGCTAATGTGTGCAGACTTTCTAGTATTGTCCGGCAGGTGGCTGGTGTCTGCATGCCTGGGACTGAGCGGTGGGGTCAGTAGTTTCACTGTCCCGGTATTATTTACTGTATGGTACCAACAGCAGCAACTCTACTAAAGAACAGCTGGAAGTCAGTGAGCCAGATGTTTTAGCCTATGTTGAATTTTCTTCTCATGTTTAAATGATCTTCAAAACCATTTATATAATGTAGTTTACAGGAAGAAGCCTCCTGTAGGCTTTCCATCTGATCTCCGAGATCCGAGAAATTCAGAGTTAATATGTAGGATTTATTCATTGTTTACACGGCAGCGGGATTCAGTTGATTTTTCATTACAAATTATATTAATAAAACTTATAAAGCTACGAGGAGTGTTTATTTGATTTTAAATCTTTATAGTGTTGTTAAATTAACTCATAATTGCTAGAATCATAATATTATTATTTCTCTGACAATTGTACCAGGAACATCAGTAATCCCTTTTGTTGATGCTGCTGGTGTATCCGATAAGGTTGTAGGGATGTAAATCACAATATTGATCATTTCAGATTCAGTGGGTAAAGGATTGATGTCTGGCAAATGGTTACTGTATTATGTTTGATGTTTTTATTTAGGAAAGGTGTTATTAGCTTGTTAATTAAATTGTAAATAGATTGTTTCACCCCTTATAAGGTTGGTGTTTCTATTGATGACTAAAGCCCTATTGATAATTGTTTAACAAAAAAAAAAAAAAAAACACTTAACACCTGTTAACTTCTGGCTTCTGAGTGCAGTGTGCAATGTCCGCCCGATGGATGTCCATAATTCAGTCAAACACAGTCTAATGTTCTCTAATATTCTTCATCAAGTTGTCAAGCACAGCCTGCAGGATGCAGAGTAATGCCTTCTCCTTCATGTTGCCATAGCTACTGGCTTGTCCACTAGAAGGTTGTGGTAGTTTCTGGACCTGTTCTGTTCTGTTCTGTTTTTTTGCATTACTTAAAGTGCTTATGATGAACTCTACTACTGGTGATGGCATTTAATGGGCCAGTTTAAAAAACAAATAATAAAAAAAAGAGATGCCACTTTTGGTGCAGAAATGGTCTGTTTTTTTAGATTTAATCTGGACAGTAGTAGGTATTATTTTGTTAACCTTAACCCTGACATATTAACACAACATGTTGGGCCTCATGGGTTTACAATAATGCTCATTTTGTGTCTGACATTTCTTTTCTTGCGTTCCTCTCTATAGGTCAGTTTAAAAATGAGTGCAGTAGGGGAAAGCCCCCTGGACCCTGCCACGCCAGAGTCACGCAAGAGGAAGGGCTCACCATGCGACACGTCGGTGCAAAGGTAAACATCTGCATGGCATCGGCACAGCAAGAGACACTGCAGAGTAAAAGCTGCTCTTCACCCATTCTTTTCTTCTTTTTTTTTTTCCATTTGAAAACCACGTCAAAAAAAGTGATGAAAAAATCTCATTTTAGAAAATGGAGAAATAATTAAATACAAACCAGTAGATATTGTATGTAGTTTTATAGTTATATACCGGCCAATACTATTTTAAGACCAAGACCTGTAAGTACTGGTCAAAGACTAAGACTGGCAAGTACTGGTTCAAGACCATTACCAGCCAATACTGGTCCAAGACAAGGACCAGCCAGTACTGATCTAAAACCAAGACCGGTCATTACTGGCCAATATTTTTGCTAGACCACAATTCAAAATCAGTATTATGATTTTGATTTATTTAAAAAAATGTTTATGTATTATTACTTTGTTCAACTTATTTCACTGACGCCTGTTTTTTTTTTTTCTTTTCCTTATTTAAGGGGAGGGTACCAAATAATTTTGAAGACGACTGTATATGTAGTCAAAGTTTATCATGCAAACAGTAACGTTGGACAAAGAAAATGTGGTCAGAACCGGGCAGGAAAAGTCCAGGCGGCCATCTTTGATTTAGACCATTATTTCAGTTTATTTTTAGCTGCAGCTCCGGTCAGTGTGAGGTGAAGTCGGTGCATTTGGAATGAACGTTTGTAGTTTGGTGTGTGAGGCCCAGCAGCTGATGTAAGCTGATGTAAGAGCCCTGCTAGCATTTCTACAGCAACGACACACAACCACTGACCTGCACATTTCACACAGCAGCACGCCTCCCACCCTCCCTCTGCCGCTACGCCTGTGTTCAGGCCGGCTAGTGCGCTGACCTACTTTTACTGTTGTTATTTCACATACACACTTCTCCTCATGATCGCCACATACCTTACTGTTACTCCCCAGTTTGGATGGAAATGGCTGGAACTGGAGACGAAGGCTGTGAAAAGTCTGCAGAGACGAGAGTTGGAGGTTGTTCTGCTTCAGTGTGGAAGATTTCAAGTTTTTACATAGAAGAAACAAACAAAAGTTTCCCCGCAACATGGAAAATAGCTGCAGCAATAACAGTTGTTTAATTTATTTGCACATTTCTCTTATTTATCCTCTAAACTTTAATTTGTCATTAAACCACCTGTTGATCAAGAGAAGCAGAGGTTTCAGATCTTCACTTTTATGAAGTAATTAGACGAAATGTAAATATTCGGGGATAGATATAGTATTTTATTTGAATTGACACCACCGTGTTTACATGGATTAAAAATGTAATAACTTGGAGTGCTGTGACATTAAATATCAGGGCTGAAACTAATTGTTAGATTCATTATTTAATATAATGAATACAATAGAAAAACAAGCTGTAGCCTCATATATCTTCACAGTTCTATTAGCAAATGCCCAACTCAAAAATGTGCTTCATTATTGTTTAAATCTGTGAATATTTGTTATAATTAACTTAATTTAGTTTAGTTTTTCATTTCTTTCTTGAGACAAATCCACAAAACAAATTTAAAAAAAACAAATGCAATGATGAAAGGAGTAGAAAGACGAATCTCATATAAAACCCCTTTTATACATAAAAATGTATACTATACACATACAAAAATAAAAATAAACAATAAATAAAGTTGAAATTAAAGAAAATACAGGTGATATAGCCTCTCATGTCTACATGACAAGGCTTTATTAATTATAATCCATCACAACAAAACATATACTTATTAAACTAGATAACTTTAAACAACTTTTATTTGATTATCTCTCAACAAGCGTCCTTGTTGAACATTTGTCTTTTCCCTCAGTCAGATGATTATTTAATGGACTGATCATGTCGGGTTAGTTCAGCATTTATCTTCTTCTCTCTGACATCCTCTCAGCAGTTTTCCCTCCCGGCCCTCTGCGTCTCACTCTGCAGGATCTCCTGCACAACGTGAATTATTAAGGTTATTCATGTCTGAGCACATCCCCCTGGTCTCTCACCAGGTTATTTATTTTCACTCTTTCTTCCTCTCTGTGTCTACCATTAACAGCCAGCAGCTTGAAAGTTTCATTTTTGTGTAATTGGGGTGTATTCGGCCTAAAGGGACAGTTCATGTTTCCAGCTCCTCTCGTCTGACTGGAATATTTCCAGAGATCAGCAGATTATTAAACATGGACATTTTATTTCTGACATTTTAGTTGGTTTTTTGCATTTCATTTTATATTTTCTTATATTCATTTTTATTTTTACCCTTTTTTCACATTAATTCATAACTTTCATTGCAATCAGTATGCCCAATTTTTTTTAAATTGTTTTTTTTAATTACAGTTGTGTTTTTATTCCCGCCGATTCAAGCCCGTTATAATTTCAGCATCTCAGGTTATTTTATTTATTCTTATGTTACCAATTTTATTTACTGAAGCCTTAAAGTCACTTTTCTGATATGCCACATAGTTAAATAAGTAAATAACATCAACATCTGTGCTTAAATGCAGCTACTTTTGACAGTTAATTAATTGTTAAATCCGGTTTGAAACATAAATAACCAACATGTGATTGCTTTATTTTATCATATGTGAGAAATTGCCACTTTTTTTAAGCTAAATGAAAACACTGCTTTCTGTCCGGGGCTTCAAGTGATGGAAAGTTTGGCTCTTTTCAAAGATTCAGCTCCTGAGAGTCAGCTCCTTTAGATGAGTCGGTTCTTTCGGCTCCTGTATGGGTCTTCATTTATCATCACCAAGAGCTTTTTATTTATTTAGCAATTTTGTTTGTTGGTAAGCAATTCTTTAGTTGAATTTTGTATCATAAAAGGTTTATTTTTGTGTTTTCTTGTCAGTAATGTTAAATATTTAATTTACAGAACCACACCACATAAATCAATGTAGTAAAAGACAAAGTCTGAACATTATGACACTTTAAATTCACTAATTTCTCCACTTTTTTTCTGACACCCTTGTCATTTAAATCTGGCTCTCCATCTCCCTCTCTGTACCTGGTTTGTACTTTCAAAAGATTTGTTGCTCTCCAACAGGAATCGTCTCCTCTCGCTCATTACAAAGAATCATTTCTCAGAGCTGAATCGTTCATGAATGACACATCACCAGGGCTCTAAAGCTTCACCTACCAGATGATTTTTGCATGTTTGCGTGGTTTCATGCAGCCTGGAGAAGCGGAGGCGGGAGCTGGAGTGCCGCTACATCGAGGAGCTAGCCGAGCTGCTGTCCTCCAACATGGGTGACATCGCCAGTCTCAGCGTCAAACCCGACAAGTGCCACATCCTAAAGAGCACCGTGGACCAAATCCAGCAGATCAAGCGGCGCGAGCAGGGTGAGGAAGTTCACACACACACACACCAAATTCATGTGAACTGCTATCAACAGGTGTGGACACTTAGTCATGTTAAGCTGTACGGTACATTTTCCAGGACAGTTTTTTCTGATTTCTGATTATATCCTTTTGACAGAAAAAGCTGCTCTTCTTTCTCCAGATGATGATGTGCAGAAGAGCGACATCTCCTCCAGTAGTCAGGGGCTGGTGGAGAAAGAGGCACTGGGGCCCATGCTACTCGAGGTAAACCAACCACACGATCACCTCCGCGGTGCTGCTGACATTAACAACCATCACTCTCACTCTGCTTCATCATGCTTCTTTCTCCCTCTCCTGCCAACTCAGGCCCTTGATGGATTTTTCTTTGTGGTCAATCGCGAGGGACGCGTCGTCTTTGTTTCGGAGAATGTGACAAGTTATCTTGGATATGCCCAGGAGGAGCTGATGTCATCCAGCGTCTACAGCATCCTTCATGTGGGAGACCACAATGAATTTGTTCGCAACCTGCTTCCTAAAAGCCTCGGTGAGTGGTGAGTGAGTGAGCTAAAGACCGAGTCCTAACTTTAAAAATGTAACGTGTATTACATGTGTGGAAGTTATAGTTTAAGCTTCTTAAAATATGACGGTTTGGTGAATACATCTCTTAGCAGCCAGAAATTATCTTGAGTAAAGATAATGTACTTGGTTTGTCTGGAAAATTGTGTAGCTGAAGTGGTTTGAAGGAGCCAAGGAGGAGATGAACCGTGCAAATTTTAAATTAGAAGCATTTTCATGCTCCAGACAAAGCTGCAAATTATACTTTGTGAAAAAGAGTGTGCAGAGGCAGCACATGCGTGGGCGAGAGTGACAAGAAACAAGGCTTTGTTCACTCTGATAACGTTATTTCACTATTTAGTTTACTTCTATCCTTGAAAAGAGGTTTAATGAAAATAAGTGGTCGGCCTTTAAAGCAGAGTGCAGACAGCAAGGACGAACAGTTGTATTTTCTATTAATCATTTAAATCCTGCTGTTACATAGAAATGCATTTGAAAATTTAGTTGCACAGAAATCTTATTAAAGATGACAAACTGTACTGCTTTTTTTTTTCTTTCACTTGAGGCTCTAAAATAAGTTTATCTTGTAATTTTGAGTGCTAGTACAGACTTGAAAGGTGGAGGGTCTGTATTTTATTTTATTTTTTTATTCATTGTTTTATTCCATTTCATTCTATTTAATTTAACTTTATTTTATGTAATCAAATTTTCCTATTTATTTTTTTTATTTCATATAATTTAATTTGACTTTCAATTTAAATAAGTTAAATTTTGTATTTCATTTAATTTAATATTTTTATTTACTTTATTTTATTTAAAATTTTAATTTATTTACATTTATTGGTTAATGGCTACTTTGGGACGGAAATCAAAACGGCTGAAAATTGACTGCTTGGTCTAATAACATGCATTTTAGCCATTAATCTTCAGAGTCTCAAAATATTTAAGGAGGAAATAGAAAAGACAAATTTATCACTGCGGATTGAAAACGACAGCAGAGGAAATAGGACCTCTGAATTAAAGCAGGTGGACAATTATTGGTTGTAGTTTCAGTTCAGACAGATAGTCCAGGTTAAGAGATGGAGAGAGAAATTTTAAACATATAAGTGCTTCACTAATTTGTTTGTGTTGATACAGATTAGATGAGCAGATTGAGGCAAAGACTGAAATCTGATAAGCCTTTCAGGTTTTCCTTTCCCGCTCAACAAAGCACTTATGTACAAATAACATATGCAAACAGCAAAAACACACCTTTCACTTTTTGAAAATTCACAGCTCATTGATATTTAAATAAAAATGTAGATTTAAATAAAAAAATGTACTTAAAAAATTGCCAATGTTGAATATAATAGGTAAACAAACCTCCATGCATACGACGCTTTGCAGTCAAAATTCCCTGCAGCATAGTCACATGTCAGCTAGCCGTCACTTTTACAATGAAACGTCATCTGACTCTTCATGTAAAATATCTTAGATCACATGTACACCCTTAAAACGAGCCGATGAAAGCCTTCCTCGTTAGTAGCACGCTTGGCTTATTCTGTTTTGATGGCTACAACCTACCAGTGATGTGAGAAAAGCGTGAGCACATGCTCGTGGTGGTGCTCTGTCCACAGTCATCCACTCAATTCAACCAGGTTTGTTTCATCATAAAACAAACAGGCCTGGATTAAAGAAAACTCGCTCTGGGTTAAGATGCAGCAGGTGAAGGGAACACGGCAGCTTTACAGGGAAACAGTAAATTACTGTCAACAGTTTTTCTGGTTTGGTACTCATCGTGCGTTCCGATTGTCTCGGATCTTTTTTTTTTTTTCTATAACTTTGGGCAGAAGTGGCGTCATGAACTCGTTTTTCTCTCCGAGTCCCTCCCTCCCAGACCTACGACAACAAACCGACAGCATGGCGTCCAGTTGGCATCAGAACTGCTCTGTACCTGGCGCACGAAGGACAACATCGGCCTTTTTGTCCTCCCCACTGAAAAGCTTGTGGATTATTTAATTTCTGCAGGGGTGAAATCTGGAAGTTTGGTGCTGACCAAACTACCAGAAAATCTCCCTGCAGCTCCGTCTCCTCCTCAGGAGGTTCTAACGGCTTCCAGCCACCACGAAGAAACACGAAGTTTCTAAGAAACGTTTCTCATCGTGTTCGTGTCTTTTATCTCTGAGGGAAACTGATGTCTGTGATGATCCCAGATTATAAATCTTCCCGTTGTGTGTGTGTGTTCGGCTGCAAACTCTGGTTTGCAATCAGGCCTTCATCATCATCATCATCATCATCATCACTGTTTCTGTACTGCTCCGGTCAGACGAAGACAGATCTAACGTGCAGAACTAGTGTAATATATCTTTAGTCTTAACTATTAACTGAATTGGGGTCACGGGTGAAGTAAATGATTCAGGAAAACTTGTTGCTGGAATATGATGCTGTTTTCTTCTTAAACTCTATTCATTCTCACGCATCAGCGTCTGTGTCAGGTTGGTGAATGTGTCACCGCCGTACATCCTGTATAGATCCACACAGGCTCAATACGAACTTTTTCAAGCCTGACGTGCAGCCGCGTTCAACAGAACACAGCAGCTCTACTTTTTTTTTTTTTACTCAAACATGAGTGTGTGGAGAGGCGCGTGTCTGCAGCCCTGGACACCGCAGGTTACCGCTGAGTGCATGGGTATCTCCTATCACTCCGCCTCCTCTCCGCGAGAGCACATGTTTCAGCAGATGAGGACCATAGAGACTCATTGACAACAGAAGCACATGGTGTCAAGCGTGCCTTCTGGTCCCGCCCACCGAACCTTGGTCATTGTAGTCAGTGCTAACAGTAGTGCTAACTCGTGGCGCCTGCTATTCTATGATTGTTATCATGTCTGTGTTATTTTTCTATTTTGTACTGTAGTTGTAGATGCTCACAAATAGGCTGTTTTGGAGATGTCTGTTATTTCCTGAGTTGGTGCAACTGGAACGGAAAATACCGGGTGATGACGTCACCAACTAGCGTCCGCCCGGAGTCCTGGGACAACTGGAACGCACCATCAGTGTGAAAAAAGGATGAATTAGAAGTCTGTAGACCATGCAGCTCTAATCTGTAGGATGGACATGTCATTTGGGTTATTGTGTAGTTATTACCATAAATAATACATCATACAAGAAACTAATAAATGCTGCTGTTACAGAGAAATTTCTTATCTTTTAAAACGTTTTTTGAGCAACAGTTTTCCCAAACTTTTTGAAGGTCTTTCCCAAGTTTTCTCCGGATATTGGCTGCTTTTAGATTAATTTTCAGTTCAGTCCTGTAGCTCGTGATTGGCGCAGACTTCTGCTCCTTGGATGAGTGAAATTAGCTGTGGTTAAAGGGAGAATTGTCTTTGTATGAGTGTCTTTTTTTTCTTTCTTTCTTTTTTGAGGGGGGACGAGGGAAAGTGAACAAAGAGGAAAGAAAAAAAAAACTTTTGTTTTCCTGTTTTTCTCACTTTTTTATATTAATGTGAATTATTTTAGTAGGAGCATACTTTAATCCCCTTTTATGTGGTGTTTGTATATCTGTCTTGGTTAATAGTCAATTATTTTGTATTTGTCAAGTCAGAACCCATTTGTATTGTTGCTTTGTATAAATATGAACAATTTTGAATAAAAAAGAAGATAATTCCTGTGATGGATTTGATATTATATAAAATCTGTATTCACATTGAGTTTTTGCTTTGACAATAATTTAAAGTGTGCTTTTGCAAAACGCCTCTGAAGTGAAGCAGCATAAAGACTGACTGTAGTTCGTGTCTCTGTAGTCAACGGCAGCCCATGGCCACAGGAACCTGGTCGCAGGAACAGCCACACCTTTAACTGTCGCATGCTGAAGAGGCCGCCGGACGAGATGGACTCGGAGAACCAGGAGGCCCGACAGCAGTACGAGATCATGCAGTGTTTCACTGTGTCTCAGCCACGGGCCGTGCAGGAGGAGGGAGATGGTAGGTGTGAATACTACACATAGTTACTACACACAGCCTGCAGCCGTTTCCTACACCGAGTCAATGCACTTCGTAAAGCCAGTGTAAACACTGAGAGGAGCCACAGCGGCTGACTTTAACGCTAATGGTTTATTAACAGCTAAACATGAATTTGTCTACATGTGTGTTTAGTCTGCATTGGTGCTTTTCATATTTTTTTATGTGTTTTGTTCGAAAAAAATAATCGACCATTTTCCTGGTTGTGCTGTATGTAGGGAATTATTCTGCAGCTAAGATGGCTGCAGTTAATTTCCATGTTCAGGTTCAGCACGATTCTGCCTCAGTTTCTTTCTTTCTTATAAATCTCATCAGATTATTTTATTCATTAATCATCTGTGCATCCGTCTCATCCTTTCCCTGATTGTGTTAATGTATACGTTATTTATTCTGACACTCTTGACCATATGAATAACAACTGGGAACTGGAGCGACTGTGTGGATGGTATTTTCTGTTTGAGGTGATGCTGAGCAGTCTGTTGTTTATACAGTATATGCAGGGCTCTAAAGTCGTAGTTTTTTTCCCCCCGGTAACACCAGTGTTCCTAACGTTTTAGAAAAAGAAAGACAGAGAAAGTGGGGATTTTCTTTGAGTCATTGCACATGAGATTGATTTGATACTGCGGCTGGTTGCGCTTCCACAACACAAACGAGTCAGATATCATTTCAAGTAGGGATGGGCGATACCAAAATTTTCCCTGTCGATACGATACAAGTACTTTGTCGTTGATAATGATATCGATACTGACACTTTTTGTTCCTTAAAAGAAAATCACATGATTGTCCAGTTTGCAATAATATCTTGAATGCAAGGGCAGTATGAGACATAAGTAAAACTTGAGAACAGAAGTACTGGAAAGAAATACTTTTAAAACAATAATAAATTATATTAAAGAGTAAATTAAACAAAAATAGGATTAAAAAAATCTTCTTTAAATTGTCAATTTAACTACAGATTATTTAAATGTATTTAGTGAAAAATTTTCAAATATGAACTGTGATAGTAATATCAATTTATCAAAACAAAATGTGCAATAACCTGCATTAAAGTACTGAAAAATAACAAAACATCATCATCATCACTAACAGTAGCAGCATCATCATGACATCTACTGTTGAGATAAATACAATGCCATCAAAACCACACGTTCCTGACTCCTGTCCTGACAGATTTCATGACTCAGTGGAAACTGTCCACGCATCAGGTGGACCCGGCATTTCTGGCAATGTCAAAAACACGGCCAGAATATCAGAAATTAACAGTTAATGTAGAAAGTGGAATATTGTGGAATTTGCTCATGAGTGGATGTGATTTGACATCTCCACCAGTTTAAGAGATTTCACGGTGCCTGAGCCAAATGAATGAGAAAATAAAGATCAGAGTTGAATGAACTTGTTGAAGTTGTCCAAAAAAAAAAAAAAAAAAAAAAGTCAACTCTACAAGGCTGGATTTGTTCCTGCTTAAGCATCCTGAGGAGGAGCGTCGCCAGGAAACGAGAGCAGCTTCCAGCAAATGTTTGAGCTGCTGAAGAAGATCCACAGGAAAAATACTCATCTTTGTCAATGAAACTGCTGATCGGAGAGGCTGCCGAGTAGTTGAAAAAGATAAATGTTTTTGAGCAGCCATAAATGTGGAGCATGACACAGCCAGAGAGGAGCTGAGAAGTCCGAGCAGATAATTCCCATTCAAAGAACTGATGAAATGTAAATCCAGGAGTGGGAAGTTTTCCATACGCAGCCAGTCTCATGATCCATTTCAGGGTTTGAAACCTGGGTTAAGGGTTCAGTTTCGCTCCGTTCTGTGAAGATGGCACTTAAAGGGACTTGAGGCAAGATTAAGAAACGAAACTCGCGACTGCTGCGACTGGCGCTTCATGTAACTGCAGCCACGAGCCAAGCCGTCACGGGAGCACAAACTGAAGCTATGATGCTGTTTACTCACCTTTCTCTCCGTAGTTATACTTTTTAGTGACTTTCAGTTGATCTGGATCGTTTGCTGACGGCAGAATAATCCATAACAATCGCTTACAGTGTTTGAATTTACCGCGACCGTCTTCTTCCTGTATCAAAACAGCGGATGTAGCGTCATTTGACGTCACGTCCGCAGGGCAGCGTGGGAAATTCGGACACCGAATTGCAGCGCATTTTGCAGCACACAGCCTGTTCAAGGCAACGGAGAGAAACATGGGTGGAAACGTTATTTTTGGTATTTAGCGCTT
The DNA here is from genome assembly GCA_023101725.1 of Atherinomorus stipes. NCBI lineage: Eukaryota > Metazoa > Chordata > Actinopteri > Atheriniformes > Atherinidae > Atherinomorus > Atherinomorus stipes. The sequence goes on from JALJCO010004199.1 coordinate 124,580, forward strand.
CATCACCCATTAGTATGAAAAAAAGGGACATTCATGTTTGTTTTTTTCCAAATTCCTGCCTCAAGTCCCTTAAGTAGAAAGGAAAAAGTATTTATAAAATAAATTTAACACATGCTTGAAATAAAGACATTTTCCTAACACTCATTATTGTTCCCAATAAATAAAATAGCCTTTGATGGCAATAGGTGCTGATCAAATCCTTAAAGTATATAAAAATATTGTGCTGAGACAGACGATGTGAAAATTTGGCTGCATCCAAATGAAAATGTCGGACACACCAGTGTAACCATGGCACTAAACTTGTCTGGATCCCTGATATGGCTTTTGTAAGCTTTCATTCCTTATTCAAACTTGTCTGTGTGCTCATTGAAATCAGTTGTTTGAGCTTTTTAGGATCTTCTTTTTCTTAATTTTGTTGTAAATGTGCTGGGTTTTTTTTTTCAAAGAAATCTCTGAGTAGCTTTTCTTGCTTGCTTTTTATTTTAAAGAATGTTTTCTTGTCTTTTTTTCCCTGTTTATCGTTAAATTGGGTGACGTCCAATTTGGTCCAAATGACGCTTCATTGGTGGATAAATACTTATAGTTTTTTTCTTTTCTTTGAAGTCATGATTCAATGTTTTGAAGGTATACAAGGAAGTAATTCAACTGTTACTCTTTCACAGCTTCACTTTCTCTTGACCGCTGGACTGTGAGCAGGTTTTTTGGAAGATATTTGCAATATTTGGACTTTTTGGTGCAGTGGCCTTGGTAGATTTTGTTACGTAGTTTCTGCATTGCAGATTTTTGGCTGTTGTGTGCTTTCAGTCATTTTGATAAGAGTTGGCCTTGTGGGTTGTTGTATGCTCTCTCTATCCTTTGTTTCTTTTTAAAAGTTTGTATTGAAGGTTACAGATTCAGCTTTCTGTTTTTTGGGGGGGGTCTCACAGCTCAGTGACCATATTTGAAAGCTTTGGTTGAATTGTAGTCATTTTTACATAGAAAGACCATGATAACAGTGACATTTGAGACCTGAGTTTCAGAAGCTTGTTGCAGCTTTTCTTTGATTATGCAACTTAATTGCTCTGTAACCCTCTGAACTTTAATAAAAAATTTAAGTTTTTGTGTCAGATATTTTTTTTAAATTATGCTTTTTCTTGGCAGCTTCAGACACTATTTTGTCTTGTTTCTTTAGACCTGCAGAGCTGCCTGATCTGCATCGCCTGTCGGATGCCTCGCCCTCAGCCTGTCAGCACTGAGTCCTTCATTACAAAGCAGGATCCCACAGGTAAAAAACACTGATATCACTGTCAGGAATCCATCTCATGTATTGTTTTGTTGTCACTGTGAAGTTTACATAGTGGTTTTTACATGAAGGATGACATTCCAGGAAATAACAGAACATGCAGAAAATCAGTGAACTCTCCTCATCTAAACATCTGGAGCTGTTCAGCGCCCACCCCGCCGATCATGAGAGCAGTTTGGTTTCACTCGTTCAGGAAATTTCTGATTCAGGTTATGATTCTGCCCCAGAAGATCAGCATCCAATCTGCCGGCTCAGTTTACCTCAACCAGCAACTTCTCCCATCATCTCAGGGACTTTTTTTTTTTTTACCCTTTTTAGTCGTTTTTGTACCATAACGCCATAGACACTCGTCCCTCTGCAGTGTCTCAGTGAACACCTGCGATTGATCTGTTTTGCACATTTATATTGTTGTTTCAGTTACTCAGTCACGGGCTGTGAAGCTTGAGAGGTAAAGGAGAAACACATGCGTCGTATTTTCTGCAAATAAATACAATCAAAACAATGTTTTAGTTACAAACCAGCTTTCTAAGAGGAAGCATTGAAAACTGTGTGAACTTTGCTCATATCCACACGTTTGGCTCATAAATCCGATTTATACTTGGACTCTGCCCCCTAGTGTTCAATTAAATGAAAAGCATGAATAAATATTTCACTGCAGTCATGACTAGTTTAGTTTTATGCGATTTAATTTGTTTGATTTCTCTTTGACATCCATTGCAAAAGTTATTTTTTCAAAATAAGAATAAAGGAAAGGGAGGGTTTCACACACCCAAACTGGTCGGTTTGTCAAATAAATGCATACAATGATTGACACAGTCCTAATTGCTGTGATGCATCTGCATCCAAGTGAACCAAAGAGTATTTCACAAAGTTTTCTAAAAGTTTTTAACCTTTCCAGAGGATCTCAGTGTGGGCGCTGCATGTGGGGAGGCTGCTACAAACTGCTGAAATCAGTTCAGGCTGATCTTTTGTGCTCTTCTGTGCATTGTGCTCTCATCCAGGGAAGATCATCTCCATAGAAACCAGTGCTTTGCGAGCAACAGGCCGGCCTGGCTGGGAAGACCTGGTCAGAAAGTGCATCTACGCATTTTTTCAGCCACAGGGCAAAGAGCCCTCCCACGCCAAGAAGCTGCTGCATGAGGGTGAGCCGCTACAATTGATTGTTGACTTCCTCTCCTAAAAATCATTAACCACATTTTCTGTTTGTTGAAATGATGTAATCATCGCAGACTAAACTGAAAGAACTTCTCAAACAAAGTTGGTTCCAACAGTGAAGGTACTTGAAATGGTGTTTAGAAAAATGGAGCTCATAACTCAGTAAAGATTTCAATAGTCTAGGGCTGCAACTGACAGTAAATTAATCATGAGATTAATTGTTTTTCTATAAAGTGTCATGAAGTTAAAGTTAAAGTTAGTTTAAAATTTAATGAGATGCCATTTCAGGAGCTGTAGCCATCATCTGAAGCAGACAGTGATAGACGAGTAGATTTATTGACGAATTGTTTCAATTCACCTTCAGTCAAGCTGAAACAGTCAAAACCAAAGGTATAAAATGATAAAATGACAAAGAAAAGTCTGATAGTGAATAATCCTGGCACTTACCTGCATCTAATCTGATGCATTGACACAGAAGTATCATTCAAGCCTCGGGGGTGGGTCTGGATAGATGTGGAGAATTAAAGGGCAAAACAACAAACAGGAGTTGAGATCAAAGTCTGACTCTTATGTTTTCCTCTTTCTCTCTGTTTGTGTTATTGTGCTCGTCAGTGATGACCCATGGCACTGCTATCAGCCCGCTGTACCATTTCACATTAAGCGATGGCACCCCGCTCAGCGCTCAGACCCGCTGCAAGTTCTGCTGCCCCCCCAACCCTGATGTACAGCCCTTCATTATGGGCATTCACACTATTGACAGGTACTGTTATAGATATATTAGAAGGTAAACTTTTTGAGCTGACCATGCTAACCATTTGTCGAACTGTTTTGTACTAAATAAAAAAGGTTGCATTGTGTGGTAAGCTGGTATATTACACAAAGCTTTCACACACTCATGTCTTTAAACTGGATGTTTTGCATTGTGTTATACCTAAAGTTAGAATTCCTCAGCTCTAATCTTTATACAAATGGAAATGGATACTGTACCTACAGATTTGATTTCCTAGTGGAAGCTTGTATGTGGTGAAAAGGAAAGTGGCCCAAAGATTGACCCCTGAGGTACTCCACATATAAAGATATGTGATATGATATGTGATGATAATACAGCCACATCATTCTAGATTTAAAATTAGAAGAAGCTAATTTTTGGTTAAGAAATAAGCCAGTTGTGTTTCTTCCTCAGATTACAGTCATTGTTTATTTTCTTACTTTCTTTAAGGGAACACAACACTGCTAGCTCTCAGGAAAACACTAACCCCAGCCTTCCATCGACCCCCAGCAGTATTGCTCAGACCCCTTCCCGATCTCCTTCGCTTCCTCCCAGCAGCAACTCAAACCAAGGCTCAGGCCTTCATACCAACAACGGCAACGCCTCCTCCCTCGGACACAGCCCATCCACACCCACGGGCTACCTGACGCCCAGTCGGACAAATTGTACTCGGCAGGTCAGCAGCCCCTCCCCGCTGAGCAGCCCACACACAGCCACCCCTACCTCTTTTATGTCACCCAGGATGCTGCGAGCTAGTCCTGGATTGGGGGGAAGCCCTCGGGTACCAGGGAACCCCTTCTCCCCCTCCACACCGGGCCTCCATTCCCCAGCGGGGGCGCTAAGCAGCGGAGGCAGCCTCAACAGGCAGCAGTCTGGTGGTGATGGTAATGGCGGTGGGTCAGGGTCTTTCTCCCTGTCCTCTCCTGTACTTCAGAGACAAGCCAGTACACCCACTAGTTCCTCTACTCAGCCACCATCAGCAAAGCCCTCAGAGGGAGGGGAGGAAGGGGGAGAGGACTCTACTAAAGCCCCCCTTTCTTCTGCCTCACATTTGGGTAACCCCAGACTCAACCAGCTCCTGGACAGCAGTGGGACAGGAGTTGAACCCAACAGCAGCGTCCATTGCACCTCATCACCTCATCCCCACAATCCCTCTCCTGCCCCCCAGTGCCCCGCCTCCCACAGCAGCCTGACAGAGCGACACAAGATCCTGCACCGACTGCTCCAGGACAGCAGCCCCAACGATGCCTCCACCACCACCACCGACGACGGATTAAACAAAAACGAAATTGAGATCAAGAAGGAGCCTCCTGCCAGCCCGGCACTAAATACAGCACCCCACAAGTCCGGCTCCAGAGAGCCGCAGGACCACCAGTTACTCCGCTTTCTGCTGGATACAGATGAAAAGGTAACTGTTTCAATGTTTTAAGATACTCCAGTGATAAATTCACACCTCCATAAAACCAGACCTTTATTAAAACCAAATTTGCTTTTGAAGGACTTGGGGGACCTGCCACCTCCGTCGGCCCTGAGCCTTCAGACGGTCAGAGTAAAGGTAGAGAAGAGAGCCAGTGGGGACGGACTGCCCTGTTCTGGATCAGCTGGAGGTGCAACCAAACTTGCAGGAGTTTCCAGCAGCTCTGCTTGCATCAGCCCCAAATCCAGCCCTGTTGGAGAGAACCGTCGAGACAGCCGCAAGGACAGCAGAGACTCCATGGTACAGTTGTTGGCATTGTTGTAAAACTTGCTTAAAACACAAACAGATATGTGCCAGTTTTATATCATCCCAACATCAGCTCGGCTCCACTTATCTTTAATAGTGATGAGTTGCGGTTAGCTGCAGCCTGATAGAGGGAGTACACATGATGTCACTGGAATGTCAGAGTATTCAGGATTGATCATGGATGTTTGGCTTGATGACTTGGACTGCTTGACCCTCAAAAAAAGCAGAAAATGCATCTAAAATGGGGAAGATCTGTCAAGCTGTTATGTAAACCAACAGATTCAGCAAGAAGTTGAGCTCCAATTCCCAACATCCGGGAAGCAGAGACAGGTTTTAACCGTCTTCATCTGTCACATGCAGAGAAAAGAGACGGATTATAGCAATATAGGTTATTTGATATGGAAGATTTGACGGAGAAAAATCCTTGTATAATGTTACAAATCAGAGAGTAGAAACTGGGTCCTCGTCACTTTGATTTGCCTGACAAATCCCAGTCATATGACTGGAAGCAAGCAGCTGTAGTAAGTCGATTGTTTTGCATCGTTTTCGGTTATTTCAGGAGCAGTAATATGGATTCCTCTCTTAAATGCCAATTTAAAAGATTAGAGAGTAATTTCATGAGCCTCATTCAGCTCAGCTGATTTTATAAATCTCTGGAGTATTCATTGTCTCTGCAACCTGTAAATCTCCTGCTAGAAGAGGCCATAAACCACACTCATCTTAACTCAGCCGATCTGCAGCAGCTCGCTCAAGCTGAGCTGATCTCTGTCCAGTTTAGTCCGGTCAGTCATAACACCATCATCTTCATCATTTATGCTACTGTAATGTTTCTGTGCTGGCAGCAGCCTGGCAGCTGCTATAAACCAAGTTAAGGGTTTATTTTCTTGGACTTTGTCTCCACTTTAAGCTCAGCTACCAGCTGCAGCCTTTGAAGCTTCCTGCCCTTTGACCTCCTCGCTCCTTTTCTTTTTTTAGCTTCCCTTCCCCCCTTCCCCTCCTTCCACATTTTATATTTTACCTCTTTTTTAATGATTACACCTTTCTCTCTGCAGATTTCTACTGGATCTGTTGATATAGACTCTTTCCACCAGCTGCTGCCGGGCCTAAGAGGCCTAGTTGGGGCCAAACCAGGCAGTGAGGACTCCGTAAACCCTGGAGGAGGCCTCCAGCTCCAGTCTCCAGCCGCCCAGCCCCCAGCTCAGCTCCAGTCCCCTGTGCCTCAGCTCCAGTCCCCCCTGTCCCAGCCTCAGTCCCTCTCCCGGTTGCAGTCCCCATCACCTCAGCTCCATTCCCCTTCCCCCCAGCTCAAACTACAGTCACCCACACATCTCCAGCCCGGCGAGGCCAGCACTCCCCGCAATGTAAATGTGAAGAGAGAGCCTCCCAGCACTCCGAACAGAGGTACATTGTCCGCTTACCAGGGAGGGGGTATCATAGCTTGTTAGTTAAATTTCTGTCCACATGTTTTATGCCGCATTTCCTCTTTTTGTTTTTATTTTTTTTAAAGATTTTTCAGCATCAATTGTGTCACCAACATAATATGTAAAACTATCCGTTCATTCTTCTGCACATTGTTATGCTCAACACCCTCTAGTGGCCATCAGGAGACATTGCAGTGGCAGACATGGAGTCATTCGTATGTTAGCTGATGCTCCACATCCTCTTGTTTTCATCACAGTGCTCGGTGATGGCGGCCCACCATCTGGCTGCAGCCTCCAGAGTCAGTCATCATTCGATTTCTGCAACCCCGCCACTCCAAGCCAGCAGCAGGGTCAGGGAGACCCATTCCAGACCTCCAAAGACAGCAGCCCGTTTCCAGAGGCAGAGATTATCAACCCGTTCGCTTCGAGCGCTGGTACGCAAAACAGCAGGATGTAGTTTTCGTGTTTGTCTTCGTAAACTTGCTGGAAACATGATGACTGTGGGAACCGGATACTCTGAAACGGTTGAGCTTTGTAGAATTGACCATGAAAGGTTGGAAGTTTCAGCCCTGTCACACGTGGGTGTGGTGTGAGTATATTCTGTTACATGTATGGCCCCACAACGGGGAAAGGTTTCCTCTGTATTTAGGAAGAGATCGCCACTCAGTTGGGTGACTTTTTTACCTGCTGATTGCATCACAAGAATTTTAAGCTAAAATAATGTGAAATTTGACTTTATATGACATTTTTTTTCCATTAATTTGTTAAAATATGTCACAGTCAGGTGTTCCTGTTAATTAAAACAAATAAATCCTCCTTTTTTCAGGCCTAACCAAGATGGACGTGGGAGACTCCCAGTTCCAGCCTCTGGCTCTGTCGGACACCTTGTCTTTTGATGGGCTTGGGACCCCTTTACACGCTCCGTTAGCATCACCACAAGAGTGAGTAGGAAGTAGCGGTTTCAGCTTGTTGGGAGTTGTGTGTTTTCTGGTCCAGAACTGTGTGAGAGACTGTTATTGCTTCCACTCTGAGCAGGCAGTGTGTGCCCTGCACGCTGGACGAAGTGCTTGGCCCTCCAACCACACCTGAGGCCCGAAGCGACGAGAAGGCTCTGTTAGAGCAGCTCGTCTCCTTCCTCAGCGGCACCGATGAGAGCGAGCTGGCAGAACTAGACAAAGCCCTGGGTATCGACAAACTGGTGCAGGTGAAGATGGGATCGAAACTGTAATGCACACACACACAAACCTTTTCCACTTCCTCTTTAGTCTTTCACAAAAGTAAGCGAGGAGACACTTTAAGAAAAAAAATTAGCATAAACTTGTGTGAATAGGGAGTCCCATTCATCTGTTTTCTATACCAGCTTTATGCTGCGCAGGGTTTTGGGGGAGGGGCGCCGAAGTCCTTCACAAGGCTGTGGTCAATTCAGAATCTCTGTAAGCATATAAAGAAGTGTTAAACGGCTGACTGTGTTAGTTTTACATATTATAGGACAAGTTGAAACTAGATGGTGCATTGGACCATTTTCAGCCCACCTCATGCTAATTTTTATAACACACTGCCCATTCCAAGAAAAAGCACAACCTGGATTTAACTAAACAGATAGATGACGACTGCATGGAAGATGAAGTTTCAGCTGGAAACAAGTTATTAAACACTAACTGATGCAGTGAGCAGCTTCTCATCTCTTAACCATCCCATGGTCATGGAAAAGATGTTAATCTGCTTCAGAGGAGCAAAATTATTGGCATCAGGTAAAGAAAACGAGAAGCTGAAGCTATTGAAATAGGGTTGAGAGTGATCCAATGCATCATTTACAAACTGGAAGAATAGAGGGGGAGTCATCTTTCAGGAAGAAATGTGGTCCAGAAATAATATTGAATGATGACTGGTGATTATTTAATCATTAAAAGTACAGTATGCAAGAATTACTGACATCTAGTGGTAAAGATGGATATTTGAAAGAAAATTTGTTTTCTTTAAATGGCTTCATATTCCATGTCACTGTTGTGAATGAACAGTGGCCATTAGTGACCGAAATTCTCCCAGACATAAAGATGTTTTTATCTGTGAGTCTCAGGTGTAGCTATGACTCTACTGAGTTACTATTTTTTATGTCTTTTAAGGCATTACTTCCCAAACAGTGCTCTAACTCCCATTAAACAAAGCTGGTACATTGGTTTTAAAGTTCAGAAGGTTCTCACTTCACTCACATTGTTTTGTCCATTTAAGGACGCCGTATTAAAAATGGCAGCAGAAATATGGCAGCCTCCATGTATGTGCACCTCCAACAAGTAGATATAAATGACTTATACCAAGAAAATAAACATATAACAGCTGTTCTAGTGCAGCAAGTATGCACCAGTAGAAACAGTTTTGAATTATACATCACATTTTTTTCTGCCATTGACCTTTGATTTTGTTACACACTACCTTTAAGTGAAATAAATTCATAAAAAATAGTGACGGGAATTCAAAGGATTGGGACTAAATATCTTTGTAGCCATAAGAAAACTACTAAACGTGAGGCTAACTGGAGAAAAAGGCTTCAGTTTGCTAGGGAGCTGAAATATTAATACAATATCTTAATGAAAAATTAATGCAACTGTGGGGGAAATAAATGTTCTAACAGGAGCTAATACAAACAATGCCACAACAAATGCTGCTATCAAAGCTAAAGGCTGTCAAACAAAATATTACCGTGCATGCCTTTGTATTTCTTGACAGGCAGTGTTTAACAACAGTTTTGATGGTTTAATTACAACACAGCCATGCATTTTCTTTTACAGTTCCAATACATTTCAGACTTTAGACTTGGGCTCTGCATGTTTAATTTCAAGAAATAATCATTAACGTCAGAGTGTTACTGGATTTAATCAAGAAAAGAAAGGTGTTGGCAGCCAGTGTGAGCTGTTCTCTGCTTCAGTAACACACCATAAAAACATCATCTCTGTCTCCATGTCCTAACTATTCCCCTCTTTCTTTCCAGGGTGGCTGCTTCGACCCTTTGCCTCAAAGTTTTCCACTCCAGCAACCCACTGCCACCCCAGGTTCCCTGGACCCGAAGCTTCCCACTTACCCCTCCCAGTTCACACCAGCTCCACAAGCTCAGTTTCCTTCGGAGCTGGTCACGGTGGGGCCACAGGGTTTGGGGTTCGGTGCCCCTCGGGGGGCTTTCCCTGCTGGGAGCGCAAGCATGGGGTTGAGGCCGGGGATGACCAGGCCACAGGGGGTGGCCAACCAGCCCAGGCTGCCACCCAACCAGCTGCGCCTGCAGCTGCAGCAGAGACTGCAGGGCCCTCAGCAGGTAAGGGAGGATTTACATGGAAGACGAGACTCGCGCTCCCTCAGAGAGCTGGTTTGTTCTCTGCATTACACTGAATCATGATTGAGAATCTTCTGGTTTCATTTTTCCTAATATTGATTAAAATGCTCTTGGAAGACTGTTCCATCTCCTTCCCTCTAATGTTCGTCTCAGTAATCCGTCATTGTCACCATTATCATCCATCAACAGCTGCCTGATGAATGTTTCTTTTGCTTTCCTTCTCAGATCCAGAACAGACTGGCTGCCATGAATCCATTTCCAGGAGGAGCTCAACAAGTCAACCTGGGGATCCGGCAGGGGGTCCAGCAGCCCCAGCCCCTCTCACAAGTAGGTCTCAGCAGCATCAGTGAAACTCAGAGGCCTTCATCAGCTCTGTGGTGCAGTCTGGCATCTTTCAGCTCATTGTTTCAGTCTCAGTGCCACAACTTAAGCTCTGGTTCGGACTTGCCACACCTGTCATGTCAGTCTAGTATCCAGCCAGGAGCGTCCTTCAGCAGCTTTCAAGGTCTCATTTTACACCCACTTCAAGTCACACCTATCCATGTTTTATAAGCAAATGAAGCTGGAGGGAGAGTCGATCTTGCCTCCTCTGAAATGAAACCAGAAGCTTTGTGGGTTGAGTTATGCGACAACATCATTGGAGTGAAATATAGTGAAACTGCCATTGACCATAATACTTAGACTAAACAGTTCTAATGAATATTCTTCAACCTACCGCTTCGTTCAGGTCTTACGCCTCACTTCCACACAGCCAGACTCTTAATCTTTTAAAGTGGACTCTTTAAACTCCCCCAAGTTTTTTCTAAGGTCTTCTTTGGACACCTGCTGCCTTTTCACTTATTTTCAGTCCAGTTTTTGTACCAGTTTCAGGGGAATGTGTTTGGCCCATAAATCATTCAAGCATAAAAGACTCCTAACTCACTGGAACAACCAGTGGTATGTCAACACAACAGAAAGTTTAGTCCCAGAGGTCATAAAGACATAATTTATTCTAGTTTAGTTGCACCAACAAAATGACCTAAATAAAACATAAATGGTGTTTTCGTAGCAACGAAAGGTGATTCCCAAACAGTTGCAAACTGAAAACTTGGCAAATATTAGCATGATTTGCAGTGTGTCCATAGACGGTTTGAAGAAACTGGTCTTGTGGAGGTTCAGGTAATTTTGTTGGTAGATTTGTTTGGCAGTCAAGTGTGGTGTTCTGTTCAGTTTGGCACGCAGCTTGCAAGACAAAAGCAACATGAAACACACAGGAAAAAAGGGGGGAAGGTTTATAAAAGTTTAGAGTTTAACACTGCTACATCTGTTTACTGTTTCCACAAGCTCTCCGGAAACAGCACAAAAACGAGGCAGAAGACTGACAGAAGACTGTTGGACCATCTAACGTGGTGCATAAATGAGGCTTTATTGAGGGGAAACTGGGAGAAAAGGCTGAGGTGTGCCACATGACACAAGAACTGGACTGAAAACCCAGAAACGGGTCTGATGAAAGGATGAATCTTCCCCAGAGCCCAGACCTCAACATCATTAAAGCAGTGTGGGATCACGTGGTCAAAGAACAGAATTAAAGACAGAAAACACCCAAAGAAGAACTTTGAAATTGATCTGGATGACAGACTTTGCAGCTCACTAAAACTGTATAAACTCTATTTTGCCTTATTGTAATTCTGTGTTTCCAGTCATTCACATATGCTGATGAGTAAATCCTCTTGCAGTCATATTGGTTTCTTTCCAGCTTCAGCAGGTTTCTCTTTTTTCATGAGAGTCTTGCAGCTGCAGGAGACTGAAGATAGAGGTCTTATTTATTAGATGGATGGAAGTTTACTTGGTCTTATATGCAAACATTGCTTTTTTTCCTCTGCATGTTGTCTCTGATCATGCTCTGTGTCCCCCCGCCCCCAGCAGCCTCCGCTGAACGCTCAGATGCTGGCCCAGCGTCAGAGGGAGCTCTACAGCATCCAGCACCGGCAGCGCCAGCTTTTCCAGCAGAAGGTCATGCTGATGAGACAGAACATGGCAGGCGCTCCTACCGGGACTGCCAGGGTCCCGAAAGGACCACCCACCACATCTCAGCAGCAGTTCAGCTTCCCACCAGGGTACAACCCCATGACGGGAAACACCCCTACCTCACCCAGTCACTTCAGCCCCATCTCTGGGGGCCCTCTGGACAGCAAGCTGTCCATCAGAGTCCCCCTGAATAACCAGACACTGATGGGGGGCGTGCAGGGCCAGTTCAACGGCACCGTCAACTCCTCGTTGCAGCAGGGCCTGTTCCAGCAGTTTGGAGGCTCCGGTGAGTTCATCATTCTCTCAGGTTGTGAAAGTTTGTGGGTTTTTTGTTTTTAAATGTTTTTTTCGCCTCCAGCTGTGGTCCAACAAGACTCATCGTTTCCTCCTGAGATGAGCCCGACCAGCCCGTTGCTATCACCTCAAAACAACACCTCCCAGAATCCCCTGCTTCAGCCGGCTGCACCTCCTGGCTACCAGTCACCAGACATGAAGAGCTGGCAACAAACGGGCATAGACAGGTGAGTTAGATGGAGCGAGATTTTTATTCAGACGAAGCCTGAGAGGTTCTGAGCGTCTTCTCTGTGCTGCAGCCTGTTCAGTCAGTCAGGACAGAGCGCGGGGCAGCCGTTCGGCCAGCAGGGAGTTTACAACAACATGAGCATCACCGTGTCCATGGCCGGGGGTTCGGGTGGCGTCGGATCATTACCTCCCATCGGGCAGACGGTCGGCATGAGCAACAGCAACCTCAACAACGCGGGTTCGGTGTGCAGCGAGCAGCAGGTGAGACCCCAAGCAGCCGGCAACGTCACGCAGAGCTTTGGCCCCAATTCTAGCAGGTGAAATCACTTCAAGAGGCAGAATGTTATTTTTTATTTAACCTTTATTTAACCAGGGATACAAACCAGCTGGGGTACCAAGTTTCTATTAAAATGGTGCCCTGACCAAGATGGCCACACAAGTAACAACCAAACTAAAGAGAAATCACCATAAAAACAGATATTAAGATGCTTGAAAAGAAACATCGAGCAATAAGACAGTAAAACACAAATGAGACACCATGAAGAAACTCCTGTAACAGAGCAGTTGGCACAGGCTTGGATTCAGAAACCAAACTGTTGCAGCCTGTTGCAGGTGAGCAGGGCAGTTTTTCATCCCATCTCAGTCCTGGTAACTAGGGATGGCTCGATACCACTTTTTCACATCTGATATTGATACCGATACACTAGCCTTGAGGATTGTCCGATACTGATGCAGCACAGATCTGATTCTTTTTGTCTTTCTTAAAGTTGTTAATACATGCATGTAATTTGCAATGATCAACTTTGGTCCCCTAAAGAAAGAATGAAATATTTAAGTTTTGCATAACTGCTGTTTTACTTTTCTCGTCTGTTAGTACAAAGTGATTTCACATTGCAGACATGACTGCAGCTCTGCACGTTTTACATCATGTGACAAAACACAGGCACGTGGCAACTGCAGCAACAGTTCCTCTGTGTTGCGACATGACGTGCAAAATATAGTCGAGGATACGATAAAGTTTGAGCAATACCTTTTGTATATGAAACCGTATGTATTTTCTTTTTGCTGCTAATGTACACTTTATTTGTGCGTAAATAATATTAAATACATTTGTATCTCTGTTGATTGTGTAGCAAGGTACATGGTTCATTTGTTCAACAGTAGTATCGGATTGGTATCTGGTATCAGAAAATACACTCAGCCCAGGTATCGGTATCAGACTGGATCGGTGCATCTGTAGAAAAAAGTGAACGTGCTGGTGCAACTTTACACCTTTTTGGGTCATTTCACCTGCTGAAACGTTACTAGCAACCCAAATATTGACCTGGGGGGCCCAAACTTTTGCATGCATCTGCAACTCTTCATCTTTGTGGAGATTTTAGCCGCAGACTTCATGTGACCCCCCATCCTGCAGGTGCAGCAGGTTCAGGTGTTTGCAGACGTCCAGTGCACGGTGAACCTGGTGGGCAGCGACTCCTACCTGAACCAGGGCTCCATTGGAGCCACGGCCCCCCAGAAGGGCCCGGGAACGCAGGGCTCCCAGAGCAACCAGGCCCAGCAGAAGAGCCTCCTCCAGCAGCTCCTCACCGAGTGACACCACCCCCACCCCCACCCCCACCCCACGCCAGCTCTCCTGCTCCTTCTACTCCTCACTTCTGCGCCTCCTCGGAGCTCGGACCCATTGCTGTCTCTGTCTCACCTTTTACCTTTGGATGGATGGATGGATGGATGGTTGGATGGATGGATGGATGGATGGATTGATGGACGTGTGGATGTTTGGACGGCCACAGAGTAAGCTCAGAGAGGTGTGGCTGTCAGTGGAGCTACGCAGCCTAACCACTTCTTTGCAGAGGGATTCGGGGCCGGTCGTTTTACCGCCCAGAACTTGGAGAAAGTCAGAAGGAGCAGCAGTATATGTAAACCTGCCTGTCTGTCTGACAACCTGTCTGTCTGCCTCAGCCTATTAAAGGCAGTGTTGTCTTGCTGCTCATTCCTCAGTGACCTACTTCCTGCTTCCTGACCCAAGAACACAACTGCGACGTCATTGTAGATTTGCCAAGTTGTCGTCACTGTTAAATCAGGGCCGACCTCCTTTGTTTGTTTTTGTTGTTTTTTTTAGTCGGGCCATTGCAGCAGCAGTATCTTGGAGCGCGTGCAGCAGCACGTGGGGGTACCCCGCGCTACGCTGCAGCACCTCTGGCTTTTTTGTTTTGTTTGTCCTCCTCTACCTGTTTCTCAGCGATGTGGGAATGTTAAGGTTTCAGACCTCTGCGGCATTGTGGGACGGAAGCCCAGTATCAGCTGGTTCTCTTACTGGTTCTCCCGCAGCGCCTGGTGGAAGTGTGAGTTTTTCCCAAGCTCTGCTTCTTCTTCTACATATTCTATTGCGTCTTCTTGGGGGTTTTTTTGGGGGGGGGGGTTGAATTGTTTTTGTTTTGAAATCTTCTGCTCTCACCGTCGTCATCATCATCATCATCATCTTTATGATCTTCAGAACAAGCTTCAACAACAACCAGAACAGATGGACTTGATGGATGGATGGATGGATGGATGGAGGAGACAGATGGGATGCTGCTCAGTTTGGAACTTAGATGTCTTTCTCCTCCTCTCTGGGAGGAGGTTTTATTTTTATTTTTGTCAAAGTATAAAGAAAGACTGTTATGATTATTTAACTGTCTGTCCGTCACATTTTACCCTCACCTCAGCAGCTGTGAATACGGAGCCCTGACGGGTTCTCTCTCTCTCTTTCTGTGTATCTTCATGCTATCTCTCAGCCTATCAGTGTTGTTTGCCATGTGCACCGTGCAGGCGGGTAGTATTGTACAGCACGGAAGGACAAAGACTTGGGGATGAGCTCACTCTTGTTGCAACTCCTTTCCTTAAGAAAAAACAAAAGAAATTGTAATTAATTAATTACTCAGAGCAGAAAAACTGTGTTTAATGTGATTCGATCCAAGTTTTTTTGTTCAAGTTTCCTGTTTTTAAAACCAGTGAGATGAATATTTTGGGTATATTGTCACACAATACATGTCGCAATGGAGCAGGAAGTTATTCTAGCTTCCAAAATGTGAAAGTAAATTTATCAATTTTAATTTTTTTAAAGCATAGCTAGACGTCGCTCCCTCTGGCGTCCCGGCCAGTGCTCCGAGCAGCCACTCTGAAAAGAAAAAACATGGGTTTCCATTGCTTTGTTTTCTCTTCTAACCAGGGAGCTAGTTAGCCATCTTTTCTTGTTTTCCCCTCTTTTAAATTCTTACGTATGGACGATACTTTGAGAAAAAGTTTTCAGTCAGTACGTGTGTTTGTAACCATTGTATAAAAATGATAATGATGCCTGAAGCGGCGTTTGCTGCGGCTGCAGACGGGACGCTTCCGGTTCTTGTTCCTATATAATGACATTTAAGTAGAGGCTTTAGAAATAGAAGTTCCTAACAACGATTTGATGGATGATTAATTTAAAGCTGTCATGGATTTGAATCAAAACAGGAAAAGGGTTGAGTCACAAAGAAGAAAGGAAACATGAACTCCTTAATTTCCTCCTCACCTCCTGCACACCTGTTTTATCAGCGTTCCCATTAAGGATTGTCTTTTGTTTGTTTTGTTTTTTTATTTTGAAGGGGGGGGGGGTTCAACCCTCTCCCTTCACCTCTGGTTCCCCTGATGAAGACTTCACTCCACTGGCTCCACACATTCAGTTTTCTGTTGACTACTGTTGCCCAGTCAGACACTGTCTCTCTCAGCGAAAACAAACCTCTCTTTGCTTTAAAAGAAAACAAAATCCACTTTTTCATGTACAGAAACGGGAAAATCATTAAACCCTGCTGAGACGTTGCCTCGAAGTATTACAGGACTAAATTATTGCAGAAGTCCACACATAATCTGTAGATTAGATGCGTTAATGCAGAAGAAAATTCAAATTAAGCTTAAAGTTCGTGACCGTGCCGGGTTTTTCCCCTCCTGTTTCACCAGCCGTTCCCCGATGCAGCCAGTCCGGTCCATCCTCGCTCTCAGCTTGTCTTTAAGATGATGAGGGGCTTTGCATTCAGATCTGGTAAAAAAGAGCTTTTGGACTTCCTAACTCATGGAAGAGGGCTTTCCTGTGTTTTTACAGATACTTTACCGTATGCAACATTAACGAGGGATAGTATGCAAGGTCTACATTCCACCCACCACCTCCTCCAACAATGCTGCATGAGGTGAGAACCACTTTGCTCAACAGTGGCCCAGAAACAGCGCCTTTCTGATCACCTCCATGTTTTCACACTGCAAACAGCCTCTTTGATTGGAGTTTTACTAAAACCTTCCAGCATCATGGCCTTGGAGTCAGAGGTGAGCTCATTTAACCAATCAGACCTCTCTGACTGGAGCCTTTCATTAAAACTTTATTTTTTTACCTCAGAACACAGGAGTTGCTCGTCCGCTTTGATGTTTTAAAGAGTTCGTCCTCCAATCTAACTCTTTAAAACACTAAAGTCGCGTTCAGTGTCACAAACTAACCAAATCACAGCGTCAGAACAGGAACTCCGGTGTTTAGCCAACCGACCAGAAGTGCCCTTTTGATCTAAGCCTCAGATATTTAACATGACGGAAGATTTTTCACCTCCAGTTTATTCAGAAGCAGTCTAGGTGACAGCGAAGGTGTAATAATTAAAACTTTAAAGCCTGTTGCTTTCAACAGAACCCCACTACTCATGCTTAACCTCAACTACCTCACAGAACCTCATCCTGAAGAGAAACATCACTTAGACCCTTTTCACAGAAGAGAAAGTGACATTTTCACACAATTATGGAATTAAAGTTGCAAAAACTCACTTAAACCTGCAGTTTTGCTCTTATTCTTCACTAAGTGGCTTAAACCCTTAAATGAAAACTGGAGAAGTTCCTATAGAAGTTGCTGAAGGTCTCAACGGGTTAAAACATTTAATCATCAGGAGGTTATAAAATCTCCTTTTTAGACTTGTGCCACATTGAAAAGATGCACAAACCACTCAGATTCACAGAAAAGGCGAGTTCTGCATGAAAAGAAAGAGAAGAATGTCCGTGAAATGATTTCTTACTCCATCAATGCAGTTAATGCAACAATTTGACCACATCAGTGATGGCTAATTGGATTTTTGCTAATCTTATGACTTGAAATTTCAGATTATTTTGCAGTTAGTTGATTCACGTTTTCCTAGTCCGTGTTTTCAGTGTGAACACAGCAGCATGGTAGTCCTGCGCCACTGTTTTTATCCACAGCAGCAGAGTGGAGGCAAGTACCCATACAGTATTGACCCCACCTTCCTCTTCCTCCTTTCACTTTTCTGCATGGAATAGGCATTCCTGTATAAGTTGTTTGAACTTTTTTCCTACTTCAACCCCGATAAATGGAGAAACTCAGCAGCTCATCCTGCAAAACATGCCAAATACACCCTGTCCATTTGTGAGATGTTTTTATGCAACAGCCATTCAGTGGAAACGGCGTCCCTTCTTCGTCACTACGGCAACCAGGTACCAGGTTAGATTCACCCGAACGTTTTTCATGATGTTAACGTGATGTGTATATATAACAGAGAAATGTGAATATGTATATGTTCAGAATCAACAAAAAAGTAGTGCTCCGAGTTTGTGGTAAATAACTACTCGCCTCCGTCATGTTTTTATTTTATGTTTTGATTTTTCTACTTTTTTTTATTTTTCTGATGATGTATGTATGTATGTATATGACTATCGGTGAGTGCGTACGTATGCGTGGAAGTGATTAATACTGTATATCTGGTGTTCTCCAAGATGGAAAAGTGGAAGATGTCCTGTTTGATTCTTCTCTTCTTTGACTCTTTTTCGACCCTGCACAGTACCTGTGGGTGTTTCAGATAACTATGCCAGAGAATGGTTTTTAAGCGACTGCTGAATGTGATTTTATTGAGAGAGGAGCAGTGTGGACTGGCTTTTTTTGTACGGGTTAATTTAAAAAAGAAAAAAAAAAAAAGAAACAAAAAACAAAGGCCATATTATTTAATTTTCTCTGTTTGTCAGAAGTCTAAGCAGATCTGGGAGAGTGGAGCCTTGGTTTTACAGAGAAGCATTGCCTGGTTGTATGTGAAAGCCTCGTTTCACTTCTTTTTCTCCTCACCTGTCCGATGCAGCCTTTTTTTCTTTTCCATTAACTCGGTAGTAAATGACCAAAGCTTCAACGTGTTTGACAGATACCATATGCAAACCTCATCACTGGACAAGACATAATGTAGCTCCTCTTTTCCGGCTCGGCGTCGTTCTGCATGTTCCTGCCTGGTTTTAGTTTTTGTCTTAACACTGTCTGTCTTTCAAAGTGGCCTATCAGCAACAATCCCTGTGATGTCCCAAAGTTCGGTCAGTTTAGACTTTTGCCAATGAGGTCTTTTGAGCCTGAAGTGCTATCACTTGTTTACAGGAAAAACAAAAAAAAACAAAAAAAGGGAAAAAAAAAAAAGAAGAAAACATTGCAACCGTTAGCTATGCACCTTACTGAAACAAGCATTTCCTCAACATGTATGTAGGATTAACACTGGAGCAAGTCATTCATTTAGAAGTACTTATAGTTTCTCCACCTAAAGCCCCTGCAGTGGGAGTACTCCTGTTAGTATCTGACGACCTCTCACAGCTTCAATTTCACATTACCTGAATACTTTATACCAATCTTGAGGTGCCTCGTGTATATAAATATCCTTTCTGCAGTGAAGGTCGCTCCTTTGCTGTTTAACAATAATAACCTTGTTAACCAGGGTTTTTTTTAAAAAAAACAAACATTTTTTCACCTTTTTAAAAAAAAAAAAAAAGTTTACTGTATAAATGACTTTTTTACACACGTAGATTAATCAGATTATCCCAGGAATTTGCAAATACAATCTAATTTTGCACTTTACGGTCAGATCCACATGGAGTTAAAAGGCCATTAGAAACCGTCTCAATCGGATCAGCATTTGGAGATGCGTCCCCTGAATGTACCGAGAAAATGTCCAGATGTAGTCAGGCTCTCGAAGGAGAAGCGGGTGGGAGCGGAGACCCATCATCCAAATGACGGCTAAAAATTGTACACGTTTCTTTCTTAATGTAAAGTGTGCTTGCGTCAGCGTGCAGTGCTGTGCTGATCTTCAGGTGGAATCCCCCCCGTCTTCTCTGCGCTGTTAAAACCTTCAGCTTGAACTCTCAGAACATTCCTGCTCTGTCGCCGCTGCCGCTTCCCTCTCTGCCAGTCAACCAGGTGTTTGAGTTTTAACCTCGTCTTTTTTTAGAACAGCTGTGCACTGACGTCGACGGCAACACACCGACCGTGTCGCTCATTTGATCCCGAACGGTATTATTTTTCTGTTTGTTTGCACCACTGAGACTCTCCAGAGTCTTTTACCTCCCACTCATTCCTAACGCAGGTGTTCAGACTGACCTCGCCTCTCTGCGACGGTCACAGCAACAGTTGTCACGTATTATAAGTGCTGCTTATCGGGACTGAGGCTGGTTATGGGTCATACGTTTTAAAGGAAAGCTTAGTATTTACATCCATTTGTTTTTGTTTTAGGTTAGGGGTGGTGATGCTCTCTTTGGGAGTTTTTGAGAAAAAGACCAAGGTTCCACTTTCTCCCTTGTACAAATTAATATAAATATATAAATATATATTATACATTTTACTCATTTTTGTCCAGTTTTTTAAAGAGGCATCGGAGCAGCTATTACAAGACAATATGAGTGACAATGTTCATCCGGGAGAATTTATGCATGTTTTATTTCTTTTTTTTTTCCCCTCTCTCTCTCTCTCTGTCTTTTACTACCCCTCAACCCCCCCTGTTCAGGTGTGTAACGTGAATATAAAGAAATCTACTTTTCTTTGGAATGTTGTAGACAATCAGTCTCAGGCCGGGTCCAGTCCCTGCGGGGAGTGAGAGCCCTGTAGGCTAACAGACAAACAAAACTCTTTTTATTTTCATCTACTGGAAGTCTAAACTCGGAGGTTTGTTCATTCATATGTTCGTGGCTGCTCAAGTTTACACACACAAACACACACACACTTCTCTACTACACTCAGAAACACAAACACCTCGTGCATTTGATCCCTCTGCTTTTTTCCAAGGTGAGGATGCCAACCTTGAGGAAATGATGCTTTGACTAACAAATCTATAACATCTATGAATGTGGGAATGCAACACATTGCAATAAAAAGCACCATTTGAAATGCAGCTTGTTGTCCTGGATGTTTTTGTCATATGCAGAAAAAAAAGCAAGTTTCTCCGTGCTATGAAATTCTTTATTTGCCATCCACCTTGATGCTGGCATGGATAAAATGTCTGATGTGTAATGTGTATTTGAACACCATGTAACGTGGAGCATAGTTGTAAGGTGATGCGGTGGTGCATGGATGCGACTCCTCGCAGCTGTTCAGGACGAAAAGCAGACGGGAAGAAGGAGGTTATGATTCTTGTGTATTTCAAACTTGTGTACCCCCAGCCTGAGGCTTGAAGTGTGAGTAGTGTGTTGTGGATGGGTGGAGGATGCTCCCTGTGGACTCTGCGTTGGTAGATGCTCTGCAGAGAGGGCAGTAGTGTCCAGATTGTCTCTGCAGGCAACTGCGGTCCATAACCGTACCACGCTTTCACAGCCACCTTTCTAGTTCTGGTTTGGGCCCTTTTCCTTCAGATCCGCCTTAATTCATGGCATCAGATTCAAGAAGGTGCTGGAAACATTCCTGAGTTTTTCCTCCATATTGACTTGATGGCATCACACAGTTGCTGCGCATCCATGATGAGAATCTCCCGTTCCACCACATCCCAAAGTCGCTTTAACCTCTTCTTGACCACGTCTATTTTTTCTGCTTTCTGTCCAAAATAACATTCCCCAAACTAAATGAAGCAAATCTTCACACCTACAAGGGCTGTATGTGTAATCTAAGTCTCTACAGACAGCTGACATGTGAGATTACATCAGTTTCAGAATCAAAATGTTCGTTACAGTGTCAGTAAATTTAACTGGAACACAGAAGTTAATGGTTATCTTCTAAAAGAAAATCATTTTAGTGAGAACCAGAGGTTAGCAGCCCAGTTCATTTAGGAATGAGGAAAGTAATGTTGGATGTGGAACTAAAGTAGGAACTAAACGAGTGAATCTGAGCAGTTTGACAGGTGTTTTTATCGAGGCCTTATGCAGGTAGACGTCTCAGGAAGCCAACGGCCGATTGTGATGGACACTTCTAACAAAGTCGGGAGACTGGAAGGAGAGCCCCCACATTCATCTTAAGAAAACACCATGAGGTTACAGAAAGAGATGGTATATTTCAGGATGAATACTTCTCTATAAAACCCTCTTCATCTCCATGGACACCACCAGGACCTTCATGATTCATTACAAACAGAAAAACACTGTGAACAGGAGCAGCGTCCTGTGTGGTCTTCTGCTGCTGAAGCCATCTGGTTCAAGGCTGGACGTGTTGTCCATTGCTCTACAAATAAAGCTGGATTGGATTGGTGTGTTTTGGGGTGTTCAGAAGCACAATCCTTACACCTCATTGTAAAGGTGATTCATCAGGTTTCCTTCCAGCAATGTGATGTGACGAGATGGATCTCACCTCTGTGATAGAGAGGCAGAAGAGGGTCAGGTGTGTGAAATTAACAGACGAGGAAGGACAGTGTCATTCACAGTTGGCAGGGTCAGGGAGATAGTCACCAGCCAGGAAATGAAATGAACTGCTCTTTTTTTTTTAATAATGGGATTTTTATTGGCTTGCAGGGCTTCAACTTGTTTGGGGAGGGAAGTGTCTGTGGGGTTTTGAGTCCGAGTAGAAGGACAGTGGCGCAAAAAAAGTTGTCGGCCACTGATTGTGCAAGTTCTCCTACTTGGATGACAGATCTGCAATTTTCATCACTTCAACTTTGATAGACAGAATGAGAAAAAAAGATCCAGGAAATCACATTGTAAGATTTTTAAAGAAGTTACAGGTCTGCAAGAGCTGGAAATCTTGCTTGTTTGTGGGTGACAAAACACTTATTCTTATTATGTTCACCATAATTATCCTAAAAGTGTCAAATGTTTTCCACCATCATTTGAAAATAAATTCTTTAAAACAATCCTACAATGTGATTTCCTGGATTTTTTTTTCTCTCAGTCGAAGTGTACCTATAATGAAAAGACCTCTCTCATCTCTCTAAGTAGAACTTGCAGTGGCTTACTAAATACTTTTTGTCCCTCTGTATGTCAGTTTTTGTAGTCCCCTCTGAAGCATGTGATGTGGTTTTAAGTGGGCTGGTTTGACAAATAGTTTATGTCAGTCGTTAAGGGGCTGGTGCAAAAACTGACAATAAGCAGTTGGAGAGCTGTTTGATTTGAATCAGCATGGAAACATCCAAAATCTGCAGGACACTGGCCCGGCAGGTCCTGAGTCACTGCACCAGACTAACAAATGAAAACAGAAGTTTTATAGTTGGAGAAAGTTATACAACATCCTTTAATGACATCAGATGAGGAAATAACATGAGGAGCTTTGTTAAAGGTGCATTTCTGCAGGATTCACAATATAAAAAAAATAATAAAAAGCTTCAAAGAATTTAAAAGACTGTTTGTCTCCTGAAGGTTATCCAAGGTTATGTATATGATCTGTTGTGCACTGATGAGGTCGTGTGAATGGGAGGAGAGCATCTCAGTGCATGTCCATGGGCGGTTGGCTTTGTTTTTTGTTAAAAAATCGTTGAATCAGACAGCAGCTCATCACTCTATGTATTTCATTTTCTCCAATTAGAGCACATTATCAAGCGAACAGCATCCCCCCTCTTCCATTGTTGCCCCCTCCCCTCTCCTTCCCCCCAGCTGATACACCAGCATGAGTCAAATCTTGAACACAGGTGAATTCAAGTCAGGTTTCAAACCAATGGATTTAAAAAAAAAAAACTTCTGCAGCAACACTAACGGAGGCGACCACAACGTTGTCATTAACCGTAAGTTTATCTATTTTCTAAATGCTGTCTTGTCTGATAAACGTAGTTCACTGTCTGAAGTGCCCATGATGCTAACAGATGGACTTTAGCAATCCCGACCACTAGCTACTGGCAGGTTGGCCTAGTTTTTCCAAACAAGGTTGTAGCTTTGTAGCCAATGAAAAGTGAAGTCAGTTTGGCCTCTGGGCAGATCATATCAGTACCGTGCCCAACCCTTTTAGTGAGGAGGGAAATCTGGGGTGCCGGGCTTGCACTTTTAGGATACATATGAATATCATATTTGGATGCAAATGCAACTCTAAACGTCCATTAGATCATGGCACAATATCATCTCTGCAAAGATAAAACGAAGCAGAACAAAATCAGAGGTTTTACTGCAGTCACTTCAGGGGAGGTCTCCAAAATGACCATTTTGGCACAACTTGTCCTCCCCAACTGGAAGACGGGAGGTTTTTAAAGATTAATCTGAACATTCAGTATCGGTCTGTCCTGGTTTAGAAACAAAGCAGCAGTCTTTCTCTACAGCTGTGTTTCGGTGATGACCTTGTCTTCTTTGGTCTCCGTGGCTTCTTTGGGACCTCTGTATTCTGCTTCTTTAATGAGCTCTGTGGGATTTTTGCGCTCGTGATACTCCACGATCGGGTAGGTTATCATTGTCAGTACAAGAACTGACAACAGGATGTAAAGTTTGTATTCGAGGCAAAGAAACGTGCTGTAAGCAAAGGCGATAACGAAACCGAGGGACTCCCACATCCGGTAGTTGGCGAATGCTGCTTCTTTGTCCCTTGGGAAAAGGACGCCGTAAAGAGCTGCAACATAGAGATTAAATATCAAAAACGGGCAATAAAACTTGTCTTATGGTGTTTGAAATAAAAAAATTAATCTTCTCGGTTTAGAGGCAGAATAATAGCAATACAAACACACTTATTACCACAAATATTCATCAATTTAACTGCATTTCTGTTAGGGCTGGACAATTAATCGAATTTTAATCGTGATTTCAATTTTGCCTTTTCACAATCATAAAAACACTGTAATCGATTAATCGATTAATCCTGAAGTGAACAGACTGGTGGAGTTATAGGAAGCAAACTGCAGGGAGGATAGAACAGGATGCTGAGACTGCGTTTCATTTTTATTGCTATTATTATCTTAAATAATATTCTTTTTTTTTCTTTTTTTATTATTAAATAATATTCTTATTTTACTCCTTTCTTGTTTCTAATTTATTTCCGTTTTTTTTTTTTTTTAAGTTATATTTGAAGTTGAATTTTGGTGGTTCAATAAACACTTTTTATAAAACCAATTAATAATCGTGTATATTAATCGTGATTTCAATATCAGTCAAAATAATCGTGATTATAATTTTTTCCATAATCGTCCAGCCCTAATTTCTGTTGATGATTCAAAAGAAACATGACACATTTTCAGGAATAATAATAAAACAAACAATATCCCAGAATTACTCCGGGTACCTGCTCCTCCACAGTGGCTTATTGTTTCTGAGCTTACAGGGTTTTCTCACCATTAGTTTGAGTTTGCCAGATAGCGTCTGCCATACCCCACAGAGCAGGAAACACAAAGAAGATGGGCAGATCGTCGGGATGAGGCCTCCAGTACAAAAGAGCTATTATGCAGGAGAGGTTGGCCAAGGCGGCTGAAAAGAGAAAACACCAATTATTTTAACACCAGTTATTTTATAGGGAGGGGGGCTGAGCTACCCCTGTGGCTTGCAGATCTCATTTACATGGAAACCATGGTATTTCTTCTTACATTTATCTGTATAATCAATTTTCTTTTACAGCTTTTGTAAGTGTGGCAAGCGAGGACCCAGGAGAGTCATGCACGTTTACTAATTTGCCAAAGAGAAATTTCTGTTGCCAAGTAGCCAGGGCACATTATAAATCGGAGGCGTGACAGAGCCCCACACTGTCATATCTCTCCCCATCTTTCCACGAGCATGTCCTGGTGCTCCGCACTGGCTGCCACTGATTACAAATCCATGGACTTATAACCAGCCCCACATGGATCCTGCCAACAACGCCAGAATGTGGCCCGCATGGGATTTGATCTCCAGATGCATACTAGTGTACATGACTCTCACCAAGAAGTCTGGGGATCATATAAGCATCAATTTTTCTTTTTTTATGTTTTAAACTGTTTTGATTGTGTTAATTGCTGAGTTTTTTTCATGTTGTTTTCTGGGTTTGTGTTTACAAATTAGATTGCTAGCCTATATAAATTCAAATATATGAAATACATAAAACTGTTTTTCATTAATGTTTGGTGTTTTTTCAACGTCCCATTGAGACAAAAACTGGGGTCTCACACCTTTATTCATGTGTAACTGATGAGAGGTCTTACCGAGGAGGAAGAGCGGAGCTCTCCCAGTGTACCGAGCAACTCTCCCGAACAGAAAGGAACAAAGGGAATTGGATGCTCCAAAACACATCATCACAAAGCCAACGAAGTGGATCCCCAAAGCACAAGTCACATAGTTCTGCCAAGACACAACATGACAGGCACCTTTTTATTCCACTGATAAAATTCCTACAGGGTTGATCAGGAAATCTTTACAGACCCAAGATATTAGTTTAAACAGCAAAAATGAAAGTGAGCTTTGGTCGCAGTGATCAGGTGGGTTTGCTCATGACCTTGAGTAAATGCTACAGCTGCTTTTTGTTCTGCTAATTTTTAACTGCTTGCTGCAGATTTAATGACTCTAAAAGGTGATAATGTGTCAAGGCTGGTCCTCGCCCTAAGGTTCATCCCTCCGTAGATCTGAGGCTGCTATCTGTTTCTGTTTCATGACTGCACAGAAAGGTGAGATACATTTTAAAAAGTGTAAAGTAATGTGATGCAATCAACAAGGTTTTGATATTGTTGCTGACCATGTCCATCCCTTTATGACCACAGTGGAGCATCTTCTGATGCTATTTCCAGCAGGATAATGCACCATGTCACAAAGCTCACATCATCTCCAACATGACGATGAGTTCACTGAACTCCAACGGCCTCCACAGTCACCAGATCTCAATCCAGCAGAGCAGCTTTGGAATGTGGTGGAACAGGAGATTCTCATCATGGATGCAGCAACTGTGTGATGCTGTCATGTGGATATGGAGCAAAATACCTGAGAGACCTTACTGGGTCTATGACACCAAGAATGAAAGCAGTTCAGACCTGGTACCAGCCAGGTAGATCTGATAAAGAAGCCAGTGAGTGCATGTATTCAGGATAATTGTGATAATATGAACAAGTATGACAAATGCACTGATCGATACAGTGCATATATTTATACTGTTTTTGGCAGTTTCATCAATATTAAGGAATCTAACTGACTTCTTACCTTGGTGTATTCTCCAGAGAGGAAACTCTGCTCAAAGCCGCTGTACATGGTGAGCGGGATGAGCACCAGAAGCCTCCAGTCCTTCATAAGCCTGAACGTGGCCAGGAAGGTGTGCCAGAACGGCTCCCGGTTCTCACGAAACTGGCTCGCCTGCTCCTGATCAATGTTGTCCAGAAATATTGCCACGATGAGCATGGCCAGTACGCCCACACCTACCACAAGAGGAGAGGACATCAGAGATCATTTCAGGTTCCCGGAAGGCCTCTGTTCTTTATCATCAGTTCACAGCTTTAACCCCCCCCATAAACTATCAGAGGTTCAGTAAGTTGGGGTTACCGATGTAGCATCCGACCAGTATCCACACTAGTTTCTGTGCAGGCCTGTTGGAGGTGCCAGTAGCGTTCACATTAAGCCCACAGTCGGCTGCTCCACAGGTTTTCAGCACCTCCTCTGGGATGTCGCCTGTCATTTAACAAAATGCAGTTTCATTAGATCGATGAATAAATTTCTGCACTGTGAACATAAAAGGAAAGTTCGGCATCAGAATTTGCAATACTGCTCGACTCCAGCTTGTTTGAACAAGTATTTTAATTACAAGTTTCACCATTAAAATCAAAAGTGCTTGTAGAGGAAGATAAAATGACCTTATGAATTTTAGAAAAAGATGCAACATTTAACCGTATTTCTGTTGAAGATCAGACTACTTCTGCAGAACATTGTAAATGCTGGTTTCAGATGATTTAAATGATAATAATGCATTTCATTTAAAGTGCCTTTCAGGAAACCCAAGGACACCTTACAATTAAAAACAACAAGTCCAAGGGGGGAAAAAAAACAATATGAAGAGAAATAAAATGGTCAAAATGCAAATACAAAACTGTAATAAAAGTGTATAAACTTGGCTATTTCAGGTTAGTTTTTAAATGGAGTGTGATACTGATGTCCATCAGTTTAGTAAATAATGTGATCTCATATGTTTTTCGATTGAAAATTAAAATCTATATCTGTATCTTTAAAGGCTTGAAATATGAAGGAAATACAACTGTTGCGTTGTAATTCCCAGAAATGATGACGGAAAGTGCGTCATCACGTAATCTCATGAGGGAGCAGTACAACCATAAAGTAACACATATTGACAGCCTGAGGCACACACCCTTTCTTTATGTAAGCTGAGGCTCATAAAAATGACAACATCTGTGGGTGACTGGGACACGGCCTGTTTCCAGAAGTTATATGACACGCTGCTTGGAGTTTATATTTGTTGTTTAGTTCTGTTATCTGCAATTTACCTCCTTTTGGTTGGTATTTATTGTACTTAATTACCTCAGTATGTGAAATGTGCCTGTTTTCTGTATGATCTTCAACTGTTGCTCATTTTTGTCTTTTCTTTAAGGTGAATAGTTGCCAATGTTTTGGGTTGATTTTCTCAATAATAGATTTAACCACATTCCTGCACTTTTACATGATTGGCTTTGAAAAAAAAATCAATTTTCAGAGTTTATATCCACTGAACAAGATCATCATTTACACCAGTGATCACCAATCATGGTTCTCGAGGGCCGGTATCCTGGAGGTTTTCCAAGTCTCCCTGCTGCAGCACACCAGAGTCAGACTCAGACAAGCAGCACAACTCTACTAGTCATTGATTTGAATCATGTGTGTTGCAGCAGTGAGACATGGGATACCTGCAGGATACTGGCCCTCGAGGAGCAGGGTTGGTGATCCCTGATTTACACTGCAAAAATTCAAATCTCACCAAGTATATTTTTCTAATTCCTCATCAAAATATCATCACCCTCAAAATAAGACAAAATGTCTTAAAGGTACAGTATGAAAAAAAACAAAACAAAGGTCAATGGCAGAAAAATGTGATATAAAAAATCAAAACTGTGTTTCTATTGATGTGTAATCGCTGTACTAGAACAGCCGTTACATGTTTATTTCCTTAGAAGGAGTCATTTATATCTACTTGCTGTGCGGTGCACATATGGAGGCTGCCATATTTGTTCCATCATTTTTACTACGGTGTCCCTGAATGGACAAAATAATGTGTTTGAAGTGAGAATCCTCTGAATTCATAACTTCTGTACCAGTTTTGTTTAATGGGAGTTAGAGCACTGTTTGGGATAAGTAATGCCTTAAAGGGACTAGAGGCAAGTTAAGAAATTAAACTTGTGACTGGCGCTGCGGGTGACTGCAGCCACGAGCCAAGCCGTCACGGGAGCAAGCACAAACTGAAGCTATAATGTTGCTTACAACGCTGATATAGTCTTTTTCGAAGTAGTGACACTTTTTAGTGTCTTTCAGTTGACCTAGATTATTTCCTGACGGCAAAGAATCCATAACTATCCCTTACAGTGTTAGAATTTACCGCAACCGTCTCCTTCCTGGATTAAAACTGTCGGGGACGCAGTGTCATTTGATGTCACATCCCCAGGACAACGCGGGAAATTCGGTCACCGAATTGCAGCGTATTATGCAGCGCACAGCCTGCTCAAGGCAACAGAGACGTGGCGGGGCTCATTCTTTTTTGTTTTTAGCACTTAATCACCCATTAGTATTAAAAAACTGGACATGCTTGTTTATTCTTTCACAATTCCTGCCTCTAGTCCCTTTAAAAGACATAAAATGTAGTTATTCATAGTTCAGTAGCTCCTCCTGAGACCACTGGATCCACTCACAGATTAGAGCTTTTTTATGTCTGGGAGAATTTGGCCACTAACGGCCACCGTACATTCAGAACAGTGCTGGAATATGAAGTCATTTGAAAGAAAACATCTTTTCTGTCAAATACCCATCTTTGCCACTAGATGTCAGTATTTCTTACAAACTGCAACTGTAAAGAGAAACATTTCAGTTAGATATGGGAACTTTTTAAAGCAATGCAACTTATTTCAAGAAATCTTATCAAGAAAATTTTGCTTGTTCCATTGGCAATTTTTTTTTTTTTACTTATTACAAGCAAAAAAATCTTGGTCGCTCTCAAAAACAAGTAAAAGAAAAAAAGAAGATTTTTTTGCATGTAATAAGCAAAAATTCTGCCAATGGAACAAGCAAACCTTTCTTGATAAGATTTCTTGAAATAAGATGCATTGTCTTAAAATAAGTTCCTACACCTACTGAAATATTTCTCTAAGTAATTTTGTCTTATTTTGAGTGTGATGAGATATTTTGACAAGAAATTCGAAAAATGTACGTTCTAAGATTGAAGTTTTTGCAGTGTATAAAGGAAAATCTTCTTGCATCTTGATGTTTAAATGTGAGTTTAGCTGTTTCTACATCCAAAACACCTGATTCTGCTATACTTTAATATAAATCTGATCAACGTTTTACTCGGACAATTCATCTCGGAAAATTCATCTTTCTGACAGAACCAAACAGACCCTCAACATCAGAGATGTCCATCGTCGGTCCCAGATGGCTGCAGTCATGCAGGTTTTAGATGTTTCTCTACTCCCACACAACTGATTCAAATCAAATGCATCTCAGGTTGTTGCCAGGTTTTTTCCTGTGTACCTACTGATGTCTGTGTCTTGTCCGAAGATGAGCGATGACATGAGGTTCCCCCACACGGCAGACGACTGAAAGATGAAAAAGAAGATGCCGAAGTAATGGTTGATTATATCAGAGCCTCTTTTCCCTTCCTTGGCAGCCTGTACGTTCCCAGAGATGGTCAGGTAGGTGCATTTAGCCGACCACAGAGGAGATCCTCCCAAACCCAGGATGACTGATGTGGGGATGAGGGTGTACCTGCAGCAGAAAACAGATTACACTTTATTTTCTTAACACTTTAATAACTCAGTTATAACGTCTTTTTTTTGTTAAAACAGAATAAAGAAATGTTTCTCCTCAGCTCTTAGTTAGCATCATTGAGTATTCAGCTGTGGCAGCAGCTGCATTTAATATCTCAAAAGCAAATTTCAGACTGGTGTTTGTTGTCTTGTAGGATTTATTTTTGAATAATTTAGACATTTTTAATGTCATTAAGTCGGAGGCAGCGTGCATGGTTGGCTGTCTCTATGTTGACCCTCTGATGGACTGGTGACTCGTCCAGGTGGTTCTCACCTTTCACCCAACAGCAGCTGGATAAGCTCCAGTTCCCAGACTTGGATAAAGAGGAAAATAAACGCTGATTCATTTACAGCAGGTAAACAAACCTGAGCACCAAACCAGCCTGCCAGAGGGTTTAATCTGACCTGTGGGATGAATTAGGTAAAACTGAGGTAAGATAATAAGATATGTAAATAGATAATTTACTTATACCTAAATGTATAATAAAGATATAAAATAGTAGTGATATGTGAAATTTTAAACATTTATCAACATTATCAGACATTATTGGCAGTGGGCCAATTTTGGCCCACAGGCGGCCAGTTGCCGACCACTGCCATAGGATGTAATGGCAGCTTCATTAAAGTCATTTTACCTGAATTTGAAAATATTTGTGAAAGATGCTGGTGATCTAAAATAATACACATTATTTAGATGTTTTTTACTATGTTTACTTAATTTCTTCTCATTCAATTCAATTTCATTGTCAAGTGGGCCGCATGTGGACATACGGCACAGATGAAATTACATTTCTCTCGTCCCACAGTGCATTCAATATAATACAATAAACTATAAGGTAAAAACACTAAAAAGATAAAAAGATCAAATATAAGAATCCGCCCAGTGGCAATTTCTCATTTGTTAAGCGTCTTCAAATATTTATTTTCTTAGTTTTCTTTATGGAGGCTATATAGACAAAGTGATGAACAAATTTGTAGCTTATTTTGACTGCATATTCGAAATACGAATTGAATTTGAATTGAATTAGATGAAAATTAGTCTGAATTTAGAGCTCAGGCAAATTTTTTATAACTGAGCTCATTTTTTTGTGTAAATCAAAATGTTTGCAGGACAATTAAGTCAGTTTAAGAGCATTGATCAATATTTTGCTGCATTTTCTCTGAAGTTTTGCTCCTACTTTGCACTGCTGGGAGGTCCTGGTCCTTTACATTTAACATCTATCATGCTGATGTTATTAAAGATGGCAGTTTTTCATTCTGGACTTTAATTGTATATTAATAAAAAACAAACCCTCCTTTCAGTTTGTCTTTGGGCAGGTTAGTTTCCGATTGCTTTAAAAAAAAAAAAAAAAGAAACAATTTTTAAGATTTTTTTTTTTTTTAAATGGAGAAAACATCTATAAAATTTAGCTGTGTGTGTGTGTGTGATCTAAAAATTGAATCAATCCTTTGGTTAATGAGTTGGCTTTATGTTACCACAGTTGTAATAAATTGATTAAATTGACTGTATCTTTAAAAGTGCCTGCAGTCATGAACTGGCGATAAATAAATAAAGTGAAAGCTTTATTATAAATGTGATTGGATCATGTGAAGTGATCAAGAGCATCCTGAAATATTATTTTCTGCAATTTTTTTCTCGGTTCCTGACCACATAGTGAAAAACGGCTGCACTGTTGTTCACATTTTCCCTGCAGATGAAACTAGGCCTTACTAGGCAGATTACCATCCAGGGTAGAGGTTTCCAAAGGAGTACGACACGTAACAGGCCATGCCGGCAACGATTGTCCATTTACAGCCCAGATTCTTGATCATGATGGGAGGCAGGAACATGGAGGAGACGATGATGGAGGCGTAGATGACGCTCAGGGACGCCACACCCATCCCCTGCTCGGCATTGAGGCTGCTCTGCAGAGGAAAGGCGAGTCATTTCATAAATTATAATTGTTTTTAGCTTGTTTTTAGCATCTTTTAAAAGCATCAGTCAAACCCCCCCGATATAAACTAAAAGCACAGATTTAACTGATGCACATGTACTGTAAGTATTAGTAAGTTGAGCATTTTGACAACTCAGCTAATCATAGTTAATAAGCAGAACTGATGAGCAGCTTTTTGCAAATATTTTCATGGCTTAATAAAAAAAAGATTAGAATTTTTTTAATATAATAAAAATTTATGAAAAGGTAGATTTATTCTTTAATCAAAGTTTTACTGGAACAAGTTGGTTCTCTTCCTTAACAATTTTGGATAAATAAAGTATTTTATCTAGTTAACTTAATTTCTTTCGCCTTTTTACCTCCCTTCATTAACTTTATCCTAAATACCAAAATATAGTACCAATATAAAGAATATAAAGTAATCTTGATATGTTTTATTAATTCTTTAACTTAAAAGCCTCTGAATTTCAATTTCAATGTTTGTTTTTTTTTTACATTTTATTGCATTCAGTTTTTAACCTTAGTACAACAGAAAGTTGAAATATTACTTATAAATTATGAAAAAGACAAAAGGTCAGTGATGTTATGCAATACTTTATCATTGTGATTGAAATAATTGCATTTAAAAGAATCATAAAGCTGGTGCAATGGACATATATATAAATAATAAAAGAAGTATATCAAACTGTTAATAATGCAGATTTTTAAAGGCTCTAAAAATGAGTTAAATAATAAATAAATTATATAATTGAAGAATTGTAGCTTTAAGAAATTCATTTCTTTACTTTCATTATTGTCATTATAGATATTTACTTTAGCAGTAATAGCTCATACTTTTAGGCAAGAATGCTCCAAATGTTTGAATCTATAATCATATTTACAGTTTTAGAAACTTCCTTCATTTGCTTCTTACACTTGAACAAAGTGCAAAACTCAAGGAATAAAATGTTAAGACAATATCTGAGGAAAACTTAATCTGTAAAGAGTCTGTAAAAAGAGGAGACAGTTTGATTTTCCGCCTACCTGCAGACTCTGGAGGCCTCCGTAAGCGGTGAACAGGGACAGAAACCCAATAGAGACCACCAACACATTCTTGAAGTTGCGGCTGATCATGGTTGCTTAAAAAAAAAAAAAACTTTTAAAGACCCTCCACTTTTAGAAAGACAATAGAAAACAGCAGTGATGTTGAGTGGAGTTTACTTCAGCTGGCCTCACGCATACAGCAGCTGCACAGCTCTCATAGTTTCTGTCCACTTTGATATACTCACTCTGGAAATGACTGAGAACAAAGTCCAGCCTTCACATATCGGACTGTAACGCCCTGATGTGACTCATCTGGAGGCCCAGTGAGACTCTGCGCCTCCTTTTCTTCTACTGAATCATTAAAGATATCTACATTTCCTTCTTCATCCTGACATATGCACAACTTTTTAACCTCTTTCTCCTTTATGATTCAGATTTACAGTTATCGCCTCTGCATACATGACAAGTGGCACAGAGCAAAGGTTTATTGCATTTAGTTTCTTCTACCTTTGTTTTATGGCAGTGCCATCACATAGCTTTTACAACATGATTGCTTGTTGTTGTTTTAAAGGAATGTCCCAAACGTGAGGACACTGCAACCTGCTGTGTTGTATCAGCTGTATTCAGAGGAAAACAAACTTGAATGCTTCAGACTTGCAATAAATTCCTATTAAAACCTGAATATATTTTTGAAGATTGAAACATCAAGTCATTTTTGGAGGCATCAGTCAACCTTTTATGTGACTGATTTTTAAATTTGCTGCTGAAGAAGCTTCTTGAGGAATAAATTTAATGACAATATAATGTCCCATCACAGATTACAAATGAGGTAATGACAGATAACCCTAATCAGCCGAACCGTCCATAACCACTGATAAAAAATGATCAATGGACATTATCTTCAAAGTTTTCTCACTTAATGTTTTTTGTCGGTCTGTAGTTATAGTTTTCTATTCAATTTAGAAAAGGGGCACTAAAGAATGAAAAATCTAGTGACAGACAAAAGATATGTTAATCAAGACTGATTTTACAGGGATTGATTTGAAAAGCTGACACCACACCGGTTTGTTTGGACATCTTATTGTATTTCTGCCAGCTCTGAGGCCATCTTCTCCATCGACGATGAATATTTAAATCCTTAATTTTAATTTCAGGGTGTTTCTATGTTAAAACTTAAGGACCCACCTTTAAAATAACTAGTCTAACAGCTTTAGGTTGTTTAAAGTAAAATATGGTGTCCCATAGAGGTCAGTTTTGGGACCCCCTTCCCCTCCTTAAACACGAAACATGCTGTTTCTGTTCACTGCTATGCTGATGACACACAGCTGTATTTACATGACAGAGCCTCTGATTCTGATATGTTGAGTTCACATTACTTTTAAGATACATTAAAAACTGAATTTCAAATCTATACTGATTTAAAAG
Source organism: Atherinomorus stipes (assembly GCA_023101725.1). NCBI lineage: Eukaryota > Metazoa > Chordata > Actinopteri > Atheriniformes > Atherinidae > Atherinomorus > Atherinomorus stipes. The sequence continues at coordinate 159,234 of JALJCO010004199.1, forward strand.
ATGATCAAAATTGGTAGCCTAGTGCTTACAGAGACGGGCTTGGGTTTGAAGAACCCAGGTTTAAGATTCCAGTGTGTTCCACTGTGGGGCCCCTGAGCAAGGCCCTTAAACCCCCAGTTGCTCTGAACAACCCACTTCTCTCTCATAAGTCTGGTGATGGGTAAAATACAGCGTCCAATTACCCAGCTGGGGTTGATGGAGTAAAAATAATTATTGATAAATTAAATTTAAACCAATCATTGTTAGAAGTTTGCAAAGTTTGTGTTGCCTCTGATGAAAAATACTGAAAATGGCGATGACCTGTTGTCCAGCAGTGCTGACCCAACACTGTAGCTCAATCAGACCTAATCTGTTTATCAAACAGAGCAGATTAAAATGATAGCAACATGCATCATAAAATGATAGTGACTATGATGATGTTGATTACTGTCACAGCATCTGAATTTCAGGAACTGTTTACAAATGTATATTTTATACAGACTGTTCTGAATAAACAAACTCTTACTGATAAGGACAGCAAACAAAAGAAGGTATCTATTTTTAGCCTTCACCAAAGTCCTGAACTTTACACTTGTATACATAAATTTTCCAGGAGCTAATATAATGTAAGAGCATTGTCTTTCTGGGCATCTATCTGCTATCAGACATTTAGCTTTATGAACTTCTTATAGGCTGCTCCACCCAGCTGTTAAGAAAACAGTTAGGTGGGGTTACATCGATTTGTCATGCCAATTTCCCTTTACACGCACCTGATGCTTTTTTTTTGGGGGGGGGGGGGGGGGGGTTTTGCTAGTTGACTTTTGATCATGGTGAAATCAGCAGCACATGAAATTCATGTCGGCTGTAAATGGTTTTTATGTGGAAAACCATTTCTTTAAACTATTAGTCCACGTTTTTGACTCGTTTAACGGCACATTGATATTTATTATGCACATTTCTGGAGACATCGCTGCCCAGAAACCACTTCACAACTTTTGCTTCTGGGGCGTTTTGGCCAAGTTTCACTTTACGCACAATATGTCAAACGCTAGCAAGCAGATAAAAGATAAAAACAGATAAAAACATACTGGCCATTTTGAACACACTGTGACTGATTTCTGAAACATTTTGGTAGAGAAACATTTCGGTAAGATATAAGATCTTGTTTTAAGGCAATGCATCTCATTTCAAAGAAATCTTATCAAGAAAATTTTGCTTGTCCCATTGACAGAATTGTTTTTGCTTATTACAAGCAAAAAAAAATATTTTTTTTACTTATTTTAAGAGTGGCCAAGATTGTTTGCTTGTAATAAGCAAAAACAATTGCCATTTGGACAAGGAGAATTTACCGAAATGTTTCTCTTTAAGTAACTTTGTCTTATTTTGAGGTGTGATGAGATATTTTGAATGAGAAAAATATACTTCCTAAGATTTGGGTTTTTGCAGTGCAGCCCTGTTTCGTGTGTTTCAACGTGCTCCTCTGCTGGGGCCTTTCTTTATTGAGACTGCATGTTCTCTCTGATTTCCTCCCACAGTCAAAAACCCGCTTGTTAGCTTAACTGGCATTTCTCCATTCTCTCTGGAAGTCAGTGTGAGTGGATGTTTGTCTCTCTGTGATGCTGCGATGGGCTACAAGGCGATAGTTGTCTATCCCAGAGTGAACCAGCAGTATTTTGGCTGAGGTCAGCCTTGATGTCCACATGACAGGCGGTGACATAACTTCTCTATTCTCAGATCTGGTTATTTGTCTGGTTTCATAAGCAAAAGTTCTACCCATCAACTACTTTTCATTTCTTTAATCTGCAGCAAATCTTGAGATTTACAGAGATCCAGATAACCTGAGCCTAATGAACAAAGAATCTGTTTATCCCAAACTAAGTTGGCAATACAAAAGTGTGACTCTTAATGGTTTCATTGTATATTTCTGCAGATTTGGACAAGCTGGCACAGTCTTGTTAAAGGATTTTCGGGTTTGAGAGTTATTTCCTGTGTAGGGAGGAATTTCCTGTGTCAGTGAAGGCAAAAGACAAAATACACTGATGTGGAGTATCAAGATGAATGTGGAGGCTATATGTGCGTGAGAGTGGAAATATGTCTGTGTGACTGTAAGAATGAATTATGGTGTATACAGCCTCTCATAAAAACTCACATTCAAACCAACACTTTTTGTTTTTTGCTTTATCCCTTGAATGCTTTGTGTCCATGATTTAAACAGGCTGTTTTCTGGTAGATGCACGACTGAGGATGGGGTATTTGGAAATTAGGCACCTTATTTGGACATCAGTGAATCATCCCATTCATCCTCACTCAATGGGAAATAAATCCATTTATAAAATAAGATTGAATACAGGTGCATTCACTGTAATTACCAAGTTTGTCTCAGTTTTAGACGGGAAAAGAAAATGATATGGCTGTATTTTCATAGAGTTGGAAAATAAATCAAATAAATTAAAAGGCCAAATAAGAACAGAAATAAAAGTCTTTTTAAGTTAACTACTAAGTTGGATCTAATTTTCTCATAGCTTAGCAAAAGTCCAGCTCGAGCTGGACTCCCTTGATACTCCAGATGATACCAGATGATACTCATCTGGCCATTTGTAGTCTTTCTCCAGAGTCTCCTGCATTCACCTGTCTCACCTGTCCCTCAGCCTCTGGTCACCTTGTCAGCACTCACCCCTGTCACGCCCAGACTGTCACTGTTGCTTGGTGGATTTGCATTTAGCCACTTTTACCTCTACCTGATCCTTTTATCTGTTCTCTGCCTGTTTACAACCTGCAATCAGTTGTATTTGGGTCATCACCCTGTGCCCCTACGAAAAAGTTTAAATTGGCTCCCAATAGACTATACTAGTGAGTGGCTGTTTACAAACCCAAGTCCCAAACAGTTGGGAGTAAAATGTAGATAAAAACAGAATGCAATGATTTGTAAATCTCATCAACCCATATTTTATTCCCAATTAAACATAAGTTTAAAGACTCAGGCATTCTAGTGAGCTCATATGAGCTCATTTTGAATTTAATGGCAGCAACAGATCTCGTAGAATTTTCAGGGTGATGTTTACCGTTGTGTATCATCCCCTCTTCTTTAACCCCTGTCTGTAAACATCTGGGAAGCAAGGCAATCAGTTTCTGGAGAGGAATGTTGTTCCATTCTGCTCTGATGCAGGATTCTTTCTGCTCAATAGTCCTGGACTTTCCATGCTGGGTTTCTGCTTTCATGATGCTCCAAATGTTTTCTATTGGTTGAAAGGTCTGGATCATGGTTCAGCATAGTCTGAAAGGCCTTCCCTGGAGGAGACGTCATCTGAATGGGAGCAGATGTTGCTCATCTGTGGATTTCAGGGTGAACTGTGTTTAGATTGATTCTTGGAGTCCTTCTGAGTCTGCGCAGTGATTTCCAGTCTGGTTTTAATGCACTACTACCCTAAGATCACCAGCAGCCAGTTTTGACCTTTGGCCTGGTCCCCACAGAGATTCCTTCTGAATTTGTCCACTATTACACACTGTAAAAAGTGGGATCTTCAAACTCTTCACAACTTTCCACAGAGAAATTTTCTGATTTTTAGACCCAGTGTGTCTCAGAGTGTCAAACCTCTGCCTCCTTTATACACCTTTTTGAGATGAAGTGAGCTAATATTTTCTATGATAAGGTAAAATGTCTGTTTCAGTATCTGACATGTTGTTTTTGTTCCATTGGAAATAAAAAAATATTGGTTTGTGAGATTAATAAATCATTGCATTCTGTTTATATTTAAATTTTACCCAGTGTTTAAACTGTTCTGGGATTGTGGTTGTACATTACGACAAGTGAAGCGATAATAAGTACATACAGCAAGTGTCCTAAAATACACTGATAAATCATTTGCAGTTACTTAAAATGTAAACTATCATGGATAACTTGACTGTGGTGATAGCTTAAAGCCAAAACCTGTGAGATAAAATTCCATTACAGTGATTTAAAACTCCTTTAAGCATTTTATGTGCTGAATCTGTGCAGCTTTCCTGACGTTATCCAGCTAAAACTCTTATCAGTCATCTTTGTTGTGAAACATTCAGCCTCAGAACAGTGCAGTATGTACTGCCACACATAAAATAAGATTTAGTTGTGACATGAAGAGTAATATCTATCTTATCCAAACCAAAAGAAGAAAAACATCTCACTTAGTTCGTTTCCTCACCTCCTCGTCCTGCAAGCTTTTCACTAATCTGCCACAAAAGCCATAAACCTGCTGTAAGATACAGTAGCTTATTTTTATATGTTTGTTTTTAACTATCTTCGTCACCTCTATTTGGAACTTCTGTGTTCTCTCTCGTCGCGTTGTTTTCTCCTCCCACAGTTTTTTTTTCTGCCTCATGCTACAGTGCAGGGTTATTCAGTTCGATCCTACGAGGGCCACAATCTAGCGGGTTTTCCATCTCTCCCTGCTCTAACACACCTGACTCAAATTAGAGCCTATATATATAAATAGATATAGTATATACACACACACAATCAAGCTCTGCACAATGACCCTAAACTTGTGTTGGAGCATGGAGACGTGAAAAACCTGCTGGATATCGTCCCTCGTAGGACTGAATTGAGTTACCCTGCACCCATAAAATTCAAAAGATTTTCTATATCTAATATATACAGTGGGTACGGAAAGTATTCAGACCCCTATAAACTTTTCCCACTTTGTTTCATTGCAGCCATTTGCCAAAATCGAAAAAGTTAATTTTATTTCTCATTATTGTACTCTCACCCCATCTTGACAGAAAAAAACCAGATGTAGAAATTTTTGCAAATTTATTAAAAAAGAAAAACTGAAATATCACATGGTCATAAGTATTCAGTACTTTGCTCAGTACTGAGCAGAAGCACCTTTTGAGCTCGCACAGTCACGAGTCTTCTTGGGAATGATGCAACAAGCGTTCCACATCTGGATTTGGGATCTTCTGGTTCTTCTTGCAGATCCTCTCCAGTTCTGTCAGGTTGGACGGTGAACGGTGGTGTTCAGCCATTTTCAGGTCTCTCAGAGATGCTCAGTTGGGTTTAAGTCAGGGTTCTGGCTGGGCCAGGGTCCAGAGTTGTTCTGATCCACTCCTTTGTTATTTCAGCTGTGTGCTGAGGGTCATTGTCTTGTTGGAAGGTGAACCTTCGGTCCAGTCTGAGCTCCTGAACTCTGGAAGAGCTTTTCTTCCAGGATCTCTGTACTTGGCCGCATTCATCTTTCCTTCAACTGCAACCAGTCATCCTGTCCCTGCAGCTGAAAAACACCCCCAAACCATGATGCTGCCACCACCATGCTTCACTGTTGGGATTGTATGGGGCAGGTAATGACCTGGTTTTCTCCTCACATACAGCTTAGAATTAACTCCAAAAAGTTCAATCTTGGTCTCATCAGACCAGAGAATCTTATTTCTCACAGTCTGGGAGTCCTTCATGTGTTTTTGGCAAACTCTATGCGGGCTTTCATATGTCTGCACTGAGGAGAGGCTTCCATCGGGCCACTCTGCCATAAAGCCCCGACTGGTGGAGGCTGCAGTGATACTGACTTTGTGGAACTTTCTCCATCTCCCTACTGCATCTCTGGAGCTCAGCCACAGTGATCTTTGGCTTCTTCTTTACTCTCTCACCAAGGCTCTTCTCCCATGATTGCTCAGTTTGGCTGGACGGCCGGGTCTAGGAAGAGTTCTGGTCGTCCCAAACTTCTTCCATTAAGGACTATGGAGGCCACCGTGCTCTTAGGAACCTTTAGTGCAGAAATTCTTTTATAACCTCGTCCAGATCTGTGCCTCACCACAGTTCTGTCTCTGAGCTCCTTGGACAGTTCCTTCCACCTCATGATTCTCATTTGCTCTGACATGCACTGTGAGCTGGAAGGTCTTACATAGACAGGTGTGTGTCTTTCCTAATCAACTCCAATCAGTTTAATTAAACACAGCTGGGAAAGTAAAACTCTGATGAAGCCAAGGAGAATAAAATTGCAGCTGGACTCCAATGAAGGAGTAGAACCATCTCAAGGAGGATCAGAAGAAATGGACAGCATATGAGTTAAATATGAGTGTCACTGAAAAGGGTCTGAATACTTTTGACCATGTAATATTTCAGTTTTTCTTTTTTAATGCATAAAAATTTTAACATTTCTGTTTTTTCTGTCAAAATGGAGTGTACATTAATGAGAAATTGAATTAACTTTTTGATTTTAGCAAATGGCTGCAATGAAAGAGAGTAGAAAGTTTAAAGGGGTCTGAATACTTTCCGTACCCTCTGTTTGTATGTATATATACTGTGTGTGTGTAATATATATATATATATATATATATATATAAAGATAGATAGATAGATAATCTCCATAAATATGGAGCATAAAGGATGTGATGGATCTGGTTCACCACTTAGACACAACACCTGCATGCCCAAAATAAGCTTCTCTCATCCAGATAAAGCTGATTTGGGATTTTTAAACAGCAGCGTAATAACTTTGTTTCTGGACGCTCGATGATAAAATCTTAAATCTAAGGCTTGAAAATGATCAGAAACTTTGTAAATAAAGAGGAAAATGTGGGTTTTGGTGGATCTGTTGCACAACTAGAACAAGACACCAATATGCTGGAAACCAGCTTCTATCACAGTTTCTCTACTGATAATTAGTTACAGACTTTCCCAGATATTTATCTTGCCTGGCTGCCGTGCAGCTCTCTGGGTGCTCAGCACTCCTAAACCGCTGATTGACTCCGGTTCAGGGAAAGAAAAATGATAAGAAAAAGACTGAGGACAGATTGTGTTGGTCTCAGTGTCTGAATGTGTAATTTATAGCACTCTTAAATCCGTCTGAGAGTTTTTGTCGTTACTCATCCAGACTAAGGACGTTCTGTTTGAAATGTCTGAGTGCTATTAGATTATCTAGATTATCTTTTTTATTTTTAGGATTTTTTTTTATTTTAGTGTTTATTTTTTTCTTGTTATTCTTCTTTATGTGTATTTACGGACCTGAGTCTGTTGAACAAATTGAATGGAATCATTGTATGTGTGTTACTGGTGAAAAAAGAATGAAGGAGAGAATAAACACTTTCATGATGGATATGATTATCTCTTTAGAATGATCTTTAAACTTTTATCAGATCACAGTACAATATATAAACAGTATCTCGGGAAAATTCAACTCTGATGAAGCCAAGGAGATAAAATTACAGGTTGCTTTAGTGATGTCTCCAAAACAGCCATTTTGGTCCAGTTTGGTACCATCTGTCCTCATAGTCCCCTGAATGGGGGACCTCGGGTTTGAAAAGGTTAAGTGACACTATATTGGCTGCCATATTTCCATCCGTCTGCTCCAGGACAGCTGTGGCTACACAGGTAGCTTACTGTACCATCACCAAGCATGAATGTGGTGTAAATGATAAATGGATTAACTGTAAAGCGCCTCTGATACCTTGAAAAATGCTACGTAAATCTAATCCATGATTATTATCATATGTATATTAGTGCTGTCCGGAGTCATTTTGAGAAACTGAAATCCTTGCATGCGTAACCATTAGACCTTCCCTGCTTTATAAACGCCCTCAGCATCCAAGCCAAGGCTAAGATTTATATTTTTGAGACAGGACAAACCCCACCAAACATTTCACAAGCAGAGTTGCACAATGTTTTAGTACATGAAAATTCCCCTTTCATAGATCAAAATGCTCCAGAGGAATTATTTCAGGGAATATTTTTTAAAACTTTTAAAAGCAAAGTAATCAGCTAATCCCCAATCTTTATTTTTGTTACTCTGACTGATTTCATGACTATTTATTTAGTGAAAATGGACACAGTAATACAAAGCTCTGACAAAATATGGCACAGTTCACATATCTGCACATACAGCTGTGTTTGTGTTTCGCATTCCTTCCACATGACTAAAATCAAAGTCATGCTAACACAACAAAAGACAGCTGACTGCAATTAAAAACAGATCTGCTGGCTGGATTTTTCATATTGTGGCTGGTTTATCCTCCATGGCTGTTTACTGTGTGGATATCTGAACTTGGTTGCGTTTTCATCTCTTAAGATGTTGCATTGACTGATTCATTTGTTAATTTGTTTGAGAAGTGCCTGAGCCTCAACTACGGCAATGACCACCTCAAGCCAATCTACACCCATAAATATTGGGATTGAAGTTACTTTTCAAGGTCATTGGATGTGATTTTTGTAAACAAATTAATGTCCTCACACCACAACCATAAGTATTCACACCCAGCTGGGCCCAGAGGTAAAGACTTACAGGTATTAGAGTTGCAGACAGGCAGGTATGTCTGCACTCCCTCAGATATGAGCAGAAAGCTCAATCAGCTCAGGGCACTTTAATAGCACACTTCTCTGAAAGAGTGTGCTTGGAAAAAAAATATGTAATGCATGTAAGCCACTAGAGGGCTCTTCTACACACAAACTAAAGCATGGCGTGTATTTGTTATCAACAGTTGAGTTTTAAAGGTTCTAAAATTTACAGTTTAATGGGAGGCACTACAGGTAAAAACCCCATTCAAGTTTGAGATTTTGCTTTTTTTCCCTCCTTAAACATGTTTTCTTTCAGACTAGTGTAAAAAAAACATCAAAAATAAACATTTTAGGAGTTTATTTCATGATACTTTGTCTGATGCACCCAAATCCCCCGGCAATGCAGCTAAAGTTGGTGTTTTAAACGGAGCGCAGCACTGTGGTGCTCCTCTGAACCCCGTCACGTCTGGTATCGTTGGAAACGTCTTTTTCCTGCATGATGTCATCTCAACCAAACTTGATATTTCCAGCTCATAAATCTGATTGGATCTGGTGTCTATAAATAGAGTTATAGAACACAAATGTGGAGAATTTTGCAATCCAAAACTTTAAAGGCTGTGTTCTCAAAATAAGTTTTTTCTCTTATTCCGGGTACAAAATCTCCACTTCAGCAGCACTTAAAGAAACTCAGCTTTCAAGTTTTGCTCCTGACTATATTGTTAAAGTTTTTACAGGAGGGTTTTTGATGTCTCATTCACAGCCTGATTTATAGAACATTTAATCCAAAAATATGCAAAAAATGATTTTTTTCTGGTTGTTGACAGTATATTCTAAGTTGTGAAATGATCTATAGAGATATCCAAAATCCCCTCTGTAAAAACTTTTGACTTTAATATGTGAAAAAAATGCAAATGAAACTTTGAACCTGGCTTAATCCTGTGTTTAGATTTTTTTCCCCCCAGAAATGTATGCAAATTTGTGCATTTTTTGGCTATATAACACCTAATTTGCATATTTAAGAATAAAATTTCAGAAAACTTGCAATACAAAAACTGATAGCCCTAATGTGAGGAATAAACCAGGAAAGTTTCATGGTGATACCAGTTAGTTAGACCCTAATGGCCTGTAGTGTCTCACTTTAACTCAAACAAACTTGAGTCCCCTGAATGGGGGACCTCAGGTTTGAAAAGGTTAAGTGACACTATATCCCAGTCTGTCTGATGCTGCGTCATTTAACACTTCCCCCTCTTTGTTTCTGGTGTCTGTAGGTGTGTAAGTGTTCGGTGGGGGTCAGAGAGGCTTCTGGCGTGGCTTGGATGTCATATTTCCATCCGTCTGCTCCAGGACAGCTGTGGCTACACAGGTAGCTTACTGTACCATCACCAAGCATGAATGTGGTGTAAATGATAAATAGATTAACTGTAAAGCACCTCTGATACCTTGAAAAATGCTAAGTAAATCTAATCCATGCTTATTATCATAGTACTGTATATTAGTGCTGTCCTGAGTCATTTTAAGAAACTGAAATCCTTGCATGCGTGACCTTCCCTGTTTTATAAACCCCCTCAGCATCCAAGCCAAGGCTAAGATTTATATTTTTGAGACAGGACAAACCCCACCAAACATTTCACAAGCAGAGTTGCACAATGTTTTAGTACATGAAAATTCCCCTTTAATAGATTAAAATGCTCCAGAGGAATTATTTCAGGGGATATTTTTTCTCAAAAAACAAAGCAAAGTAATCAGCTAATCCCCAATCTTTATTTTTGTTATCTCTGACTGATTTCATGACTATTTATCGAGTGAAAATGGACACAGTAATACAAAGCTCTGACAAAATATGGCACAGTTCATGCTAATACAACAAAAGACAGCTGACTGCAATTAAATACAGATCTGTTGGCTGGATTTTACATTCTGTGTCTGGTTTATCCTCCATGGCATGGAACCGGGTTGCGTTTTCATCACTAATGATGTTGCATTGACTGAAATTTATTTTTTGGAGAAGTGCCTGAGCCTCAACCACGGCCACGACCACCTCAAACCAATCTGCACCCATAAATATTGGGATTGAAGTTACTTTTCAAGGTCGTGGGATGTGATTTTTGTAAACAAATTAATGTCCTCACACCACAACCATAAGTATTCACACCCAGCTGGGCCCAGAGGTAAAGACTTACAGGTATTAGAGTTGCAGACAGGCAGGTATGTCTGCACTCCCTCAGATATGAGCAGAAAGCTCAACCAGCTCAGGGCACTTTAATAGCACACTTCTCTGAAAGAGTGTGCCTTGAAAAAATATATAATGCATGTAAGCCACTAGAGGGCTCTTTTATACACAAAGTAAAGCATGGTGTGTATTTGTTATCAACAGTTGAGTTTTAAAGGTTCTAAAATTTACAGTTTAACTCTATCAAACTTTAACTTCCCTTTTATAAAGTCTATTTTTATACGTGTTAAAACATATTGTTTCATATTTTCTTTGCTTTTACTTGTTTGTGAAGAGTATATATTAAATATATGGCTACATTTCTATTAAAGGTTGAATATGGAACATTTTTATGAAAAGCTATAATTAAAAAAACAAAAAACTCCAAGGGTTGTTTGGAGTGGTGCAGAATAAAAGTACAACATTTCCTAAAAATATATATATTTAGCCTGAAAATAAATATGAAATAGATTTTAACAGGTTTGGCAATGGCATTATGTTTACATCTACAATCCATCGTAGATGGCCATTGCAGGTTGCCAGATCTCTATGTGGCAACAGTATGTTGGGCAGAGTTAGGCTGGTACAGGGGGAAACAGTGAAGTCTGCATGTCAAGCAGCTGCTTCAGAGCCCTGGAGATGTTGTTATCCGTCTCTGGAGAGGAATGACCTGATAAGAGCAAAAACTGGATTGACCCACATAAATGTTTTCCACGGCATCAAAACACAGAAATGGCTAATTTACTCCTGGATCGGTAAGCTAACTCACTTGCTAATGTGGCTAACGTTAGCTGTCAGTTATAAACTCCTCTGCGTTACTTGTTGGACATGCTGCAGGCTGTTGGTCACTTGCCGTATCGGCAGCGAGCCTGGCATCCCAGCGGCTGGAGTTGTTTTTCTGCTGTTGCAACTACAACCCACACGTGATGTCGCTGTTATGTCCATATTCAATATTCAACCTTTAAGGTTGTAGTTTCAGAGGGGAAAACTTGTTTTTGAGCCACGTTTTTGTACAAAATTTAAAGCTGCAATTTGTAGGATTCAATGATATTTACTTACATAGTTGCAGATTGCAAGAAACATAACAGTCTCCACATCACTCTCCTCTTGATAGCATTCATTTTGTACAACATGACTCTGACCTTAAAATTCTGTGCTTCTGATTTGTTTTGTTTTGGTGGCACACTGACATTCATTATGCACATTTCTGGAGATGTCGCCTTGCAGCGTCCTGACCCCAGAAACTGTACCTCATGACTTTGTGTTGCAGCCAGGAGCATCATCACATGCTAGCAACTGGATTTCAACATGCTGACCGTTTTGGATGTGCACCATGGCCGATTCAGCAGAGATGTAAAATTTGACTGACTTTTACTGGCTACAGAGAACTCAGAAAAGAGACAGGATGCAAGGGATGCTGGATTAACCTTCAATTGAGAGGCAGAGGGAGAAAATCTTTGCAAAGTTCAGTGGACTGTGTTTGGTTATTGGCAGGTATTTTGTGGTTTAAATGTGAGCATCCTGACATGTTGGATGAAGCCATCTCCTGGTGAAAAGGCATCCATGTTTGTAGTTTTTCCTCTGTTCTCTATGGGAAGAGTGTTGATGGAAGGTCCCATTACAGGTGGAGAATTTCTGTTGGTAGTATAAAGACTTTCTGAACTCACTAGATCTCTTTGACTCTTTGACAGTGGACTGAAACGTGTTGATGTTTTTAAAGATCATTGTGACTGCCATGAAAATTTATAGTTATACTGTAAATTCTATATATAATATTTCCTCTGCTAAGGAGGTACTAAAAGTGTTAGTTTGCAAAATAACTCAAAGTTGTGGATAAAAATTTTCAGAGAATGTTGATAATCACACAAAGAACAACTGATTCAGTTTTGGTGTTTTGAGTGTTTTGAAGAATTCTTTATCATTGTGAGATAGGGCCACATGGGGGAATTGAGCTGCTTGGTGGAGGTCTGTGCTCTTTGTAGTTTTTAAAGAAGAGTGCCTTAGAGTTTTTTGTGCTATTGAAGTTCAGTGAGGCTTTGAAGTCCCACTCCTATAAGCTATACAAGCTTTAAGACAGAACTGACATGTGAAACAAGCAAATGATTCCCCTAATGTCCCGGCTGCTGCTTATAAGCCTGAAACTCTCATGGGCTGGTTAAATCTGAAGAAGCCTCCCTTCCTTTTCTTTAATAATGGATTAGATTTATAACATGCTTTTTTCAAAGCGCTCACAGTAGATCCATTATTCTTTCGCTCCTCATTCATACTTGGTAATGGTAAGCTACATATGTAGCCACAGCTGCCCTTGGACAGACTGACGGAAGCGTGGCAGCCATTTTGTGGCTATGGCCCCTCCGACCACCACCAGAACATTCACACACCAGCGAGGCCCAACCAAAGATGGCTGGGGGATCTGGATTCGAACCATTGAGTCTTCGATCATTGGCCGACCTGCTCTACCACCTGAGCCACTGTCGCCTGTCCGTTCCACGCCTTATTATTTCTTTTCTTAATCTTTGTTTCCCTCTGTCAGGTCCAGCGATTCAAAGTAAAATGCAATTATAAAAAATAGTAAATTAAATAAAAAACAAATGAAATAAATTCAGAATATCAAGAGAAGCGTCATATTCATAAAGCTTCCCTTGGCAAAGCAAATCTGTTCAACACAACAACGCAGCCAGAACATCATTCTGCTGCTACCATGCTGGACAGGACATGTTTAAAAAAGAAAAATATGAAGAAACCTTTTAAGAAGACGGTAAACATCTTCAAGAACCAAACACAGAAGTCAAGTTACCTTTATTCATGAAAAGATTGCATTATTTTCCATCCCAAGTTTGTGTCATAACTGCAGATAATAGTTTCAAAAATATAATTTGAAGACTGAGAAAGTTTTTTTTTTTTTTTTTTTTTTTTTTTAGTATTTTTCTGTTTGTTTTTTATTTCTCTGTGTTAAAGTGGCACTAATGCTTTATATAGGTCAGCGAGAGCTGTGAAGGAAGAATTCATTACTCCTGCTTGAGCTGGGTCATACACTCTATCTAATCCCAAACCCCTACCTGTCTGTCTGCTGCAGAGTCATGGGAAAAAAAAGCTGCCTCTCTCAAACACACACTTTCCCCTCTCTTTTCTCAGCCAGTCCTCGGGCTCTCTCCAGCAAATCCTTCCTGGAATCTCAGGCCTGTGTGTGAACCAGACTGTGTTCTGGCTGATGGGTTTTAAAGACTAGAAACAATACTGATCCTTCTGGATTGCAGAAACCGAAAGTCTCCAAATCAGGACGTGACGCAAATTTGATGACAAATACTCAGTATACAACTGCAGAAGCATCTCTGGAACAAAAGTAAATTAATATAAATCAGGAACAGAAATGCTGTATAGAATGAAGCTGTTGACCAATGTTTGACATAAGAATGTAGAAACAGACCACATCTGATTTTAAATCAGTTCAAAATTAATCCCGTTTATTTACTTCCACCCTGAATGAGCTCATTACACAGACAGGCTGTCTCTAACAGTAATGAGTTGTTTTAATGTCAAACAACACTTAACTCTTCTTCCCATGACCTGTAGTGCCAAATGATTCAATCTTCATGGCTCTACTTCAGCTCAGCTTTGCTTAAATTGAATAAAAAAGCCTGACTGATTATGCAAAGATTGGAATAACAGTGATTAATTATTTTTTCTGCTATTGACTTATGAAGTTATTACATTTTTCTTGAGCAACAATGTCTTAACATTTCTAAACACCTGCAGCTTCTGCAATGAAATAAAATGGAATGAAATTAAAAAATACATTATTAACCGCAGAGGGAAATTGTAATACTCTAGTAGGATTTTTCTAAGGAAATGACCATAATATTATAATTATAATAATGTAATTATAATTATAATATTGACTTATTTTAAGAGTGGATAAGATTTTCTTTGCTAGCAAAAAAAAAAAAAAAAAATCTGCCAATGGAACAAACAAAATTTTCTTGATAAGATTTCTCGAAATAAGATGCATTGCCTTAAAACAAGTTCCTTTATCTTACTGAAATATATCTCTTCAGGTAATTTTGTCTTATTTCAAGTGTGATGAGATATTTTGACTAGAAATGAGAAAAATACTTCAGAAATATACTTGGTTAATTTGAGTTTTTGATTTGAGTTTTTGCAGTGTGGCTGCTGTAGGAATGACCTTCTGTATCTACCCATCTTGCAGCGTACTTGAAGCAGCCACTGACTGAACACACTGTCATTTCTTTGATGTTTTCAGTAAAGGATGTGAAGAATTGTCCATTATGTTCAGCGGTTTGTGCAGCATTCTTCTCTCCAGCATCTCCAGTTATGCCCAGCGCAGAGCCTGCTTTCTTGACCAGGTTTTTCAGCTTTTCTGTGTTGCAGATGCCGCAGAGCTGATTGTTCTTTCCACAACAGACTGATAGAAGATGTGCAACATCTCAATGCAGACATTGAACAATCTCAGCCTCTGTAAGAAGTGGTCTGCTCTGTCTTTTCCTCTAGATCAGGACTGGGGAACTCCGGTCTCTGAGGGCCAGCATCCTCCAGGTTATGAGGGTTTCCCTGCTGCACCAAACCTAATTCAAACTCAGGATTAATTACCAGACTTGTGCAGAGCTTGATGTTAAAATAATTACCCTTTGATCAGAGTTAGGTGTGTTGCAGCAGGGAAACTCCTAAAGCCTGCAGGATACCGGCCTTTGAGGACCGGAGTTTCCCATCCATTCTAGATGCTTCCCTGTTGCATTTTCAGTCCACCTCCTCTTTTCCCAGGATTTAAATAGTTTTTTGTTTACTCCTTTCCCTCCAGAAATCCACAATCGTCTCTTTTGCTTGTGTTCAAGATGAGATGACTATTACTGCAGCATTCACAAACTGACAGACCAGTTCTCTGTACTCAGCTTCTTACCCATCACTGATACATCCCGCAACTGCAGTCATCACCACAGATGGGTTGTATTTTAGTTAGAGTAGTCAGTCAGTCAGTCATTTTTCTGTACCGCTTATCCAGTTCAGGGTCGCGGGAGTTGCTGGAGCACATCCCAGCTATTATCAGGTGAGAGGCAGGTACACCCCTGACAGGTCGCCAGTCTAAGTTAGAGTAGTATTACTCAAAAATAATATTATTCATAGAAGTACAAAGCTGTCATCCAAAAAGTTACTCCTGCCTGAGCGAAAAAGTATCCGGTGAAAAAAAAAACTACTCAAGTATCAAGTTTTTGATGGTAATGTCTAAGTTAACATTTTTATGAATGATGTAAGCAGTCAGGCAAAAATATCAAATGATGTGCAAATTATGGTATTACCAAATGATAAAATGTAAAGTGAAAAAATAAATAACATCTTAAAAAAAAATATATAGCACAAAAAAAATTCAAATTCACAACATAAAGCTTTTAAAGTTTCTTGTGTTACCAAGAGAAAGCGATGGAATCTGTGCGTTTGCCTTTTACAAAGGAGGTTCAGTAGCAGAGGACTTTAATTTTCTGTCATCTGTAGATGACAGGACTGGAAATCTGAGGTGTACAGTTTGAAGAGAAATGGTGAGAGTACAGTTCCTTGTGGTGCCCCAGTGCTGCTGATCACCATCTCAGACAGGCAACCTTCCAGTCTCACAAACTGTGGTCTGTTTGTTAGGTCATAAATCCAGATGGTTGTGGAGGTTTCTCCTGGAATTTATGCTTCTCACATAAAACAGCAGGCCGAACTGTGTTAAAAGCACGAGAAATAAAAAACAACAACGAAAAAACCATGATTGTCAGAGCGCTGCCTGATTGGTCCAGATGAGACCAGACTCTCTGACGCAGGTATACTATATATGTATATATATGTATGTATATGTATATATATGTATGTATGTATATATATATGACGCATGTATATGTGTAACAACCAACCTGATCTCATGACAGAATGTGAAACAGCATCATCAGTCAACAGTAAGACCAGGAAGGTTAAAAACCAGAACAGTTTATCACTCTCTTCCTCTTACAAGTGCACGTAGTTTCCATTCAGCATGCTTGTCAATATTCTGTTTTTTAGATGTTTCCCAATGTGATGGCGTCCATGTTCCCCCTCATACTATTGTTTATTTGGCTTTAAATGCTTACAACGATGAAGGAGCAAGTGCTTTTCCACACACTTCTACATGAGACGGCACAAGAGAAGGGAAATGTATTCATATGGCACATTTCACATGTAAGCTGGTGACCCGTCCAGGGCTGCTGGGATGGGCTCCAGTCCCCCCACGACCCTGTATAGAAAATTAATGGAAGGATGGATTTCATACAATATACTGCATACAGACAGAAAACTCCACACAGTGTAGATATACCAGAGATCAGGAAGAAAAATTTGAGTTAAAAGTGGATGTAGCTCTGCATCTCTACTTCAAGTTTTCCCCTCCAGTATAAAAAGCTGCTGTTGTAGGAAAACTGGACTGTGTGAGTGAACATGGGGTGAAGTTTGGCCATGGACTGGAATTCTAGCAAAAACAAAGGGCTGCTGTGTCTTTTGATCGTTGTAATGAGTTGCCTTTGAAAGCTGATTTGAAAGACATTTGCAGACATCTCAGTCACAGAGAGCCGCGGCCTCAGATTTACTCTCAGACCAATCAGCTCGGTGTGTCGGATAAACGCTGGCAGCATTAAAGAGTTTGTTTACAGGCGGGACTGGCTTATCGTTTGCAAAAGTGCATTCCACCTAGAGGAAAGGGTCAAGTGAGACCAGAGGTGGTGGCAGAGGTCAAAGGTTATCATTTGTGGAGCAGCTGGGAAGGGAAACAGACAGAGGAACAGACAGATTAGACGCCACTAATTTCCTTCCTACCTCAACAATGCAGCATGAATAACAGAGTATAGCAAGAATAAAGGGAGCTGAGATTATCATCACTGAAATAATACTTAAAGTTCTGTGGACAAAATTTGACAGGATATTAACAGCCAGACTACTTACAAGAGTGTTTGTGCACAACAAACAGCTGTAATGTGTAAAGAACAAACTGAAACCTAAACAACACTTAAATAAATGCTCTCGAAATAATGCAATAATTATAATTAATAATGATGATGACCTATAATAAACAACTTTATTTATGGAGCACTTTTCAAAACAAATGTCATGACGTGCTTTACAGCAGCAGATGCAGTAGATAGCAACATCAGTAGCTCACCGCTATAAGCCAAGTGATAAACAAGCCTGATGTGCCTTTTTTATTTAAGACAGCATTAAAATTGCTTGAAGTTCATATGAAAACACCGTTTGGTTTGACTGCTTGTTGTATAGATGCGTCCATCTGCTGGACAGGAAATATGGATTCTCTTGACTCATTTTAAACTTCTTTTAATCTTCTGCTCTGGTCTGATGCTGATTTTAGGCTCACTCGGTAGCATGCACATGATTGGTGAGTAAATTCCTGAAGCATGACCTGTTTTTAGTAGTTGTGGTAGAGTTTGGCTATAATTTTATTTTATAACATGTTTTCTTCACTGATAAAACTTAATATAGTTGAAAAAGAGAGTAAATACTGACAGACACTGTCTCCTTTAAAAAGAATGAGGTTAGAAAACACACATTGGTCTGAATCAGTTTTGCAAACCGCAGAGTAACTGCACCGCGGCGCTGCCTGAGACTTAATAACCACAGCCGCCCTTTGCTTTTAGCAGCTGGTATCTGCAGTGAGCATCGCTTTCAGCTTTCAGCCTTCAGCCTTCAGCCTCTCACTCTGTATTTAGTTGTCATTCTGCGCCAGCTGCGGTGACATGTGGGTGTTTCAGCAGTTACACGTCATTAGTGGTTTCAATATTTTCTGCAGCTTAACCAGAGATGAGCTAATCCCGTGTCTGCTGTTGTGGATGGAAGCTTCAGTCTTTGACACACAGACGTGTCAGTGAGTCTTTTTTCTTTGCACTTTAATAGTTTTGACACATTTCTTTTTAAAGAACACATTTATCCTCTTTGACTGGTCAGAAAATATTGAATTAAATTTTTATAGAGCCTTTGGAAACATTTTGAAGGTTTCTTTCTATAAATAAGCATCAATCAATCCCCAAAAACTAGATTTGCAGTGATGAAGAGATTTCAAGCTCAATTTCAGCAGCAGCTCAAAAGGCAAGCATGACAAGGATAGTCGAGCTCCTTATGCTGATGTTGTGTGCTCTGATCAACCAGCAGGTGCTGGCCTGCTGTTTTGTC
Organism: Atherinomorus stipes; assembly: GCA_023101725.1. Taxonomy (NCBI): domain Eukaryota; kingdom Metazoa; phylum Chordata; class Actinopteri; order Atheriniformes; family Atherinidae; genus Atherinomorus; species Atherinomorus stipes. The sequence continues at coordinate 177,860 of JALJCO010004199.1, forward strand.
CCCAAAACCTCTACGGCAAAAAAATACATGGGCTAGATACACTTTAAATGTCGATAAAATCAAACTTTTATCCAGCAGCTCATGTAAAAAAAAATGTCAGACCAGTTGTGAAGAGCCACCACCTCTGCTCAAATGCACTGTTACTGTATGTGATCTTTTCTTATTAAAGGTTTTATTTATGTATTTATCTTTATTTTTGCAGCTTTGGATAAGAGTTGAGACATTCAGACGATGTGAAACTTACACTGCCAGACTAATCAATGCACTGTAGCACTGACATGTCAAATGATATAAAAACGAATAAATTAAAAAAAAAAACCTTAAAGACGCCTTAAAGATGAGGCAAGGCAGGTATGTGTTGCTGTAGCACATTTAATGTACAGAACAGCTCAAGGTGTGTCACATAAAATGTTTCAGCATTACAGCAGGGTGAAAAAGAAACTTTTAAACAAACTAAAAAGAATAAATGGGATGAAAAATAAAAGATCCATTCCCAGTTGATGGTGTTCATGGCCGCTTTCTCTATGGCCTCCATGATCCATCTTTTCTGTCATAGCAGCATTTGTGTCATAGAAAAGATGGATCCGGGAGGACACATCTTTGGTGGAGTCTTTTAGCTGAATTTCTCCCTGAATTTGGTATGCTGCATGTTAGGATTGTTGCTTCCTGGTGTGTGCAAAAATCCTCCATACTGCATGTAAATCATGCTGCCCCCCTGTACAAGGGAAGCTCACCCATGCAGCCTGATCTTTGCTCACTTGTATTAAAGTGAAATGTGTAAAAATCCCAGAAAGCTTCTGCTTCAGATGGATGTGCTATTTGCTTTTTTTCTGTGTGCATCTTGTTTGTACTGAGCTACATATGGCAAACAGGCTTAGTGTTTTACACTGGTGACAGTCGGGAGTCAGTCCCAAAACATCCATTTTATGAGTGTGTGTGTTTGTGTGTGTGAAGCAGCGACACCAGACGATCCATTGTTTTGTGTTTGCTGACATGGTGCATCATCCGCAGGGCTGCTACTGTTGCTTTCCCAGCAGCACAATGAGCAGGCAAAGCAGAGATGCTGAGCCCAACACTGCACGGCTTTATTTAGCTGAATGACACACACACACACACACACACACACAGGCATTCAAACAACCCAGCGGGCAGACAGAATAAGAGAAATGCGTGTGTTGGTATCACAGCAGCAACGAGAGGACAGAGGTTTGAAGTTTTTGCAGGAGCAGAAATCATTTTCTTCAGATATTGAAGATGCTATCTGGATATAAAAACGAGTTTTTGTAACGTTTGATTTAATGGGAATATGCTGTTTTTTTTAAAATAAAGTTTCTGGAATTGTGGTGAATTTGTTTTTCTGTCAACAGTAACAAGAATGTGCTCTGAATGCAGCACTGAGGTGCCAAAACTAAAAATATGAAGTATAGACATCATGAAGTTTTATTATTCCAGATCTGCTGTCTTCTGGTTTCATTTTTGTAAGACAACATTTGATGTTATATCTTCAGGCCTTCTGTCTGCATCCAGTAAACACACATAATTTGTTCCATGTCTTTAGTTTCCTTTATAAAAAAAAAAAAAAATACCAAAGATGGCACCACTTACCAGATAGAAAACAGGAATTTGCAGTAACATGTGATTCCTACACCCTAAGTATTAGTTTGGCTTGAATTTTAGATTTTTCAAGCTGTTAGGGGCTCGGAGAAACCAGTAAAAACAATTTTAAAATATGTACAGTGATCATGTGTTTGTATATTATAATATCTTATTATACATGATTTGAAATAAAAATCTTCTGACAACATCAGATAGCAGATTCAGCGTCCAGATTTGTGTACACAGAATTTAGTATTACGGTACAGACAAGCAAAAATGGGATGTTCATGTGTGGATGCCAGTGTGTAGAAGAGTCAGGTCTACAAAACCATCTACAGCAGACAGAGTCTGAGGGTCATGTCTGAAAAAATGGGGAAAAAGTTCAGCAAAGACCTGAACTAGGACCTTAGGGATGCATATGGACCTTCTGCTGATCCATACTGTTCACTGAAACCTCATCAAAAATGGTCTCCTTGGAAACGAGGCTTTCAAGAAGCCGCTTGTAAGGAAGGGAAATGGGGAGAAAGGGCTGAGGTACTCCACATGACACAAGAAGTGGACTGAAAACCAGTGGAAACTGGTCTGATGAAGGGATGAATCCTCCCCACGGTTGAAGCAGAATGGGATCATCTGGACAGAGAACAAAACAAAAGGCAGAAACATGAAAAGAGTTTGGAAAGTCCTTCAAGAAGCCTGGAGAACTATGAAGACTGAAGACTGAAGACTGAAGACAACTTCCTTGATGGTTGACACCAAATATTGACTTTTCACGCTTGTTAAACTTGTACAAACTCTTTATTTGCCTCCTATTCTGCATTTCCATGTATGTTTGCACCGATCTCCTGTTTACAGAGACAAGAGGGCTCAACACTCTTGCACAGTACAAACTCTTTAACGTCCTGCAAATGTGATTTTCATTTTAACTAAGGAGCAAAGCCATGAGAAAATCATGAGATGCACAAAACGTCATGTGAGCACACCGGACATACAGTACAAACAGCACCTATAACAGCTTCTTTCATACAGAACTGAGCCAATAAAAACGGCTTGTAATCAAGGTTTGGGGGGGGGGGGAGTTCAAGAACATCCTCTCCTTTCTCTGCAGAGTGTGTGAGGTGGAGATATCCAGCGAGAGAGCAGAGATGATGACAGAAAAGCTCCAACAGAAAAAAAACTACCATGAATTATTCAACTCTGTCTTTGTCTGCTCTCCATTTATCTCTCAATCCTCTCTTTTTCTCCTCTCCGAACCGAGCTGCTACACTCTGACAGCTTCATTGTTGCTGCTGGGAGATACTTGGTGTGTATATGTGTGTGAAGCTTGGCGTGTTTGTGATGTGTGTGCAGGCTGTGTAAGTGCTGTATAATAGTGCGGTGTGTCCACCCCCACCATGCACGCTACTTTAAATAGGCTGGTAATTAGACAGGCAAATTACAGTCCTTTCTGCCCGCCTGCAGCTGAGGACTGTGGGAAACGTAGGCAGCTTAAGTGCTTCCTTTATTGCAACCGTGGCAAGAGACCAGGAGTGTTTTCGGATTTCAAAAGGCAAAGAGGAGGAAGAAAGGGGACGGAGATAAGAGTCATTATTAGTGTAGAAGATTGTGGTGTTTCTGATCAGAACAGCAGAGAGTTAAAGGAAAGACACTGATTAAATGCTTGTTTACTGGTCCTGATGCACTCTGGGAAACAGTCTGGTAGAAGCAGAGCTTTTTGAAAATATCTCATTCTTCATCTGAGATGGCACAGTGTCAGACAACCACTGGTGAGAGATGCACTCAGATCCGGCTGCTAATGGTTTTGGGGTTTTCTTTTCATTGATGTGGGCGTTTTCCAATAAAAACAGAATCCAAAAGAGATGCAGATGCAATTTTCCAAATGAAATCCGTTATTTTAATGGTTTATTTCTCCACTGCGAGCAAACATGCAAACATTTTCTTTGACTGCTGCTTCTCTTGCACTGGTAAAAAAAAAAAAAACAACTCACATCCAACTTACTGCATGCTGGTCTGATACCTTACATCATCTCTATAAATGTACAGTTGTCCCTCTAAATGGCTCATAAGCAAAAAGCAACGAAACTGCTAAATTACAGAATTACCCAACAGAGTTGAGGTAATTCTAAAGGTTATACACTCTGTGAAGGTTTCATCTTGTTTCTTTCTACCTGGTGTTTCCAGAAATCTTCAGTTTTATGTTCAAATAGCCTAACATTTATTTCCTTTTCTTTTGCTTCCTTTGTTCAGGCTGTTTTTCTTCTTTCTGTTGCTGCTTAGTTGGTCTTAGTTCACCGATTTCTACACACCTTCCCCAGGATAAAATTCCTTGCTTCCCTTTAACAGCAATGTCCTCATTGTTAGAAGTTTTGTGTTGCCGCATTAAGGTTATTTTTAGACTTTATTCATTTTACAGTCAGGGACCTTAGCAGCACGTGCTTACCTCCTCCTCATGCCGGTTCCAGCCTGGTGGCATTTATGTGGGATGACATCCCATTCCTCAGCCAGGAGTTGTTGAAGGTCAGCCAGTATGATTGTGCTGGTCTCTCTGGCATGTAAAACACTAAGCTGATCCTGTATGTGATCAGACCCATTAGGTTACTCCGTCCTCTCCACTCCCAAATTCTTGAAATATTCAGTGATCCTGGCTCTGTCGGGGGAGGGGTTTGTCATCCTGGAGGATGGAGTTGGGCCCCAGATTCTGGAGATGTGGGATCATCAGCGGCTTCATCACAGCACTTGAATTTTAACACAAGTAAATACCGTATTTTCTGGACTATGTCACCCTTTTTTTCATAGTTTGCTCCAACTTAAAGTCCAGTGCAACTTATATATCAAAGTATATACAATTTAACATATTTTTAAGTGTTAACTCTTATTGACTGACATGAACAAAGGAGTAAACATCATCATCTCATGTCAGACGAAGGCGCTCTAGGTTTGTGACTATTCTGCTCCAAGGGCAAACATCCCAAAACAGCCTTATTTCAGTGAGAGAGGTTCATTTTGCACATCTGTGTGTACTGTCTGTGTGGCTGAACAAATCCTCAAAAAAAACATTTATTCTTCTTAATCATGAGGTTTATGATCATTTACAGGCATTCACTTTGAATCAGAGCAATTGGGAAATTTTTAGCAGTTACATATAGGATATGAAAAAAAAAACGCCCTATTTTAGATAAATAAATGTGATTTTTAGGCCAGTGCGACTTATAAATGTCTTTTTCTTCTTCATGACACATTTTTTGACTGATGCAGCTTATACTCCAGAGCGACTTATAGTAGGGATAGGGTTAGTCTGTAAAACACGGTACTAACCGGGGAATATTGCAGGAGATCTTGGCTTTTTTTTCGGGTGTGCACTACCCACAATTTTCGGTGCACTGCTCATTTTACAGAAGCACAATCCTTCCAAGTCATACCTTGTTGTAAAGGTAATGAATCAGGCTTTCCAGTTATGTATAATACAGCAAATAGGTATCATTAAAGGGAAGAAATAATTAACCACTTTCATTTTGGTGTTACATTAGCAGAAAGGTGTGCATGTGTTACTCTGTTTCCTACCGATGTCTTTCCTGAACTCGAACAAATCTCTTTGTTAGCATAGTTTTTAGAAATAATTAATCCGTTATCTCAAAAAAACAAATGTTATCTCTAACAGCATAAATTATTTAGTGTCAAACAATCTCATGTTATAACATAGTTGTTATCTCAAGATTATGGCCAGCATTTTTCAGGCGAGGCCACTCTGGCTTCTCTAAGTAAACTGTTGCATGTATGTGTTTATTTTGAGATTACAGGGCTCAGACTTTAAAAGTAAACAAGGTGAACATAGATGAACAAATATAACCATCAACTTCAGCATTAATAAATGAATCCACCCCTAAACCATTAAACCTTTTAGATACAGAAGATAATCAGATTAATAAATCATAGTAATTAAAACATTAAAGCTGCTTGTTTTTGTCATTTCTTCAGTTACATGTCCTGTCCAGTGTTATTTTACCAGCTTAGGTTCCCCACCAACACAAAAAAGAAACTTTTAATCCATTTATTCTCAGAACAAGCGGACCTGTTAATATCTCTGCAAACTGGTTTCCGCTGCTTCCTTTCCTAAATCCAGACAGGTGAGTCGACACCATTGAGACAGGAACCGCAGCATGCACGGAGCAACCTTTCTGAACTGGTCTGACTGGTCTGAAAGGTCCCAGCGTCTGCTCATCTCACCCCTCATGAATGCACAGTCAGCTGACTCAACAGTATCACTAATTGTTTTTCCGTTTCTTCTCAGGTCATGTTTGACAGTAAAGGAAGAAAGAAAAAAATAACTTCCATTCTCATAATTAATCTCATATTGTTATGTAAGTGTGTTATGTTATGTTATGTGATGTAAGAAACAGAGTTAAAAACTGAGTGTGTGTCAGTGATAATGGGTGTTTTTTTAAGGCTTTAAAATGAGCCATTTGGCTAAATAAATTTAAAAATAGTCATTTATTCTAATTTATGATTACTATTATGGTTAAAATAATCAGTTATTGGAGGAATAAAACAGGTTAAATCCAGCAGTTGATGCCTTTGAGCTACAGAAACTGCATCAATATCAGCAGCTACGATCCAAACAATGTTCTCACTGACTGGAATGTAAAACAAAGATGGTATAGATAACAGGAGAGGCGTGAGACTGATATCACTGGGAATGACTTACCTCACAAGTGTTCAATGGAGCCTTCTCTGTGTGGGTGCTTGTGTTAGTTGTGAGGACATACTGTAGATTGAACAGTCACTCTGACTCCACTTTACAGATAAATGGTAATTTTAAGTAATTTAAGGCTCAGGTTTGGTAATTGGTGGGTGTACTCAGGTCCATATCCAGGAATGTAACGTTAGTCAGTGTTGTGACTCGTGTCCTCTGACTTGGGTGTTTCTGAGGGAGGACTTTGTATCAGCTGGTGACAAAGGTTAACTTAATGTGGTGGAGGCTGATCAACACACTCACTCAGAGGCCATCACAATGACTTACATTTATTTCCCGTTGACCTACCCGAACGACTCACCCAACCTTTATTTTCTCTGAGTTGGATGACTTGAAAAAGTTTCTATTTAATGTTATAACATTTTATTCAAAGGCCAAGGATCATTGGACTTCATTCACCAACAGATTTGTCATTAAATCCTGTTGATATGAAATTTTACAAAAAACTGAGCATTCACAAAAATCCTTGTATCTTGGATTTGTTCTTAGACTGCCGCAACAACAATGGAATGAGAATAAATTTCCCCGGATTTTGCAGTCCCATTAAAAACCATGCAGATTACCAGGAATGGTTTTACCCTGGTAAATAAATTCTGAGTTATAAAAATTCCAGACATGTTGGAGGGAATCTCCTGCAGAGAATGCTGTCATCATTTTTCAGTTTCTGTAGATGCTACATTGAATTCTTGCTCATTCTTAGGTTGTCTTTTGTAGGCTATGCACAGACCCTGCATACTAACTTCAGGACAGGGTTTCTACTCTCTAACTGCAGAATCAGCCTTTTGCAACAAATCCTAATCTATCCTACTCCCTCTTTTCTTAGCCGCTGCACCAACATTGCCTTTTTGCATCTTTGCATGTAAGGGGAACTGTAGAAGATAACATAAACTGCCACAAAGTATATCCTCCCATATGAATCACACATGGAACATTTGTCTGTTTGGAGCTGTAAGTCAAAACAGTTTGAAATAATGTTTTGTGGAAATTCTTTTAGAAACAAAGAGAGCACTCAAACTAAACTGGAGAAAAGGGGGTCTTCAGGGACCAAAGCTGCAAAGCAACAAGACACAGAAAGAAATTCAAAAACTGGGAAGTATAACCTTGGGTTTTAGCTGGCTAACAGTGCCTTAGTTTTAGCCTGCCTTCTTCTTTTAGCTCCCATTAGCTCCAAGTTAGCTCAGTTACCTCCTTTATATGGAAAAGATAATGGAAATTGCCAGTGTGTTCTAGTGCTTTTGTAGTTTTAATGAAATGAAACAATGGAGGCTATTTAGCTGACTGCTAGTTAGCATCTGCTCTTTAGAGGGAAAACAAGGAAATCATGGTATTCTAAAAAAAAAAAAAAAGAAAAGAAAAGACCCCATGTTTAAGTGGCAATGTTAGTTGCCACAGCATTTTGTAGGCTACAAGCTAACCAGCTAACAGCAGCAAAGAACTTTTAACACAATGCAATGCTTCCCATTGAAGATATTTTTGTTGCTTTCCACCATATTGAAAGTTCAAAGTTTACCCATCTCAGCAGCTCAGGTATAATAAAATAAAATCTTCTAGCTTTCCAGTGGATTTTACATGAGTGGGTGTTCCTGTGCTATGGTGACGTCATGGAGGCTTCTTCCATCACAATATCTATGATATTGAGAGGAGAAATCAGTGAAAATTCATCATTTTAGCAATTTGCAATGTGAAGCTCTAGATGTCTAATTCCATCTGGAATATATGACGTCGCGCACCATCTCTGTGTTGACACTGATAGTAGTCCAGATAGATTTTGGCATTAGTTTACTATAATATAGCCAGGTGCACTGGCTTGTCAGTGCTATCAAAACAGCTGGGGAATACTACTATGTACTCAGAAGCAAAAACTTTTTAACGCACTTATTAATGCTCAAGGGAGGGGGGCATATGTGTATGTGCATTGAACAGTTGACTCGGTAATTTCAAATTTATCTTGAGTCTTTGTTTGTGGCCTGAAGGCAGTATAAATTAGGCAGCATCCAGGTTTTCAGACGTTTCATGTTTGTGTGTTATGGTTGTTTGTCTCCACTTCCATCATTTAAACAGCTCAAATATCCGATCAGTCGCGCAATAAATCGAGAAAAAAAAAAAAAAAAGCTCACTTTTCGTGGGAGCATGAAACTGACAAAAACTGTCAATCATGACATACTTTGTTTTGGTCTACACACAGTGCGCAACAGCACACTTACTGGTGAAAAACTGCTTTTATTCCATTTTAAAGAAAATTATACAAATAGCCCTCCATTGTTGGTAATGGGACACCCCATAACAGCAATGATATCCCTGGGCGCTTAAAGTAGCAGCCCACTGCTCTCTGGTACTACTGTATAGAGATGGGTAAAATGCAGAGCCCTAATTTCCACTTGGGGATCTGAACAGAATATTTAAAAAATAGAGAAAAAAAAAAGAAAATGATTAACTAATGTTAAATGCTTGTGTCTGGAAAGAAAAGTTGAATGCAACGATGAGGATGAAACAATTTTACCAACGTGGGGTTTGATCCATCACAGGGTTAAATATGCAAATTAGAATTAAAAATAATAAATAGCCAGCCAGAGATGATGAAGTCAGATATGACCTCTGACACATGTGCATCATCATGCATGAGCATACACGTAAGTAACAGCTCTTTAATGACTGTGAGAACTGTTGCTGTTGTCACTGTTGCCATGGCGCTTTCAATGCAATGACCTTTACAACTAAACAAGGCCTTTGAATGATGTGACCTGTGTAATCCATTTCCCACTTAAATGTTAATGAGCTGCATGTTCTGGGTGGTCTGCTGGTTCAACAGACACATATCAGTCCAGTTCTTCATATCTAGCTGGATTTTGTTGCAGCTTTAGTGAGAAGATGCTATTCTCTCTGCAGAAACTGAGACGAAGAACACCACAGAGATCTATTTAGAAACGCTGCTCTGGCCTCGTTCTGGCAGCAGTCCAGTTACACAACAAGCAGGCAGAGAGCCAAAGAGCGGCTGCAGTTTGCTGTTGGCTGATCGAGCAGCTGCACCTGGTTCAAGTGAGGACCGTCCACACTGCGACTTGTCAGGGAGGGATGCTGTTCTGTAGAAAAACACAAGCTGTGAAGCCTGACTGGCAGAGGGAGTCCAGAGTTTGCATATGCTCTTCTGCTTATGTGTTTCCTGCAGGTGATCAGATACAACAAGTCATCCAAACAGAGGGTTGGTCTTTGTGTCAGCTGGCCAACCTTCAAGTCAGTATGTCAATATACTCTCCTGCTATTTAGAGACCATTAGCATGTTATCTTTTCTCTTTTGACTTATATGAAAATAAACAGGCAAATTAGATTTCATCACAAAATTTTTTTTTTATATATAATATATATATATATATATATATTTTATTGTTAGTTTTCCTACAATACTCAGTTAAAGAGGCAGTAATTGTGAATTAGAGTTCATGGCTATAGGATAGAGTGGAAGGGAGATGGGTGTAAAAGTGGCTTAGTGTGTTTTTAGCATTATTTTTAATATGCATGATTTTTTTTAAATACGTAAAGCACTTTGTGTTGCTTTTTGCATGAACAGTACTTTATAAATAAATAAATTTGTATTAGAATCATACTGTATGTTATAGTTTTAACAGGAATAACAGACCTCTGCATTTTTATGACATAATTTAGTGAAATCTACTCCAACTGGACTCACACAGGTGCAACAAAAATACATATAACCAAGCTTCCACAGATAGTCGGGTGATGTCTGATTCGCTGCCAGAAAGAACTCAGGAGACTTTAAGAATGCAGAGTTGCAGGAACCTCTTTTTGCAAAGACTGTGACAGCCTGAGGTATTTTTTGTTTTAGTCTCTGTTTACACACTGGCTTCAATTAAGCAAAACAAACATCGGGCTTCGAGCCGTCAGTGCATTGTCGGCTGTTTAGGTTGTGGCCTGTCAGCAGATGTTACGGCCACAAGGAGTTCGGTTTGTGGGAGCTTTCAGTCTGTAATGGTGCAGCTGTTACACACAGCAGGTCTAAATGTACTCACTTTTATAAACTGAAGAATGTGAGTGCATGATGGGTTGTCTCTCTGATGGACCCAGTCCGATCTCCCATGCCCCTCTGCAGTCCCAACCTGGATAAAGTGGGAACAGAAAATGTTTGGACGCTGTGATTTTGACTTTGGTTTTGTGGGGTTTTGCTGAGTGGGTTTTGTGTCCTGCCCCTGCCTTCCTTCGGTGTGGCTTCCAGCTGCTGATTTCATGGCTCATGCAGCTCACCTGGGACTGCTGCCTCGTTTAAAGTCCGGATCTGTTCTGCAGCCAGTGCCAGTTTGCTTTCCGCTGGCAAATCTGTTACAGGTCAACCTCTGAAAGAAGTTTTTGTCATTTTGTCATTTTGTCCACCTTTGCCTGTTCCAGATCTTCAATCAGGATGAGTTTGGATTTTCCATACCTCTTCAAGCTGTGGGAAATCACCTGTCATCAGTCAGTCCTGCGGGTTTACCCGTCCTCTGGCCACTCTGCACCAGGAAGGTTCAGTTTCTTGCACCTCAGGAAAAAACCTCACAATCAGTAGATCTCATTTAACTTTGGATAGATTTCCCAGTTCTCACTTGTGGATTCACCAGTTTCATTTTCTCTTGCAGTGTCCGTCTGACTCTCCCTCCATGTGCAAGCAACAACTTTGGCTCCATCTTATCAACAAATCCCTCAATTTCCACCTGGATTTTTTTTTCTTTTGTCTCTGTCTTGAGTCCTAACCCTACCCCAAAGTTCTGCACCTTAAATTATCCTATCAGTGGCATCAGTGTTGAGCACATTACTTTAAAAAGTAATTAATTACAGTAACTTGTTAACAGAGGTGTGAAACTGTGGCATCAGCAAGTCGTCTCCATGCCATGTGTTAGTTCTATCCCGCATGACATGGAGTTGATTTGATGATGCCACAATTTAACATCTCTGCTTATTAAGTTACTAATTACTTCTCCCAAAAAGTAACAGTGTTAATGGAGATACAGTAATATGAAAATAACTAATTACTTGTAAAAGTTTCTAATGTTCCCTGTTGATGGAACTTCAAAATAATCCCTACATCCAGGAGATGTAGAGATGCATACTGTAAGTGAATATTAGATCGGACAAATGAATTAAAGTGGAACCTAAAACTTAATAGACTACTAACAGAAAATCATTGCCACTAGTCTAAATTGGAAGCAGCCAATGGCTACATTCATGTTTAAATGCTACGAAAGAAGCATGCTGCTGAAAAGTTGTTCATGATCCACTGTGGTTTTTTCTTAGGATTACTGCGGAAAGTTCAAGAGAAATTATTGAACTGTAGATGAACAGAATATTTGCAAAAAAGTTTGAGGTCACTATTTTTTTCTTGAACCAAGAAGACACAGAAAAGTGCTGAGATTCTAATCCTGCTTTTTTCTGTTGGGAGGGAAGCACACCTGATGTAATATTTGTTTTCACCAGGGTTCAGAAAGAAGGCACATTCAGACACCTTTGAAATGCATTTTGCTGACTTGTTGCGTTTTGACAAATAAATCCGGACTTAATTTCATCCTTTTTCAGATAGGCATCAGTATCAGACTGGATTGGAAAAAACTGGATTGTGCATCTCGACATGTAACTAAATATACAGCACACAATCATTACTACTGCATTAAAGTGGTGTTTAAAACTGATCAGCAGCTGTCTGCACCTACCTAACGATTCCTCTGTGCAGTTAACACTATAAAGTCTGACTGAGTGAGCAGGTGGATTGGAGTACAGCCTTAGAACAGCTGTTTCTGTAGCTGCTACTTAGATACATTCAGGTAATTTTACTAAGTCAGGAACCTTCAGGAGCAAAAAAAAGAGGAAACTCAACCATATCGCTGATTTGATTAAAGTTGCAACACATCCTATGAGACTGAAACAGATGCTTCTTTAAACCAGAAGTGAGAGGCCTTAACATGATGTTCTGCTGCAGTAACCTGCCAAACCCACTGTTTGTTTTCCATTGTGCTTACCAGATTAATCCAGCCCAGATCTGATTTTTGTTTTAACATGCATCAAACCCATACAGCCCTGCAGCTGTTTAAGAAACCACGCTAAGTAAGGAATTCTCCATACTTGTCACCACAGCCACCAAATATCCTTTCCAGATGCCCGTCAATGGCCGCCGAGCTCAAGCTCCCTGAACGTCTGCAAAACTCTGCTTCTGTCTGCGGGCCTGTCACCTCCTCCCTCTGATGCCTCCCTCACTTTTCTGATAGTTTCTGTCTAACCTTCATCTCCTCCGTGTTTGGCATGTTCTGGTTGTTTTGAGTCCATGTGGGGAGATTAAGACCAACTTATAGTCTCTGCAGACTGCAGATGGTCAGCAAAGTAAGACTAAAACAAAAATGTTCTACATTGTTCCTGTTTAAAGAGTCTGAAAGTTAATCGACCTGATTAAACTGATAAAACGTATATTACACTCTTGACTTATCTGCATATTTAAAAATTAAGCAAGATGGAGGCATGACAGGTGATGAAAGAGAGGATCAGGATTCAGAGGCAACTATTAAGTGGAATTTTAGGCTGGTGGTCTGCATTTATGCAGCTTCCTTTAACTTAAGTGGGTGTACAAAGAACTTTTCAACATTATTCATTCATCCTCACACCATCCAGAGCCCTGACCAGCAACCAGGAGTGGTCAGGGCCACCATGTTTCACCCAAGCATTTCCACCAATGAATCCAGGTCAGTACTCCCTTTTTCTTCTTTTTTTTTAAATTTAATTTTTAAATTTAATTTATTAATTCTGTCTTATTTTGAGTGTGATGAGATATTTTGACTAGAAATGAGAAAAATATACTTGGTGAGATTTGAGTTTTTGCAGTGTATCTATTTCTTCCCCATATTTAACTGTGGAATCACATCTTTCCCTCAGGTAATGAAAACAGTGTTATTTAGACAGCATATTGTATTCTGAGGCTGTTTGTGGAAACCCTGAACCCTGATTTCATGTACTAATTTTTATGCTCAAGCTGTAAAATCACCATTTAAAATTACATTTCAGTCCATTTCTCAGCTTCATCACCCAGTATTAAAAATAACAAGAAAAAAAAAAAGTCTGGTCTGTGACGACCATGAGAACTTTTATCCTGCTGCATTTTAGAGTGTCTCTTCTCCAACACACCTGAATCAAATGAATGGCTCGTTATCAGGCCTCTGCAGAGCTGAATGACACGATGAGGGGATTCAGCCACTTGATTCAGGTGTGTTGCAGAAGGTAAGCTCTAAAAGTTGCGGGATAGTTGCTCCAGACTCCAGAGCATTGACTTTGGCATCTTTTCTGCAGAAGAATCATTCAAATTTACATTAAACTATGATGAGCCTGACGAGAAACAGAACACATAGAAAAATATGAAGAAAATTATGTCACAAAATAAATTGTTTGACACTGGCTGAAACTGGGCCACTGTACTAGTACATACAATGTAGATGAGGGGAAGAATGAGTTGCAGAGCTGTATCAGCACCACTAAAAAAAGAAGCTTGCAGATGACTAAATGAGTATTGGTAAAATTATGCAATTGTGAAGGAAAACACATGAAGGCAAATCCATGTCAGCTGTGTGTGGGTGGAGTGGTTTCCTAATGACTAATAGATGTGCTGTCAACAGGATGGATCAACAGATGATGCAAAGCCCCAGACATGCAGCTCTACTGACCCTACATAATGCATTGTAAAAATGGAAATGACAAAGGTGTAATAAACACTGATTTATATTCTTCTTTTGACTACATTTAGTAACCAACCATCTTTTGTTCTTATTTTCTTGTCTCATTTAGCTTGTTGTTGCTCATGAGATTTTTTTAAATTAAAATAATAAATAGAAACAGTTCATGTGTTAAAATTCTGAGAGACATTAAGCTAAGTTAGTGTTGTCAGGAATGAAACAAGTTAAGATATGAATGCTGAACATAAGGCGAAGTGTAGAAAAGTAGAGAAACTGTGGGTCTGATTCCTGTGACTGCTTTGTCCTCCGCTGGCCTCCACACTGAGCTGTTTGACATCAATGAGAACTGAGCTGGAAGGACTGTCTAGTGTCTATAGCCATTCATCAGCGATAGACACAGTTTCACAACATACGATTAATTTTCTCAGATGGACACACAATGGACGACTTGTCTGATGAGTGAAAGGAATTAATGTGTTGTGGTTAACAGCGTGGGATGTTTGTCCCCGATGAGGGACACCAGAAGGCAAAACCTGAGGTAGTCACAACTATCTACATGTAAATAGAAATGGGAATGCAGCCGATTTGTGAACTCTACAACTAATACCACAATGTGTTATAACATGCACAATATGTACGTTTGTGTTGTTCCTGCATTTTAAATGGTTTGTTTAATCATTTGTTTCCTAGAAGATTTGCCAGGAACACAGAGAGGAGAGAGAAGACTGAACTTTTTACAGGTGATGCCTGCTGCCAGGAACGCTGAACCTTTCTGTGTTACAGCAGATCTGAAGTAGCCTCTGCCTGAACACACTCCGTTTTTTTTCTTCTCTGTGTTGTGTAGGGGACAAGCGGCAACTTCCGGTTGCCAACTATGAAGCTACCAGGAAGAAGGAAACATTTGTTGTTCTCCCTTCATCCACTAGGAGCTGTCAGCAAAACAGAGCAAATCCCTATAGACTCCCATGTTAAAAAGACCAACTTCACAGCAGAAATCATCTTCAGCTTCTTCGGCACCAACGGCGTTACAACAAGCAAACTGTTAGCTTGCTTCCCGAGGTGAGCCAATGAAAGTCTCTCCAGGACTTTCATGATGTGAGACAAGAGGGCAACTGGTCTGTAGTCATTCGGGACAGATGGATGAGATTTGTAAGGTACTGGTGTACTATCAAAACGTGCTACCTTATTGAAACATTCTCTCGTCAGTAGATCTCAATGGATGGGAGGAAATTTTAGAACACGTGAACAAGCTCAGCACAGCTCAGGAACTTTTCCTGACTCAGGCTAATGTTGAAGAGGTGCTGTAAAATGCAGAGGAGCTACTCTGTGCAGGTTTTCAGAACCGTGGTGCTGACACCACCTGGACCTGCAGCCTTGTTCTCACTGTAAAAAAAAATCTGTGTTATTTACAGTGAAAAACTGGAGGCTGTGGTTGCCATTTTTTTTTCACCATAAGATTTACAGTGAGAGGAAAAAAAAAAAAAGGGGGAAAAATGTAGAGGATGCTATAACGGTATGCTATTTTGGCAACCGTAAATTTTGCAGTACACAACTGTTATTTATTTACGGTATTTTCTTGCAATAATGACAGTTAAAGCAGTACAAAAAATATTGCTGTTTTTAGAAAAATATTCGTAAAATTTACAGTGAAAAACTGACAGCTTATTGCCCTATAAATTATGGTGGCAATGTATAAATTATTATGGTATGCCGTTTTGTTAGCCATAACTTTAGCAGTACACAACTGTTATTTATTCATGGTAGTTAAATTCTGAAAACTGACAGCTGTAGTTGACACCTTTATACTGTAATTTTTACAGTGAAACACTGGCAACCGCAGCCTCCACTTTTTCACTGTAAGAATTAGTTACAATGTAAAAGACATAATGGCAACTGTAATTTTTACAGTGTGGTTCAGTCTATTCAGCAACTTCTTCACCTGACTACAGGAGACGGACAGGCTGGAGGAAGTCTCTGTGTGTTCCGATGTGGAGATGAACCCGTCTTAAGGACCATTACTGAGCTGAAGGCTGACAGAGTGGAAGTGTGATGGCAAAGCTGTGGTCTGATGGCGGTGTGAGGTCTGTTGGATCAAGCTGAACGTGCTCTGAACCAAACCTGTTCAGCTTCAAAAAACATGTTCAGCTCATTTGCACTGTCTAGACTTCCACCACTCTGATCTCCTTTGCCTAGCTTGTCATCTTTCTCATTCCTGGCCACAGATCCCTCACAGTATTCTTTTGGAACTTGCTTTTTAACTTTTTCTCGCATGCCTCTTTTCACTCCATTTCACAGTACAGCAGATGTTTCCTGTTGCGCTTTGTGGGAAAAATGCATGTTTCTCTTGGAATATGAGCCACAGATGGTGAGAGCAGAACAGGAAAAACAGAAAGGTGTGTTGATAGATAACACTCGGAATCGTGCCTCCGTGCAGGGAGAATCGCATGTTTTAACTGCTAGTCTGATCTCATGTCTCTACAACCTAAAAAGGATCCAACAAAGTTTAACAGAGGTTATCATAATGTTGAGGCAGGACATACTGACTTAACACTGACACTTTCTATTCATTATGTGAATGAGTTTCTTTTATTATGAGTTTTGGATTGAAATTAAAACTTTATTTGAACATAAAGACAACAAATTTAAAACAGGAAAACAAAAAGAAAAGAAATATGCGAAAAAGAAAGCCTACCCTCACCAAAAAGTAGTATTTGCAAGTATGCTTTAAGTACACTGATTTCAAACTTTAAATAGGACGGTATACTTTCAGCTTACTGTTTATGTACTCATCAGAAATATACTTAAAGTTCACTTTGCATTTACTCATAAATATACTAAAATTTTACATATATTTAGCCTATACTTTTATTAATTTTTGAATGATATGTTTTAATAGTAGTACATTCATAGTACATTTTCACACATACTGGTTTCTTTATGACATACTGCAAGATGTACATTCTTTCATGTTTTTAAATCCTATCTTGTAAGATTCAGGAACTCTCTCTCACACTTTGAAAATCCCCAGTTCATATCATACATATTACTTTCATTACAAATTTCATTGAATTTCCCTTCAGGATTTACATTTATTTAAAATTTCTGACATGTTTCTGCCTAAAAGAAAAAAATTGTTTTGAAGTTCTCACTTATTCATTTTTATATACTAATGGTGTCTCAAATAATTGAGATTATCCGGATATTGCTTCTTTGATTGCTATTTTTCATGTTATTCTCAGACATGGATAGAAAACAAAAATAAAAATGAGAGGAAGCATCTGTTTTTAATGTTCTGACTGCCTCTTTTCTGGTTGGCATATTTGAACACCGCAGCCCTTTGTGTAAATACTTTACACTCCTTAGTGGCCTCTGGTGTAGTTTATTTTATCCGCTGGGCGAGTTTGAGCGGTTTCATGAGGAAAAGCTGATTTTGAATTGGGTTCAGCTCCTCCGTGCTCGCTGTGCAGCGACTGTCTGAGCTCTTATGATGTAAAACTTTTCCTCTGTTATCATTCTAAAACCCCCCATGGATCAAAATCGAGACTAAGTTTCCTTAAGCCTTCTTTTCTCTGAGATAGTCTGTCCTCCATCACCAAGCAGCAGGATAAAGATTATTTCAAGTTTCTGGTTTTTAATAGTCAGGTCTGATAAAGTTTAATTTCACTTTGTAATTTGAGTGTGTTCATTGTCTCAAATCCATCTGGAGTCATCCCCTTTTATCACTTGGTGCTTCTCATTTATCACCTTCTCTTCAGGTGTCATTGTCTTACAATATTTCCCTCACTTAACCTAACAGCACTTTTAATATCAGCCCCTCAGCAAAGCTATTAATGATGATCAAAAAGGTCGCCATCCAGTGATGGTAGTAAATTTAGCACACACACCGGCTCAGCGGCGATAATAAATCATAGAAAGTGGTTGGAGATGGAGACGCCATCTTGTCCGTGACCCCATAATAAAATCCAGAGGTAAGAGGTCGGGTCTCTTTCTGCATTGCTCGTTGATATGAATAATGTTTCAGTAGGAAATAGAAAGTCTCTAGAAATTCAGCCATCACAGATCATAGAGGCAAAGCTCTGGATTCACACAGTGCAGGTTTGCAGTAACACGCTAACTTTGGTGTGCATCATGTTTGTCATACTTAGCTAGAAAATCCAGTGAAGTGAAGATTTTCTTTTTTTTTTAAGAAAAAAAAAAGTGAGGAGAATTTCTAACTTCAGCCTGGTGCTGAAAAAACAAAACAAAACAAAAAAACATGTTAATGTTAGTATGGTGACAAACCACTAAGCTGTTTTCTGATGGGCAGCACTCACATGGCAATTCTTGGACTGAAATGCATGAACACCAAAATCAACAAGCTATAATCTGCTTTTCTTTTTTTTCTTCCCCCTAAACATGCATTTTAAAGAAATGCTTGTGGCCAAGTCACCATTTCTTTCCCTTCTTCTTTCTCTGATGTATTACTTTTATAGTATTAACAGTCAGACACATCGATTTGGCTTTTCCTGATGCAGCTTTCCTGGTTTTATAGAGGTCTCAGCTGGAGGGCACAACATATAACCAAAGCATCTGTAGCTGCATCACAGTTCAACAGCTTATGCTGTTGCTGTTTGGAATTGTTCCATTCTGTTCTGGTACAAAGTTCCCAGTACAATCTAGGAGGTTTTAAGCTATAGCACTGAATCTACATTATTACCTTTTTACCTGGGAAAACTGCTTAAATCTGCCCAAATGTGAAAGATATTTATTAATATTATTATTATTGTTGTTATTATTATTGTTGTTGTTGTTGAATTTCCCTTCTGGGATAAATACGGTATTTTTCATTTCATTTCATTATTTTTAAGATTTATTAAAAATCTTGATGCTGGCAGGAAAGAAGGCTTTAACCAGGTGTGACTTTGCAAAAACCCTCGTCTGACGAATGGTTTACCATAAGTATGGCTTACCTTAAGTAATGATATTTACTGTGTGGAACAGCTGACTTTCAATCTAAGATTACAAGAAGGAAAATGTGATGCTCACAGGGAGAAATGGTACGTTCATCCACAAAATTGTTCATATCCTCCAGATAAAGAAAAGGCTAAATACACAATAGTAATTCAAATGAATAGTAACGGAAGAAACTAATAATAAATGAACATTTTACTTTTACACCTGATGACAGCTGTTTTGGTCCGGTGTTCATGGAAAAGGTGCTCTAATGTATCTGGGACAGTTTTTTTTTTTTTTTTTAACTATCATTATTTCCGACCACACTTCAAAAGCAATGTTTTAATTCACTAAATTATAAATTTGTAAAATTTTATTTATCATTAGTTACTTTTAGTTTATTGTTATTTGAATTTCTATTGTGAATTTAGCCTTTACTTTAACTGGAGGGTATGAATAATTTTGAGGATATATATATATATATATATATATATATGTATATATAAATACATCCTTCAAGGGTTTTAGGGATGTACGATAAATATCGCAGGAAATTATGACGTCATTCCGATAAGTCTGATATCATGACGACTTACCCCAATAACTTATGTCCCATAAAGTTGGAATTTTTAAGATCGGACCTGCAGAAGTTGAAAATCTTACTTAAATGCTTTTCTCACTGAGATATTGCGATTTGGGGAAAGAAAGCTGCTGCTTCACAGGGGAGACCCCAAGCTGCTTTCAAACCACTTTCCTCATCTTATTTTGGACACAAACTACCCCATACAGTTATAATTTTTTGATTTGGTATAATTATGTGTGTTATCGATATTGGTTTTCGGTATCGGCCTTTAGGAGCCGAAATTTATCAGTTATCTGTGTCGGTTTTAAAAAATGGTCATCGTGCATCTCTGAAGGGTTTATTTGTTTTGTTACAGGGAACAGAATAAAGAAAAATAATTCATTCTGCAACTCAAATTCTTTACTGTACAACTGCAATATTCTGTGCTATCCAATATGGCTCATTAAATTAGGACAGAATTTTTTTTAACCCCCAACAACATCACACTGGTTTTCAACTCCATATGTTTTACCTTATTTGGATTTTGTTATTTGTTTTTATCCTAAATATCTCATTTTGTTTTCTTGTTGTGGTTTTGTTAAAGTTGCTGTTTACTGAAAGCTTCTTGTTTGAATTTTAACCTCTGAAAAAGTCTGAACATCTCCACAGATGTAATGTTCATCCTCTGGAATCCATCCAGTTAGGGCAGAGGTGTCACTGTAAACAACAAACTGTCAGAAATCGGTGAAGATATGTCTCATTTAAGCCCTGTGGAACAAACCATGCTCCTCTCTGAGAAATCAGGCTTCACCTTCCTCCCCCAGAGGTAATTCCATGCTATCTCACTTCTAACAGAACGAAGGACCTTGAGGATGTTGTACATTTCTGTGTTTGCGGAACTGCTTCTTAAATGTTTGCTTGGGTTGTGAATTGTGTTAATCTCTGTCTAACTTTTGTTAAATTTGCAGATGTCGTAATCGTTTTGAAATTGTTACTGTATATGAAAGATAATCAGAGCCAAATGTTATCGTGGCTTATTTAGAAAAAACTACAGATAACAGATGTTATGTTCAGAGGAGGAGACAAAATATTGATAAGTCTTTGGGAGGATGAGGACATGAAAGCAGCGTGTGAAACGCAAAGCACAGCGAGATCAAAACAAAAGATCTCTCAGCATTTATCAGAACTCCACAGATGAAGTCACTCTTAGAGACTCCCAGTGAAAACTGGTTTCTGAACTGGTGGCTGCTGACGTGCGTGGCCCTCTTCATAAAATGAAATCAGTGAGAACTGTGTTTGTGACGGCTGTGTGTGAGTGTGTGTGTGGTGACGCAGGCTAGGATAACATCACAGATACAGGAAGTGGTGCAGCTATTTGGTGAAACTGGTTTCCTGTTGTGGTTTTTCACTTCTGCTAATGTCACTTGAGTTTAGTCCATTACAAGAAAACAAAATACTACAGAACAATGATTCATGGCGTAAATCTTAAAGTACAGCATACATGCTGTAATTTCCAATAAAAATACAATTAAAAATTCAATTTATTAAATCAAATATTAAAGAAAAGGCTGCATTTTTCAAAGGGAAAATGATTTTGATGAAGCTGTCTGTTGCAGTTTTATTTAGTCATAATTCAATTTATGCAAATTATTCATCAGTAAAATGAAACCTATCAAGTAATTACTGTAAATAAATATGTATTTAGAAGCAGAAAAATGAAATAAAAGAAAGGTTTTTAAATTATAATTACATAATTTTAAAAAATGATCTATTCTTTACTGTATCTTTTGTTAAATCCTGTTGCAGAGCAACAGATGACATAATGAAACTGGTTTTATTCATCTAACTAAAACTTAGCTAAAATGCAGAAAAAATTGCAAAACTAAGTTCACTCTTCATATTTCTGCAAGACTTAAGAGGGACAGCAGCAGCATTTATATTAAAACAGATGTTTTGGTACTTCAGAGCATTTAGGTGTCTGAATAAAATGTCAAGGAGGAAAGACAGCAATCGTCCTAGAGAGACAGTTATTGTCTCCTCTCAATCTGGGCTTACAAGGTCATTTCCAAACTATTTAGAGTCCATCATTCTACAGTAAAAGAGATTATTCAAGACAGCTGCCAATCTTCTGAGGAGTGGACGTGCCAGCAAGTTCAGCCCAAGGTCAGACAGCAACGTTCAGAGAAACAGACAAAAACCCGGAGACCTTCATCTCAGGCTCTTCAGACCTCAGTTAGCATGCTAGATGTTAAAGCTCCAGATGGCACGATTAGAAAACGATTTAACATGCATGCAGGAGAAAAATGCTCTCAAAAAAGAACATGTCAACATATTTTAGGTTTGCAAAGCTGCATCTAAACAAACGTGACTTCCGGGAGCATGGTGGAGATGTTCAGTCATAAAACACAGCAACACGTTTGGGGAGAACCAAATATTTCACATCAGCTCAAACAACTCATCCCAACTGTCCAGCATGGTGGTGAGAGGATGTTTTGGGATTTTGCTTTTGCAGCTACAAGATCAAGACACCTTGAAGTCGTTTAGTGGAGCATGAATTCGAATATCCAAATATTTTTGAGTAATAAGTGAGGAAATCTGTCCAACTGCTAAAGCTCGAGTCTTTCACAGGTCCAGTCAAAGCCTAAACCTCAACCTGATTAAAATGTTACGGGGATCTTAAAGCTGTGCAGAAATTAAAAAATCTGGATGCAAAGAAAAAACACTGTAAAGAAGAGTGGACTAAAACTCCTCTGCAGTCATGAGAGAGGCTGATAACTTCATACAAAACATGATTTCTGCTGGTTATTCCTGTTCTACAAGCTCATGATCATGACTCTTAAGATGTTTTAAGTTTTTCACACCTTGATTTTCTAAAATCTTTCCCATGATTATAAGTAAACATACTGATTTAGTTAAACACAGTTTCAGTTTGTGAAAAATGTTACAAGTACAGAATTATTTTAAGTTTCTGCCCAATCTTATATCAGCTGCTCTGATAAAAGTTATTTTCATTCATTAGTCACTCATGATCTCAATCCATTATACACCAACACCCACATATTCTGTCTCGGTGACTAATGCATTTCTAAGAAGCCACTGATGGTGCTGCTGTACACCCAAACTGGGAGACAGGGGGAGGCTCACATGACTAACCCCTCCGCTGTATCACGGCTATTTTTATAGATGCGATCACCGCTATGTTTCTGACATTTCACATGTATCTGCCTGATATTTGCTGACCTTTTAGTCACTGACAGCTGCGTGTTAATAAAGAGCTGGTGTTTGCATGGATGGAGCGCTCTGCCACACACACATGCACAGCTACCAAACACAACCACGCACAGGGAACACACACCTCGGTATGAGGAGAGCTGACAGGAAGGAAGAACTCCAGCAGTGGCACAGGTTATCAGCAAGTGTCGTTAAAACTTCAGACAATGGCTCACGCTTCCTGTATTTGTAGATGAGTGTCTGGATGTGTGCAGTTATAAGGGGTGGGGGGATTGATTTAGTAGTGTTGTGTGGCATTCAGCGCCTACTAGCTAAAGCTTAATTAGGGGGAAGGAAGAACTGGATATCACATCAGAAAACAATCATCTGTTGATGCTCTACTTGTCTGGAAACAAAGATGTGGATTACTAAGAGAGGTTGTTATATCCTTTGTTCAACCAACTGACTGTATTTGAAAACACATTATTATCTAACCTTTATCTAACCAGGAAAAGCACAGCGTCTGAGATTGAGCCTCTGTTAGCTGCACTTACAGTACAGTATAATAAGGATCATTAAATCTAGGGGACAGAAAAATATCTTGAATATTCATTATCAGTCATTTCGGGTCAAACCGAAAATTACATCCAGATGTTTCTGCTTCTAAATGATTTATAACTTCCTTCATTTTGCTTAATGTGGTGACATCTCCCTCAGATTCAACAGTTTTCATGCAGAATGTGCAGCATAATTTAAGGCTCATTTTTCCACTTCAGTACTGGTTTTCAGTTTGGTTTAAAGAAAAGGTCATAGGAGTAAAGACAAGTTTTCTTTTCTTTTTGAGTGATATAGGTCTGGAGATATGGTGCAGACAGACCAAGAGTACCTTTGTATATACAAATCTACTAGTGCTTGAGTTTGTGTGAGGTCAAAGCACACGATGAACAATGGTGAGGATAAGTTTTAAGGTTTGTAATAAACCTCAGTGCTCTGTGGAAGGCTGGAAACTTAAATCAACAATAAATTTGATTAAAAAAAACACAACAAAAAACAAATGTACAATAATAAATATCCTGAAGCTAAAATCCATTTGAAATATAATTTAATGTTACTTCTAAAACCTGTAACTTATTTCAGTGTCACATTTGTGTCATAAATCAACATTATACAATTTTAAGACTACATTGATAGAATTTTATAATGAATAAAAACATTTTTTAAAAATCAAATTTAAAGAAACTTTTCAAAAACAGAGTTTCAATAATATCGGGAGGAAAAATATGTGATGAAATATGACAAAAGAATGCACCATAAGTAAAGTAATTACACAAGACACTAAAAATACTGAGAAGACAAAAAAAGAGAAAAGCCCCTAAAACAAAATATAAGCAAAACAAGCAGAAAAACAAAAACAAGAAGAAAAATCTGATATTGATACAAAACAGAGATGATTAACAAGTTGCCTTGTGATCGTTATATATTTGATATAGAGGGAATTAATCGTTTAATATGGTGGAATAAAAAAAAGTCCTATCGTCAACATGCGATGACGTAATCCGTCTTTCTATCCAACGTGCCTGCTGTTAACCCTACACACGTTTATAAACGCAACGTCATGAATCACGTTCGTTGGACACGAAACAGTTAATAGCTTGCGCGTTCTCGGACATACCGCGAGAGCGCGCAGAGGTGCAACGCGAAGCAGAAACAGATCAGACAGCAGGTCGGCCGATGAGCAGAGAGACGGACCGCACAAAGTACTGGCAGTAAAGCGGAGGACCTGAACCCTTGGTTTCTGTGGCGGCGGTTTCTTTTCCTGTGGACTATCGTTACGGGACGTTTTATCCAACGGTACAGCAACGCGGAGGGGGTCAGAAAGACTGTCCACAATGTCGGGGAGCAGGGAGGAGGAGAGGAGGAAACTGGCCGACATCATCAACCACTGGAACGCCAACCGGCTCGACCTGTTCGAGATCAGCCGGCCCACAGAGGTAGAGACCTGCACGGAGTGGCAGAAGAGGCCGCAGCCTCGCTTGGGTGAAATAAAGCTGCCACTGCCACATTCTTGGGTTGGAAATGTTGAAAGTCAGGTTTTGTTGTGGGCAGCGTGGTTACTCGGTGGTAAGCCCCCCTGTACGCGACTGGAGCGAGTGACTGAATGCCAAACTCCATTGAAAAAAAGCGTGATTCACTATGTAGTAGTATACACGCATTGATCATAATGAGCCCTTTTTCAGATTAAGTTCATTTTTGGGCTGTCATGATAAATAATCCAGAGAATTAATTGATTCTTCTTAATTCAGAATTTTGTGCCATTATTAAAAGAAACATGTATGGCCAGCACAGCTAGCTGCTAGCTACCGCCCACAACAGTGTATTTGAGAAGTAGCTAACAGTAACGATTCTCAAAGTTGACACATTTGGCCCGTGAGCATAATAAATTTGGCGAAATTATACATAATTTAAGTACTTCAGTTATTATTTTAATGTATGTTGTTGAAAATGCGTATACGTGCGATATGAAAGGTAGCACTGATTTGTCAGATTTTTGATTAGCTAGCTTGTTAGCGTCCTCATAATTGTTACATGTAAGGAACAAAATGGCATGTAAATTATTGCCAAGCACAACACTCATCTCTGGTATTTAGCTGAGAAGCCAAACTTATATTACATGTAGCTATGCCAGTGTTGGCTGCGTGTGTTGCGTGTAGCGGACATGCAGCAGAGACTGCGATAGCTAACACGGTGATGTTGTTTGATACGTTGAGCAAATAGATAAAAGCTTAAAGTATTAGCAGCTAGCTGGGTGTAAATGCTTACACTTGGGGTAGGCAATTTGAGCACAAATGCTTGTAGCCCACAAGCAATAACACTCCCTGTCAGTGCGTTAACTGGCCATGTCATGTCGTCCTGCAATGTCCTTACACTACAGTAGTTAGCTTGCTGCTTGTGTTACCAACAATTGTTTGACTCTGCAACATATTTAGGAGCAGTTCTGTAGATACCAGTACTGCCTATCTGGACTTAGGTAGTGGGTGTTTACTAATGACTCCACAGGATATGAAACTCCTTGTTGCAGGATTGAGCTAGCTAGCTTCTATAGATAAGGGCTTGATGATTTATTTAATCCCAGTTGGTCAACATCCATGTAACCCTTCCTTTGACTGTTACATCTCACGCCTAAGTAGTTTTGATTTAAGGCTGTGTTTGTGTTAACAGCAGTTTTTAGGCGGGCAGCCCACCCCCACCTTGTCTTGGATGAGGGTGTAAGGGGGGTTATAGGGTCCCCTTGCTTCTTGAGCCGATTAATTTATCAGTCTTGAAGCTGGCCAGCCGTTTGCCAGAGTTTTGTACTGCACATACACACACACACACACAATCTCCTCCTCCTGTGAGGACTGATTAACCCTGTCCACAAGTCCTCTCGGCTGTATTTCTCACACGGTGCAAGGAGAATTGCCTCAGGGTTGCTGCCGAAGCATGCTCAGCGTCTAGTCCAGTGGAACATGATTAAATGTAAGCAGATGCATGGCTGTCCTTGCTACACCACACCCTGCTGTCCATATGTCAGCTGGTGGAGCCCCCTAGCGCACAAGTGTCCTTCAAATTGGTCTAGACTGCTTCTGTGTATGAAATGTGCCATGCTAAGGAAATTTCCAGCAAGATTGACACCCAGGTTACAATTGATATCCCACACATAATCAGAATATATAACAATTAATGCTAAATTTTTAAATTTCACATCAACCTGCCACTGAGAGCAGTGAGATCATTTGTGTGATTAGATTAGCCATGGATGGCTGATTAGTCTGGACCAAAGGTTCTCAAACTTTAATCTTGCAAACCCAAACTGAATAAGCCCTGCTGTGGGACTTATGGTGGGCTCATTATAACGTAACAGGTACTCTAGTCACAAGGGGACTCGCAGTAGGCTGAAAATGTGGAGCTTATTTCTACAGATTTAATGAACACTCAGCCTGAAAGATGCAGCACAATAGTTTGAGCATTGTTCAGATGCAATTACAGCAACCGTTTGTTTTGTTTGGATAAAAAAGATCATGGGGAAATTTTAGTTTGTTTTGTTTAGGCTGTGTAGGCCACGTTCAGTTGTTTGGGATAAGCGTTTATGCAGTGGACAGAGATGATGTGAAGATCTGACTGGCTGAAGGAGGAATCCTCTCAAATTCACTTGCATTAATTTTTACTGCTGTTGCAAACAGACTCTACATGGCCCATCTTTTTAATTATGATATTCATTTAGGGCTTTGACATGGCTGGACATTGAGGCAGTCTTGTTAACATTCAGTCCAATTCTATTAAGTGTATGTCAGCTGTATGTAATTCTTCTGACTTTAAACTCTGCATAGCATTAGATTGTTGACTCATAGCAAACAAAATGGTACTCTTGAGCAGAGTAGAAAAATGTCAAGTTGTATACTATATTTGTGCTTATTTGTATTCCTTTCCATTACAACGATAAGAAAGTAAAGATTGTTCCAGGTATCAGTCAAGTGCTTGCAGTGAGTTTGGGAGTTTTTAAAGTGAGTTTTGGCTGCTAAACCCTATTTTTTATTTTGATTAAACTATGCATAAATGAATTGTATTTCTTTATTCTTTGTTCCTCTGTGAGAAATGGCTGACAATGTCCATAATCAGATATCCACAGAGGCTTATGCAGTAACAGACACTTCTTTTGATGATGGACACGTTATCAGGCATCATACTACATGTAAAGACTTTTACCTCATGGCCTGAAATTATTTTTCAGGGGGTGGAAATTCCCTCGTTTAGTGCTTCACAAAGTGTGTAATTATACACTTTGGGGGGCATATTCCCAGTGGGCTTCACTACAGGTCTTGCAGTGTCCTACCACTTGTACTTCAGATTAATATGAAGCATTAATTTTGTCTCTCTCTCCTTTCCTAGTTGCCATCTTAGATAGCTCTCTTGTTCTGTCTCCGTTCTCTTTATTTGCTCACAGATCATCAGCCTTTGCCAGCTTGGTCTAAAAAAGGTATATATGGCGTTAATTTGTTGATTCTTTGAGCTGCATCAGTGTCGTAAGTGTATTTGGTGGTTCTTTCTTCCATTCTCTGTTCTGTGCTCTGTCTTCTCTACATAGAGCGCATTCAGAAAGCATAGTCCGCGAGTCTCGGTCCTTTTGGGGACTCGGTTCGATAGGGGGTGGGGGTGGTCTTCCAGACCGAGATCGCGTTCACGTTGCACGATTGCCAAACGGGCCAAAAATGAGAATCTCAGGTGGCGCTGCTTTTGGATTCACCGTAGGCGAGGACAAGACGCACGTACAAGAAGGTTCTCACAACTTCTGTTCCCTCCTCAAAGCGACATTTTTTTGTATGAGAAGCTGGGAAATGCTTTCATCAGATCAAATATCGATTAAAGCTTTTACTTCCTTGTAACGCCACGTCTGACCAGGAGCCATCTTTATAGGTACTGCAGTCCCACACGTGTTTGTTGTCGTAGCGTTTACCTACATTGTCCAACGTTTGATCCACAATGCCAGTGCAATTATTAGTCCATTTCCTGTCTTTGGTTCACTTGAATCGGTCCGCGACCTGCGTTTGCAGGTGGACTGAGTCCGCTTGTTTGTTCCAGATCAGAGTCTGGTTGTGCATTCACAACTCCCCTAAACGAAGTGGACTTTCCAAGCAAACACTCTGATTCGAATCAAAAAAGCTTTGTGAATGCGCCCTTAGTTCACAGCTGAAAGAAAGCACCTATGTGCCCAAAATCAGCTTCTCTGGATGTCAAATTCAGATTTTTAATATGGCATATGTAAAAACTTTTTTTATGCATTAATATGTTAAAAAGTAAAATGTATTATGTATAATTTTAAAAAATTATATAATTTTATTGATATATTTATTTGTGGTCGGCCTCACGTTATGTTTTTACAGCTGCTGTATAAGAAATGGCATCTGAGAGGCCACGTAAAGCCAATGTTTTGTCTTGTTGGCTGGTTACAGTACTGTTTAACTTACTGGCGGGAAATCTGGCAGCAGTGTTTGGTTTGCCAGTGCAGATGATGCTCTAACAGCAGAGGGAGCTGAGAGAAGGAAGCGTGTGCTGAATCTGTAGCACAAGTCTTCAACGTTTTAGTTTTGTAGCTCCGATGCACGTTTACTGCACACGACAACAGATCACTGTATGTGGGAATTTCTCTCATTTATGTATATATAATATAAAAAATCAATCAAAATGTTATTTATGAAGCGCTTTTATAAACAAAACTGCGATTCAAAGCTCTTTAAAACCTTTCCGGCTCAGCCAACCCTTGGGTCCCCTATATATCAGTGGTCATGTAAAACATGCATGCACACTCACCTACATTTGCAACACATGTCAGCAACCCAACAATCCCCATCCTCAACTTCGATAAATCAAAGTACGAGACTAAGTGCAGATGCACAAGATGAGGAAAGCCCATTTAAAGGATCTGTCTGCACCGGGGGCAGCATACAAGTTGAAACCGCAGAGGCACAGAAGCGAGTACCTAGGTTTGCGGGAAGAGATGATATACCCGCAGTCCTACTGTAAATTTCAGACCCTGTTACATGGATGCTCAGCAACCACCATGTTTTGGTTGGTTGTGTGGGGGTGCAGATGGAGACATCTTCTTAATGCTGAGCTCTGAATAATGGAAAGCATCAGGTTTAAACTCGTTATCCAGCTCATTTAAAGGAGCCCTATCATGAAAAATGGACTTTTAAGAGCTTTTCAGCATGTTACTGTGTTATTTCCTCATAAAAACTTCATTTAAGTCGTTTTTTCTTCATTTGTGCATATTTAAGTAATATATATGAATATTCAGGCCAATCTGTAGCTTCCTTAACATAACTGACTTACTCCGGTATACGCAACGAGGAGGCCCCAATCACGAAGCGACAAACACGCATGCGCAGCATCGTAGCAAGACGCCCCCCTTTTGAACAGAAACTCAAAGAGAATCCTAACCTATACACACTCTCTGAGGAAGAAACTAACAGCCTGCAGGAAGATTTCCTCAGAAACAAACAGCCATCAACTAAAAGACGTTTGCACCAGAGTTCAGGAGAATTTTTTTTTTTTTTTTTTTTAAGCTCTAGAGGGACGGCAAGTTGGGAAAAATGTGGTTGCGTTCAGCGTGGGCGTTTATTTGTTGTACTGGACGAATAGACTTGCCAGAAGTGGTTGGATTATAACTTCAGGAGCAGAAAAAAAACCTCAACTTTGTGTGTGAACTTCACTCCTGACAACTTCATGAATCTCAGGCAGTAAAGTGTTTTCTTCTCGGGGATTACTTCTGAAACCTGACGCAGTTCCTACTATAAAAACGCGTATGGACAGACAACAGCACTGGTGAGTGAAAAAGTCTCTCAGCTCAATGCTAACTGTTAGCCTATGATTTGTTCGCTAATTTACTTACTTGTCAGGGGTCTCTGTGGTACTTCTGTGGTACTGCGTGTACGTCAAACTCCATATCAGACTGGGTCGAGCGCATACAGCTCCATAACAGGCTGCTCCATTTTATCCCGTCGATCGGAGTCCGATTATCCATCAATGTTTACAAATAACATCCATGTGAGCTGCCGGTGCTACAAACAATTCTGTGACCCTTCAGAATCAGTGTCTCTTCCAGGTCAACGTCATGAAATGGGCGTAAAACATGTTCCAATTGGTCGAGAGCTCCGTGGTTTAGGACAGTCAGCCATCTTACTTCCGTGTTGGAAATTAGACGCATAGAAAAACTAATATTTAACACCAAATTAGTTTCTATAGTGGCGATGGGAACATATTTAGCTTATAAATGCCTGTATTTGACTTTTGGATGTTTGAAAAAGCATGATACAGCTCCTTTAAAAAAAAAAAAAAAGTTCTGTTTGGGAAGATGGGCTTAATCATTTTCGGGTATGGGAATTCTAACACTATTTCTGACTTTTGTAGGTTCGATCAGTCTGAAAAGTGTTGTCGTTTAGACTGAGGTCACCTGCCATAATGTTCCCTACTGTTTTATCAAGACCGATGGGTGATGCATCAAATGCATGAGTTATAGGATGGTGAGGTTGGAGTTTTCTTGCTGCGTGTCAAACGTGTTAGTGTTGGACTGCAAACGGGTCATGTTAAACAACAGTGCTGGACTTGTGCTTGGTTTTTGTGGCTTTCTTCACTCACATTCTCCTGTTTCTGCTCAGCTTCCTGCCTCAGTCTGCTGAGGGGTCGTTGGATATTTTTTATCTTTTAAATATTTTTTCCCCTTTTGGATTTTCTTGGTGGTTAGAGACCAGCTTTTAGGTGCGTTACCGTCAGCTTATGGAATGGAGGGATGAGGTGTGTGCTGAGGGATAATCAGCTAGTTCTATACATGAATCACCTGAAAATGTCTCCTGCTTATTGCCAGGATCGATGTATATTTGATTGCAATCAGATTGTGCCATTTTTTTTTCTTACTCGCCTGACCCAACTTGTTGCTGTGATAACTGGCTTTTCACTTGCAAAAAATCTTACTTGCACTTTTAGTTAACAACTTATTGGGAAAAAAAAATAACAGAGAAACTTGTCTTTTTCTAGCTCCACTATCTTCACTGCTTCTGTTTATTTGCCCTAGATATTTTTGTATCAGACTGAGTTTGTAACAGTAAATGCTTCAGAGAG
Source organism: Atherinomorus stipes (assembly GCA_023101725.1). Taxonomy (NCBI): domain Eukaryota; kingdom Metazoa; phylum Chordata; class Actinopteri; order Atheriniformes; family Atherinidae; genus Atherinomorus; species Atherinomorus stipes. The sequence goes on from JALJCO010004199.1 coordinate 209,253, forward strand.
TATTCAGCAGTTTTCCTCCATTTGTTTGGCTCAGATGCTCCACCTGAGAAAATTTAGAGGAAAACCCCAGAGCATGTCAAAGTAAGCACTCCTATGTTGATGTGCCTATCTGTTAATGTGGCTACATGCAGTTCAGATGTATCCTATGTTGAAGGTGATGGGTAAATATTATTAAGGCCCAGTCATAATTCCTCCCAATCTTTTCCCTCTGTTTTGAAGAATTTGTTACTCTTTTTGTTAATCAAGGGGAGAAATTGGCATTCGACCCTCCATCAGACTTAGCAAGACTTCTGTTACGACTTTTGCAGATAATTGACCTGCATAATCATTCAGGCGTGAACATGTTCAATTGCTGTCGGATTAATGCGAAGAAATGCAATTCTGAAACAAGCTTTACTTTTTTACCTGCAACAGATTTTGACACTTAAAAATTGTATTACCTGCTCTTTCTGAACCAAAGTGGTTTGTAAGCACATAGTCCACTGGAATCCTGGTCTCAGTTTGGAAAGCTGTCCAAAACAGGAAAGGTTATTTTCCCCAAATACAACTTTTAGGAATCAAGTTTCAGAAATAAGAAAAATAAAGTTTTGATTAATTTTAGAAATGCCTCAGGTTCTTCATATATTTGTTGTAAATGTCACTCCTACATGACATAAAGCTATGCCATGAACAAAGATGTTTGAGGCACATCTTTTTTAAATTAACCAAATAATGTGCAGGACAAACAGACTTTGCATTTAGTGCAAATGATAAAGCAGATGACACATTTACTTTTAGGATTTAGTCACTGTGCAGTCAGGCAGTTTGCATCCAGCAGGACAATGAGCATAAGCATGTGGCAGTGACAGTCTTGTAATTAGCAGGTAGTGCTCTTAATGCTTGTAATTATATGTAATAATGCCAGTGAGGTGGATCAGAGTTTAAAGTTGCATTTAGACAGCTTGTAAGGTCACTTTCTGTCGTTTTCCTGTCATGAGTGTTGATTCATGTAAATCAGATTGTATCCATCAGGAAATGCTTGTTGAGGTGCGACTGAGTTCAATACATCAACCAGCGCTGCCTTATTTATGTGATAACATAATATCATGTGACCGTTTTAAAGCTCCCCACTTGTTCCGAGTGCTTAGTGAAAGAATTTTTTCCTCTTTTCTCTGGACAGCCATTGCATGCCACTTTGTAGATTACTTGCTTGGAGCATCCCATAGCCAAGCGTATACAGCAGCTTAAAAACAGCAAGCGTATTAGATCTAAATTTAAGATGTTTAAAAGAAAATACGTGCTTTAAATAGAATTTAGAGTTAGCTTTCAGCTGAACTAGAAAATAAAGTAAATCTTATCTTATATTACATCCTTTTACTTCAATTTGGCCTCAGTTCGCTTGACTCGGGAAACATTTCCTCATTGAAGACTAAGCAGAAGTAATGCACTGCAGAAATATTTTTAACATTTTATTTTTTGTAAGTTAAAGAGAAGATTTCATCTTGATGTGTGCTGTAGTAGCTCACCTAGATTTGAGACTTCCATTAGTTGCACATGCACTGGTTTTGTCGTTTTGTGAAATTGATCTGGGTGTTCTGGTTGTCATGTGATAGCCTCTAACCTGGTCCTGTAATGTCCTCAGTATGTGTCGCTGCACAACATGAAATAACTCTTAAACTGAATGTCAGCTCTGCTTGTGATTAGTTTGCTGTGACACAATAAAATTCCCACTTGCAGGTGCAGCAGTATAAGAGATTATGTAACCTTCCATCATATGACTTCTGATTATCTGAAGGGATCTAAAAGAGAGTTTCTCACACATTTGAGCCTAGATTAAGAGACGGTTTTAATAATTACAGGCATGAGTTTGAATAAAAATTCAGGAATGCTGCTTTGATGGTGTCCAGATTGGAAAGATGCCCAATTAAAAAATATAATCAGTATGTTTGCTCCAAATAAATTTGTTCACTCTGCTGTGTTATATGATGGGACATGCGCAGAGTTCAGTCTGGAAAGCGGTAAGGGTGGAGAAACTTTGGGGGGACTAAAGGATGCAGATTTATGGCAGGAATGACCGCATATCTGGTGATTGATTTCCGCTCAGTGTGAGACTTTAGCATCATAGTTGTGCAGCAGTCTGCTCCCATATCTCCTCACACAGAAATAATAGCACAGCAGGATGAAGGCTGATGAAAGTATTTATTTGAAGTCATTGAGGCTTCCTGTATTTGACAGATATTTCTCTTAACTTTAGTCACATGTTTGACCACAAAAACAAACTTTCACAAATTGGTTTGTGGCTTAAAAAAGTTGGTTTAACTGTTTTCTTACAGCACAAGAATTTGAGGTTAAAGCGAGTTACTATCAGGAAGCTCAAAGCTCGTATCCACCTTCTTTCCCTGGGAAGTGAAATGTAACGTGTTAACAGACTCGCCATGACATCAGTAGCCACTCCCTCCCTTTCCCTGCTGAACAGGAAGCAGGAAACCCAACAGGAAGTGTATGCTTTGTGGAGATAGTGTGTTTCCTGCCCTCTGGAAAGGCTGTGGTGTTTGCAGAGGAATGAATGATCAGATTTTTCTTTTACTTTACCCCCTTATTTGCAGATTCAGTGTCCAGAGTAACTTATTCCATCATTATTGCTGACTTTCTATTTGCTGAAAAACCCATGTTAATTTGTTACAGATAATAGTTTGTTCCAAACTGCAGATTGATTTTTCTTATTGGACATTCAGGAGGACTCACACTCTAATATACCTTATATACATGTTTTACCTTTTGAGCAATTGAGCTTTCTCTTTTGCCTTTGAAATTGGTCCAAAACCCCCTCATTAACATCAGTTTTTTAGTGCTTTGGGAAGATGTTAAACTAGCATTTAGTTGTGCATCAAATGCACTTTAGTTGTGGGTATTTGTTGACTCTGGTCTGATATACAAACACCTGAGAGCATGTGCTTGTTTCATTAAAGCATCCTCAGACAAAGTAGTAGATTATGTCTAATCTACTAAGTCTACTTTAAATTATTAATTGTGTGATGTCATGTTGGCTAAAACGTAATTTTTGACCCTGCATTTGTATACGCTGGGGAAAAAAATGGCAAAGAAAATTACTTTACAGTTGGTTTGTACAGATTTTATTACAGAAAAAAGATGCAACAGTTGCTTTTTCAAAATGTATTGTAGGTGGAATTAACCAATTAAGATATGATAGAGCATATATGACGATGGAGTTTTACAGGACTTGTGTTCAGGGAAGCCTCCGGTTTGTCACCCATCAGAGATCTCATATTCTGGTCCTCGAGGGCCACAGTCCTGCAGGTTTTATGTCTCCCTGCTCCAACATACCTGATTCAAATTAAATGGAACAGCTTGTTATTAGGTTTGAATGACCCATTAATTTGAGTTGTGTTAAAAGAGGGACGGTCCTTGTGGGTTTGGGATCCCTGTTTTACACTGCCAGGTCTTAAATGGTGTTAAAGAAACTAGTTGTTACTCTTTTTTTTATTTTTTTTTTTTATTCTCTTGCACTGAATATAGTTAGCGGTATATTCTTGACAACATTTTCCCCCAAATAAAAGGTATTGAAATGTAAAGATTAAAATGAGTTAACCGTCTTACTACCTCACTTTGACTTGAAGGTCAGTTTTAGGTTGTTAGATACCTGTTTCCAGTTAGACTGATGGCACACAGAGTGTGTTTGGCTGCTGCTCAGCGGAGGCCTGCTTAACAGACCTGCTAGCCTCAGCTACAATGACAGCACCATGAGGTCACACACATGCAGTTGCTGACCGCTGTGTACATTTATCTCCGTTTGCATTGTTGTTCTGTCTGTTCGTGGGCCGCACCCTCCCTCTGTCTGTCTCTCCCTCATCATGTCATGTGCCTGCGAGCTGGCTGCGTCACCATGGTTACATTGAAGCTGTGATGAGTGCAAGCTACAGGAGCTGAAAAGAGGCCTCTCACTCTCACATACCCTGTTGTTGACAGGCTTTTATAAGAACAAGACAACACATGCATTAAGGATGTTGTGATTGAAGGCATTCTTGGTACTTAGCTAAAGTGGCCATTAGCATTAGTTTGCCAACAGAGTGGATTCATTAATGTGATCAGTTTGGTTTAGTTGGACAAACAGATGGGTTTGTTGAATCTGTCTGCTTGTTGTAGTTTTTATAGATGCAAGAAGATGGACACACAGACCCGTGGTAGGAATGCATGTGATGATGGCTGTACCAATGAAGAGGTTTGCAATCCAGGAACCTGATTTTAATTCAGGATGTTTTTGTTTTTGTTTGTCATACTCTCAGTTGCATGTCTGAGCATTTTTCCTGTGGAGCAGAATCAAAGCCTCTGCAGTTGGAGAATATTGTTAAAATGTGCTGTAATTGGTTGCAACCTTTTCCACTTGCAGCTCTAAAAGTCCACATTCTGTTTTTGTCATTCATTTAATTACATATATCGTCATTTTGCTATTTTAGAGTAAAGAACAGTTGGATGTTTTCTTTCCACGTTAATTTGGCCTTTGGTTTTAATTCCAGCTGCGTTTTAAATGTACTTTTCTATTTTTTTCCCCAACAGCTACAGTACCAAAGCAGTAGTCTCCACTGCTCCTCCAAACACCCTGCAGCCCTGAGATAATCCTGCCTCTGCATGCGTCTGATTCCACGTACTTGTGCTCATCAGCACAATGAAGCTGTAAATGTGCCTTATGTCACATTTCATGGCCAACTTCTGTAGGTGCATGTATGAGAGCAATCAAAGCAAAGCAGTTTGTTATGATGCAGGGCAAAAGATCACGACCGCAAGTCTTCCAACCTGTCCAGTAGAGTTATTGCCCATTTCTCGAACTTGCACATAAATACACAGACAGACTAACATGATTTGATGAGTAACCTTGCAGCTTGCCGCCCTGCTCACCAGTGCTGAAGTTAGCCACACGAAAACATCTTCATGTTTCTCACTGCTTGGGCGTGTTGTGGTTTAAACATTAGCTTGTAGGTTGTCACAGTCACTTTGTCTGTACCAGTGCTGCGGTGCACTTTGTTCCCACTGTGTGACGGCCTGTGGGAAAGTGATGCTGCTCTGTTCTTTATTTAAACATCTCAGAAAATTCGATTACAGGTACAGTGTTGTACCTTTGACTGTTAATTTAATTTATACAGTTGAAAGTACATCTTTGCCACAAAATTCCCTTTTTAACTCAGTTTTTTGTTTGCCAATTGAAACCTTTTGAGTGAAAAAATCATCATTACTGGTTTTGCGGAAGAAAATGCTTCAGAAAAGTAAAAAAACAAACAGCAAGGAATGTTTTCATCAGCATTTTTCCAATGATGTTGGCATCTCGTGTCCAGCTACATAGCTCCTGTATTAGCTGTAATTAATGCAGCTGGTCTGGGTCTTTTGGCTGCTGCATATTAAATAGAGTGATGGGGTCACGTTGGACAGTAAGGACATTTATCATCTAGCCCTTTTCACACCGCCTGCTCAACGCAGGACTAATGTGCCTCTATTGAACCAGCATAGTGGAGCACAGCACTGTTACAAACAACACTGTCCAGGCTCAGCTGACTCTGCAGTGCTGGCTTGCTTTGTGAATGCACAGAAAATGACTTTTCATCATTTTCAGCATACTTGAAAGTCCAGTCCAGCCTCCTGCTAAACACTTGTTTTTATTAAATCACTGATTAAACATTCTAATCAAGATGTATTATTCCTTAGTTGATGTAAATACTGATTGGGTTTCTGTTTAAAGATTTAGAAATATTTTTCATTATTAGATCCTTGACATCCTGCTGGCATCAGCTGTCTTCATGCAATTTTGCTGTTACTTATATTCCTGCAGATTACTGTTGCATCATTTCCAGAAAGTTGGAAGCTGCATTTAATCCCCTCCTCATTCTTTCTTATAAGTCCAGTTTGCATGTAAAGATTCTTGAAGTAGTGGTTTGAAAATAAAGTCAGCATCCAAGCTTAATGGAAAGTCTAAGTTCCACATTAATTGACACCTCACTTGGGAACACAGCAGTTTCTGCGCTATGTTCACGGGCTGCAATAACTGGCAAAAATCTAATGCATGACAAAGCCAATAAAATTGTGAAGAGGTTGATGTGCTGTGCACTTGTGTAAATTTCAATGTTCAGTAAGAAAAATCTTGCATAAAGCAAAATGCCTGCAGCAAATCCTGTGTGCATCCTGCATCCACTTATTGGTAAAAAGTATACATTTTGCACAGGACATACTTTTATTTCCCCTCATCTGAACTTTTTAATCTGAACACAAAGAGAGATGTGCCATCATCAACATGGTGATTTCTGGGTGAGGAAATGTTGGAGCGAAAGTGGCATTTCTGTGGTCCACTTGGAATAAAACATTGTTTTCAGCTATTCTTATGGAAGTTGGACCAGGATGTAAGATATCAAGGACCACAGTCACACTGCAGGTCCTTGCTTATGTTTTTTCTTGGTTCTTCACATTATGTTTTTGACGTGACTGCCTTTATACTCCAGTGTGAATGGTTCACAGTCCTGAAGTGACCCGCATGCATACAAGACGACACACAGCGTGCTGTGTTTTAAGCATCCTCCTCTTCCCATGCAGAATTGTGACTTCTGTCTCACCTTAATGACATAAAACTCTGGATGAGATGGATACTTTGAACATGCTTTGTATCAAATTTAGTACCACATATGAAAGTGGCCTGGGTTTGAAAAAAATCAGATTTGTGCTGTTAAGGGTAGCATATCTGAAAAAAAAAAAAAAGAGCGTGTTTTCTTTTCAGTTTCTTACAAATGTAGACATGTGCATGCAGTTTTTCACACACATACAAACACAGGCACACAAAGATAATAGAAAAAAAAAATCTTTTCTTTATCTTAAAACATCTTTTAAAGATTTTTGTCTGAGCAAGTAGATTTATTTAAAATGGTGAGAGGGATGGCGGGTAAACATGGATCATATGGCCATGATACGGCACTCAAACCTGCGTCATCTCCTGCACATGAGGTGCCCACTCAACCACTTGAACTTCATCCTCATTCAGTAATGGATGATAAAATAGTCTTTTCTAGTGATGTATCTTTCCTCTCTTTTTGCAGAGTTTAAGTGTGAAGTCATCCTGGTTGCTTCGACTTACAGTCTGCAGTTTTTATTTACACATTTTGTTTAGTTTGCAAAATACATGCCATAATTGATTCTTACTTTAATTCACTGGTTCTTTGAGCTTTAAATTACACTCGGTCCATCTTGCAGAATCTCTGCTCCACTTTGGAGGCAGTTAATTTTCTGTAATGGGCCTTCAAAGTGTGATCAATATATGTTAAAGTGCTCCCTAAAGAAGCCTCCCTAAGCAGTCCAGAATAACACATCAGCACGGTCTCTGGGCGTATCTGTGGGTTTGAGTTTGAGGAGCCAATTGGGTAATATGCCATAGTTTTTAAGGGTCCTACCGGTCATGGAATTACTGGAATGCAAATGGAGTTTTGAGGGGAGAATTCCAGACAAGGAAGGTCAGGTAACTTGATAGATTCCCAGTGGAAGTTGAGGAATGTAAAATTCTTACTGAAAAACAAAAGGAAAAGAAGATGAAGTCTTTTGGGAAAGTCATGGAATATACATTTTTGGCCACATCAGGGGTTTGTCTCCCTGGAATTTGTCAGGAAGCACCTGTGGTTCATAATCCTGCTCTCTTTTTCCTCTGTCCCTCTGTCAAATACACATTCCTTGTCTGTGATTTGGCCTCTCTCTTATCTATCTTTTCTCTCTTTCCTCTCATTCTAAAACAAGCAGTGTATTGTGTGTGCTCAGCAGAGCAGCCCGCCCTCAAAGCTGTGTATATGTGTGTGTGTGTGTTTGTCCCAGGCAGCCTGTCAGACCATGTTAATCCCTTCAGAGGCCTGGCTCACCTCCTCCTCGCATTGCCCTCCTCCTTTTTTGTCCTCCCTTATCCCTCGTTGGTTTGCGCTGCTCTCCCAGCCACTGATATGCTCTCCCATCTGTCAGTCACATGCTGCTTGCATCCTTGCGTCCAACCCCCCCCCATCCCATTGACCTCACAGGATCAGACAGCAATCAGGCAGGCACCAATTACTACGACTGTATGGCACTACTCATGACCAGCTCCCATGGTGCATTGCAGCATATGGATGCCTAAGTTAGAGCCTCCAAGGAGGGAAAACAAGGAAGGGCCATCCTTGTTAAAACCAATCTTTGCCACAAGTTGGCAGATTTCTGGCAGACTGAGGGCGGTAGTCAAAGAGCTGCAAATGAACCACAGAATTTTGTGTTGACACCAAAAAGACAAAAAAAAAAAAAAAAGAGAACTATTTTAGTTTTACTTTAATAACTGATTGCAACATCTGTGTCTGCATTGCTTCTACTCCCGTTGTCCAAAATAGCACTATAACAGAAGCACTCTTAAAGGGTGTAATGGTTCACAACAGTGTAGGACAACGGCTGCTTTTGGGTGTGATTCTTTTGGATTAGTTCAACTTAATTACCAGCTTAACAAGCCCTCCACAAGCACACACATACACACAGATTTGTAACAAAACACAAGTGACATTCCACATCTCATAAAGCGAGGACTGTAAAGTATTTTGTGGTATCTCTCTGTGTTGAAATGTTTTCTGCAAAATATCACAGCTAACTTTTGGCAGCAAATGTGCTGATATCTGCAAGAGATAAATTCACATCACTTTAAGATTTTTTTCTTTTTGTGATGCTTAGGAGACTGTCTCTGTAGGGGAGGTTGTGTTCTGTAAATGCATTAATGAAGACAGAAATGCAGAGTTAAAACAATCATATTTGACTATTTGCAGTTTCTTCTTGACTCTACATAGTGATTTGGTGACTTGTAATTAATATCTGCATTTATTTTACTGCTACTTTGCTGCTTTTTTACTCTCATTGCCGTCACTTATGCAGCTTTTAGCTGCTTTCAGTGCCTCAGTGCTTTTTCAGTGCTTTCAGTATTGACTTGCTGTTGAATGTAGCAAAGCATTTAACACCCGGGGCACTAACCAAAACAAGGCTGAAATAAAGTGTGATATGTCCAGAAACAAGAGTCTAAATAAATGCCGGGTCTCTGCCGCATGTGTTCTTTGTGTCCACATCAGCCTTCCTGCCTGCTAATACATCATTGTTATATTTGCATCTTGTTTCATTGTTTTTAAGTAGCCAATAAAAGGCAAGCACCTTACTTACAGGCTGGCATCAACTACTTTTCTAAGGCATGTTTTAAGGAAGCCCATAGTGTTTTTTTTCTTGCTTTATCTGTGATACTAGAATAATCTATCACATTAAATGTTGCATTAAGCTCAAACAAGAGGTGAAAGCATGTTTTTTTTCTGCAACCTGGCCGCTGTCCTGTCCTATATAGTTGAATTTTCCAGGCGGTGTCCCCAGCATATTATCCATTGTGTGACTATTTCAGAAGCAAACAATTTTAGACAATTGAAGATTGCAGAGTGGGGCTGTGCAACTGTTTTCAGCATGAACTGTGAAGAATTGAGATGAAATGAAGCTAGCAAAACCTATGAGAAGATGGCGGCTGGGGGACAGTAGTGGCTAGCTTTAGCACTTATCTGCTAGGACAGGGTCACGCTGAGCAGCTGTTAATTGCCACCCACTTGCAGGGGGCTAAGAGATCAAATGAGGTTTTTTTTTGTTTGTTTTTTTCCTGCATTACGTTGTTAACGGCCAGATTTAAGTTGGGGCCACTTCAGGAACTTTGTTGTGGCAACATTTTCAGTGGTTATAGCTATAGTTTTTCCTCTTAGTTTTCTTTTAATGTACTACATTAAGCTTGTAATTGACAGAAATTTGTGTGGTATTTCCTTTTTAAACAAAAGTAATGGGGCTGCTTGACAGAACTGCTCATGCACTTTGATCCATGAAGATTGCATAGCAAGCTTTGATAAATGAATTTAGATTTTTAAAAAAAAAAAAATTTGGCATTTGGCTGTTGTGCTGCCACCCCTATACTACGAGTAGTTGTGTTGCTGTTACGCGTTGCACACAGCGCTGATAGTAAGTCACAGCCAGGCAACACTTTTTGGGCTGAGCGGAGTTTGACAACAGGTAAAAAAAAAATAACGCTGTGAAATAAACGATAACTCGACATGTCTCCAGTTTCAGTTTAACTTCAGTTGTGCTGACCTAGCTTAAGTTGCTCCCTGTCTGTTGATGTTTACACTAACTGTGGTCATGCCAAACTAGCATAATGGTAGCTAGCAGCTTAAAAGCCAGTAAGTTACTGCAGAAACAAATGTAAATATAAGAGTTCAAAAGAACGTTCATCACTCCATCAGCTGCATGTTGAGACGCATTTGAAGAGTGATATAAACGCAGAGGGGAGGGGTGAAAGCTAAAATGCTGAACATTGCTGTTTGTCTCCTGCAACTGTCATGATGTCACTCTTGGTTTTACTTTGTCAGAAAATACTACAACGTGATACAGGCTGTAAACAATTCACTGTGTGTGTTGTACAAACATAAATGCCACACTTTTTGTGACCATCATATCTCAAATAAAGCTGTATCAAAGATGACGTTTGACATCTGAGAAAGGCATTTTTATTTTGGTGCATATGAGTCTTGACCTTATGGCAAAGAAATGATAATGAGTTGAGAAAATGTGATTGAATGGTTAAGGGGCTGCAGAAACAATGTGAAATTTTGAGTGCAGTGCACTCCAGTAATGCGTTCTAATAATGCATTAATGTTTTACCAGTAACTTCATTTATTATGTTTATATACAGCGTACATGCTTGGCCTAAATCTAATATAAATTCATCAGTACAACTGGTAGTTTACTAATGCATGCTCATTAGAAATTAATAAATGAGAAAAAAAAAAAAATCAACACAATCTCCCCCCAAAAAGTGTTTTTGCCACACATTCACTCCTTGTCAGCTGGTTTATATTAGACCCCCTCCACAGTGGAGCTGCACCCTGTTCTCACCCAGCCCCACCCTACTGGCGAAGAATCTGCATGGAAACACAATAACACTTTGTGGGTGTCCTCCTAATGTCAGGGACTTCCCCTTTCTCTGCTCCACCCGTCATATTTGTTGATCTTAGCTGTCCACCCTGCTCCATGAGAATGACTTTGACAGACACACACATTTATACTCACAAACACACACACACACACACACACTGTGCTGATATGTGACATTGACTACATTGCTAATGCAAGCCTCAGACTGTGTGTGCACTCAGTTGTTTGTGTGTCGATGGAAGCTCAGGGTTTTGGGTGGATATTGCTCTCAAGGAGACAAAGAAAACAAATGGATTTACTCTTTAACTTTATTTTCCTGTGTGTTGTGTGTATAGAAGGGGAGAGGTTGCAGTTTAAACTGGTGTTGCTGCTCAGCTGTTTGGGAAGCAGGCAGTGTCTGATGTAAATGTTTAATACAGAGCCTGGGTTTACCACAAAACTCAGATAGCAGCTATTTTAACCAGTCAGAGGGGAGGATTTGAAAGCTTTCTGTGATGAACTGTTGGAATGTCCTGATGCAGTAAATCCTGCACATGTGGAAATGCAGCTCAGAGCAGTGCTTCTCTTCTTTTAACTATGTTTTTGTTAAAAGCTACATGATGTCATGTGGTAATTTGGATACTTGTGGTATCATTGCAGCAGTTTCAGGATCTCTGTGACTTCCATCAAGATGTTTATAGAAGTCTGACTTCTAAGAGAAAAATGTGGGTTATATTATCATTTGGGCTTGTATGCCTCTTGTTGAGGTCTAAAGATATCCAGGTCAGGTATGAGAAGGAGGAGAAAGTGGAGCTCAGGGGTAACACAAGAAGGGGGAGAGGGAAGGACAGTTGGGTGGACAGAGGAAAGTATGCTAGACTTGCTTTCCAGCCATCCTCAAAAATGTTTTTCAGGTTGTATGAAGATTTTATGTATTTGGAGAATTTTGTTAGAAGAAACACTAACAGTTGTTGGCAAGGACAGAAGAGAATCTTCTACGAGCCTCATAAGTTTATGAACACATTGTAGTTGATCGTGCCACCCTCTTTTGTTCATCCACTTGACACCTGAGAAGTGGGCATGGTCCACCTAACAGCGCCATGGCAACATGACACCCAGCTGAGGTGGTTACCATAGAAGCGTGCATTAGCTTGTTGGTGTTGGTTTTCAATTTGCAGACGGTTACTATTGACAGGAACGTTTATCTTACAAGGCAGTGTTGTTCTGAAGTATAACTCACTAACTGTTCTCAGCAAAGAAAAATGGTAATTACCTTAATGGATTCATTTGGATCAAAGATTATCTTTAGCTGAGCAAATATATGATAAATTTATAAAATGTTCACACTGTAATTTCTATACAGATGCAGTATTTTACTAAACAAGAGCAAAGTTTGCGTGTTTTTACAGTAGGTTGATGACCTTGATTTTTCATCACATCCTGAACCCTATTGGAGGAGTTTTTACATAATTTCTTTAAGTGGTCTTCATTAATAGTTCTCCAGAATTCACAAAGACCTTCCCAAAGCTCTTCTTTGGATGTTGGCTGTTTTTTGATCTGTCAAGATGATCCAACACTGCCTCAGTAACGTGGAGAATTCATCCCTTCATCAGACATGTTGTCACTGGAGCTGCACCTATTGATTGTTTTTTCTCTAGTATCCTGGCGATGGCTTCTGGAGGCGCAGTACCTTCCCTCGAAGAATGGCATCATTATGGCATCATATGCGACGCATCAACACACAAGATTTGTGTCGCCGTATTTACATAATCAATAGGGATGCACAATATTGGAATTTTGGCCGATATCTGATATGCTGATATTTTAAAACTCATGTGGCCAATCACCAATATCTATACCGATATTAAAGCTGAAAAATAAATTTTTATTCATTCCTTGTGCAAAATTAGAAAATATTTCAACTTGTGTTATGTATAACAAGTCAAACTTAATGACAGTTGTTTATACAAAACTTATAGGATATGTGCATTTTATCCTAAAACCACTCAGATTTTCTTCTCCCTGAGGAAAAAAACCCAAATAAAGCAAAAAACACAAAACCCCCCCCCCAAAACGGGGGATATTTGGTTATTTACACAAATGACTGTGTATAAACTCTGTTCACACAGAACATCCTAAAAAAACTGTCTTTAGAAGTTTTAAAGTCTGTAAAAAAAAATAAAAAAAAAAAAGTTTTCAAGAAGTTTTTGTTTTTATTAGATTTAGAAGCAGAGGGCTGATCGGTTGAATAAGTATTGGTTAAATATCGGTGTGGTGGCTGATGTCCAATAATCAGTTTTAAGGCCGATACTGATAAGGGGCCGATTATATCGTGCATCCCTGGTAATCGATTACTAGGTTGATGCGTTGTCTTGGCCCCAGTTGCCTCTCAGTTTCAGTGCAGTTCCTGCGTCATTCAGCATACCTCAGCTTTTTCTCTGAGAATCAGAATCTGTTCCTGAAAACGTTAAACTTGTAAGTTAGAACATTTACGTCTCAGTGGGAGTTTCGATAATAAGAAAGTTTATGCTCAATAACTGAGCAAACTAATGAAAGCTGTGGTAAATCTGGTCTTTCTTTCTCCCAACAACAAAACCTGTGTTTTCCTGAGGTTTACCAGTGCCTGATGTGAGTTTGCTTCCTCTCCAAATTGGCCTCCATGCTGAGTCGCTAAATGAATCTCTGGAATTTGCACCCAGTGTGTTGTCAAAGTTTCTCTGAAGCAGTAATAAACTCGAATCCCACAGAGAAGGGAAATATGAAAACCCTTGTGGAACAAAAGGCACGGGCCATTTTCCCCAAATTCACACTCACACGATACCGATATTATCAGATGACCTCCGGTTTGAGCTAATTTTCACTGGAATGTTTATGGTCTGGATTTTCAGCATTTCTGATTCACACAGGATCGAGAACTTGGATGACCTCTGTGGTTATTAGAACTGGAAGAGGACCCCAGATGATAGTCTAGTCCCAGTATAATAGGGTTTTAAAGCCTGAATTACATTGCAGTTAATTACTTACTGAAGCTGTGGAGATGCAGTCGGTTATTAAAAAAAAAAAAAAAAAGTGCTCATAGAGATGTGCTGAATTAGCTCTGAGGTGATTCTTTTAATCTTTTATCAGTTAGTTTGTCCAACTATTTGACTCTGAATGGTAACAGTGCTTCAGTCTGTTGGTCTCTCAGAGTTTGCCACCTCTTCCTCCCCTCTGTTTCGTCCCAAAGTCACTCCAAGGCTGAGTGAGAGTGCGTTGTGGGCGGATCTGCATAATTCAGCGTCTCATCTAAAGTGTTTTTGTGTCTTTGTGTGATCATGTGTGCACACTGCATTCTTAAGAGAGTGTCTCTATTCTCTGCACGTTGGGACCTTCAGAAACGCCTGCTAAGGTAACATTCTCATGCACCCTGTTTGTGTGTGCATGCATGTGTGTAACTTCATAGCCCTGATCACAAGGTGCCATGTTTAACCAGCCCCCCTGTAAACCACTGCAGTCTGTTATTGATCTTTATTGCACATTTACACACACACCGTTCCACACAAACGCACCCTGGAGCACGTGTGACCTTTCTGACTGTTTCTGAAGTCTGTTTTCTCTCTGTCCTCTCTCTTCTTTTATAGTTACTGAGAATGAGAGCGAAAAGATCGGTAAATGGAGCAGAAGTGAATGCTTCCTCTCATTATCCAGTTAGTTTCTGACTAGCTTTAATGTTTCCATGGATGGAGACGAATAGGTTCTTTTTTTTCATGCTAATATCTTTGTAGCGCACCTGGAAATGGCCAGCATTCCACTCTATTCAGATTTACTGGTTTAGGGCCAAACTGGTGCATTGCAAGATACTTTTTCAGGTATGCTTTGCTCTGAATTTGAAGTGTACAGGCTGGGGTTGTGGTTTCCACGTCCATACACTGATTGAGTCTCTGCAGGCATGTTTATGGCTCTCTTCATGCCAGCTGTGCCAGAGCTTACCTTTTCTTGGTATGTAATCTTTTTACAGTTCATCATAGAGGTGTACACAACAGCAGTTCTCCTGAAAGGGCTCCCCTTATTTTTTTATGAATGGACGTGGGTCCAGGTGCACACATAGTCGGCAAACTCAAGTGGTAGATTTAGAAATATCAGGGCTGCCAACCACTATCGGTGGTTGGACACAGATAGAGCTGTCGGATATACATTGTTGTAGTTCTGGCCCTAATCTGCAGTCTTAGAACCTTGTCGGTTTCTGGTGGACTGGCCCTCGTTCACAGCAGTTTAACCAGAATCAAAGACTGAGGACTTTAGTCTGTGGAGGTAAACATAAACAGATGGAAGTTTGATGGCTAAGTCGTCAAGCTCTATTACTGTTTTCCAAATAAACACTTGATCCTGAAGACCAGTGTGAATTTTGTAAATGTTTAGGATGTCAGAACAAGCTTGCATTAATCTAGCCTGGCGAAATTTACAATTTGTATAGCAAACAACATAAAGCAACTGCGTTCACGATTTCCAGTCCAATTCAACTTTGTTAGCACTAAAAACGACTACAGAGGACCGAATTGTTGTAAAAAATTTAAGCATAAAACTTTAGAGCATAAAATGACATGAATTAAGACATCAGATAAAAGCAGAAAATAAAACATGGGCTGTAAAATGAATAAATAAAAGTATAAAAGTAACGTCTCATAGGAACTTAAATACAGAGGAGAAAAGGTGTTAAGATCAGACTGAGAGGAGGCAGTCTAATGTGGATTGGCAAGTTGGGTTTTACTCTAAATGAATGAATCGACCTTAGTTAGCCTATTTTAACTTTATTTTCACTGGTTGGTCTGTAATCAACCTACTGTCTTCATGTATGGAAGACCAAAGTGAGGGAAGATGGACTCCACTGTTGTGGTATTCTTTCCCCTCTTTTTGAATTGAACTTCATTGAAACATGATGCATAAACAAACACTTGTGTCAACACTGGCAACCCGTCACCATTTTGGTTTGGCGTTTGTATGGATTCAGCCTTCACACACTGATTTTGTGATGGTACATGAAGAAGAGCCAATATGAACAGTGAATCCAAACCAATTTAGTTTCAGTCTGAACATGCCAACCAATTCATAATAGGGTTCAGACACAGTACCCTGCTAGGGAAAGGGCTAAGAGGGACCTGTTGGAGTTCTGCAGACCGTTGCATATGACTGAATTTATATCACATGGACCTCGAGCGTAATCAGTCCTGGATACTGTGTATAATGCTTTTAACACAACTGTTTAATATAGCTTTAAATTGAATCAGACTTGATCTGTCTGGTGGTTCTCAGCTGTGTTTTTATAACTCTTTTATAATCTATCATCTTTAGATTCTAACATTTAAAAATCTGAGTATCAGCTGGTTCCAGTGGTTACAAGCTATCAATACTTAGAAAATAAGCATTGAAAATAAGAAAATAAGAGAGAGCAGCAGAAACTTAACTAACACATAGCAGCCATGTTGGCTCATTGTTCCTGTTTTCTTTCCACATGATCCTTGTGTTTGCTGCCCAAATATATAGACATCATATTTTTCATGATGTTTGCATCATTTGATGTGTACCATTTTTGCACATCTAATTAAAAAATGTTGCATCGTTGCAGTTTTGTGTTTGTGTCTCAGCTGAGCTGAAACCCTGGTGGTCATTGTAGAACAATGGCTGCTCTGTAATGGTCTCCAGCCTGGCTCTGTGCTTATTAACAGAGTTTTTTGCAAGCATTTGTGCCCGGTCAAAGATAGCTGAGTCTTCATCAGGAGTTCAAAGTTCAGATTTGAAGCTGAAATGATTGGACTAAATGAATTAACAAGCTGCATCATTAAGCAAAAATGTACATGGTTAATGGAAGATGCGCTGCTTTTGTTTGATGTCACTTTTGATTCTTGTTTCAAGGGAATTTTTAGCCACTTTGTGTAAAGCCTGTGACTGTTAGGACTATTTGTGGCTTTTGAATTGGGGGGGAAAAGTTTTAAGATTATATGGAATCTTAAAATAACCCCATTAATCATGTTGACAGCCGTGTGAGCTGTACGTCACCTGTAGGATGTACTTTTTATATGTGTGGATGAAAGAACAAGAATGGAGACTAACCCATGAGCTCTTCACCGCCTTGCGATGGGCGATTACCTCCCACATGCTCGGACAGAGTGACTTCATTCCAGTGGCTCAGCTGTTTATGTGCCAACCTTGATCCTTGTGGGTTACTTATGGAGGCGTTGAAGCAGTAAGCAGGTCTGATTTGTGGCCAGGCATCATCACTGGGTCCAGACGATTTATACCCTACCTTCCTACAATGGCTTGCTCTATCAGAGGGGCGGGGTAAGCAGCGTGCACGGGGGCTGGTGGAGGCTGGACGGCCCGATACCGAAGCAGAAACTCACCTGAAACAAAGAGGCTTTTCTTCGCAGCCGCAGAGGAAATGTGTGCATTTAGTCTTTTCATTCTTTCAGGACAACAGGCCTCCACTGGCCGTCTTTGTTTTTCATGGGGATTCAGGTTGTTTCTGCTCTGCAGGAAATCCTTCAAAGCTGCAGCCATTCCACATTAATGTTGTCACGTAACTGGAATTTCAACTTTTTTTCATTGCATGTAACTCCAGGATGTGTATTAACTTAATTTCATGCAGCCTTGGTGCAGATTGAAGGTTTTATTCTTTGCATCTTCCAGTAGAGTATTAAAAAGGCCAGATATTTCTGAATTACTCTGAGCAGTAATAAATCAAGCGGCTGGCGAATTACTCTAGATTTTTTTTTCCCATTTATCTATTTGAGAATGAAAACTATGAAATATATTTTAATTTTAAGCAGTTACTGATGTAGTTAGTGGAGTCTCTCTGTTAGGTTATCTATAGAAGAAAGAAATGGTCAATATGGAAGAGTTGAAGCAAACTTGTTTTTTTATTTCATTCATTGCTGTTGGTAGATTTAACTTGTAAACTGTGTTAAAACTGTTGTAATGGTTGAGAAGTTTTAGGAAGTTGCTACACCAGTGACTTAATAGTTTTGAGTAAAAAGAGTATCTACATTGCAGTAAAATTTAGAGCTTATTTAGTATTGGCAGCGATATAGCATGAAGATAACACCAAAGTTAAAATGAGTTTAACTGTGAAAAACATGGATCCACCAGGGATGACACAATTATAGGTTTTCCTGGTATGATTATTGTCAGAGAAATCATATTTTATGTGTTAATACATTCTCAACTCTACAAATGTGAAAAGTCACTCCCTACAGGTCTAATTATTTATTTCTATTGTTTCATGCCAACATAAAATAATTGACAACAAAGTAAAGTAACCAAGATGTCCTATTTCAACTAAATCCCCTCTGCTCTATTAAGGAAAAATAAATACTATGTATTAACTGGATTTTTCTTAAAGAAAACGGATAGAAAAGGCTACAAGACCGATACCTTAGAGATTCACTAATCAAGTTTTTTCCAGGGCTAAGCGTATCGGCTTATACTGATCCAATACTAATATTGTTGAATGAATGAACCGTATACCCTGCCATGTGAGTGAAGGCATTAGCCTTGACATAAACAGTTAGCCTTGTTTAAAAAAAAAAAAAAAAAAGTGTAATAAACAGAGATATAGATGTACTATAATTTATGTACTAATTACAAAGTGTACATGAAATGAAATGAAATGAAATGAAATGAAATGAAAAATATTTTATTCATCCCGAGGGAAATTCAGTATTGTAAAAGCTCCTTTTTTTTTTTTATAAATAAAAAAAAGTCAGTTAGTCTTGTTTTAGGGTGATGGTTGCTGGCAGGAATGAATCCTGTTCTCTCCGTCTTACAGCGAACTTGACGCAGCCTCCCACTGAACACACTCTGTTGATTCTTCACCGTGTTGTGGAGAGGATGGGAAGTGTCCTCCATTATCTTCATAGCTTGTGAGCTTCTTGAACGTAGCTCCAGCGGCTCCAGAGTTTCCCAGCACAGAACAGCTCTTGTCAGCTTGTTTAGTTTCTTCAAGTCTTGGTTTGATGCTGCTGCCAGCAGATGGCTGCAAAGCTAATTGCACTTTCTACCACAGACTTATAGAAGATATGCAACATCTTTTTGCAGACATTAAATGATTTTAGCTTCCTTAAGAAGAAGAGTCTGCTCATACCTTTCTTGTAGTGTAGTCAAGTTGCATTTCCAATAAGTTGTTGTCAGCTGAACTCCAAGGTATTTGTAGTTCTCTACCACCTCCACTCCTCTTCCAGGATGTAGACAGGACTATGCTGCTTATTCTTGCTCCTCTGAAGTCAACAATCATTCTTTGTCTTGCTGGTATTTAAGATGAGCTGATTGTTACTGCACCATTTCACAAACTGATTGAAAGTTCCTGTATTCGGCTTCTTGTCCATCACTAATACACCCACAAAGCAGGTCATCAGAATATTTCTGCAGATGACAGGACTAGAGTTGTACTGGAAGTCTGAGGTGTACAGTGTAAAGAGGAATGGTGAGAGTACAGTCCCTTGTGGTGCTAGTGCTGCTGACCACCATCTCAGACACACAACCTTTAGTCTAAAATGTGGTCTGTTTGTGAGGTAGTCGTAAATCAGGTGGTTGTGGAGGGATCCACCTGGAAGTTATGGAGCTTCTGACAAGCAAAGCAGGCTGAATAGTATTAAATGCACTTGAAAAACAAAGAACATGACCCTCAAAGTGCTGCCTGACTGGTCCAGATGAGAGTGGGCTCTCTGAAGCAAGAAGATGATGGCGTCTTCAACCCCAAGCCCATACGATAGCGAACTGTAATGGGTCCTGAAAGGTGTTCACTTGCTTGTTGAGGTGAGCCAGTAAGGTTCTCCAGGACTTTCATGATGTGAGATGTAAAGCACTGGTCTGTAGTTTTGGTTAGCTGGTTGTGGTTTTTAGGGACTGGAACAAGACAGGATGTTTTCCACAGCACAGGACTCTGTTTGTCTAGGCTGGTGTTAAAAGGTGCTGGAGAACCGGAATGTTGTTCTGGCAGGTCTTGAGAACTCTGGGACTGACACCATCTGGACCTGCAGCCTTGTTCCGGTTCAGTTTTTCTAGTTGTTTTTGACCTGGTCACATGAGAAGTCAGGCTGGAGGTGGAGGCAAAAGAGGTCTCAGGTTGTCCTGATGTGGAGGGAGATGAGGCTGTGTTCAGGTCCATGACTGAGGTGCAGGGTGACAGAGTGGAGGTGGGACAGGAAAGCTGTGAGCTCATGGAGGGTGTGTGGTGTGTTGGGTTGTCGGCAGGGGGGACTGACCTATTGAAGAACATGTTCAGTTCGTTGCTCTGTCCAGACCTCCGTCAGTCTGGTCCCCCTTTGCTTGAAGCCAGTGATTTTCTTCATTCCCGACCATACATCCCTCCGTTGTTCTGCTGGGCTGGCTCTCCAACTTCTTCCTGTAGTCCTCCTTGCACTTCTTAGTCTGTGTTTTCAGTTGTTTTTGTGTGGTCTTCAGTAACTCCCTGTCTCCATCCCTGAGCTCTTTTGATGTTCAGCAGCTTTTTCAGGTCACTGGTGATCCAGGTGAGCATGAGCATGAGCAGAAAAAAAGAAATAACACCTCCGATCCAGCTAATCAATATTGGCGCTGATATCTGAGCTGGATATTGGATCAGTTCATCTCTACTCTGGACTTGGGAAGTTATTTTCTGTAAACTACTTTATTAAAAATTTCTTTTTAACCTGAGTAGAGAATTTTAAAGCAGGAAAAACAAAAACATTCAGCTAACTTTGACTTCCAGCTGCTCTTTAGTAAAATAGCTGCTGCTGGAAACATGAGATTGAAAAAGTAAGAGATTAAGAAACAAGACCATATATCTGATTTTAAATATGGGTTTTTCTACAGCCCACTGATAATAAAAAAAACAAAACATTTACATCCACCTTATGCAGAATGGAGCTTATGTGCAAACAGCAAAATTATTCATGAAAAAAGTTGGAGACTTTCTCAGGTTTTGCATCTGTATCGTGAAACGTTCAGTAAATGCTTCAAGCCGTTGAACTGTATACCCAACTGGAGCGGTACTCAAAAACAAAACTGCAAACAACACAGTAACATTTCTCAGTATTGCGTTGGGTAAACATTAACAAAATTCAACCAAGTCATTATACATTTACTTTTACTTTGCCATGCAAAGCTGGTGGTTATCCTGCAGGTGGTGAAACATTTTTGGTGTGTTTCCTTCTTTCTGGAACTTATGCTGCGCATAGCAAGCTGGAGATAAGTAAAGTCCCCCACAGTGAAACCCTGATAAATTTTTTTATAACCAAAGAAATCCCATAAGGATTACTTAATCCATTTGTTTGGAGGGAATTACTTCCTCGGCTATACTTTCCCACGTGCTTCTGTTGCAAGTGACATGAAATGAAAACAAAGCAACGCAAGCAGTAACATATGGATGTGTAGTTTTTGTCCCGTGCATTAGTAACGATGATCTGCTGATAAAGTTTAGACATAATCCCTTATGGGAGGTGAGAATAATGAGGGATCTTTTTTTTTTTATTGATTGTGAAATGGAGTAACTGTGACATCCGAAGTGTCAACGTTGTGCAGTTTTAATAAAAGTGAGCCCAGTCTGCACCAGAGATCAATGCATTCTTCCTGCCCATGTTCTGAATCCCCATTAGCTTTCATGAATTCAACTTCATGTTTTCTTACTAACAAATGGAAAAACACAAGAGTCACTCACTTCAACCTTGACCGAAAGAATATTTATAAATTGAGCTGTTTTTAGTTTATCCAGAGCTCTTGTTTTAAACTTTTAATGTTCTCATTGCTTAGTAACCAACTTTTCTTTTAAAATTTAAAATGGAAAAAAAGAGAAGAGTAGTTTCCGATGTTTTATCTACAAACACAAGTATTAGTAAAATATTCATTGTGCGTAATGTTGGTCACATATCCTATGGCTATTTAAAGAAATGCTAAAGTAATTTTCCTGCTCCAGGGTTTCTTTGTCTTCCCTCACCCATCTCCTCTGCTGTGAGTGTGTGTATATGTGTGTGCGTGTGTGTGATGTCTTTGAAATGCCTGTTGGGATGACTTTCCCCTCCCTTCGTCTGAGATAAAACCTCTGTCCTGCTGACCTTAGACATGGGCTTAGGGGAGGAATCCCCCCATGTTACTGCAGGTGGGGCTGCAACAATATTGACTCAGGAACTCGGTTCATTTTATTAGACTCATGTTGGGGTGTGTATGTGTGTGCTGAGGAGAAGGAGATGACGCACAGCAGCTGGAATTTATTCTCATTTTCAAACAGCCATCATCCAGAAAGCTTCTCTCCTCCCCTCTTTTCAAATGAATTTTTTTTTAGCCTCTTATAAAAATCAAAATGAAAGTATTTAACGTCTCCATGGAAACTAACACTTTACCTTTTTCTCATTTGCCAGGGCTGGTGCTTAATTAAAAACATAATTGCAGCATCGTTACAGGAGAAATCATCATAATGAAAGAAATAATTGTTTATATTTCAGGGTACAGAGTGGAGTCAAGGTCTGCATCTTAGATTCATCCATCTTGTGCCTCATTTTAACGTGGTGATAAGTTGTATTTTTAATCCTGGATCAAAAGCTCCTCAAAACCAGACTGAGTCTGAACAGGGCGAGACCTTTCACCAAAATTTGTGGGTTTAACCAAGAGACAATAAGCCATGACCATGTGGGGAAGCATTTTATTGCCTATAATTGTTTTCATATTGCATTTCATTCTTATCCCTCTTGAGTATTTTCCCCTGTTGAGATCAAAGAGCTCAAAGCCAGCTGACACAACCGCTCACTGTTGCAGCAGATGTATAATAAAGTTGAGCTAAATCCTGGCTCGGCACCTGATGCTCTGCACTTATTGTCTAAATTCGGATACCTTTTTGAAGTGCACGCCAGCCCATCCCCACACATATACTGTAGTTTAACCCTTAAAACTCTGCTAGATTGCCTTTTGTGATTCATAGCTTATTCCCACCACATATGTATATGTATATATATGTATATATATATATATATATATATATATATATATATATATATATATACATATATGGACTAAACTGCAGCTGTCTGAAGGACTATAGGGAGACATGTAAGGACAGGGTTTCAGTAGTTTAGTCTACTAAAGATAAATGCAGAATTCCTGGTGAGACACCTTTAACCCTAAATGTGTTCTAGAAGTGAAAAAGCAATGTAATTAATCAGGATTAATTTTTTGACAGCCCTAATATATATATATGTGTGTGTGTCCAGTTGAGAGCAGCCAAAGATCATCAAGTAACAAGAAAGTTATTTCTGACTTAAAGGAACAAAAATAATGGTCCCATTTTTTATGTTATTGACGCATGTGTGAGGATAGTGGGTAAATGATAGCATAAATAACTACAAAAAACAAACAAAAAACAGACAGAGGAAAAAGTATAAATGTGTGTTTCAAAGTCTGAAAGCCAAGACTTGAGAGAATGATATTCAGATGAGAAAAGGCTTGCTCACTGTTGAACTGTTTGTTTGGTTGGCCTTTATAGTGCTATATCTCTTGATGCCTTGATTCATTCTTTTTACAAATTTTTAGCCTCATAATCTGACAACTGGGGCTGTCATCAAAAGATCATTTCTGTCTGTTGACTGTGCTTAAAAGGGTTGAGATTGTACATGCATTTAAAATGTGCAAAAAATGTTTTTGAGCTTTAAAGGGACTTGAGGCAAGATTAAGAAATGAAACTTGCGACTGCCGCTTCAGGTAGCTGCAGCCCCGAGCCAAGCCGTCACGGGAGCATGCACAAACTGAAGCTATAATGTTGTTGACTACACTTTTTCTTCGTAGTTACACTTTTTGGTGGTCTTTCAGTTGATCTGGATTGTTTGAATTTACCGCAACCGTCTTCTTCCTGTATCAAAACTGCGGATGTAGCGTCATTTGACTTCACGTCTGCAGGGCAGCGCGGGAAATTCGGACATTGAATTTGGACATTTTGCAGCACACAGCCTGTTCAAGGCAATGGAGAAAAACATGGGTGGAAATGTTATTTTTGGTATTTAGCGCTTCATCACCCATTAGTATTAAAAAAAAATGGACATGCATGTTTGTTTTTTTTAATTCCTGCCTCTAGTCCCTTTAAGGGTTTATAAGCCAGATGAGAAACAGGACTGATTGATGGGAGTAAATGTTTAAGATGTCCTTCCAGGTGTGTTTTTAATGATTGATTTTATCACAGCACCGAAAGACTGGAAATAAGGTTGAGTGACTGAATGATTGTCCAGAGAAGTTATACTTTAACGTCAGTATGAGTGTAGTATCTTTAGCTGGAGCTCAGACACAAAGCTCTGCTCAGTCTCAGCACAGAAACGTCACACTTGAGAACCAAAAGTAGTTTACTTACTCAGATATGGAGCTCTGGTTCGTTTCCTTAACACCTGATAACCCCCTACCCACCACTCCCCCACTGTTCCCACACACACACAAGCTTTCTATGTGGGTTGGGTTTAAGAAGGCTCCAGAAGGCTCCCTGCTTTTACTGGGACAGTTGAAAGGAGATGTGAGGACCGATAAGAGTGATGGAGAGTGTGGAGATGGGGATGTATAATGAAGTGATAAGTATATTTGAAAACATGCTGCGGACAGTCAGACGGGCTCTCTGTAGCAGCGCTGTTTTTAAATAGTCACCATGTCTTTGCAGCATAGCATAGGAAGCTCTGACGTCCACACCGGAGCTTTGCAGCATCCTCCAAGCTTGGTATTCTTCCTCTGGTTTGTCTAAACAGCCTTACATGTGATGCACGTTTTTAACTTCTCCTTTTGAACAGTTACCCATCAGACATCACTTTACTAAATTCTAGATATATTGTGCTACTGTCTTGTGACAGTAAAGGTAATTTTTCAGTGGTAACTTTTACTCTGCATAGTGATAAAAATGTTCAGGTTTTACTGTGTTCCAGGCAGAGGTTGCGCTAGACTTTTTCGTTGTCTGTCATTTTGACTGACAAGGTCATAAAAATCCAGTCATAATCTATTTCTTACCCGTCACTTTAATTAAAATATATACATATAATAATGACATATTTGGTAGCATTTTTCCATTAAATGCTTGGTTGCTCAGTTGGTGCCGAAGACTGATTACTTTTTTGTCCCTCATCTTCCACTGCATCAGTCTTCCTTTTTTCACCTCTTTTGTCAACACTATCTTCATTATTGGGCTTTTTTAAGAAGCTTCGGACACTCAGCTGCTGTGACATTTTTCCGAGTGAACCCAACAGGCCATGCATCAAGAGAGACAATATGCTAACTCGCCATCTAGTGGTCAGGAGTGTAAATTGCAATCTGTCAAAATGACTGACGGCCTTCAGATTTTTCTGTCACCGTTTAAAAAAAACGGTCAATGACGGAAAATATTCGGTTAACGCGACCCCTGGTTCCAGGTTTATTTACTCTGACGCAGTAACACATCTCGATTCTGACTCTGCTGTGCTAATCTCACAGCTCTGCTTTCTTTTAAGACCAAGACCAGCAGCCCTTGGAGATATGAAGATATACCGGGACTAAATCAATTTTGGGCATGTTATTTTGGACAGGAGGCAGACGGAAATGGACCTCTTGATGAAGGGGTTAATTAGAATAAATATAGGAAGGAAGCTAATCGAATGGAAAAATAAAGAAAAGGTAAATTTTTAGAATGTTTAGTTCAGCTGTTCTGAAAATGTACTTTACCATTCAACATAAACATGTACAACTATAAGTACATGACAATACATCACAGAAACACTATTTTTGTCTCATTCATCCATATTATTTATATTTGAATCCTCTTTAGCCTCCCATATTTAACTTAAAATAGCCATGTTCCAAAAATATCTGAACTCTGTTTTTGACTGTGACTTTAAGCACGATTCTGCTGTACTTTATGCAACATAATGACTTTCCAGTTTTTAGCTCCAGAATGCAGGTTGGGCTGATCAACAGTCTGGAGGTGTGATAAGTGGATCAGTCTGCAGCTGGAGTTGGTTGCTGCCTTGTCTGAGGTGCAGAACAGAATATCAAAGGATTCGTGGAGATCTGGAGAGATTTCTTATCGGATTCTCCTAGTTTCTGTCCGTCCTTATACCCCTTTTAATGATGAACAAAGCCTTTCCTGGTGCATGTGCAGTTTGCAAGCTTGTGCAGAGTATGATTACATCAGACCACATGACTCCTGAACAACAGCAAACACTTGACTGGTTAACTGCTGTTTACTGTGTTGTTTATGTCCTCTTTTAGTTAACAACTGTTGGCGGACGCTGTGCACTTTACATCCATTTGGTGCTACATATGAATGATTGTTTTATTTATTATTGTGTTGTTTTGTAAATACTGTGCTTTCATTAGGTATGCTCTTGAGTGTGCAAGAAAAAAAAATCATTGCACAGCATTTAATTGTTTTTGCTGCTCAGTAAATCTGTTAAATTTAGATTTTTCACAAAGTGTCAACTTACACAAATAACTAAATATTTGGTTCCATTTTCTTGGATTTGGATATTTTTTTGCGTCTCTGCTGTAATTTTCATTTGTCATATTGAATCTGTACATTTTATTTTGGAACCTAAAGCTGTAGTTGGCAACTTTCACAAGTTTTATTTAACAAAAGATCATGAAAACATGTCAATACATGTGGGAAATATGCAAAGCTCTAGATTTTGGGGTCTAGCATTTCTGTTGTGATGCTTTGGATTAAGTTTTCTCTTCACATTTGGACAAAGTGGTGTATTTCAGTGTGTCTGGGTGTGTATTATCAATAAGATGTCTCATAGTGCTGTTGATTTTATGGAAAAGAAATCCTGAGAAAAGTTGACTTAAATACACAAACCTAATTTAAAGTTTTTCTTAAGCTACAAATATTTGCCCCCAGATTTGAATTCCACTGTCTATCTAGCATACTGGAAGTTTACCCCTCCACTTCCCTCAAACAGATGAAGGATAAGTGCCAGGTGGGAGCCGTAGTGTGAAATTAACTCACTTTCTCTTACAGTCACAGACGTGACCTTTAAACTCCTGTCAGAGACCTTTGACCTAGAGGTGTTTGTCAGAGAGCGTGATGGGTGGATCTAAAAGTGAGGCTTGTCTTTAGCCGCTTTCCCACTGAAATTTGCACGTTCACTCGGGTTTTTCAAATGGGCATCGACTCGCTCATAATGGGATTTTCACTCCTTTCCCATGACAAAAAAATTATAATAATAAAATAAAAAGACTGGTCTGATCACCTGCTGGCAAGCTGCGTGCCCTCTGTCCCCACCACTGCGTGTTGCACGTTGATGATGTCAGCTGTGCGACAGAAATCAGGAAAGTAAACAATGGAGAGTAAGTCAGGCTGTGGTCAATGTGCTTTCTTGTTGCACCTTTGCCCGTCCTCAAAATGGAGGAACCAGCTCTTTCTTCTGCAGATGGAATGCAGCCCAATGTCATCACGTAAATTCGTGAGTCGACCTGGGTCTGATGTTCCCACTGAATGCCGATCGGAGCTGAGCCGCTTGAAGGCGATTTTTAACCCGCGTTGCTTGCAGAGTCGTTTGACTCTGGTCGATGAGCCTTTCCAACTGCCACTTAAAGCAGATTGTTCGTGGGTTTAAACAGGTTTTTTGGCCAGTGGAAAAGGGATATAGTTGCTCATATAGTTGCTTTCCTTCCAGTTTTTCTTTAACCTCACAGGAGCTTTTATACTAATCCATTCATGTTATATCTGAAGGTGCAGCATTCCTGCACAAACAGGCAGACATGGGGGTGCTGGCGCTTTTGTGATGTAGATCAAATGGTATGTACTGGATAAATGAGAGTATAAACTGGGACTTTTTTGCTATTTGTTGGAAAGAGTGAGCAAAGATGTGAAATAGAGGGTAAACAGAAATGGACTGTAAAAGGACTTTTTTGTTTTTCTCTTAAACAAAAAATACAGAAGCCACAATGAAAACAAAACAGACTAGAAACTTTGTCGCCACTGTTGGATTTTTTGAGTAGAATATTGATTTTACAATGTAGTAACATGATGTTCACATAAAAAAAAAAAAAAAATCCCCTCTTTTTTTTCCTCCTTTGTCAGATAAACTGCATCTGAGTGGAACAGCGATACAGAATGTTATCCCTATTTGTTATTGTGACTCACTAGCTGTTTTTACACATGTCACAGCCATGACGCTTGCTAGAGTTGTCAACATTCATTCTAGATTTCTGCGGAGATCACCCTGTAAGATGTCTGGAAAATGACTTAGTGAGCCGATGTTTGAATACAGAAGATAATCCTCCATGAGAGTGTTTGTAGTTCTGGGTCCTTTTCGTTACTTTTGGTTTGTATTATACAGGAACCCTCATTATGGGTGGTGTACTTTTATCCTGTTGTGAACTCTACTAGGGAGCATCTCTGAACTTTTTCTAGTTTTTTAAGTGGATTCATGAGGATTTATTCAGGTGTAAAAAAAACAGTCATGTAGCTATGTTTACATGAACAAATATTTCTTCTATCCGAATGAAAGCAATCTGATCAGATTCTATCTGACATGTTTACATGGATACTAGAAAAAGATTTGATTAGTTGTGTGTTCACATGGTGGAAAGATTTAATAAAATCTGTACTAATTCAGAAGAGGATTTTCTTTAACAACTGGTTTTGAGCCTTTTGATGGCTAAGATGCTTAGTAGTCCTCTGTTTTTACTGGAAACTAAATCTGCCACAGTCCAGTTCTGTTTTGGACTTGCCAGTTTTCAAGTTTTTCCTGAAATTTGGCACGTCACCCCCCTACATCACCCACATGTGGCTCAAGCATGCAGAGAGAGAACACACCACATAAACCATCAGGATGAGTTCACCTGCTTATTTTTTCCTTTTGATAGGATCATTTAAAGCTTTGAACCACCTCTTTTGACTGGATAGAAAATTCCTTCCAACCAGACAAGCTGAATTGTTTACATGACACATTTTTTGCTGTGGTTGGACGCGTGACCGGGTCAAACGCAGCTTTTGACTGCTATCAGGGTATATTTGTAAAGTTTTCTATAACAGAAATACCAGTAAAGAAGTATTCAGTTTGTCACAGACATGGTTGTGTGTCAATCATGAGCTTAAATATACACTCCCTCCCCTCTCCATCAGGTTACATCTGACTGATAACAGCTATCTACAGAGTTGGCCTACTTTGTGTGTGTGTCATAAATAGTCCTGTCTCACAAGCTCACAAGTTTATTCTTAAGTATTGCTCACTGCATGTGAATGTCATTGCTCGTGCCTCTACCTCACAACTAAGGAGAAGGATTAGGATGCAAACACTTGGATTCACAAAGATATACACTTCCCTGTATGGCTTACCCTACTTGAATGACATTGAAGTGTTTAATTTGCTGTGTAGAGGTGTGTGTGTATATATACAGCGAAAGGTAGTTTACTGTATCATCAGGAGAGCAAACGTGGTTCAACATGAAAGACTTAAGTAAATCTCTAACAACATAAAAACAGCAAGAAGATAGCCTCCCCCCCCACCACCTTCTACATGCAGAGATTTAAAGAGCCGTAAAATGGTTCCAAGTTGCTTGAGTCTTGGGTAGAAATGATTTTGTCCCAGTCTTAACATTATATCGAGTAAGATCTTTTTTGTTTTTATGAAACAATAACTGGCGTCATTGTGAGCGGCTTTCTCTCATGTCTTTAATGCTCAGACCTCCAGGTTGTGCAAGCTCCAGCAAAAGATCCAGAGTCAGTAAAGCTGCTTTGTTCTTGTACGCAGCAGTACAGTCATTCTCATCACAGTTGTTTTGCTGTTGTCTGTTTCTGCAGCGTTGATTGTCCAAGTATGATGAAACTGAGCAGCTACTCTTAAATCCCCTCATATTTTTGCACTTTGCTCAGAAGTACGCTAAGCCTGTGGAGTGTATCAGCAGGAGTGTTGCATGGAGTTATTTTTCTTGCTTCTTAGCTCTGGATGATGCAAGTCAACTTCCAGAAGATGTGGTCTTGCTTTTCTCTGTTTCATAAGACTGAATTGTCATCAGCTGAAGGACATGTGTTGGACATATACACTGTATACACATAAACAGATTAAGGTTGCAGGATGCCTGTATTGAGGTTTTCTAGTTGGACATAAACTGAATGAATTCTGTTTTTTCTAGTACAGAGATGCAGAGAAAGTGTTTGAGAGTGGCAGGCCTGGAGATGGTTGTCAGACTGAGTTGTGCATGATGATGTGAACTTGTAGGAGTTGAATGTGTCCTGGACCTACTGGGGCCTCCTGTATGAACAGTGCAGGTGCATTGAAATGTTTATGTTCCGGCCAGACACTGGGATTTACAAAAATCAACTGGATATGTGCATTTATTTATACCCAAAAGGACAAACAGAACCACATAAAACTTAATTTTTCCACATATATTACACCTTAAAGATGCACTACAGAACTCTAGCAGATTTTCTTCGTGACGCTAATTCTGATGTAGAATTTGTGGAGTTGTGTGAGTGTAGAAGCAGAGCACGGTGGAGTTGTGTTTTACTACTGGACCTGAACTACACACGGTTGTACTTGGCCCTTTGCAGCGGCTGAAAGGTGATTGTAGTTCTCCTGGCCAGTGTGTTAATTATCCACTGCTCGCTCTAAGCTGGGCTTTGTTTGAACCCAAGAGGACTAGTGTCTCCACGGTAACAGTTACTAACGGTTACGCAAGCTTGACAAGGCAACCCTCGATGACCCACATTCCAGCAGTAAATCACACAACACACACACACAAATTCCTGACTCCACCCTTGCTGTCTATCGAAACTATACTGGTGTTTCCACCCTCTGACAATTTGAGTTTCTTTTTTGATTCAAATTGTCCCATGTCCTTTTACCATCTCCTCTTAACTGTATGAATATGGAGTTAAACTATATTTTAAAACATGGACTCACATTTTTCTGCCCACACTCCACAGTATCAGCTCCAGGCTGTTCACAAATGCTTGATCTGTCACCTTGGCTAGCTGTTTGGTCTGTTGACATTCCTCTTTGCAAATGCTGACATGGACTCTTATTAAAATTCAAAGAGTCATGACGAAGGATATATCTTTGTCCTAAGAGATGTCTTCAGGCTTTTCCTGCATCCTTTTTTTTTAAGACACAACATCCTTCCTGACATCATAAAAATGTAATAATTTCTATGAAGGAAGCCTTGGAGGCGTTAGGGGTCGGTTACTCTCTCGGTGTATGTTTTCTCTGCTAACCTTAGTCTAATTTAAGATATTTTCAAGAGATGGGATCTTTATGTTCACTTGTGGTGAAATTTGAAGCCAGTGTCACTCTTCAGCCTCAACATATGCATGTCTGTAGGGGTGTGAGCTACAGCTGCTCGGTCAGCACAGTTTTACATATATAATATATATATATATCTCAGGTTAGGATTGGCTGTGCATGCGTCAGACATTTTTGTCTCATGGTAGACTGTGCCGAAGGAAATGTTGACATGTAGGAAATGAATTTGTCCACTTGCTGCAAAGATAGCCCTGGGCGTCTACAGGGCACCAGCTGTGTTTGAGCATGTGCGTAAAACAAAGAGAGGCTTCCTTAGAAATGTAGCATGAACTCAGGTAAACGAGATAATAAAGTTAAAACACAGCTGGTTGATTTGATTTACAGGTCAGGAAGTGAGGCCATTTCCTGGAAATAACAGTCATTTGGTTGGAATTATAAGGAAAACATGCATTTCCCCAAAACAAAAGCTGCATTTACTCACCAGTATACTTGGAGAAACTGTTTAATTGATATCAGGCTGTATTTGTTTGTGCTTGAAAGTCTTACTAAACTTGTATACTTGTAAAGTTAGTGGTGATATCAGTCTTAACTGGAAGTTTGGAGCTCACAAGCTCTTAAATGAAGCGCAACTTCATCAAACTGTAAGTAAAGTAACCAGAATTACTGTCCTGCATCTTTAATGATCATCTCGGAGCCAGCAGGCTTACTTTATCCCCCAGTTTAGCTTCTTTATAATCCAGAGTAAATAAGCTTTTCAGTCTGTTGTTTAAATGTGAACATCCGAGCATTTACAGATTTGTTTGTTTGTAGCTTGCATGTAAACATAATTGTGTTGATTCAGTTTATATTCCTAAAGTTTACAGTTGTTATAAACAGATGATTGACTCTCCTTCTCCTCCTCTTGTTTCTTGGAAAGGACCTGGAGTTCCATGGGGTGATGCGGTTCTACTTCCAGGACCGGGTCGCTGGTAATTTTGCCACAAAATGCATCAGAGTCTCCAGCACAGCGACAACGCAGGACGTCATCGAGACGTTAGCGGAGAAGTTCAGACCGGACATGAGGATGCTCTCCTCGCCAAAATACTCCCTGTACGAGGTCCACGTCAGTGGCGGTGAGTCCTGAAGATTTTCACTCACCCAAGCAAGGAGAAACAATGTTTGACTTTAACTAACGGTGAAATTCAGCTGACTCTCAAATAACCCAGCGTCTCTACATGTGTGTTAGAAGAGCGTCAGCTGGATCTGGACGAGAAGCCTCTTGTTGTTCAGCTGAACTGGAACAAAGATGACAGAGAGGGTCGCTTCGTGCTGAAGAATGAGAACGACATCTTGCCCAAGGTGAGCTTACCAGTAAGCTGAATCATTCTTCATTCATCCGCTTTTAAAGAAAAATAAAATCTGCACTCAGGATTTAAAATTACTGACATCTCTCGTGTATGAGTACATGTTGTAGGCTGGAGCTCCTTAATGTGTTGTTAATCTTTAAAACCGGAAAAGTTTCCTGTTTGGAGAATTATGGAGCATGAACGGGGATATAAGTTTTGTAACTTGTATCTCTAGTTGAAGTGTAGCAAGAAGTACAGGTTCAAATTAAATCTATAATTATGGATTCATTCAAAATACAAGCTTTGAAATACAAGTCACTCTTTTAATAGGCCTGCATCATTTTGACAAAAAACCTCATTGCGGTTTTTCTGACAAATACTGCGATTGCAATTCGATTTGCGATTTTTAGATTTGATACATTTGAATGCAGAAAACTAAAATTATAAATGTAAGAAGTTGTTACTTTTAGAACATAGTCTCGAACAGGTGGACACACATGAGAACAATATAATCTACTTTAAAAACTATTTATGTGGCTAGCATCCTCTTCTGGCTTTTGTCTGCTGTTGAACCTGAGAATTCTCTAATAAAAACTACACAGTGATTGAGGTTGTCGTCTTCTCAAAAAAGTAAGCGTTTATAATGGCGTTACAGCTTTGTAAAAATAATTTATGGAAAAGTAATTATTCAGTTTTGAATGTTCCCTCTGGCTGAACTTTAAATTAACCTCTGTGTTTAATTATTTGTGATAAAATCACGGTTTTATTACGATTAATCGCCATTTAATTAAGATTAAGTTAAGATTCTGTCTCCACTGACTAATTTCAAGTTGTGCAGACAAGTACCGCTGCAACCATCGTAGCTCCCTGAAGGTGAGTCGGTTCTGGATAAATAAAACATTTGAGAACATTTAATGGAGTTAGCTAACAGAACAGACATCTGCAGAAAGAAACCCATCTATAAACCAGCTCACACTCAGGAAGCTGGTCGCAGCAGTACTTTTCCACAGAGTTAATCCATTCTTGATTTGACTTGTCCCTGTATTTGTTGTTACACTTACCAATATAAAGATACAAGTTAAAAACCTCATGTCCCTGACTTAGCCTCATAGAGAAGCAGACTGAAGGGAACTTTGATGATTTAACTGCATGTCTGGCTGTAAATGGTCTAATAAATGTAGTTGTGACATCATGTTGATACCTGCTGAATTTATGGAAGCTGCAACGGTAAAAAGCAACATGGATGCCATGTGTTTTATGAGTTGACAGACTTTTCTGTTTGCTGCTTACCTGGGAGCTGCAGGTCCTGATCATGGCCATGGTCATGCAAAGTTTCTGTTCTCACAACTCAACCAGAATTGCCTTTTTGTTTGAACTCCACAGGCTATATTTGGCTTCTGTGGCTGCAGTTTGTTTAGGTATTGACTCATCAGCAGTGTCGCATCAATCAGCGTGTTATTACATGCTACATTCCTACCGTTTGCTGTTAGATGTAAGTCGTCGCAGGATTCACCCCGCAGGGTTGTCTTTTAAGCTTCACGTGATCTGACGTATTTGTGCTGCTTTGGCTCATATTTGCCCGTTTTCCCTTCTAGAAGAGTCAGAGCAACGGGCCGGAGAAGGAGAAGGACGGAGTGATACAAAACTTCAAGAGGACCTTGTCTAAAAAAGAGAAGAAGAAGGAGAAGAAGAGGGAAAAAGAGTTTGCCCGAATTCCCGATGGAGATGAGCAGGCACTCAGCCGCGAGGACGGGTAACACACATGCTCACAGTCATCCATCTTACTGCCCTGCCCTTAACATCTTCTCAGTCCTTTGAGAGGATTTTGTTATTTGTTTATGCCAAAAGAAGCAGAGAACAGTCCAGAAGAGGAAAGAGTAGTGATTTAAACTCTGACCTTTCTCTTCCTCCATCTGTCTTCTTATTTTTTCAATCATTCTGTCCTCTACACCCTCGTTTATCTCCATCATTTTTGTGATTTAGTGAAAACAGCCGTCTGGCAGCAGAGGTTTACAAGGACATGCCGGAGACCAGCTTCACCAGGACAATCTCAAACCCAGAGGTGGTAATGAAGAGGAGACGGCAGCAGAAACTGGAGAAACGCATGCAGGAGTTCATGAGCAGCGACGGAAGGCCAGACTCAGGTAGTCCAAATCACACTCGGTTCGCTGGCGTAGTTGTAAATCAAACCACCCCCTCCCCCATTGGTTAACTCTTCTTCTGGCTGGGCATATTTCTGCGGCTGTCAGAGCAAAAAAGAAACAAAAAGCAAGCCGGCAACTTCCCCGTAGACCTCTCTGTGATGTTTTAGTCTGTGTGTGTGTGAGTGAGAAAGGATGAAAAAAGTGCTGATGTACTGAAAGTTCCCTGGAGCTTAATGGGATTCATTGATGTTTAATAGAAGAAGTAAGACAGCTGTCTGTCCATATTCATTACTGGACAAATTTATAGACTGGGCATGAAAGCTGTGATGGAAAAAGATTGAACTGTTCACTTACCAAAATGACAATAATTACTCATACAGGTACTGGCATTAGGATTTCATGGTTCTCGTTCTATTCCTTGTTTTACCAGCATGGGTACAGCACTGCCAGTCCTGTACCCTGGCAGTAAATACCAGTTCCAACTTTTGCAAAACCACTGGTTTGCCTCCAGTCTGAAGGTCAGTGGTTTGATCCCAGTCCATGGAACCTCGGCCCTCCTCCAAGGAAAGCATTTCATAAGAGCAGAATTAAAAACAAAAGAGAAATGAATGAAAAACATTGTTAAAAAAATATTATAAAAAACAAAGAAAGATGGATAAAAGTCCAGGTTAGAGTAGCAATTATCTAAAAGCCTTCGGTCAGAGCTCAGTAGTCTGATGGCTGAGGGAATAAATGACCTAGAGAAATGGGTTGTTTACTGTGGTAATCAACCCTGAGCCCTAATGTGATGGGGTTGGCTGATGATGGCGACGGCCTTTTTTCCCCTGTCTTCTGGAGCGAACTCAAATTGCTCCATTTGACTCCAGTCATCATTGGACAGATCCTGATCAGGGGTGGATATTGGCAAAGACTTCATGATATGATGCAGATCATAATACTTGATTACAATATACAATATTGCAATGCTGTGACACTGCGATATATTGCTATATTCTGAGTTGCACCTAAGCACATACGTTGGACGACTGAAACAATAAAATGAGTCAAAATCAGTGAAATTAAATTGATCCATGTCCCATTTGTTAAACTTGGACAGGGTTCTTTGCCACTTGGATCTCATAATAAAACCATTTACTGTACATTGTCCCTCGCTTTCTCACTTTGGGAAAACCCAACTGAATAGATGTGCAAATAAAGTAAGAATAAGTTGCTTTGGAAACAATAATACCACAGCCAAGCTGGAATAGAATAAATGTACATGAATTCATGTGAAATTGGTAGAACAGTAAAGCAAAGTAATTTATGAGTATATGAAAATGCATATTTGTGCATATAAAAAATAAACGTTTCAGTCAGTCATTATAATCTCCGACAACTGGCAAAGAAAATCAATGAAAAGCTGGTCACAATTTTAACTTGTACTTTCCACTGTATGAAAAGTTAAATCCGAAACCTGCACACCACACATAAATATCATTGCTAAGGCAGCGACTTTTCTACAGTCTAGACTGTTGCAAAGAGAACAACAAAATCTCGCAAGACTTTGTAATAGGGATTTTGTCAGTGAAAAAGACAGATACAGCATTTTTAATATCGATATTTCAACATAAAATATCACGATCTTTCAGTGTTTTGATGTTTGTCGCACCCCTAATCGTGATAGTTATTCAGGCTGTTCTAGTCCTTCATATAAAGCCCATTGAAAACAAAAGACAAAGGAAAATGTTCAAAGTTTCAATAAATTGTGAATAAAAATGACAAATAATAAAGAAACAAAAAGAGTCCAGATTTCTCAGAAAAGACGTTTTCTGTTGACATCTTTGACCACAGAAATTAAATTTCAGTTTACAGCCAAAGACAGTGGTTTTAAACAAATGTAAATTTGTTGATGCAACATTGCTTCATCCCTTGAGTTTGGAGCCTTTTTACATTTAATGATTCATTGGTTTGTGCCAAGTGGCTGAACAAACAAAATGTTTAGGTTAAGAGGCAGACTAAAAATTTGTGAAAAGCAGAAAATGTCCAAAAATCAACCACTAAAAACCTTTAG
Source organism: Atherinomorus stipes (assembly GCA_023101725.1). Lineage (NCBI taxonomy): Eukaryota > Metazoa > Chordata > Actinopteri > Atheriniformes > Atherinidae > Atherinomorus > Atherinomorus stipes. Next base: position 245,917 of record JALJCO010004199.1, read on the forward strand.
AAAGGAAAATTGATTACACCAAAATCTGAGCAATAACTAGTGCTGCAGGAATGGTTGATGACTGAAGAAGAATTTGGAGAAACTGAATATAAAGAGTGAATTTCTTGGCTCTTTTTTTTTTTTGCTTAAAGAAAAAACCTGATGTGAACCCTGGAGTTAATCTGCAGCGTGACCTGAACACCACAGTTCACTGCTGCTCCTTATGCAGCGTGGCAGCGCTTCAGAGCATCTACAGGGGAACTCAAATACAAGCATGCACCGAAGGTTAAGTTGTTCAGCAGCTGTTATCACTGCTGGTAGTGCTTATACAACACACACAACTTCAGCTCCTCGTACATGTTGATTCGTAATCACCTTTTTTTGTTTGGAGTAGATTGATTTTGTGTTTTCAGAGTAATCACTCATCATTCTGCGTTGTGTCATCAGCTGCTTCCCAGATGTGCCATATGTTGTTAGAAAGTCTCACGCTGACTTGTTTACACTCACTGAGACGTGTACGTGTTGAATGAATGACACAAACATGCTGACTGGTTGGCTGTGTGACTCAGGCATTACCTAATCACTCTGCCAGACAGATGGACCAGCGGACCGACCCTAAAAACAGCTCCAACCACCGTCCACGTACGGCTCACACACACAGACGGGATGGCTTGTGGTCAGACAGTGACTTTCCCCCAGCAGAAAGTGCTATTTAAAAAAAAAAAAAAACGGCTCTATTTGTGTAATGCTTCTGAAAACCCTGTTGTGCCCTGCTGCAAACTCTTATGGGATTTGCAGAAGTGATCATTTTCAGTTGACACATGATGCTCTTGTGTCTGCCTATCCCTTCAGATGTGTTTCTTGCTGACCCCCCCCCCCCCCCCCCCCTTTTCAGTATTTGAGTACATTTACAAGCCAACCCTATAGAGGACATCATATTCTGCACGACATTCTGCACAGCTGGAGGAGCCATGAATGCGACCGTAGTCCTGCTCTCAACCTTGATTTTTAATAGTTTTGGCTTTCATTGGGGTTGGATCTCCGCTTCAAGTGGAGCCAGATGAGTTGGCAGTGGCATCTGGTTAGGATGCCTCCTGGACGCCTCCCTGGTCAGGTGATCCAGGCATGTCAACACAGAGAAGACGGGTTGGAGGGACTATGTCCCTTGGCTGGCCTGGGAACACCTCGGGATCCCCCTGAGTAGGCTGGAAGAAGTGGTCAGGGAAAGGAAAGTCTGGGTTTGTCTGGTTAGAATACTGCCCCCACGACACAACCCTGGATAAGCAGCAGAGGATGGATGGATGGATGGATGGATGGATGGATGGATGGATGGATGGATTCTCTTGTCCAAGTGATGTTTCAGTGGGTTCATGTGTTTCCCACCTGGTAATTGCCCTCTGTTATAAGCTTAATTTGCAATAACCCAGGAGACTTGCTGCTAATGACATTTATGGCTCAGCACAAGACATCCGTTCATCTGTGCAGAAGTCGAGTAGTTAGAGCTGCATAGTAATATTTTCAGAGAGCTTGAAGGATTGGTGATGGTGGAGAAAATGCACCTGCATCACTGTTCAATCAACCCCCCGCCCCATATTGCAGAGCCCTACAAACCACAGACGTCAACATCTTTCCAGACATTATTTCTGTACCAACACCTGGAGAATTCATAAAGCAAAGCCTGAAGATGTCTAGAAGACTAAATGACGGGCTGTGCATCAGTGAAAGTGCTGGAAGTCATTAGTGTTTACTTTGTAGAAACAGCCATGCTGTAAATACAATCCATGCATATGTACATTGGTAGATTTAATGCGAAGCTGGGTCCAAACTTTTGACTGTAACCATCATACAGTACCATGGACTGGAAGTTAAGGTAGCAGATCAAGTCTTTGGCTTATCAAAATACTGTAGAATTAAGTTTTCCCCACAAGTCTCACATTCTGGTTTTAACGGCAAAACTTTCTTCTTAGGTCTGGATTCCAGTTATTTTTATATCTCAGCGACACATATCACTCTTTTTTTCTTTTTTTTTTCCCCTCTTTTTGGAAGTTTGTGAAATGGTCAGACTGCTTTGTGTCTTTTTGCCATGTGTCAGGCGTACCACCTGTCCCCTGAGAGGAATTAAACACTAAGTGCAGCTGCTTTTTCTGATAATTTACGTTTACAGTGGTCCGGTCCACAACCAGCGTCGCTTTTTTCAGAGTTGTGCTACAACTTCACAAGTTTCCAACCTTAGAACTCTGAGTTAACTGACTCATTTTGATGCCACACTAACAGTCATCATGAACATCTCTGGAGCCAGTATTGCCCAGCAGTGTCCTGAGGCTGAGAACCCAAACTTTAGACTGGATGTAACAGCTGTGTTTTGCATTATGGCAACGCATACATACACCAGCGACCATTTGTAAGCACAATGGCCATTTTCAACACATCGTGGCTAGTTATCGAAGATGCACAAGAGGGCGTTATTGGAGTGAGGAACGGAAAAGAAAGAGAGGTGGTGACGGAGGTAGACAGAGGAAGCAAAAACTTCTGTTTTTGTTTTGTTTTTGTCTTTGATGGTGAAACAGGAAGCAGCAGAACTTGGATCCGACTTTACACTTAGTGTTTTTAGAAAACTTAATTCTGTGTTTATTGTGTTAAAACTTATTTTTACATCAGAGAAAACTCAGTTTTTATGTTTCTTTTCTTCATGTCGATCTGCAGGAGGAACTCTGAGGATATACGCTGACAGTCTTAAGCCCAACATCCCATATAAGACCATCCTGCTTTCCACAAGAGACGCAGCCGACTTTGCTGTGGTGGAGGCACTGGAGAAGTATGGACTAGAGAAGGAGAACCCCAGAGAGTACTGCATCGCACGGGTAATGACGCTTTCTCTTTCTGCAACTTTTCCATTCCCCAGCTGAGGATCTCGGTCTCATAATCCCACTGTTAACTCGCCTCCACACCCTCTTTTACTGCCAGCAGACACTTCCACCCTCTTGAATGGTGCCAAAAACATCAAGTCGGTGTGTTCTCATCACATTTATGTCAGCTTAACTAGGTTTAGCTCCTTCAGCTCCAGCTTGTCGCTGTAACTGAGGATAATGCCACCAAGCATCTGTTTGTCATAATTTATCTGATTTTCTCCAGATTGATTTTATTGGAGCTGCTGCTTATGCATACCTGCTCCTGTTTCTCCACTAAACACAACCTTGACCCTCGTATCTAATCAGTTAACACCTTTGTCATCTTTGAACGGCTGTGGAGAGGACAGTCAAGGTCACATATAAATGCAGACACGCACACGGAATGCTGCTCTGCACAAAAACCTTCAGGAGTGCAATTCAATTTCTTCCAGACTGAGTGCTGTAGCAGGAGTGGATGTTCTGTGTGTGTGTGTGTGGGTGTGAGTGAGACGGTGAACTTGGCTGCCCTCCCCACTGCCTCTCATATCTCTACTCAGATGGACGCTGGCTATGAGCAGTTGCATGAAACAACTGCTGCTGCCTCAGTCACTGCAGATAACTGTTGATAAATGCAATTTGCTAATGAAGCTCAGGGAGAGTCCCTTAGTTGGTGATTATGAGGAATGAGCGCTGCTACTAGCCAGTAGCGTGCCGGCTAACACATGTGGAGTGATAAGATTGAGGAGGTAAATGGCAGCCATTATATTGACAAAGACAGCATAGTTACAGCTGGGGATGCCACCGTTGTAGATTTTCTTGGTGCAGTTATTGTCAGAGATATAAGCAAGGCACTTAATTTCACAGCACTATAAATATGTAAAACCACCTCATGCATGAGCTCTTCTGGGTTTGACGTGCAGTCAAAAGTAGCTTCCAGACACCAAATCACTATGTGGATGCACAAAAAAATCAGGCAATGGGTCACAAACGAGGTAAAAATCTATAGTTTTAGCAAGATGGAGTAAAATGCAAATCTGTATTACATAAATTTTTAAGTTTAATTTTTCTTATGTACTTTTAACAAAGTAAAATAACTATAGAGTCTCATTATTCTGTAAATATTGAAATAATACGACACATGAACTCTGGGTTTCCCTCAGATAAAACGAATGTAAAAGGCTACAGGACCTCTACCTGGACTTACAGCCTTCTTTCTGTAAACTACTTTTATATGAAAATGTTTTTGAACATTTCTTTTGAAAACCATCTAGCTAGCTTTTATTTCCAGCTGTCCTCTGTAGCTGCTGTTTGGGACATGAATGATATAGAAAAATCTGGTTTCTTGTGCAGATCATTGCACACTGAGGGCCGTCTGAACAGTGAAATCTCACTGCATCCATATAATGTCGCGTTCGGTGAATTAACTCATGTTGGTCTGTTAGTCCAGTCAGGGTCATACATAATTATAAAATAACAAAACTAGAATATTTAATATCAGTTTTACATAAACATTTATGCAATTTAACCTAGTTTACTGTGACTTTACTTGTACTTTATCATACAAAAGTTGGTTTTTATGCTGCAGGTGGAACACCATATCAACGCATTTTCTCTTTTCACAGCAACTCTTTATAGCTGCTATACAGGCTGGAGAGCAACACCTTTTGTTTTGTATAGTTATAACCAAAAATATGCCTCATGGATGACTTAATCTGCTTGTTTGGAGGGAATAACTCTCCCTCCTAACTCACCTGGCTCAAAAACACAAAGCAACATGAGCAGAAACACATGTGAGGTGTAACTTTGTTCATGTTCCTGATCTGCTGTCGTGGACATATGGACAATTTGGAGGAATCTTTTTGATTAATTAATCAAAGCATTTAATACCAAGATTAACAGTGAAATCTGGTCTTAACATCAGTAGTTACAGCATGTACAGCATGAGAAGTTAAACCACTGCAGCCTTGCTGTCCTAAATAATCATTTAAAAAAATATATAGTTAAGTTGGATTTTTGAAGAATTACTTTTTTTTTTTTTTTTTTTTTTTTAGATTGCATATATCTGCATATCACATTGTCAAGCTGAACAGTAGAGTTTGTTATTTTTAGTTGCTCAGTGAACTGAATTGGTTGTCTCGTTCTATTTGCAGCAAGATGATAAGTCAGGCAAGGAAGTGATTCTGGATGATGCAGAGTGTCCGCTGCAGATCTTCAGAGACTGGCCTGCTGACAGAGGTAAAATCCCCCTTCTTGGAAATGTCCGCTTCATATTCCTCCTTTTGTTTTGCAGGGATAAGTTTGCCTTTTCTCTCTCTGAGATCAATGAGTCATGCTCATGTAGCCTTGAAGGGCTAGATGGCTACTAGTCCTTCTTCCCTAAAAGGAAGGGGCACAGAAAGCATTGAGGTGATGAAGGTGGAACTACTTCAACCGAAAGTGGTTCCTCCTCTTGAACCTATGGCTGAAATTGGGATTAGGCCAAAGTGTTGGTTCTTCTGCCTGCTCACTCTATCCTACTTCTGTTAGTTGCTACTGCCCCCCTCTGTTCCTATCCAGTCATTACACCTTTGATTATGATTGTTGTGCAGAAGCAAAGAAAAGTGAGGTTTTAACTTTTTTTCATTGCTTTAAGAAAATGCTGATGTTTAAAAAAAACGAGTGGGTTTTAAATGTAAACGTTTGTTTGATGGTTGCACACGTCATAACAACTGGCAACTTCCAGTAATAAATATGCAATGTTTGTTTATTTCTTATGTATTCTTCATCATTTCGAGATGGATTTGTCTGTTACCATGGTGATATCTTATGACTGTATGACTGGATACTTGGAAAGCAGCAACAGTGATTTTAACTGAATATTTTCAGCTAGAAACTTCAAGGTGGAATAGTGGCTCTCAGTGTCAACCTTACATCTATTCTTGACTCAAACATGTGCTCATATTTGTGATTATTTAAGCTTTTCTTCCCCATACTACACATCAGGAGCGTTAGTGTTTCAGCTGAAGAAGAGGCCTCCTGACTACCAGGGGAGGAAGGGAAGGAAGGTGGACGACAAAGGCCTCAGAGGGAGGGATAGTTCGCTGCCACCAGAGAAACTGCCTTACTTGGTGGAGCTCAGTCCAGGTACAACCAACACACAGACACAAAACGCCACATTTAGACCCCTTATTAATAAAAAGCAACTTTAGGAGCAGAAGTAGCTTCAGTGCGAGCAGCTGCCCTGATGACTTCTGCTGTAATGGCTATATTTAGCCAGCAGGGGGTAGTGCAGCTGCAGTGTGTCACTGCAGGGAACTGCATCTGGTTATGTTACAATTCTCAGCTGTCCCCAACATCCCAGCATAAAAAAAAAAAAAAGAAAAAAAAAAAAGTTAAAAAAAATCAATTTAAATGGTCATTCATTGACAGATTTAAGATCATGTAGCTACACTTTCCTGACATGGTTGTCTATGCTGCATCTTATATCCAATACTCAACACACTAGAAGTAGCTGCAGCCTCTTAAATTTTTTTCCACTGTATTATTCAATTCAATTGAATTTTTTTTTATTTGTCCCCAGGGGGGCAAATCAAAAACAATTTATGCCACAAAGATGCTCCCAATCGATACATAATTTACCTTTTTGTCTTTCTATTATGATGTCTGTGTATGGTTTAGTGCTCGTTTTCCTTGTAAGTCTTCCCTTTCAGGTATCATCAGCTAACTTTAGGGGATATTTGTGAGGAATTAAGTAAAATGATGTCTCCAAATATGGAAAAAAAAATCATTGAAAGGAAAAATCCAAACTGATATATCTGTTTGTTAAAACAGGATAAGTGGCTGAAACAATCAGTCTTTTTTTAGGAGTTTTTTTTTTTTAATATTATGGTAAAAGATGGAAAATTATGAGCTGAAGTAGAAGTTGAAGGACCATGTTTTCCATAAAAGGTAAGTTTAATAAAATCTAAATCCTGGAATGCAGTCGACTATCCCGAGTAGCTGATATGAAAAACCTTCCAGGGCATTTTAGAAAAATCTTCCTGAGCCTTGTTAAATGCAACTTGTCCTGCCCTAACAGCTTGTTTCTTGCTACTGATCCCTTTCTTTATCTGCTTTTTTTTTTTTTGGTCCTATCCTGCCATGTCATTAACTTATCAGGCCTGGTGGTGACCCACGCACATGACTCACCAAATGGAGTTAAACTTGTAATGGGTGACCAGCAGGCCTGATCCAGGAACATACTAACACATCTGCATCCACTGTAAGGTTGAGGGGTCACGGTCTGTGGATGGAAGCTGATACTGAAAATGGATTTTATTGGCTCTAATGAATGGATGTTGGGCTTATGCGTGTTTGTTTTGTGTGACTGAGTCAATTTATTTCTTTAGTTTTAGGAAAAATTATTGCATTAGATAAAAGACCCAATTTCTGATTGGTTGCCCCCATTTTTGTCTAAACTGGGGGTTAGAGCTGTCCTTGAGTCAATATACTTAAAGCTCTGAGCCACAAAGGTCTTTTGAATTTATTTTTATGGCTACTGGCTCTGAACTGTTACCCCAAAACACACCATTGTACAAACAGTCTGCATATCAGGCATAAATCCAGTACTTCTACTAGAAAAGGCCACACATGAAGCTATAGGGTTAATGCACAGAGAGATCCACTCTTTAACTTTAGACATTGAATCATTTTACTGTGAAGCTAGTCAGCAGCATTTTATAGAGCACCAACCAGTATGCAAGGCTGGCAGCAGAGCCAAGGTGTCCTGGACAGAGTGACATCCAAAGACTGCTTGTTGTTTTCATAAATTTTGGATTTGCAGTTTTTATATATTCTCTCTTCATTTTTAGATCTTGATATGTAATGCATTTGCATTCAGGAAATGATAAACATAACTATAAAACTTTATTGTACAATGAACAAGCAATACATATTTTATCCGTTTTTACTATATCCATAGATATGGATTTAAAAACGATAAATGTTACTATAAATATTCATTTCACTATAAACGCATCATTTTAGTAGACCATTAATAATTAACAAACAGTTGTTGATGCTGAACCTCCTTAGCCACTGGTTCCCCATACCATCCCACAGGTGGACCCATTTATGACGCTGCCCTTGCAGCCCTCTTCATATCCAGAAATGGTTATAGAGACACTTGATCTCCCACTTTAGGCCTACAAGTATGAATAAAGTTTAAGCTTTTTACTGTTGATGCCAACCATGTAGCATCACTAACAAGGTGAACTGTTGTTTTATTTCCCCCTTTGACTGCTTGTTTGTTTCATTTGCTTTACAAGAAAAGTCACAGAAGACTCCTCAGAGCAATAAACATTATTAAATTAGTTTTTAACTTTTTTTTTTTTTTTTAAAGTGTGTGTGTGTGTGTAAGTGTGTGTGTGTGTGTGAGAGCACCATCCATGCATTTAATGGGTTAACTAGTTAAAGCTGCATTTTCCTCCTTGCTGCATTTTCACCCTCTGCTATGTGTCTGTTTTCTTTCCCACTTTCTTATGGCATGGTGTGTGTGTGACTGTGTGTGTGTATGTGTGATGGGGGTTGGTCTGTGCATGTGTCCCTCTGCCTCCGTACCTGCCTGCCTGTCTGCCTTCTGTAGGCCGAGGGAATCACTATGCCTACTACGCCTATCGGCACCAAGAAGGTAAAGCTGCACCGCACCTCCTCTGTTTGTTAATGTGGCCGCGGGGGTCCACGGCCCCTGACTGCCCCCTTTTTGCTCACACCAGTTAAACACATTCCCCTGCTTTGTAGCACTTTTTTTTAATGGTTTTCATCTTTTTAGACGACTTCCCGTGCTTGTGTGTAGCATCCTTTACACACATGAATACTGACCAGATAATTCAGATAAATGGATGAAACAGCAGTTTAAATTCCTTCCAGTATTCATGAGATTCACTCTAGAGTTAAAAACTTGCACAAAAGTAATAAATCCTTTTGTTTAATATAAAATAAACCTTTACATATGTATTTTAATAGAAAACACATTGGGATTTATGTAGGAAGTTGCAAATTCAAAGATACAAGATACAGATTTAAAGATTTTATAAGAATACAACCACTTATCTAAACGCATGTTTTAAAAACTAAGACGCAATCATGCAGTTGTATTTGTATGTATTTTTTAAAATGTTATCCATCCTGTAAATCTTTAGGTTTATGAGTGATTCAGCTAAGAAGAGTTTGAGGTTTTCCTGATCCTCATTTATTTCCCTTGAAGCAGCCAGTGAGGGAAACCTTAGTTTTCTCTTCAGTTAAACTAATATGCTGCTTTGCTTTTACTAAACTCTGCTTACTAATAACCAGAAACTGCTCTGCAGCCCCAGCTGACACCCACATCTTTACCAGTTAATTTTCCAGTCTGCCAGTCTTTATCGACTGGCTATTGGTTGACAATGAGCAGTCAGATGTGACCGTAAATGTGTTGAATGTGAATCCTGCGGGTTTAAAACATGAAGCTGAAGGGAACGCTGCCCCACTTGGTGCTAAATCTGCAAACATCTGTGTGTCCAGACGGGTCAGACTCGCGGGACAAACCAAAGCTGTACCGGCTCCAACACAGCATCACTGAGGTGGGCTCAGACTGCACGGATGATGGAGCCATCCAGGTAACAACAAAACCCTCAACAGCCTTTAACTTAAAGCAATGTTGCTTTTATCTTTTTGTTCAGCAAGAATACTGTTGTTCTTCAAGATCTTTTTATAGTACAAGAGTCATGTGCAAATTTAAATTGATGACTGATCGATTGAGGGATTTGTTTACTTTCAGGCATACAAAAAGGGGAAAAAACCCACTTGTTTTTCTTATTTTCACTTCCTAAATCAAAATGAACAATCGAATAAAGGATCGTATGACTTATGATCAGAATCACATGAAGAAACTAATGAAATAAACCAAACAAACAAATGGATAACAAGCACTTTGATTTGATTTGTATGTTTTTGTGTTTAAATATCTGATCAGTTGTGTGACCTGGAAGTTATTTCTGCTGTGCTGACTACACTTACAAATCTCATGACAAATACATAGAGTATGCACATTCAGAAGAAAAAGCTTCATCCACACGGAGAGAGAGCTGATTTTGCTATAAAAAAGTTTATCTAAACATATGAGTTGTTTTGAAAATAATAACCCACTGAAAATGTTGTAGTACACATGCCAGGCCTGTAAGGGGCGCTGTGACACAAATGCACAAAAACACAAACTTATTTGATCTGAACTAAATAAGGCAGAAGATTGTAAGGAATGAGCTAAAAAGGAGACATTTGTTTGGATTTTATATAGATTTAGCTTTAAAAACCGTTTCATACTTGGTAGCTTCTGCAGCAAGAACACAACACTGTAATCCTCCATGGCTGTAGCTGTTGGTCGGGTCTGCACATAAAGAGGAAGGGAGAGGGGAAGCCAATGCATCATTTGTTCAGGACAGATGTGTATAGGTTGTAAACAGAAATAAAACGGATGCATTTTCAGACTTATTCACTTTGGGACCTGGTGTGTTTTCCTGCTGGATCCATGAGTGAGAAGTATCCAGTGAAAAACTCGTGCTGATACACCTGAACTCGCTTCTGTTTGGGCGTGGCTTCATTGATTGCATGTCTCAGAGAATGTTTTTAGGTTTCCAGCTGTCCATATCTACAGAGCAGTTAGAAAGATAATTAATGGTCGGCCGCCAATTTATGCCAACTTTGGGCACTCTGTTCTGGAAATGGACTCCATAATATTAAACCTTTAAAAGGTTTCATTGTGAATCAATCTTTAATGCACAAACTATCTGCTTCTCTTTATTTAACGACTTGTGATTGATATTGACAAAAATGGATATCAATATTGTTTCACAGTGGGCTTGTTTATCCATCTGGCTTTTAACAATCTGTTTATGGTTAAGGTGGTTTAAAAAAACAGGTTTTAAAACTTGACTTCAAAAACGTTTCTTTAAAAAAAAAAGGCACATTATTGAGGATATTGTATGAATGCATGATTTGATCAAAAATAATACAATGTTCAAATGCAATGAAATATTTAATAAATAAATACACATAAATGACAAATAGATAACAGAAATAATAGTAAATGGAAATGAATTTAGAAAAAGTGAGAATTAACAACATGGTTTCTCGCAGACTTGTGATGATAAGTATCAAGGGGTTAAATACTGATGGTGCTACAGGCATGTTTGGGAATTTCTTATCTGCACCTGAAAAAAGGATTAAATACCTCCAGATTTTACCCAGAATCCTTTTAGCTTTTCTGAATTCATTGAAGCGGTGGACAAAGTAAGTTTGAAGCATTTTGGTTAACTTGTTTCTGCAGTATGTGGAGCTAAATGTTGTCTGTAATGCAACTGTTCTGTTTAACAACTGCGTGATGTTTCAGGTTTTATGTTAAAAAGTGTGAATCAAAGTGTGAGATGTTTTTTTTTTTTCTCTCTTTTCCTGATGCATCTGCTGCGTTTGTCCTTAGCTTCTCGGTCCGGGGATCCTGCCCCACCACTGTAACCTCATGCACAGCGAAGGCATGGTGACGGTGACGCCGCACGGCCCTGATGCAGACACCTTCGTCGATGGGCAGCGCGTTACTGAGACAACGGTGCTGCGCTCAGGCTCCACCCTGCAGTTCGGTTCCGCTCACGTCTTTAAGTTTGTGGACCCGATGTTCGACCAGGGTGGGAAGAGGGAGCCGGCCATGATGAGGACCCGGCACAAGTCCGGGTAAGGAAGAGGAGACGGCGTCTTTTCTTTACATCTTTCCTCTCTTTTCCTCCATCTTTTCCTCACCCTCTGCCTGCATGACTTTCTGAAATGCGTGGAGGAAAAAAAAACGGGGTGTTGTTTCAGACGAAGGGAGGAGAGGATGAGGTTTAGAGTTGGCAGGCAGAGCAAGAGATGAAGGGAAGGAGAAGACGGGGGGAGGAGTCCCGGGTAGGACGGCTGGAGTGAATGAGGAAATGAGAGGAGAGGAAGAGCAGAGGTCTAGGGTTATGGCAGGCAGGCTGCCCTCTAATCTGATCAGCATGGTGCTGGGTGTGGCCTCCCGCTTGCTGGCCTCACAATGAAAGAGAAAACCCAAGCAGAGAAGAGAGAGTGAGAAAGTTAGAAATGAGTGTAGGACAAAGATGCTGAGAGTCTCGATCTTTAATGGCCTGATGGATGACTAACGCTGCACACAAGACAGAAAAGGTGTAAGTAGCCAACACTCATAAAGCTGGGTGCAAGTTCATTCAAATGATTCAAGATGAAAAAAGACACATTCTCATTTATTTTGAAAAGCTTGAGCTGTTTTCCTTCATATCTGTAAGATAACTTTCTAAAATGTTGATGAAGGCTATGGACATATTTCCAGCTGTTTATGCTGGTTGTAAAAAGCCAGTTTGTCTGATTATCCAACTGGAGCTCGAGGCAAACACATTTTTTTCTGTCATTTTAAAGTAGTTTTTAAGTTCTATATATTTAAATCTGGGCTGTTATGTGGTTTTCTAATGTTCCTCAGAGAGTTTAAGTCTACGGTGTGTTTACATTCCAGTTGAAAAATCCCTTCAGGTGATTTTGATTAGCACTTTCAGCCAGAGAGGAAACAGTAATCAGAGCTGAAACAAAAACCTGCAGAGTTCTTGTCCCGTGAACTTGGCTTGGCTTTTATTCTCCATTTTTAAGTAGAAGAGATGGTTGCAGGTATTTTATATTTGGTGTGCGGGCCTGGTGGGCCTCCAGCTGTCTGGGAAACACTGCAGTCCTAGCATACGCTTGGTTTTAGTAAAGGGTGACGCCAGCTTGTAGCACAATGACGGCTTTAATATTCATGTTTATTTCAGGCTGCTGAAATGAAATCAGTTGAGTTATTAGATTCTTTGTTTTAATGTACTTTTTGACTTTCTGTTCTGTGAAAGTCAGGGAGCTTTAATCCAGTATTAACACCACCGTTTAGCTCATACGCTTTCATCCTGACCAACGTCTGCTCTGTCCTGTTTAATCTCTGTTTTTCTGATTCATGTGATTACAATTCGAGGTTATTTATGTAATTAACTGGAACAGAGTAATGATCCAGGACTTCCTGATTCTCGGATGTTGTGACCAGAAAGGAAAGATGCCCTAAAAGCTTTTGAATGTTTTGTTCAAATGAAGGTGTTTATTTTTAAAAACTTTATTTAATTTCTTTAGCCATCTTTCTAAGAGAAGCATCAGTTTTTTTTTTTTTTTTCATCCCAAAGCATCAACATTGTAGGTGTTTTCCAGCTGAACAGGAAAGTGTTAAAAGCTGTGGTACCCAAAACGAAGGAATGAAATAGGATTTAATTGGGTGGAAAATTCAGAAAAAATTCTCCCCTTCCTTTGGTTTCACACTTTACTCAACAGACACATCTAGGAGTGCACGATGATTATCGGGCAGATAACAGGAAATTACTACGTTGTTCCGATAATTCCGATATCATGACGACTTGCCCTGATAACATATATTATTTTTGTATCAGTAACAGTGCACCTTATTTAAGTTGATTTGCATTTGAAATGTCGAATAGCTTTGATATCTTTTAGAAAATATTTGAGAGGCTTGCTGACAGTTTTTCATTAGAAATTTTTTTTTTCCTTAATTTAAAGAGTGAAAAGTCTTTTTGGGTTTGGGTTATCGGTTATCAGTTATTTGTAATGGTCTTTAGGAGCTAGAATATATCGGTCATCGGTCTCAGTTTTTAAAAAAGTTTATTGTGTATCCCTAGTCACGTCATATGTCACTTCCTCTCTTTGGTCCACACAGAGTCCGAATGCACGCTTTCACTGCTCCAAATGGACCAGACTATCCGTGGAAATGGACCAGGGTTCATTTAGTGCAGAGTTGTGCTAGAAGGTGAAGCGGTCTCTCCTGTGGTTCTCTGATGGTGTGGAAACTTTAAAAAGAGCCAGTTGAAGTGGTTTAAAGATCAAACATCCTCTGTTGGGGGTCATTTCAGAGAGGAAAGCCCTCTTTGCCCTGTTGTCACAGCAACCAGAACTTATGGATGGATTCATGCTATTATGGCTCCATGAATCCAAAAACCGGATCAGGAGGTGGTCTGTCCTTCCATCAGATGGCGTCTCTAGCAGCTTCAGGAGCTGAATTGTTTGCCAACTCAAAGCTAAACTTCATGAATTGTGCTTCTCCCTCAAATAAAAACCTGGGAGTGGGAGTTATTTTTGCACCAGCCTTCCCTTTCTGCAGCTGTGTGCCACCTCAGTCTGGAGAGAGTGTGGAAAGGATGGATGTGGATCTTTGTGGTTTCTCTGGGCTGCTTTCCAGCGTTCTTGCACAGATACCTACTTCATTTTGTGAAGACCGTTCGTGACGTTCAGGCTGATTACAGCCACAATTTGGCCGATTTTAAGATGTGGGTTATTTGGCAGCTGCAGAGATGATCGTGTAGTAAATGCATTCTGGGATCTTTGATCTGCTGCTTCTTAACTCAGTCATGACCATCAATGGTATCTGGCACGTATGAGCCCAAAATAAATGAGGAATAAAACTCAGTCTGAGTCTTAAAGAAATGTCCTGGCAGGTTTTGAGCTACTGAGGGAGCAAAAAATTAGATCGTGTGTTATCAGCCTTCGTCATATGACTGTTTGGCTCAGATGATCGCATGACAGTCTGTTATAAGCTGAATGAGAGTAATTTATTTCCAGCAGCTTGTTAAATAGAGGGAGTTGAAAAGATCTGTTCAAAGGCTGGAAACATCTGCTAGCAGTTTATCTGCGTTATTGTAAATAAAAAAAAGCCATTAAGGCATCTATGATGTTAGTGTGAATGTTATCTAGATGAAAACAGAAAATCCTGCAGATAAATCAATGCAGCGTATGTGGTTTAAATAAAATTGTAGCGCTGCTGTAAATGATTTAACCTACTTTAGCTGCTGGTGGTTATTGTGTATGTGACTAAAACCTCCCTGTCAATAACCGAGTGCAAATGCTTTGTGTGTTTGTGTTTATTTTACATCGATGCCCTGCTTTCACACACACAGCGTGAAAAGCAGGAGTCTGCCTGTTCAACCGGACTTCTGTCACACTCAATAAATATCCAAGTCCCAGCTTTGCTATGTGTCAGGACTCCTGGCTTTTCTGCATCTAATTATCCTCTTACGTAGGCGTGTGTATTTATAAAGCAAACTATCCGCCTGCATATGTCAGTGAGTCATTCATTCACTGTTCTCTGATCCGGCTCTCTCCTCCCTGACCATGAGTCGGATAACTGAGCCTGTCTGGGTTTGTGTGTGTGCATCTGGATTAAGTCTGAGCTCTTGTCGTTATCTGTAATGAAAAGTCTGCCTCGTCTTAACGGGTGAATGTCTGTGTTTTTTGTTTTGGTTTTCCTCCCTGCAGCAGCGTACCAGAAACCACCTTCGACCTTCACGGAGACATCCACAGTGGAGCGGCGCTGCCCACCAGCAAGGTAACGAGTAACATCATAGATGGAAAATGATTTCATGAGTAGATGGAGCAACAGAATCAGCTGAAATGGAGCCAACACTGATTTTATGACACATGTTGGATTAAAGTCGTTTCGTTGTTGAAATGTTGGTTTTGGTTGTGTGGATTGAGCAAATCATCAAACATAACAGTTTTGTGTGTTTTATTTTTAAATATAAAAATATATATTTTGTATCAGATGGGAGCATTGTAGTAACACGTTCTAACTTGAAATGCTTGAATCCTAATCAGGAGGTACGTATATGATATAATATAAGAAAATATCTTTTGTAATGTGTAAAATTGCATTTCTGCATGAGTTGGCCATAACTGCCGATTGATTCCTGGATGAATCTGTTCATCTCTTCATGCACAACAGAGAGACAGTTAGTTATCTATTTGGTGTCAGCCAGTAAGATCGTTTGAGGTGAACCATGCACACATGAACAGGTGTTGTTTTGAGATGTGCTCCCTCTCTGGCTTCATTGAAGCTCCGCCATGTGCAGAAAGAAGTGCTAGCTTACTGACAACCCGATGCAGATGTACTGGGCTCATTTTATGGAATCAGTGTAGAAGCTTTAAAGCCCCAAATGCTCTCTTTACAGCTTTTCTTTTCAGTTTAAGATTTCAAGTTTTAGAAAGTCGTCAAAAATGGACTTTCCAGGTCTTTACAGTGAGAGATTTTAATCCTGCTTATGTGAAAATACACCTGATAGCAGGAAGTTCACTATCAGATATTAATTTGTTAGGAAGGAAGGCAGGTTCAGATGGTTTTGAAATTAATACTCCTGACTTTCACCTTTTTAACAAATAAATTTTGAAATTTTCATGCTGTGTTTTAAGCCCAGTTCACACTTTTCCTTACAAAACTGAAAACTTGTGCCTTTGTATCCGAAACTGTGCAGACACAGATATCTCTGTGAAGACTGAAAACACAGATATGGCTGGACATGATGTAGTGTGCATACCAGGACTGATCCAGAGGCATTTTGTGGTTGTTCTCCACTTATTAAGAAGTGTACTGATTATCTAGCCCATGATCTGTGCGTCTTTGCTGATGGCAGATATGTTGCAGGAGGACCAAACAAAGGTTCTGCAGAGCAAACAAAACATGGAGGTAGACCGTTGTTGTTTCTGGGTGTAGATTCCAGGTCACATCCACACTGGCAGGATTCACCTTGCGTTTTAAGAAAACTTTATTCTGGAGCCTGTTCTCAAACCTTTACGGGTTCGTCCACCCACAACTCTGTTACCGCATAAACAAGAGGCCAAAACTCAACAAAACTTCTATGTTTTACTGTCAGGGTCATCGTGTATAAGGGGCTTTAAAATGCATGCAAAACGTTACTTTTAAATTTATTATTAAATTTTAAACAATGTCATCAATTATAGAAAGTCATCGGATTAATCATGATTAAAAATGGTTTCCCAGAATTTATTATCTATATAAGAATAAAATAAACCAGGTCTCTTGATGATTACAGTAGCTTGAAATGTATGTCCTTGTAGTTTGACCGGATATTTGATGCATCAGAGCAGCTCTTGACTTGCACGGATTAGCGGCGCTGCTATGAACCGTACAGAGTCAGATTCTGTTAAACAGCTCAGGGAACAGACAAAAACCCGCCAAAACAAACTCTTTTCACATGGCAAGTAGTTTTAAACACTATTATTGGTCCTCTGAGGGGCCCAACTTCCTGGTCCAATCTTCCTCTACTTCTCAGAGAATAGGTGTGTCACTGGGGCAACATACAGGGATGGCACTAGCCTGCATCCTACAGACTGTGTAGCTGATTATCATGACTCTCTTGAGATAATCGAGCTAATTTACGAGTGATGTTGTTCCAATTGATCTGAGCTTGAGCTGATTAGTCTCCAGTAATTACATTACTCGACAGAGTGAAGTGCTGATGAAGCTGCTCTTGTTGTATTTCAGGCAGATGTTTGCAGGTTTTAGCCGCAGTGTAAAAGAGGCTTGAAGGAGTTTTAGAGTGATGAGTACTGAGATGTTAGCCTTGTTGGATTTGGGGTTGGATCTTTCTTCCCAGAGATGCCATCAGATTGGTACAGAGTTCAGAGGCTGAGTGAAGGTCTCTGTAAACATCTGTGCTTGCATATGGGACAAAAACTGTATCTCCAGAGGGTTTTTCAAATGCTGGTTTAATGTGTGTGTGCAGAGTTCAGGAAAACTGGAGATGGAGCGAGGCATGGTGAAACCCATGATCAGAGGAGAGCAGCAGGACATCAGGTCAGACTCGTTTTTATCCTCCTGTCATCCCTTCATTCTGTCCCATCCTCGTCCCAGCTCCTCTGACAGCGTTGTCTTAACTTTGTCTCAGCAGGTCTCAGGACATTTCAGCTGAGAGGACAGAGCTGACTCTTCCAGCCAGCATCGAGTTCAGAGACAACTGTGAGTATTTGTGCATCTCTGTCTGCCTCCACTCATTGTGTTACTGACACAATCAATACATGGAAATTATTGAACCCTTGTAGTTTCCTTTATAACTCAGTGGGACAACACTGAGCTTACTGAACGGTTAATGTCTGTTACCCAGAAACACCTCAGATTATTTCAGCCCGCAGGTCTTCATTGAAGAGTTGAATTCTGTTCATTTTGCAGCATTAATGTGGCTCATATTTGGCTTATCACTAGCGTCAGCTTAACAATTTGAAGTCCAGGAAGAAAATCTCAGATCTAACATTACATAAAAGGTGTTTGACTCAGGTCTGTCTTTGAGGCTGTTTCAGTCCAGTATGTTCCATTGTAAGTGGTATAATTAAAAGAAAACATCCTTTCCTCTTTTTATCTGAAGTTAGGCTAAATGGTTTTGAACCCCGGCTTATTCGTGATGTCTCATATTTGTGATCTTGCACTAATTCAGCCAGAACTGCATTGGTTTAAGGTGTTGGATTTATTGTAATTAGACTCCAATGAGCTGAAAAAGTCTGATAAGATGAGGTCTACCTGATGCTGCGCGTTTCCCACAGTCTTCGTAGCTCTCAGCTGTTTGCTTTCTCTTTGTGACACGTCTGTTTATTGACTTTCTTTGGGCCTTTGTGGGCCTGTTTGCACAAAGTACTCTGTATATTTGGCGTAGTGTGAGCTCATCTGTTTTTCCAGGCAGAGTAGGGTTTCGGCTAGTCATTGAGTGGTGGAGAGTCATATACCCACAATGCACTGGGAGAAACCATATGCCTCAAGAAACAGTGTGTTAGTGGTGCCCAGCGACACACATGCGTCAGCTCTGATCTTCAGGTTTGCTTTGGGAGGGTTGCAGCAGTGGTGTGAAAGAGCAGCTGCAACCAGTTTGACATCAAAACGTGGTTTTATTGCTGCGTCCCACATGAAACACATGCAGCCCATTTGTGCACCAACTTGTTTAACATAGTCACTGCTTGTTGCAGCTCAAAGTAGAATAATTTTTATCTAGTTTTTACTAACCTCTGCATAAAAGATGTGATGCAGTTTGATGGAGTAAGTGCAGCTGTGTAGGTGGTATTTTTTGTGAGAAGTTTCATGAATATGCAGTTTTATATAACATTTTTTAAAAAAGCTATAAAGTAGAATGAGTGGAGACATGAATTGGAGGGACTTATAACACAGAAATGAATATAGAGGTTTATCCAGAAAGAAATTGTTACAAGTAAATGCATTATAATTCTAATATTTCCCACATGATTGTGCAGGAAGATGATTAATTTGTTGACGTAAAATGCAACTTTATAGCTAAACCTGGCAACAGAAACACGTGTGCACTGCTGTGGTATCTGAGCCATTAACTCATGTTTTCAATCTAAGATCTCTCTGGATTGTCAATGTTTAGCGTAATCCCCCGGGTGCCGGGCCTTATAATATATGAGGTTGAAAAAAATATTTATTCGGGGGTGTGTGTGTGTGTATATAT
Source organism: Atherinomorus stipes (assembly GCA_023101725.1). Classification (NCBI taxonomy): domain Eukaryota; kingdom Metazoa; phylum Chordata; class Actinopteri; order Atheriniformes; family Atherinidae; genus Atherinomorus; species Atherinomorus stipes. The sequence goes on from JALJCO010004199.1 coordinate 265,124, forward strand.
TTATGTATATATATATATATATGAAACTCACAAAAAGTTAGGGATATTCAACTTTCAACTTTCGGTTTTTCCAGTACAGAATGATGCAGAATAAATATTTAGCCATTGAACAATGTGCATGTGCATTGAAAAGTGTAGAGAAAGTTTAATTCAGTTCACCTGGAAAGTGAGTAGTGTGTGTTGTGTTTTTTTATATATATATATATATATATATATATGTATATATATATATATATATATATATATATATATATATATATATATATATAAAATTTCATTTATTTAATTATTTATTTTTTCCAGTCTTGGGCCAGTTTTGGTTTTTGTTGTCTGGGCTACTGGGAGAGGAACAGTGAGGATGATGGTTTTTTTGATCAAACTGCTTGTTTGTTTGCTTAAAAATAATTGAATCATCATTTTCCATGATGCAGGCTGTGTGGAGTTGTGCATGTTTTCCCAGTTGTACTGTTTTATTTGAAGGCGTTACAGCTGAGGAGGTCTTCATTTTAACCATGGAGGTCCTGGACTGCAGAGTGAGTCTTGATGCTGCCCCATAGTGGCAGCAGAGGTCTACAACAAGCTGATGACCTCTGTATATCTGATGAGGGCATGTCAGAGTAAAGATTCACACGGTTCAGCACTTTACCTGCAGTTGCTTCCATAATGTGACCCCTTCTTGCCCTCCAGCTGAAGACACCTTCCTCTCCGCCATCATCAACTACACCAACAGCTCCACAGTCCACTTCAAACTCTCCCCCACCTACGTGCTGTACATGGCCTGCCGCTACGTCCTGTCGCAAGCTTATCGGCCCGACATGTCGCCGTCAGAGAGGACACACAAAGTCATTGCCATCGTCAACAAGATGGTGAGCATGATGGAAGGAGTCATCCAGGTTAGTAACTCTCTTTTTGACCCATTTTCAGGTTCGGCAACCACATTGTTTAATTTCCACATGATCAGTGTTTTTTTGCTGAGTTTAGTTTGGTCACTTCCCCCCATAACCCTGGTGTGGACTATATGCGGGGGCCATCTTCATGCATGACCTCTTACAAACTACGTATGTAGTTGTAAAGTGTTCATATGTGTTTTACAGCTTTTGTCTGTTGTTACCCGTCAGTGTTTAATGCTTGTGGTGTGAAGGCTGTGCAAACTGCAGTAGGAGGACCTGAATATATTTTTGCCTCAGAGGAACTAGCTCTGGTTTGTTTAGCTCACAAGCAGCTTCTCCTTGCCTTTAGGATGTGCCATAAAAGAAAACACACAAGCACACTCTAGGCTTTCAGATTTGATCTATTTCTGTCTGCAAGTTGCAGAATTTCACTTTTATGGAGTTTCAGGAAAATGTCTTGACTGAGGAATGTGAACTTTTTCCTCAGAAAAGACTCCCTAAACTTGTGTCTGAGTTGTGTGTTGGAGCATTTTTTAGTATTTATCTGAACCGGGCGCTAATCCAGGATATTTTTGAGCTCCTTTGGGATGGAGCATTTACTAAACTATATGTTTAAAATGAGCAAAAAGTCCTCCCATCATGTACATTGAAAGAGATGCATATACTTTTGGAGCACTTTGCACCATTGTAGAAGATGGTATCAGTCATTATATTTGAAGATGGTTTATACAAAAGAAAAAAACAAACAAAAAAAAACCCAACAACAACCTGATGTCATATCTAAAAACTTCCCTTTGTACCATTTATGTTGGATTTACACACAGGCTTAATGCTCAAAGTCTTTATTAGTTTTGCTGCTAAGTAAACTAATTTCTTTAAAGGGATATTGTGTGTTGGTAAAATGTTGTAAAGGTTTAGTCCCCATAACTGGTGCTTGTTATTTGCGTTTGTTTTTACAGGGGCGGTGGGGGGCTGCCATGTGGAGTTGGGGGAGAAGTGTGAGGTGGAAAACACAGCTCACCGGCACACGGGAGAGTTGAGGTAGCCTGAAAAGTACGGTGAGAGGGGGAGAGCTGCGTTCTGACGCTGGGTTCACGGAGGGGAGACGGCGTTAGTAAACAGATGTTTTTTAATAATAAGCGAGGAAGGTAAAACATGGGTAGGGAAAAAATACGACACGCCAGACAACCGAAAGATGTGGACTGATGTCCTGTAACTGCGGACCACGTCATTTAGGGCTGGTGATACTACATGCAGCGGCTGTCGTCGGTCTGCGGTTTCAGCGAACGCAGCATGAAAAGTACGGGGAGCTGCTCCCGATTACACAATTTCTTTAATAATTAAGCTGACAAAAGTTTGTTTTTACAGTCTTAGCTTTACTTCTGAGCCGTGTTTCTTTTACTTTTATTTTATTGTAGTGCAACCTTCTTGTTGTTTAAAGTTCCCCAAATAAAGATAGTAATGTATGGTATGGTACTGAAATCTTTTAAAAGATGCAACTGATTTTAATCAGTGGTCATTAGAATTATGTGGCGGAGCACATTTTTATTGTTATTTAGCCAATGTTTATCCAGGAGAGATCACAGTCCCCCTTTTCAAGGGAGTCCTGGCCAAGAAAAGCACTGGCACAAACAATTAAACATATTTACAATTAAAAAAAAAAAAGAAATATAAACAAACTACGATATTTGGCTTGTGTAAAAAAAAGCTAATAGTCAGTGAATGCATCTCCAGATCCTTTCATATAGATTTAAAATGACTAAAGGAGACAAGGTCTTGAAGTTGTAAAATGTTTTGTAGACTGTTCCAGTTCCAGTTATAGCTGGTCAGATTTAAGTCTGGGTGTAAATGGACTAGAAGTGTTGATATCAGGGCGTTTGTTTCATCTAACCGTTCTATTCAACCTCCGTCAGTTGCTGAAATTATATGAAGTCGATAAAGCTCAGTAAATAATGTCCTGCGCAGAACTCCTTTACTCTATCAAAGAAATAATGGATGTGTTAGAAGGAAGCACAAGCGGTTATTTGTCACACATCTGGAGTTCCCTTCCAAAGCCAGATGGGAAGTGATGTAGTTGTGATCAGATCACCCAAGACGAGTGCATCAGTATCCAGAGAAACAGGCTTTTGTGCAAATTGTATTAAAATGATGTAAAACCATTTTTATTTTCCTGTTCTTCCAAAGCTGTGAATTGAACTTGCTAAGTTTTTTTTGTGGTTTTCAGCTCACCTCCATCAACTCATCAGCTTATTCCGAGTTACATTGTTAACCATGACCATATGTGAGCCAGTGTTTGTGCATCTGTGTGTGTGTTTACATAGCTGTGTCCATACTGTAGCTGTTGACGTGTTTTCTCTCTGTCCTGTAAATGTGTCCTCCTCCTCCTCTTCCTCTTCCTTCCATCCAGGAGATTCCTGAAGGGGATCAGGTAGGATAGCACACCATGATACGGCTGCTAAAGACCCGTTTACCTTTGTTACTTGCTCTCCTTCTTCATCTCTCTAACTCCTAGAGGTGGGCGATGTGAATAAAATTATGTTACTAGTTTTTAGGGAAATCACTTGCAACATCCTTTATTCTGCTTTCTGTTATTTATGAGATAAGTTTAAAAAAGACATGAATAGCTGGAAATATGAGTTTAATGTCAACGGTAAAGGGCATCAGCTTAGCTATGGTTTAGAGTAGGTTTTAGTTTGGTTCCGTGCCACATTAGGAAGGCAAATATGTTGCAGACACAACCTAAAAAAAATCTTTAATGGGACTCTTGCAAAGATTTATTTAACAACTAAAGAGGGAAAAAGTTAATTTAGTAAAAGCCTGTTGCATATTTTGCAGAGAAATATGCCAACAAACATAAAAAGGCAGCGTTAAATAACATTTTCCACACATTGCTTTGCTTTATAAAAAGCAAATGTTGTAAACAGGTCAGCAACTCTCCTCTTATTTAAACTGTCAACATCTCAGGGAGGTCTGTTGTTGTACCAATGAGTACAGATGATGAATTGAAGCAAAAGACTGATTAAAAATTAGTTTTAATCATGTAAAATCATATCGCCCAACCTTCTCAAGCTTCTACTCTCCTTTCCCTTCTCTCTTCTCTGTGCTTTTTTTTGACCAGCCCATCATTGTTGCTGCTGCTTCTTTTCTCCACTCTAACAGAAATGTGAAACAAAGCAATAACAGTACGTCCTACCCACAGCTGGAAAACTAAGCAACAACAGCAACATCAACCTGACTAATTCCATTCAGCTTCCTGGACCTGCCTGGTACTAAAAACCAAAAAAACCAAAACCAAAACACTAAGGAAAACCAAAGCAACCACTCCTGTCCATCGTTGCTTCGTCTTTAATTCTGGCATCCATTGTGTGTGACATCACGTCTTGCTTCTCCTTCTCGACAGTGTGGATGAGAGACAAGTCGCGTCCCTCTGACCTCCTCTGCTTCATTTGTCTGGAGTTTCATTGAATACATTCATTGTTCACCCCCACCTCCACCATCTGTGTCTGAAATGTGTCCTAAATGTTTTGTTTTGGATGCACTCTGCTCCATCTCTCATTCTCTGGCTGTTCTGAATGAAGGTTTTCTTTTTTTTTTTTTTTCTTTTTGTTTTGATTTGTGTTTCAATTTTCAAGGCGGGGATAGATGAGTGCAGGAATGCGAGCTTTGCACACTCCTGCCTCTCTTAGCGGGAATGTAAGCCAATCAGCTCCTTAGACGCTGAACTCTGCCGTCTACAGAGCAGGAGATTAAACTGTGGACAGCTTAAACTACAGATCAGCATCTCATATTTATACTTTACACATTGTTCACACTGCAAACAGTTAGGAAAAGATGTTTCTACTCATCTGGAACTGCAGATGTATAAAAAAGCAAAGAATTGGTATATCTTTTGTAGTTTTAGGAAACACACTTTCCACCCTTCTGTTGTACAGTAAACACTGAGCTACAGCTACGCTGCCAAGCTTAGTTTAGAGAACTGGAAAAGAGAAGAAAGATCAAGCTTTCCACTCTTCTAAAGTAAAAAATGTAGCTTCTGTTCAGTGTAAAGTTATATTTCCTAAACTAAATAGTCCCTCATTTTAACCGTTTTATTCTGTGCAAAACTTTTCATGAGACGTGATGGTTTTGAGATTTAACAGGTAACATGTGGAGGCTTTAAAGATTATTTTCAAAGTCACTCCCTTGATATTGTTTATCTGCATTTTTATTGCAAAATAAAAAGTAAAACCTACGGTAAAACTCCATCCTGAAAATACAGACTGTGAAAGTGCAACACTGACTAGAGCTGATTTGATCTCCCCAGTACTTTTACTGTAGTTCCTGATGTGTGCAGTGGAAATGTGTCGGTAGGGAATCCTCCAAAAGATGTTATCGTCAGGTGGAAATGAGTTGAATCTAAAGCAAGCTTTAGGGCAGTGGTGATTTTAGATATTTACCTGCTCCAGCCCACCTGATTCAAATCAAATGGGTCCAACAGCCTATTCGTGCGCTCCTCATTTTCAAGCTAAGCAACTTAGGTGGTGTCTTTGACATTCTATCTAATGAGAAATAAGCAGGAACTACAGTAAGTGGAAATGACTTAACTAACATTAAAGAGTAGGTGTGTGAACTAAAAAATCTTGGAGTTGCACTTTAATAACATTAACAGTCATTGTTGCATGCAAATAAAATCAAAATAGATTTTATCAGCTTCAAATCTTTTGATTATTGTTAGTGCACGGTCCAGGTGTTTGCAGTGTGAATACGTTCAGGCGACGATTAAACCAAAAAAGAAGCCAGTTGGTGCAGAAGTTCTGTGTCTGGTGACCTGATGAATGGAGTTGGTTGTGGGAGGGAAAAGGAGAGGTCACCTTTGTGTCAAACTGTTAATTTCTTTTTTAAAATTTATTGATCTGACAATGATGACCCCTCTTCTTCTCAACACTGGCTTGGCTCTGAGGGAGGGGTGGGCAGGGCACGAGTCTATCCCTGAAGTAACAGCTGCTCCTTTTGGCTGCCTCTCAAACAGAAAAGCCTCAGTCTCCTTTACTTCTTGTTAACACCTTCAGCCTCCTCTGCATCCTGCTCCTCTAACAACTCCCCCCTCTGTGTTCTTTGTCTCTCTGCGTGTGATTGGTACATTACAGAAGCAGAAGAACATCGCAGGAGCTCTGGCTTTCTGGATGGCCAACGCCTCAGAGCTGCTCAACTTCATCAAGCAGGACCGAGACTTGAGTCGCATCACACTGGACGCCCAGGACATCCTCGCCCACCTGGTCCAGATGGCCTTCAAGTCAGTGTTTGCACACATGTGGATGTAGAGAGGAGGAGTGGGAGTTGATTTTTGGGCTCTTCTAGATCAAATCTCTGCTTTTTGGGGCAAAATGGTTTAAAGTCCATCAATTGTGCAAATTGTAAGACAAGTCTTTGGCAAAAAAAGGAAAAGATGCTTATATTCAGACAGGCGTAATAAACACATTTGTACAAAATGTATGTGTGGTTAGTGGAGTATTTCTTTGTAACAATGCTTCTTGGCAATAAATCTTTACCTCCTTAAAGCCTGTTTATTTCCCCTTTAACCCCCTAACACTTGGATTTACTTGCAATTTAAGCAAAAATAAATACAGAAAAAAATCTGGGGGAAAAAGACTAGAATGAAAAGCAAAGCAATTAAACATTAAATGAAATTAAAACAAAGATAAATAATACATAGAATATACAAAAATGACTGCATAAATATGGACGAATAAAAAAGTGAATACATATATGAAATTAATTGGAAAGAAAGAAGTGGCATAAACAAAGGCCAGAAGTTGGTCTTTGTGACACCAGGTGAGAAGGGCTTCAGTGGAGCTACATCTGTGAAGAAAATGCAGAGTTGTATATGTGGGCTGAGCCCATAGAAATCTCTCCAAATCTTCTCTGCCAGAACCAGCTTGTTCTGCTGTTGGCTCCCATTTTCAGCCTTTTGGTCTGCAGGTGCCGACTACCAGCTGTCCGATTAGAGGCTTTTACTCAACTCTGCTACTCATCCCACAAACTAATTTTCTTTACAAATGTGTCACCGTGAAATAAACAGGCTTTCCAACAGGATGAGATTTATCCCCAAGAAGCGTCATTACAACTAATAATGTATCCATCAAACACAAATTTTCTATTAATTTTTGTGGAAAATTTATTATAAATGTGAATTGAATTTACTGTGTGTCATGTTCCAAATGTCCAACTGGATGAGATGAAGTGTTCCTGTCTTCACTGGAGCTGTGCTGTATGTTTTGCAGGTACCTGGTCCACTGTCTACAGGCTGATCTGAACAACTACATGCCTGCCTTCCTGGATGATCCCGAGGAGCATAATCCTCAGAGACCTAAGATAGGTAACGCAGAAAAGCATCCATACACACACAATCGTGTTTGTAGCAACAGTCTCAGATTGTTTTAGCAGATGACTTCCTGTCATGTAAACCACATCCAGACCACGAGTCGTGTTTCTCCTTCCAGAGGATGTGTTGCACACGCTGACTGGTGCCATGTCGCTGCTGCGGCGGTGTCGGGTCAACGCCGCCCTCACCATCCAGCTCTTCTCGCAGCTCTTCCACTTCATCAACATGTGGCTGTTCAACAAGCTGGTGACGGACACTGAGTCGGGGCTGTGCTGCCACTACTGGGGTGCTATCCTCCGGCAGCAGCTCAGCCACATCGAGGCGTGGGCGGAGAAGCAGGGCCTGGAGCTCGCTGCCGACTGCCACCTCAGTCGCATTGTGCAGGTGAGATTGCTGATGCGGCTGACACCATAATTTTGGTTGGTTCACGTGTGTTTAAAACTGTCGGTCGGCTTTCTGAAGTCCTGAAACTTTTTTCCCCTCTTATTTAACCATTTAGTTTCTTGGTGTTTGTCATTGAAATTTCTTTAATTTTGGCTACATTAACTTTTTCCGAAAAACTGTTTACAAAAGCTGTTATGGACGATAAAGGATTTAACTGTTCTTTTAAGCCATGTAGATCATATGTGATGCAGTTTCTGAGACCTATCGCTTCACTTTATGGTAAAAACTTTGTTTAAAACAGGGTTTTAAGCAATCTTGTCTTTGCCTCCTGGTGGAAACTTTTTTCTTCTGCAATAATTGTTTTTATGTATTTTTTTAATGTTTTTTATAATTTTTATACTTTTATCTATTTATTTCTGCCAAAGCACTTTTTGCTGATGGTGAAACTGCTGCACTTTATGGCTGGATTCTCTGTTTATCCTCCGTCCAGCACTTTGACAGATTCCTGTGAAACCATGTGTATGTGTGTGGAATATTTTGTCCTTTGCCGCAACCAACATCTGCAAACAGACTTGCCCCTATGGGATAAATAAAGTTGCCTGAATCTGAATAATTATTACATATCTTACAGTTTTTGCATTTGTTAAATGGCCAAATAAAAACTTTGTATTAAAAGAATTTGAATTTTCTACCCATTATTTTTTGAGCCAGGCATTAACAATTTAATGTTTCTGGCTGCTTTACTGTCCTTTATAGTTTAAGCGCAATAAATCCATTTTTATTAAATGATTGAATATATATCTAAGTGACAAAAAAATCAAAAACAAATTTCAAATTGATAAATTAGGCTTGTCTGTAGAAGGAATACTATCAGCATGCAGTATCTGGCCCACTGTAATGTTTTTCTGTTTGTGTCCTCCAGGCCACCACCCTGCTGACCATGGACAAATACTCCATGCAGGATGTGCAGAACATCCACAACACCTGCTTCAAACTCAACTCCCTGCAGCTCCATGCCCTCATGACCAACTATCACTGTGCACCAGATGAGCCCTACATCCCCCCAGTAAGAAAAACACAAACATGTGCAAAATGAAAACTCAAACACTGCTGTAGTTAAACTCTTTATGGCCATGGCTTCGCTTCACGTGAACATGACTGATTTACTTGCAGAATTTTCCTGTGTTTTTAGCCACGTTGATAGTCCTGTTTGCTCATCTGATGTCTGTGTTCTTGTGTGTGTGTGTGTGTGTGTGTGTGTGTGTGTGTGTGTAGGAGCTGATAGACCACGTGGTGGCGGTGGCAGAAAACACAGCAGATGAGCTGGCACGGAGTGATGGCAGGGAGGTGCAGCTGGAGGAGGATCCGGACCTTCAGCTGCCCTTCCTCCTTCCTGAGGACGGCTACTCCTGCGATGTGGTGCGCAACCTCCCCAACGGCCTGCAGGACTTCCTGGAGCCGCTCCTGCAGAGAGGTAAAGCTAGCAATTACACTCTCAACTCTTAAATTCAGTTAAATTCATAATCTCTTATTTCTTGGTTGATTTGATATTAATCTTCACAATCAGTAAGCTGTGTGTTTCCTCTGGTAGGTTTTTGTAGGTTAACACCACACCCTCGCTCGCCTGGTACCTGGACCGTCCACTTTGAAGGAGCCGACTGCGACACCCACTTCTCTGCTGCTGACGCCTCCGAAATGGTACGACCCTCCCTCACTACAGCGTGTTATTGTCTTTGAAAGAAGAAGGGCATTCTGGGTAAAGCTGGTGTCACAGAGGACTTCAGGATAAGTGATGCTGACTCACAGGGGCCGTGGAGACTTGAGTGTACAGTAGATCTGACAGCTAAGACAGGACAAAACGAAATGCCGGCTCCTGCAGCCACAAAGTGTCCAGATGAGTCATCGCAGCAGAGAAACTTCAGGACACTGAAGCCATAACGTCACACTTAAATCTTTAAAGGGAGCGTCTTTAATTAGTTCATGTTTATCACAAGTTTCCCCAAAATACATCTCTAAAAAAAACCCAACCCTTTTATTATAGGGATAATGTGAAAGTTTTAGGTATAACAAAAACTTTGATTGGCTGGAAACTGAAGGAATCTACCAGCCACATGGACTGGTGATCAGAAAGGTTGATTTAGTTGGTTTAGCTTTGACATATGGGAATATCTTGGATTGTATATTTTTAACTGGGAAGAAAAAAATGGTGGTCAATCATGTGAGAATATAGTGCAGACTGGAAACATTATTATGTTCAAGGTCAGATCAAGATGAAAAACAAACGAAAACGCTGCTTCTGTTTTAACTTTTCCACTCGGACTAACATCAGCGACTTAAACTTTATTTAAGAAATGAAAGGAGCCAGCATGACGCCACCTGTCTGGTTTTAGGAGAGAAAAATGGTGTGCAGGCTATGAATCTGACTGACAGTGCAGCTTGCATCTTCATCAGTCAGTGGCGATAACACTCATCTCGGTGCAACCTTGCCCTTAATTGTACTTAACTTCAACACGTAACAGAGTTTAAACATGCAAGTGGATCCCGGTGTTTATTTCTTCTCTACTGCAACAATCGCTCAGGATTTACAGACTTCAAAGAGAGTTTATGCAGGATTTCCATGGCAGCTTAAGACACAGACGAGTTCAATCTCTGGTCTAAAAAGGTAAAATTCCTGAACAGAAATTGAGCTGTAGACAATTTGACGACTCGCTTGACATAGTTTGACTATTTTTAGAAAAGTGTAAACCTGGAAGTTGCTTTGATTTGAGTCCAGGGGTCGTGTGTGTGCATGTGTGTGTGGTCTCCAGTTGAAAGGCAGTGATTACAGTGACTACAGAAGAAGCTATTTATTTTTTTCAGAAGGCACAGCAAAACACACTCACACAATTTAATCAACAGCAACCACAATGGAGAAGTTAGTGAGCATGAAGCAGTAAATGATAGACTTTACATCTCACACACCACACACACACACACACACACAGCCACTTCCTCTGTAATTGGTCTGTTTATCCCTGCTGTACCATTTCATGACTGTAGCGTTGACATAATGCAGGCATTTCTCATGCACACACCTTGAGACGAACCTTGTGTTGCGGCAGGCTGTAGGAGAAACCTGGATCGTCTGGATCATCATAAGTACTCCCATGTACCCTAATCCACTTCAGGGTGATGGGTTAAAACAGAACACAGGGACTTGAAACAAACAAGCAAAACAAACACAAATCCCTCTCATCCAGTCTGCGATGGATCTCAGTGCAACAAGTTGGAAATTTTGTATTTTTTTTGTGGCCAGATGGAGATTCTTTAGAAGAAGCGGGTGAAACAAACTGTCTGGGTGCAGAAGCTTAGCATGAAGGTATTTGTCTGTGTTTACCAAGATGTAGAGCAACACCCCTCAGCCCGTGCCAGTGAACACACTTTGGTGTCTGGATGTAGTCAAGTGCTTGTTTAGTCTGTTTTATCTGGCCTCATCGATGGCTGGTTTCAGAGCTGCTGAGACAAAATGGTTCAGCACAGTGACGTCTTTGTTAACCCTCATTTAAGTCCTGTTTATTAATATTTATCTTTCAAGCGGTAGCAGTCTTGACTTAGTCTTTAATCAAGTGATGGTTTGTTTTGGAGCCAGATTGTGGTTTGCTTTTTATTCTTTTTTAAATGTGCACATTTCATAACAACATAAAAGCTCCCTGCTCTTATGACTGAATCCATCAGCGCTCCCAATTGAATTTTATAACAGCTTAAAGGCAACAAGAACAGACAGATTTCAGCCTCCGTTTTCCTCAACATATGAGTCATTTGTAGGTGTGGCCATTAGGTGATTAAACGTAAGCTGGTTCATGTAATCAACAAGATAAACACACACTGGACGGCCATTAAATGACATAATTGCTAGTATGTGACAAAAAATAACATTGAATCCTGATCCTCAGGGGCCGGTGTCCTGCAGGTTTTAGAACAGGGTAGGCAAGTTTAGTCCTAGAGAGCAGCAGACCTGCAGGTTTTCAGTGTTTCCCTGCTCCAACACACCTGATTCAAATTAAATTGATCCAACGGCTTATTGAGTTCTGCTCAGTGACTCATTCATGTGAATCAGGGAAACATTAAAAACCTGCAGGACTGGGACTCTCCAGGACCGAACTTGCCTACCCCAGTGGGTGATAAGCAGTCAAGCTCTACACAAGTCTCAGTCTGTCAGGTGCGTTGCTGCAGGGAAACTTCTAAAACTTGAAGGATACCAGCTTTCAAAGACCAGCATTGAGGATAAGGTTTTAAGTCTGTGAATCTGAAGGTCCATCCAGATCTTAAATGTTCTCCAGTAAAACTCTGAACTTCTGTGCGTTATTGTGACAGATCTGTGTCATCCTCATGTGCTTGTCATCTTTCATGTCTGGGTTTTAGTGTAGCTGTAGTTTCAGAGTGGCAGTAACTTGCGTTGATGCTGTTTAGTTCTGGTTTCACCCACAGATTGCATTAAAAGTCTCTCACTCCCTCCATCTGCATTGACCCACTAATGGAAACATTTCAACTCCATTTAAATAAACAGGAAGACTCTTGTGTTACTCTTACATGCGCCTGATTGTGATCTTTTTCCTGATGTTGAAACGTCTGCAGCTCCATCTTTGTTTCTCCATCTCTCCCCACCCAGCCCTCCTCCATGAGCTCTGCTGTGTATATGTGTGTGTCTGGGTAGCCATGATGTGGTTTTTCATTCTTGACTTCATTCCAGCAACCACAGGTTCCTCTGTGGTCTTCCCCTTTCCCCTGCATCCCTCCTTCATTCCTTCCCTCCCTTTTCCCATCCCTCCCTCCTCTCGCTCCACGGTCTCATTTCCCTCCATGTTTCAGAGGCAGACGGACATTCACTCCATCCTCCTCACGCTAGAACACGTTCACTCCAGAGACGACGTCCTCAATTACAGTCTGTCCTTTCTGTCCATCTCTCCTTTCAGCCAATGAGGAAAGAGCCAGAGGTTGTCACGGTAACCCTGAAGAAGCACAACGGCATGGGCCTCAGCATCGTGGCTGCCAAGGTAGGAAATGCCACCTGGAAGCGTGTGTGTGCTTCTGTTCATGTGTGTTACAAGTGAAATCTGAGCTTTTGCTGCTCTTCATCATTGTAGCTGGAAGGAAAACATCTTTAAAGTAAAAGTGATGCATTTATAACTAAATCCACAACTTAAAAAGTAAGAAAAACATGAAATTGACAGGAAATCCAAAAATAACTTGGATGCTTTCCGCTGGTTTGCAGAGTTGGAGTGTGTTGGTGTGTGTCAGGCTGAGTGACACAGTGCTGACTGTGTAACAGGCTTCTCTTTTTAAATAGACTGCTTTCACTGTTGAGTCTGACAGCAGAGCAGAGACTAAACAGTGACAGAAACTTCTGGATGAGTCCTGGACAAAAAACTGGGCTGTTGAGTGAGCTGTTGTTCGGGTGTGGGCATGAGGTGGAGGGTCATCTGACTGCACCACTGTCCGTCTGTGGGCTTTTACTTTTTCTCACACTTCTGATTTTACTAGACGAAACCATAAATGACTTAGTTCTAGTGTTATTATTCAGGTTTAACAGAACTACAGATAATTAATCGTTTTTGCTACCTAAAACTTTTTTTTTCATTTTAGGTCAGATTGCATTTTTTAACTTCATCTGGATGGTTTAATAGATGAAAATAAGGATTTTACTGTTACAATAGACACTTTTTAGACCCTTCAAGTTTCTATATTTCAGACAGTGTGTTGTACTTATCCAGTTAAATCACACCTTCTAGCAGGAATAACGGAGGAGCAGTGACATCTTCTGTGTGAAATCAGTATTGGTTAAGATAGACTGTAAAGGTAACTATAATGGTAATGTGGAATTTCTGAGTTTGACTTATTAGATTGTGACTGATTGAAGGAAGCCTTCTGATTGGCTGCTAATTCAGGCAGCATCCTGCCAAAAATCTCTTTTGTTGAAGGAAGCTGTTGATGTGAAGCTGGAGCCTGAAAAAAGTCTTGATAGAGTTTGTTTATAGACCAGTTTCGCCGTAGCATGATTTACTGTTTGTATTTTCAATGCTCACTGAGTTCGAAGAAATGAAAGCAAGTATTTTTTGTTTCCCACTTTTCTCCACTGGAGAAGATCTGACTGTTCAACGGGTACAAAGACTGTATGCAGGATGGGGTTATTATGGGTTAAAGCAGCATGGTTTGCACAAAAATGATTCTTTTACACATGTTAACGTTTTTTTTTTTTTGAGATTTACAGGAAAAGAGAGTACAAAAAACATAGCTGTAATTTGATGCGATTTCAGGATTTGTTGCAATTATGGATTGTTGATGATATTGATTGCTTTTTCTCATGATAGTAACATAAAAGAAGAATGATCAAAACAGCAGATTTTCTGTGTAAATTAGCAATTCTCAGATTAATGGCTGATTTACTTTTTACATTTTTTTCACTTCAAGAATTGTAGAATATGATGCATCCTGGTTCTTGAGAAGTAAACGAGTGGCATCAGTGCACAGTCTCCACAGCTGAGAAAGTAAGCGCCATGGACTGCTGGATAAAAGTGGAATACAAGATGGAAAAATCCGACCAGACCAGAAAAATGGAAAATGATCGTACGCGTTTTTGTCTAAAGAAGGGCAACCTTTCTGTGTAACCTGGTCTTTCTGCCCTCCACAGAAAACCACATGTAGGACTGTTGTTCTGTGGGTTTTGCATGTGTTCTTGCTGCAACACGTGTGATTCAAAGAATATGGTTCTCCAACAGCTCTGCACAATGATCCATTTTTGATTTAGGTGTGTTTCAGCAGGAAAACATCTTAAACTTGCTGGAATTTGGCCCTTGAGGTCTGAAGTTGGTGATTATTGTTGATGTGTAATGCAGCTGTGTCTGGATTCAGTGACATCTAGTGGTGAAGTTGAAAATAGCAACCAAATAACAGAGAAAGGGAAGTTTATCGTGAACACAGCTGACTGCTCTGAAAATCTTTTGCATGCATGAGCTCTGATGGTAAAGCTTCTGAAATTATCTCGGACTGTTCCTACTCCTTAATAAAAAAACTGTAATCGCATCTGCTTATTGCATGTAATGAAATATAAAATGTATATTTTTATGATGCGTTTCCAGAAAGAATCACATCTTTATTATTTTTACTTGAAGATAATGACAAAATGCCTTCAATGGAAAACATCAAGCAGAGAAACCCTGGAGTATAATCAGCCATCATCACCCAACCTAGTAATAACTCCATCATCACCTTCCTTCATATGTTAGACGGATCATCAGCTGACTCATCCTGAGTGTTTAGTAGTGAAAGGGATCATTACTCTGCATCCTCCTACTAACATTACAAGTCAGCACAGAGTTCACATTATGTTTGATCCTCCACGTGGCCTGGATTTTCATTCAAAATGGCAACAGGAAGCGCAGCGCAGGTGGTCGTCCCCTCAACTTAAGTGTTAAGGCCTTTTAACTAAATTTGTGTTGAAGTCGATACGATAAGACCAGTAGTGTCAGGTCCCCGCTCAAAACATTAAGACTCTTCTGTCTTTTGAGTGGGTTAAATTTCCTTCTGGAGGTAAGAGGTTTCCTGTGTGGCTGTGGGGGGAGGAGGATGTACTGAGGAGACCTCCTCACCATGTTTATTTTCAAATCTGTTTGCATGTATGAGAAGCTAGCGGAGAAACGTGTGAGTAGGATGAGAAAGGCAGGTAGAGCAAATTCTGTCAAACAGCTGCTTGAATTCTCAGCAAACTGGGCTGAGCTCTGCCCTGTTATATAACTACGTGTGTGTGTGTGTGTGTGTGTGTGTGTGTGTGTGTGTGTGTGTGTGTGTGTGTGTGGCATTTGCCTGGTGGAGCTGCAGCAGCGCTCCACCTCAGTCTGACCAGCCAGCGTCCCAGCAGAAACTTCACCTCTGGATCGCTGCCTGAATTTACCGTTCTTTGACAAACAATCTGCAATTAGGAACATGTGGAGGAATTTTGCAGCCGCTGGGAACATTTAAGGAATTTCCTCTTTCTTTTTTTTTTTTTTTAACCTCGTCTACTGGACTTAACATGACTTTTTGAGTCAATAACCTCGTTTTTGTATGAATTTTCAATGCTTTTGCATATTATTTTCCTTTCGTTTATCCTTTAACCTTTTAAAATGAGCATCTGTGAACATCCAGAACTTTTTTCCCTCACATGTTGGGAACCGGAGCGCTTCTTTATCCCACATCTCCATCCATAAATAGTGATTTTAAACATAGAAGCACAGCTGAATGGATTTCCTCCAGCCGGTGTAATTTGGAGGCTTTGGACTTGTCAGTTCATGTTTGGCTGAAACGCTCTCTGGGATAAAAGCAGGTGTGAGCAGTTTGTGTCCCCCCTCCAGTCTGGACGTCGCCGTGTAAACTGGTTTGGAAAGACGCTAGCAAGCAGCAGCAACATGTGGTTTTCAGTGGTGGGCAGAAAAGACCAGGTAACAGCACTTTTTGATGTTTTTTGCGGAAGATGGAAAGAAAAAAGCTCCTTGCTGTTAATTTTAGGTATCGAAAGTTGAAAATGTAAACATGTAGAAGCTTTTTGTGTTAAAGTATGAACTTTATTCAGAGATGCATGCTCTTCACAGATGTTTTATTTATAGATTTACCTCCTTCAGAGTGATGGCCTTCTGGTTGGTCACTTTCCACTGTTTACTTTCAGGGTTGTTTGATAAATGGTTAAACTAAAGTACACACAGAAGACACAGATAATAAGTTAGGACGATGCGTTCAACAGCCTGAAGCCACTTCATGACATGTAGTTAATTCTGTTTTATTAAAACCCACAACTCTTCTGCTTGGTTCTGCTTTTTGTTCAATTAGCAAATAGTAAACCTGTTTGGCTTTAGATGGAATTAAATCTAATTAGACACAGGAATTTGCCTAAAACCCAGCTGTTCGGTTGTTATCCTGCCTTATGTGGACTCAACATTTTTTTTTCCCCATTTACTGCTCGTAAAGTAGTGAGTGAAACATCTGGCTGCTGTTTTAGAGCTTAACGGTGCTCACAGTTGTCAGGAGCTTCAGTTTGAAGAGTAACGCTGAGCAATCTCGCACCTCGGATACCTGACATTCATGTTGTGAAGTATGTTGTTTTCTCCCCGGAGCAAGTGTGTGTGATTTTTCTATATTTAAAACATACTACATCAGCCCGACCTGCATGTGTGTGTCACGGTGTTGTGCTTGTCTTCCCTCTGGACAGCTCCCAGATGGAGCTGAGGAAACTTACAGCTGCCTCCTTCTCCTTGATTGTTTACTCATTTATCAGTCACTGTAACAATCCAAACATTTTCTCTGTACAGATTTGAAACAGCAAAAATAAGCCTGGTGCGTTTCATGCTAAATTGAATTTAAAAATCTGGTTGTTTATTCTGATTTCTGTGTGTTTAGATGTTGATTATGGAAAAAAAACATTAAAAAAAAGTCTTAAGTTTAAGCAGGATACCTATATAATCTTTACAAATGTATAATGACGCTATTGGTTGGAGATATTTGACTGCTCTAAACTTTTACACAGACTTGTCATCCCTGTGGTCATTAGGGCATTATACTCCAGTTTGGGAACATTTTCTTCCTCTGTGGAAAGAATTGAGCTCAAAGAGCAGCATTTTGTGTGTTTGTTGTTTCCACAGTGTGTTTGAAGTGTGTGTTTGTTTGTTAGCCGATAGAGCTGCGCTAGCGGTTGAACAATAGCATGAGAGCATCCCCCCTGTGAGGGCTGGAACAATGAGAGGATGTACCGCACACACATGTGTTTGCTTTCCTGTAAAGCTGCAGGCTGGAGGTGTTTACGAGGTGCGTGGAGGAGAGCGTTTGTCCGCTGGTTGTAAAGTTCAAGCACTTTTTGACTAATTTGTGAGGAACAACTTGGAAATTACTGCTGGCCACATTTTTAAAAATTTATTTTCACCTTATTTTAACCCTTTAAAAAAAAAAAAAAACTCATTATTTTTCTTGATTTTACTTTGATTTAGGCTTTTTAATTTGATAAATATTGGAGATGCTAGTTGAAAGTATACAGAAGTATTTATCTTATTTTTAATATAAGTACAAAATGGCGATTTGACTATACTTGTAATTGTACTTATTTTCTGTCATATTTCTGCTCTTACAGCTGTTCTTTTATTGTCATTTTTGGTAAAGCAGTTTGGTCCTTTGCGGTTGTTTTAAAGTGCTTTTATAAATAAAGTCAAATTTGTTTTATTTAAAAATTAATGTGTTTATGACCAAATGTTTAGTTTGAATGACTACTCTCCGGTTTTCTCCAAACTTTACCAGGTTTCTGTGCCTTTGTCACTGTGGGAGGTATTTGTCCAGTTTCATTCTAGCTGTAAAGCTCCAGAGGATTTTAGTAAAAACACCAGAAACAGCTTTGTATATAAACTATCATAAACTAACATTTTAGTCTATTGCAGAACAAAAGGACAAAGCAGACCATCCAAGCTGACTATACAATGTGTTTTGATGAGTAAGGGTTAAAGGTTTGATGGACCTCAGTGGTCCAGGGTAGACTGCATCTGCACCATTGTGTGCAGATGAAGCCAGTAAAACATAAAGATTATAGCAAGTTATTTTTTTGGCCTGAAATGAAAGGTGAGAGTTGATTTCTAAAGAATTAAAAAAAAGTTTCAACCCTTTCTCCTTATCCATCTCTTCTGGTTCAGAAAGTATCTGCTTATTTTTGGTTTCTAAAAGTCTTTCTCCAGCTACAGACCATGGCCGGTCATCCAGTAGCAGGAATTAGATTATCAGTGTCTTTTTCACTGCTTTCATCAGTGAACGTTGGCAGAAGCTGCCTTCAGCATTCTCAGTGACATGAAGCTGTTTAAAGTTTGCTGGTTGGTTTTTCTCCATTCTGCTTTACAGATAGTGAAATTTTGTTCTCCGTGACTCTGAAAGTCATCTGAATCTGAAGGATGCATCACTGCTTCTATCCTTCCATCCAGACATGTTAATGAAGGAAACTGCTGCAGTTACCATTCGTATAAATGAGTTGTTCTGTATAAAGTTGGAATCCTGTTTTTAATTTAGATTTCGAACTGCTTCCTTTAAGGAGTTTGTTGTAGGATGACGACTCTGATTCAATTGTTTTTTTTTTAAAATTTTGTTTGTTTTTTGTTTGTTTTTAACCTTCTGCTGACTCTCTGCCACCAGTGCTGCTCTGTCTGGAACAACAGCAGTCGTAGAAGATCCATTAAATAACCACAGCTCAGCTTGATCTTATCCCATTTTTACTTTCCTCCCTTATTAATCAGGAGCAGCACATGTATTGTTTGTCAACACTGGCAGGATGAGTAACTGGTCTGTTGAGAGGAGTCTGCGTGGTCGGCGTCTTAGCTGAGAGTGGTGGAAATAACTTATCCATGAGCAGAAACAGAGCTCTAAAATAAGGGTTATCTTATTTTTGCTCACAACCTTCTGGATCTGATCCTCCGTTTTCTTTGGGTTTGTTGTGTAGCTTCATTTTAATAGAAACTGGTTGACAGAGGACGGAAGTGTACGGGTATATTTCTGACTTGTGTGGTAAAAATGTCTTTCCTGTGGTAAAAGCTGCTTATTCCTATTTCCAGATATGTTCACTGGGATGAAGTGTTTTTTTTTTAAATGAGGTTATAGATATGTATTTGGTGTGTCTGCTTTAGATGATGCAGATTTTAGATGTTTGTTGCATGTTAATAGAAAAACAAAACAGGTGGAGCTCTTGCATGAGACTAGACTGGTTTTAATTGATCAAACAGTTTGTCTTTTAAAATCAGCTAATCAGATTGCTTCCTCACTTATTGAATTGATTTTCTCTGTACCTTTCAAACAGCTTTAAAGTTAAACGGGAAATCTTGTTTTTAAACTGGTAGGACCAGAAAAGCAGCACAGGAGTCACTTGTTTTGATGAACGCATTTTCAAATTTGGGCGCGGCTTCATACAGAAATGTTGCAGAACTCATAAAAGATTCACAGATGTTTGAAAACATTTCTCTGCTGACAGCTGCAACAAAACTAAAATCAGAGTCATATTTGTAGCAGTCTGTTGGGGGGGGGGGTTTAGAAGAGGAGTCAAATCTGCTAAAATGCTAGAAAATACCTGTGTGGGTGTATGGGCCATCAAACACTGCCAGCTTCTAAATTGCTTCTTATGGATTAGTGGTTTTATAACCTCAGAAAGGCAGCAGAAAGCAGGTTGACATGCTTTAACATTGCAAGCTGTAATTTTGGTGCATCGCCAGCCTGCATTAGCAGCAGTTTCTGTCAGCTGTAAATCAGCCGTACGTGATTCTGTGTGGCTGATGTAGATGCTAGTTTCTCAGTGAGTCAGCTGCAGATACGCTGAGGAGAAAAAGGCAAATTGCTATGTTTTCTTGGAAAACACTGAAGCTTTGTTTTATTTTATTCTTTTATTTGCTTTCCATATCCAGGTTCATTTATTCATATGGATAACATCTCCTTGACTGTACAGGCCACATTTCTCACCTGGTCAGAGATGATCATCTTTTTATTATTTCCATGTTAATGTAAAATAAAGTATCTGACCAAACTAACACAAATCATAAAACTTTTGCCTTTCACCAACATCAAGAGAAGTAGAATAAAATAATCTTTAGTTACAGCCCAGCATGTCACATAATTTGTAACTTTCTGATCTAAGCTCAGGAGTTCTGACTCATTAATAATATTTTCTATGTACATTTTTGGAATAGTTTCTGCCATGCTGCTTTCTGATGTCGAGAAACCAAACGCCATGACTCCTGGGACAGTGTGTCATGTTACAGCCGAGTTTGGCTTTCGCTCGCAAGTGGTCATCAACACACTGGCTGTTTGGAATGTGAACTGTGGCTGATTCATCAAAGAAACGCAAGAGATTATACTGTAGCTGAGAAATTTCTTCTTTTTTTTTTTTTCTAAAAATCTTTATTTTTATTCGGACTTTGGACAAAACCTGAAAAATACAGATACAAACTAAAAAATCATTTTCATGTTTGTGTATTTTATTACCATGTCATTTGTCAAAATTATTGTAGTGCAACATGTATCCACCATGGGGCAGAAGACGAGTACCTCGGATTGTATACAACATTTTTCAAGAGTACCTTCCTGCAGTTACAATGGCCGACAAGGGCGCCGCCGCCATACAACCAATCGATACAGGAAGTCTCAAGCGGAAGGTAGTCAAAGGCCACCAAGAGTATCTATCTGCGGCTTGCAAACAGATGCATGTGGTGTAGTCGGGTGGTTAGGGGAAGGGTCAGGGCTAGGGTTATATTTTAGTAAGTTACATGAAGAAGAAACATCCGCTTGGGACTTCTGGCGTGGATTGGATATATGGTGACTGTATCATGACTGCAGTTGGGTCCCTCTCAAATTTTTTGAGTTTTTGCTACATGGCTCATTTATGCTCTATGTTAAATACACATACAGACAGAGCCTTCTGTCTGTCTTTGTCTGGACAGCTTGCGGATATGAAGCCAGACATGATGAACAGAGTAGTACCACGAGAAACCATGGGGGCAGTGTTGCACAGTATAGATGCGACCAGTGGAAGGTACAAAGAAGAAGAAGCCATGACGCATTTATTGGCTACGCAAACCTCCATTGTCTACCACGCTGCATTTTCTATGCCTCTCTGTGACAATGCATGTTATGATCTCATCCAGTGTCGCCATGTTTGCTGCTTTTCAAAATGATGTCAGAACTCTTAAAAGCCTCAGAGGTGATCTCTGAACTCTGTACTGCCCTGTACTGTACTGAAAATTTTAATATTTGTAATCTTGCCTATGACAGAGAAAATTGATTATGGTTATTTAAAAAAGTGTGTTTCTATTGGTATCTAATGATTACTAAAATAACTTATGTTTTATTCTCTTTGAATGAAACATTTATATGTACTTACTTTGGGTCCACATGCATTGTAGCTACGGTATTTCTCTGAATGGACAGACAGCTCTGTGTGAAATAAGAAACCTCTGAGCCTTAAAACTGCAGCACCAGCTTTGTTTGATTGGAGCTAGAGCACTGTTTGGGATAAGTAATGCCTCGAAAGGGTCATAGAAGACAGTGCATGTACACAGCGTTGAAGTACTTACCTGTGTAGTGCAATTGAAAACATGTTTATCTAGAAGAATTTTGGCCACTTATGGCCACTGTACATTTATAACCATGCTTGGCATTTGAAGTAGCTTCTCTGCTGATCTTTACCACTAGATGGCAGTAATTCTCACACACTACCTTTTTAAGCTTGTTTTTAGTGAGGGGTGGCAACCCGGGGGTCCGGGGGCGGATTGGGGCTTTTACCTTTTTTTTGGGGTTCTTGGGATTGGAAAAAAATTAAAAATTTTTATAAAAGATTTTTTTTTGTGGTTTATTTTAAAAAGATTTTAAAAGAAAAAGAAAAACCCTAGAGAAAAAAAAGTTTTTATTTTATTAAAATAAATCTGGGGAAAGTGGATTTCCCAGTTCAGAACAAAAAGAAAAAAAAAAAAAACAAAAAAAAAAAAAAAAAAAAAATTATTTCATTAAACGGGGGAGAGGAGGGGGCGCGGGGCCCAAAAACTTTAAAAAAAAAAAAAAACGCTTCATCACGGCGGCATGAAAAAAAAAAAAAAGAAAAAAAAAAAAAAAAGAAAAAAAAAAAAAAAAAAAAAACAGAAAAAAAAAAAAAAAAAAAAAAATATTAAACTCAAGAAAAAAAAAAAAAAAAGAAATATTTAAAATTAAAATAAAAAATTTTAAAAAAAAAGAAAAAATAAAAATAAAAAAAAAAAAAAAAAAAAATTTTTTTTTTTAAAAAAAAAAAAAAAGTCTAGTGGGAGTAATTAATTTAATTTTAAACATAAAGAGGAAATAATGTTACTTAATAGTGAAATGTGACTCAGCTGATGGCAGGACCGTAATCTTTTCCATAATCTTTGGAGTGAAAAGGCTTATCTGTCATGGTGGAATTTGCATCTCAGCCAAGAATATTTGATGAAACTGTCTCTTTTCCGCTGTTCCACTTTAACAGCGTTCTGCCAGCCTTAATTTGTGGTTTTAGTGTTTTTTATTAAAGAACTAAAGACATCCAGTAAACCACACAGCAGAGCTCCTTCAGGTAACAGACAGCAGATTTATCCTGTTTCATTACACATGACAGTGGTTTCAGTGCTTCCCAGTGAAAGATGCTTCTTCATGTCACTGAATGTCAATATTTGTGACCAGCAGCACATCTGGTTTCACTTGAAAACACACCCCAACGTCAGCTAGCATCTTTACTGCTTCATTATCACAGCATACCTGCTGTCTATGCATGCATGTGCACGTTTTAACCTGCCCACATCTGCAGTTTGCATGCGTTTGCAAAACAGTTGGTCACAATTTCACATTGGTCAGTTCAGAGAAATACTACTATAGTTAAAGGCTTACCTGCTCGCACGCCAACGCACTGATGTCGGGTTAATAAAATGGGGGTGGTGTTCTACGCCATGCTGCTCATTGCTCTGACCCACAATCAGCAGCTAAACCATTATGTTGCATGAGGACTGTAAATGTTTTCCTGCTGCAGGAAACAACTTTTGAATATGTAAGGATGTAAAAGCCGAGGGCACACATGTTTAACCCGATTAGTTCTTTTTAAATAACAAAGAGCTTTGTGCTGCCATTTACATGAATGAAACGCATTCTTCAGCTTTCACATGGCATCATGTTTTTCTTTTTATCACACTTCCGAAGTGTTGATTGTAGATAAAGCCTCTTATTTGCTCTTGTTTATATCTTTCCATCCATATTTGACAGTGATGTGACTTTCAAAGTGAATCTGTTTTTTTCATTTATCATTCCCTGCATTTTTCTCATCATTCACAATTCACCCAGTTTCTCCAGTACAAACAAACCATCAAACTTTTTAAATGGCTTGAGCCACAGAGTTTTAGCTTCCGTGTGTGTGTGTGTGTGTGTGTGTGTGTGTGTGTGTGTGTGTGTGCGCGCATATATGAAATAATGAGGCAAGAATTCCTGCTGGTGACACGAAGAACACTGAATCACTTTGAGCGTTTATGTCTGTTATATGTAGCAGAGAGCAGTAAAGAGCCTCTGTTCCAGCTTCATGCACTCAGCCAGAATGAGGGCCGGGGCGCCAAAACAGGCTCCAGAGACACTTGTGGGAATCCCCCCTACCTCCCTAAGGGGCTGTTAAGGGACTTTTAGCTGCTCAGTGAGTTCAGAAGTGTAACAACGTCGGACATTAGTGACTGTGTTCAGCAGTCCGACAGAAACCAGTGAGGAGAAATAGAAAAGCTGGAGAGTTTTAGTTGAGTTTGTGCAACAAACATCGGCTGCATCCTGAGCTGCTGCAGCACACATGAGAGACTACGTCCACAGGGAACAGTTAAGTGTAACAGCTGAGATTAGCTTCTATGGAAATGAATGTGAAAAGGTCAGATTATGGGGGAGATGATAAATGTTTATTCTTGGAAACAGCTTTTTATTAGAAGAACATTTCAAATTCTGTAGAGTGAGTGTTCAAGCTCAAGTTCAGGTTTTAGAAAGACAACAGTTACTCATTCGATACTGTGATGCTTGTATTTAACTGCAAAATCTCATGTTTAGTATATTGAAGGTGAAAAACACCATTATCAGAGTTTTCCCTCCTTTTAAATATGGCTAAAAGATCTGTTTAATGTTGACTTCAGAAGTTGGGGATCAGATGAGCTGTTTAAGTCTTTTTAAATCTCATTGGCTTTTCAACTTGTAATGACTGATTGATTTAGTATAAGAATGAGAGTTGAAGTCCTTACAAAAGTGATTTACTGATTAGTAACATTAAAGTTACCTTTTTAATCTTTTTTTCGTGCCTCTTTTTCCGCTAAAAAGCTCCAACCCTTCCAGATATGGACATGTGACCACACACACAAGGCCTCATGGCTTCCTGCATAATGTTTCACGTTATAAAGATGATCAGCATTGGTTTAAATGTTGCAGTAACCTTTATAGTAGTTGTAATACTGTTCATATGTCATAAAACCGTGGGCCCTTGTGCAAGGCCTTCAACACCCCCCAAACTATACTTCCAGGTGCCTACATGTGGCGGCACACTGCTCTCCAGTAAAAACTAGAGATGGGTAAAATGCAGAGTGTAATTTCCCAGTTGGGATGAATAAATTCCAGATAATTATCATTGATATTGATTAATGTCCATATTTTTTATTTTGGCGCTGAAGATGAACACTTACTTATATTTACTGTTGTGATTTATGTTTTTGATGCAACACCACTCAACTTAGCCAGATTTTCACGCTTTGCACTCCCTAGCAACGGCTAATTCAGCATCTACCTGCATCCTGTCTCTTCTCTGAACTCTCACCGGCCAGTAAGTCAGTCCGATGTTGACTCTTGTCTTATATCTCGCTATCTTGCAGCTGTAACAATGCTTGAGGCTGGAAAATAAAGTTGTGAAGTGCAGTTTCTCAGCTCCGAGATGCTGCAGGGCGATGCTGTTTTCAGGAACGTACATAGTGAACTGTGACATGAAAACGTGTCAAACACTGAGTTTCAGGTCAGATATCGATGTGGAGTTGCTTTAATGAGCAGATTGAGCCACAGCAGAACCCCAGTAAGAACCTCTATGTCTGTCTGAGCTGCATCAGTGTCTGATTCAGGTCTTCCTGCACTTACCTGAACCTCCATCACTTCTCCGAGTATCTCGGATTCATTTGCCATCTTTGTCTGATGAAGCAGTCAGTAAAGTTTCCTGTAAACGTTGAAAGCTATTAACCTCACTTTTATTAAAAAGATGTGTAGCCAAGTCTGATGAAAAGCAGCAGTTTGGAGTCTTTTTAATTTACTCCAGTTTTATGAGCAGATTTATAGATGTGCTGTGCTTCTTCCGTCTCGGTTGTGTGTCAGACTCATTCCTGTGATGTTTTCTGTTGCATAGTCTTGTTTATCCCTTTGTTTCTCACCAAAAAACAAAGAAATCTTCGATTTATCTTAAATTTCCGTTGTGTTAAATGTGAGCAAAACAATTGGAGAACAGGCGTCTGTCTACAGAGAAAAATGTAGGAATATTTGATCTGGTTTCTGGTCCTACTCTTGAGGATAAACATGTCAAGATGGTAAATAGAGAGTGATACGTCTGATAACATGCCAGCACTTTCCTGCAGCAAGCCTCCCCAATTCACAGAAAAGCCACACAAACTCTTCACATTCACACACACAGAAGCTTTGTGTTGTCCATCAACTCAGCTGCAACTTGTCTTATTTTTTGTTCTTGTCTGTTGCTGTTTTGTAAAGAATTTAGTTTTGCACAAATATTATGAGGCGATATAAATCAGTACGGATTTCTGTGGGGAGCTGTGATTGTTTCAGCTGTAAATAGTCCAAGAATTCATCAGAAAAAGGTGGGATTTAAGCAGGAAAAACACTTAAGAGTGTGTTTGATTGCTGCTGGTGCTTTTTGGAAGCTTTGAAGTGAATCAGTTTGACATGTTGGTGGGCTGTTTCCTCACACAGAAAAGCCCTGGTGTTTGGGAAATGACAGTTTCGTAATTGCACCAGGTTCTGTTCAGCATCAGCTCCCTTGTTCATGTGAAGGTGTGTTTTTAAGTCTGTTAACGATCACAGTTACAGTTACCCCTGCTAGAGAGATTGTGGTTGATCACAACCTGCAGGAATGAGGTGATCAAGGATGACCTGATGAATTTTGAGCTATTGGAGACATTTACATTTTTAGATATAATGAAAAACCATTAAAGAAGACCACTGGTTATTCTCAGTGTACCCAGCAGCTGTAAACATTAAGATTAATAATGAGGAACAGAAATTCAGCCTGGGAGAACATGAAAAAACAGAAAATCAGAGACGTAACTCCATTTTGTGGCATTATTATTCTTTCCAAAATCTTTCCCCTCCATGTTCCTTTGGTGCCTCAGGGCATCATTTCTTATGTTTATAAGGAATTTTAAGCAGATAATTCTATCATGATGTGACTGTAGAAAAGCTTCTTGCATGAAGACTTAAAATCTCCATCAGTGCAAACTTAAACTTTTATAAGTGTTTTTTATTCCTACAGGTTTGTTCATTTTACCATTTTAGACTGTTTTTTCCCCTGCAGAAATTAAAACAATGTATTTACTGTTGTAAGGATGCATGCATGTGTGAATGTGTGAAGGAGTATTTGGAAATTTTTTTGGCTAATTTCTTTTTGTTGTCTCCTTGTTTGTCTTTGCAGGGTGCTGGTCAGGAGAAACTGGGCATCTACATCAAGTCTGTCGTCAAAGGCGGAGCAGCTGATAATGTGAGTCCAGCTTTTGAAACCATGAATTAAATAGCTGCTGAAAAGCCAACGGAGGCTCATTAGGTGACACTTGTGTTTGTGTTTGAACAGGACGGCCGTCTGGCTGCAGGTGACCAGCTGCTGAGTGTCGACGGGCGCAGCCTGGTCGGCCTGTCGCAGGAGAGGTAAAAACAGGGCGGCTGCTGTTGTTGTTTTGTTAAGACTAACTCAGAGATGCAAACAGGAAAAATGGGAAATCCCCAGCTGACTTGTGTTAAATTATAATTAAACTTAAAGGATTGGTTGTGAGGAGTCGCGGGGAAGAAATGTGGCTGCACATGGTATTTTTCTTCTTCTATGTAACTGTGCAGTATTGACATGTTAACAGGCACGAGATGATGAAACTTAATTCTATTTCAGAGTCGAATTGAAAAGTAAATTATCGCATTGACGTGACAACAGATTACCACATCTTGGAAAACTCTGGGTTGTGAGATCTTGAGGCGGTTGCATTCCATTTTTGTCCTCGTAAAAACACAGAATTTCCCGCATGTTTGGGAACACACACCTCCAGCAGAAAAAGGGTGTGTGTGGAAACGGCAGCACACCTTTTACTAACAGTAATCTACTTATTCCCTCATTTAGCTCACACAGATTTAATGCTTTGGTGTTATTTTATCACTAGATTCAAGCTGGATTTGCAAGCAATTAGTGTCCCCCTCCCAGCATGCATTTACAGAATATGTTAAACTTTTTTTTTTTTTAATCATCTTCCATTCCCGAAGAACTCTATAAACTGAGTTGAAGAATAATTTATAGTCTTTGGGTCCAGTAGAAGATTGTGACACTCTGATCTTTCCAAAATATGCACTTACTGCATTTAAATACTGTATGCAAGTATCTGATGTTAAGTTCCCAAACACAAATGGCTAATTATTATGTTTTAAATCTGCCCCTCAATCATTTATATGGCCTGGTTAAGCTCTGTGCACACATACGAGTGTGTACTGCATGTGTCTGTGTGGACCAGGATAATTGTAACTGGAAAGAAATTACTCTTAGGCAATAACAAATATAATCCCTGCCTCTTCTGGCTGATAATAAAGGCCTCACAGTTTGGTTCTTCCTGTATTTTCCTTAATCACTAACAGTTGTGCTCACATGTAATGGGTTTCCGTTCACTAGAGAAGCTAATCTGCAAAAAGACATATAAATGAGACTCGTTCCATGAATCTGACTTAATTTCTTTGGCTGTGTTATGTGACCAGAGAATGAAGGTCAAGAGTATGCTGCTAGTGGTTGTAATTAAGTAGAAGCAGTTTTCCCCACAGACAAAAAACTCTGAGGGAAAATAATAACTGCAGTGGACATCCACTAAAGGAAAATAGAAAGACTTCATCTTCAGGAATTACCGTTATCTTTGGTGATATCTTGGGAATTATTTGATAACTGAGAAGATGCCAGTCAGTCCCAAGGTTTTACCTGCTTTGTCTTTTCTTGAAGTAGTAGATTAAGTAGAAGTTGGTTGCTCTGTTGACTTATTTAACCTGTTAAAGCCTGACCCAAGAATAACCTGCAGAAAACTAATTCTTCTGAATCTACAGAGCTCATTTGGCCCTTCAATAAAATGTTAAAAAACATAAAAATACTTTGCTTATTTTACAGTTTATGTGGTGTGATATGTTGGAGTTATTTGAGGTTTAAGGTATCCATCAGCAAGCAGAAGGCAACATCAGATTGAATCTGAAAGGGTTTGAGCAAAGTTTTTACCATAAAGGGATGCAATTGGTCTCAGAAGCTGCTACTGCACTGGTTTTAGTAATTCTCATGTGGAACAGAAACCAAACCAGTTCTCTGCTGGACTAAAGAAAGCCAGTCTGAATGAGCTCTTCAGGCCGACTTTGTGTAGCGGTTTAATTTTAGGTTGTGTTACTGACTGCTGGTGACTCCTGGATGCAGGACAGAGTAACAACTTCAGCTGGTGATGAGAGTGAGGCTTTGAAACAGAAACTAAGTCAGTGCTGTGTAACCTGAAGGTTACCTGCTGATCTTAAACCCATAAAGTAAAACCTTTGGAGAATTTGAGGGATAAAAGTTGCATCATTTGTTTCTTTCAGTCCATGCAAGTTATTTAAATTCTGGACACCTTACTCTGAGTAAATGACGTTTTTACAGTATGTAGTCAATCTTCTGATCTTCAACAAAACTCCCAGTTGTTATATCTTAAAGCCGGAAGTGGTTAAACTTGACTGCAGCATTTAGGTGAATTGATGCAACTTTTTTTTTTACTTAAAAGAAGAAGTTTAATGACACTCATTACTGCTAAATGGAAGACTTAAATGTCACTGTGCATTGCATCAATTTTAATACCCACATCAGAGGGAAACTCTCCCTTGAAGTCAGGAGATTGATCGTCATGGTGTGTGTGTGTGTGTGTGTGTGTGTGTGTGTGTGTGCAGAGCGGCAGAGCTGATGACGAGGACGGGCTCAGTTGTGACTTTGGAGGTGGCCAAGCAGGGAGCCATTTACCACGGACTGGCTACTCTCCTCAACCAGCCAAGCCCCATGATGCCCAGAGGTGAGCACACTCTTTAAACTCTTTTTACACTCTTGTAGTGTTTTCCATCTTCACAGATTAGATGGATGTTAGAATCTGTTTCCCTGTGTGGTTACTTTTTCATGCTTGAATCTGGTTTTTAGCCTTTAAACAACTTTTCCTCAGCAATTATTGTCATGATTGCAGATTAATTGAATTTCATCTGCAGCTATTTTGTTCAGTGGCTAGTTGCTGCAATCTTTTTTCCAAGCCACAATGTAAAAAAATGTTACTTTACAGCTTTTTTGAGAGGGGGATTTTTCACTTTTAAAACAAAAGTCTTTTCATATTATTTCATTTTTGTTTAAGTTGTTTTTATGTCCTTTTTTCAGTTTGCTGTTAAATAATAGACAAAGAGTGTTTAATTGTTTTTAACTGTAATGTGACACCTTTTTTGGTTCTATACAAGTCTATTAACAATTGAGAACTTTAAAGGCTCACACAGTCATGAAAAGCGTGCGGATTTTCCTCAGTTAGCAGCTGTAATGAATGGACTATTGTTGGTATTTTGGTTCTGCGGATGATGGAGAAGAAGCAGACGTATCCAGACAGTGTGTCCTTGTCTTCTCTGCAGCACAGTAAAAATCCAGTTTGCAGTCTGAACGATATAATGAGTGCTTGTGGCCTGAGCCAGCTGTGTATGTGTGTGTGCGCGTGAGAAAATCTGCACACACATACATGGCTCGGAGTTTACAGGGTCGTCTGGTTGTGTGCTGGTCTTTGTCTGCTGGAATGTGACCCCAGATTCATTAAGGAAGTCTCTGGCCCGGCCGGTCTGTGGTTCAGGATGACGATAAAGAGGCGTTTCTCCCAAAGTCCCTCGACCGCAGTGTTTTACAGAGCTGATGGAGTTTAAGCAACAGGAGGTGAAGGAAGTTTGAGAGTGGTCAGCATGAGTGTAGGTTTTCACCGACGACCTGGAGCCAGAGGAAGCTGATGCTTGGAGAGAAATTGGTTGCTGTGCTGTGTATTTTTTTTTTTTTTTTTTTATCAACTTGCTTCTCAAATAAAGACAAAAGTCTCAACTTCAGAGGTGGGTCATTTAGCTGGTGGTTGTGTTTAAAACAATTACTCACAAACAGGATAAATCATTTGTGCCCTGATGAATTAATTTACCAAACAGCAGAAAACCATGAAAAAAGCTCGAGTTGCAGAAACTGGCTGGATCTTTTTGTTGTAAACCACCCTGTCTTCTCTCTCCCACACCCCAGCATCGGACAGAGGCCGAGAGAAGAACGGGAAAATGCGACCAAAAAGCGAAGGTTTCGAGTTGTATAACAACTCTGTGCAGAACGGCTCCCCGGAGAGCCCTCAGCCGGGCTGGGACTCCTACGCCGAACCAAAGAAGATGAGCAGCGAAGACCGGCTCCTGAAGAACCGAGCCGACCATCGCTCCAGCCCCAACGTAGCCAGTAAGTTTACTGGGTAATCTTTCCTCTCCCAACACATGCATCGCTGTGCTTTTATCTGTCCTTTGGGGCAGCAAGTTTCAGCATCCTTTTTTATGTTCCCTTTAACCTCTAATTAAAATGCTTAATTGTGTGTGGAGGTTTTTATGGTACTGAAATGATTGTTTCTCCTCTTCCTCCACCAGATCAGGGCCAGAGTCCTGCGAGTAAATCCGTGTACCCCGGAGGACCTGGCACCAAGATCACCTCCGTCTCAACTGGCAACCTGTGTGCAGACGTGAGTAACTGTGCAGTCGAGCTAGTGGCGCCTTGATGTGGAATGTTCCAGCAAACCAGAGGACAGGAAACTGACGCCAACACTCGAGGACACTCAGTATCTTGAGCAGAGATGAGAAATCATTTCTCATTTATTCTGCATAAAGCTCTACTTGTGTAGACCTCGAAGAGTCTCTGTAGTGTCTTCTGCTTTCAGATGAATTTCTGCTTCTTACATCTTAGGATGAGCCCTCCCCTCCTCGTCCAGAAGCCTACCCCATCCCCACCCAGACCTACCCCCGGGAGTATTTCACCATCCCAGCTTCCAAGAGCCAAGATCGGGTTGTGGGTCCAGGACAGGGGCCGTCACAGCACTGGCAAGGCATGGAGGACCGAGAACGTCTCCCTGTGGTTGAAAACATCCACAACAGCATGCAGGTAGAGCAGCGTGAGAGCATCACATGCTCTCCTCTTTATCTTTGACTTTTTTTCCTTTTATAATTTCTGATTGTGTTTTTATCTCTTTGCAGCGGATTAACCATTCCCAGGAGGAGCTTTACCCGCCACCAGCAGGCCTGAGGCCAGATGAACGCATGCAGCCGCATTACCCACAGGACTATCAGCACCGGGACTTGGACTACCAACACAGAGATCTGGACTACCAGAGAGGTCCACCCGGAGGTAAGAGGAAGGAAAAATTGACAAGAAACAGGATGATGATGAAAAAGGCTGCAGCATCTGATAGTTTAGTTATTACTAGGTTATACAGCAGCTGAATGATAGTCAGAACCCAAAAGCTCCTCTCATTCCTGTAATTGTTCTAGTGATTATGTAATACATGAATCACAGTGTCAGAACAGAAATGTGACATTTAATCTAAATCTGCAAAATCAGAACAAATCCTGGTCAGTTTTATTTTGCACAAACATTCATCAGGTGAAAGCAGAAAACAAAACTCCCCTTTAATCTCTTCTGGTGTTTTATAAAGGCTTTAAAGCAACACTGGCCCCGGTTACATGATATTTTTAAATTTGGAATTATCCCAAATTAAATAATATCGTGTACTTTAAATCTCATTTTGATGGCACGCTGACAATCATCATGCACATTCCTTAAGCTGTCATTGACGCTTTTACATGAGAGTTTTAATTCCGAATAAAAGTTAATTTCACTTTAGGAAGACCATGTAAACCCCTAGTTTTGAAATCTTAGACTAAGTGGTTGGTTTATTCCTCTTTTAATTCCAAATAAAATTATTCCTCTGTTATGTAAACCTTTTATTTCACTTTTAAGCTAATTCCTGTTGTTCTGCGCATGCTCGTTCCCTTGTCTTGTTGCAATGAGTCTTGTTAAAGAGCACATGTAACAAGCGTTGGACTCGTGCCAGCTGGCGGAAATGAAGAAGTATGTTAGTGTTGAGCTGCTGCTACAAAACTACAATCAAAATACGGTGAAAATCTTTGTTATTTTGGATTTCATGTCCTAGTCAGAACAAAAAGGAGCAGGAGCTGGCTTTTTTGTACTTCGGGTAGATGTAAACGGATGTAAATACATCAGGCCTGCCCTCTGTCCAATCAGAACTCTTCCCAGCCTCCAGATCCAAAGCACTTATATAATCGTGTTTTCTATGTAAACCTTAATTCAGAATTATTATTTCCATGTAAACACAGACGGGAATTATTTAATTCCAGATGATTCAATTTGGAATAATTAATTCAGAATTAAAAAACCTCATGTAACTGTGGCCATTGTGCCACATATCCCAAGACTGAGAAAACCGCACTTGATAACTTTTTTTTCCCGATCCCGGCTCATGTTACAGCAGAGTTTTGCTTCGTGTTGCCATGTCATTGGAGGAAGGTAGGAAAGGAGAGAGTCAACAGTGGAGTGACTCCAACTGGGTAGAGAGCTCAGAAAGGAGACAGGATGCAAGACGGATGTCTAATTAGCCTTTATAAGGGGCAGCGTTCAGGAGTGTTGCTTTTATGCAGAGATCAGGCTTCTTGCAACACACATGATTTAAATAAAATGGATCTTCGATAGCTTGTTAAGTTCTTCAAAAGTCTCTCAACCCTAACAGCTGAGAAATATACACTACTGCTCAAAAGTGTGCTTTGTTTCCCAGTGAGGGAGAGTTGTTGGTGTTCAGGTGATCTGCTTCTTCATGTCTGCAGGTGTTGGAGGGCCTGATCACTGGGTCCCACAGCCACAGGTGTCTTCCTCACTGGAGTCGTCCACATCAAGCCAGGAGCACCTCAACTTCTCAGCCTCCTCGTCGTCTTCAAACAAGGCCCAGAACCAGAAGACCGGACCGGGCCGGTGGAAGACTCCCAACACGCCTCACGCTGTTACGCCACATTCAGCACAGCCGCCATCCCGCTCTGACCTGCCGCCTCCTCCGCCGCCGCCTCCTGCTCCTTACCCCGACGCCTACGACCCCTACGACGCCCAGCCTGACCTGCCGCTGCCGCCGCCTCCTGCTGCCATCTCCTCGGTAACGGCCCAGCAGGCTGCTGATCGGAAGAAGCGAGAGGAGCAGCAGCGGTGGTATGAGAAGGAAAAAGCTCGTCTGGAGGAAGAAAGGTGGGATTTCTGTTGGTTTTTGTTTACATCAGGAATTGTCACAGGACGAAATCTAAAAAGTAACTCTGAATGATGTCTGTAATATTCCAGAGAGAGGAAGAGAAGGGAGCAGGAACGGAAGTTGGGACAGATCCGGGCCAACCCTGTCATGCCCGTCCAACCCCACAACAATGGAGGAACCATGCCTCCTCCTCATCACCAGCCCCCTCTGGCCTCTGTGGCCCCACCCCAGCCCTACCTCCCCCCACAGCCTCAACCACAGCCTCCCCCATCCAGACCAGAGAAACTGGCCAGCCTGCCGCGGTCAGCAGTACCGCCCCCTGCCAGTGCCTCCAACCCTCCAGGTAACCCTTCTCAGATTTTATGTCACATTTTTAAAAATCCCCTTTTCTAGTCCATCAAATGGACTGAATGGTGCCACATTTTAGGGAATGTTGACTATTTCAGAGTGAAACGTTGCTATAGCTTTATAATCCCACTTTCCTTGTAAACATAGAGGGAACAAACCTCATCCTGAATTGACCTATGGCTAAGCCCCGCCCCCTCCACTCACTCGGACAAACAAACATTCGGTGACAGGCGCTATGTGACATTTCGGGAGATGACAGCTGTCAACACGGACAACAGACGCGTGATCAGACAGAGTGATCATGACAAGATAAATTAAAAAACATAAAAACAATACAAACAAACAAAAAGAAATTGTTCACAAGTCTTAAACTGGAAGTAGAAATCAGCCTGTGAATCTCTGAATGTGACTCGTGTCGCTCCCTCAGTTTCTTGCTCAAACTGCTGCACGGCTGCTGTTGTTGTGCCAAAAAGTGATCATCTGACAAAAACTGATCAAACAGCCACGGAAGCGGAGCAGTCTGGCTGCAGCTTGGAAGCCAGAGGCGTGTCGTTATCGACGTTACTACACGACACCTGTACTACACGACAGCGTCTTATGTACCGTTACCACGTACCAAAACTAGCATGTTTAGCTAGCGTTAGCCAACTTAAACTAACGTTAGGGAAGGTAACTTCATATTTCTTTCAAGCAAAGTGACAACATGTTGCCTCGAATACGATGTTCCCTTACCTTAGAACAGATGTAGGCATCCTTGTTCATTTTATCCACGTTCAGTTGATGTTGTGGTCTGCCGCATAACTTTGGCTTGATGTGACTTGGTAAAAGGCAAAAAAATACGCCCTGTCACCCAGCCTCTCAGGATACCTAGTATCGGAGTTGCATGTACCCCATGCACACGTTTGACCATTTTAAACTAAAAAGAACACATAAAAACGAACAAAAACGGACTAACTTCAATGCATTTCAATGGACGTTCAAGCAGAGAATGTCCGAGTGTATGGGATAGCTGTGCGCACTGTGATTGGCTCATCGCGTTTGGGGGCGTGGTTTAGCCATAGGTCAATTGCTGTTACCAAGTGTTTCCCTGCTGTAACAGAAAAAAACAAAGCAGAATTGCAATCTCAGCTTTTCTGTTTTGTTTAGGGTAAAAGGGATGTTTGAAGAGAAAAATAAAGATAATTGCCTCACACTTGTGCAAGTATTTACTTTAATCTACAACTCAACCTTCTCCTTTAAATTTCTGTGATAATTCCATGAAATTAATGTAATATGTTGGGATTAAGTTTCCGGCA
The DNA here is from genome assembly GCA_023101725.1 of Atherinomorus stipes. Lineage (NCBI taxonomy): Eukaryota > Metazoa > Chordata > Actinopteri > Atheriniformes > Atherinidae > Atherinomorus > Atherinomorus stipes. Next base: position 300,498 of record JALJCO010004199.1, read on the forward strand.
AGCATGTGCTGCTTTACCCGTGTGGTAGGAAAGTAGATTCACTCAGAGCTGGAGGAGGAGCACACAGACATTTGATGATATATAATTGATTAAATATAACAACCTGCAGGCATGGACACAGTGATCAGGGAGCTGCTTCCACAGCAGCAGCCGCGCACCATCGAAAGGCGAGACCTGCAGTACATCACCGTCAGTAATGACCAGCTAGCGTCCAGCGACAGTTTGTCTCCTGATCCCTGGAAGAGAGACGCCCGCGAGAAGGCCGAGAAGCAGCAGCAGCTTCACATCGTTGACCTGCTGGACAAGGAGATCCAGGAGCTCCAGGTAACAAGGTTTACAGAAATGGGAACTGTGGGAATCAAACATTGTGTAGTCTTGTCACAAAGATATTCTGCTTCTCAGGCGAAGCCGGAGCGAACGGCGGAGGAAAGCGACCGCCTCAGGAAGCTGATGCTGGAGTGGCAGTTCCAGAAACGACTGCAGGAGTCCAAACAGAGCGACGAAGACGACGACGATGACGACGACGAGGACGTGGACACCATGATGATCATGCAGAGACTGGAGGCAGAGAAGAGAGCCAGGGTAAGACGGGTGGATGTGGTGGAGGAGGGATAGAAAAGGAGGATAAACCTCCTTGTGTGCTGTCTGCTTTGGCAGAAATAAAACTTTCTGACTTCTGTTTTTCAAGTGATGTTACCCATCAGCTCAGTCCAGAAACAAATGTGCCGCTGAGTGTACGAGGAAGGGCGAGCCGCAGGAAATCAGGCTGATGGGGGGGAAACAGAGCTGCGTCTGATGCTAGAGGGGGAAGTGGATTCCTCTGTGGCAGCGCTCCCACTATGAATGTCCCACAATGTGCATCTGCAACATGCTTCTGTCATCGCTTTGCTGTGCTGAGCTGCTTAAATTTGATTGGCTGGAGGGGTGGATGGGAGGGTTGGGGCAGGAAATCAGGCAGCAGCGTCGTTAAAGCTGCTCAAACAGAAAATGTGTCGGGATAGAGGTTTTCTGTAGATTTTTCTTTCTGCTCATCAGCTTTCCAACTGTCCAAGATTATTTATCAGCTCATACGTTGAACTTTTAAACTGGCCATCACATACATACTGGCCACACACACACTTGACGTATGATAGAGATTTAGTAAGGTTTACAGTGACGGAGGGCCGTCACTAGCATGAACAGACTTTTTCACAGATGAGATTTTGACCTGTTGTCTTTAAAAAAACATGGGTGGAATTTATAATCTGCACTTAATCTTTTAGTTTCAGGTACTAAACACATTAGGAGACTTGTTGCCCTCCATAGTGACTCTGGTTGGATGTAGCTTCAGATGGGACTTTTATCTGTTCTCAGGATTGATTCCCTCAGTTTTTAGCCTTTTATAATTTGTATATAGGATGTTTCAATGCCATGGCTGAGAATTAAATCTAAGTAGCATCTACAGTCCTAGAAAGGTGAGGTCAGACAGCTCACATGTTATATCTAAAATCAACCTTAAAACTCATTTGGTGGGGACTAAGAAGCTAGAACAAGCTAATTACCTAAAAGTGAGTCTGGAGAATCCCGTGCTGGAGATCTTCAGGCTGAGGGACCAGCTCGGACAGCCATTAGAGAGGCTTCTGTTCGGTTGAGCTAGCAGAAAGCTGACCAGTCAGGGAGTTGTCTGATATTGTAAACAGAACTAGAAACAATATTTCCTGCATGCAGCATCAGATAATTTAGCTTCCTCTGTTTGATAATCACTGGTTTAAACTTTTACAGCTGAATAAGCTCATTAACTGTTTTCAGACTCGGCGAGGACTGAGAACTTAATTTTGTTCTGTTGTCAAAGACTCTATCTTCTGTCGATGGGCCAAATTAACTTACTGGTGAATCTCCATTTACTAAATGTGGACAAGTCTGTTCACACTGACATTTTTAGCCCATTAAATGTGCTTTTCATGACCAAAAAAACACCTTTTAAACTCTTCAAACAATTCAAAGACCTGCCCTATTTTGTGAGTAGTTGGGCGATAAAGAGCTACATAAATTAGCATGTAATATATAAGTGTAATAATAGCATGGTCTAAGACCTGATAACTAAATGAAGTTTATGAACTCTATTTTTGTTTCACATCAGCTTGTTCTAAAGTATTAAAACTCTATAAACTTGAGCATAACCCTGTGAGCAGGTGCCACTTTGCTAAAAAGCACATCTGCTCCTCATCACTTTGCTGCTTCTCTTCAGCTTAGACCTGCTCTGCAAGCAGCAAGTCAGCAGAATGACTAGCTTTATTTACTCCAGATTCAGGCGACAACACTAAAAGTACCTCTCATATAAATGAGAGCTCGTCAACAGTATAGTTTCAAGTAGCATCCCAATGAACCATTACAGTAAACCAGCATCCATTACGTCAGGAGCCTTGTCCCCAGCAGTAAATGGTTTTTTCCTGCTCTGGTCAAAATGTAAAGAAGGTCGGTCATTTTTGGGCTCAGGACCCCTGTTACTTTGGGTCATTTATTTGTCTGGATATTAAATTTGTGTTGTAAATCAGATTCATCCCTCATCAAGTTATTCTGGCCTGTTGGGTCGAAGTTAAACCTGAAAATTTAAGCAGAGACGTCGGAGAGACCGAGAAGCTGGCGGGACTGAAAAAAACTCTCAAGAAAAAAAAAAAAAAAATATCCATCACCTATTTACAACAGACTTATTAAGTGAAAGCGCAGCGTGATGAGATCCTGGCATACATGCGGTATATTTGGATGAGTAGATGAAGGAGTACTTTGGCAGCCACTAATCAGCACAGTTAAAAAAAAAACTAAATAAAACAAACCTCAGTGATGTTTTCACTTACTGTATGTCCTCCCTTATTTTACTTCTGCTCTACTCCCCAGCTTCTACCTCCCCCCTCCTTTTTATTCTAATTAAGTTGGATCTCCTCCACATCTTCCTTTCCAGTATTTGGGTATTTTCCTCTTCCTTCCTCCCCATCTGCCCTCCTTCTCTCACTCTCGATTCTTTTCTTCTTCTTCAGCAACAGACTGCTGTCCCAGCTATCTCTGTGCTAGACTTGGTATGTTCTTCCTGTTAATGACGAGTTTCCTGTCCCTGCCCTTACATCACCTCCTGTTTTCTGTCTGGGCTGCCCACCTGCCCTCGTTTCCTCTCTGTCTCCCCCCACCCATCAGGACTAATGTGGTTGATTCATTCGGGGTTGGAGTTGCTAGACAGGACCAGGCCACGATGAGCTAAAGAGAGGCCGTCCTGGGATGCTTGGTGTTTGGCGGGGGGACGCTGTCCATCTCTTTGTCCACTCAAAACAGCTGCTAGGGGACGGCGAGTCAGGCTTTTCTTACTTATGTTTAAATCCATAAATAAATGAAAAAACTAAACCTGTCCGTGTTTGTAGAGCTGCAGAACTGAGGGAGACCTGAGTCTTATCAACAGCGATGTTTTGAGTGAATATGGAGGTGGTACCTGCATGGCTGGATGCGTCACGGGGAGATCATGCATGAAAGTCCTGCGAGCAGAGACATCACAATGTCGTGGTGTCCATAAATCCATCCATCCATCTGTCTGCCCATCCATCTATTTGTGTGTGACCAGCTGAGCCCATGTCTTTTCAATAAAGGGTCCGTTCAACCAAATCAATAAAATGCACTTTTTCTCAGTTTCTGCTCAGTCTGTGAGGTAGATTTAGTTTTATTGATAAATTCTAGTTTAAGTCCATGTCTTGATTTCTAACAGAAATTCCTTATTTCTTAAAAGATATATCTTTAGAATATAAACAAGATAAACGACCATATAAACAGCAAAGCAAATTTTTATTAAATCGGTAAAAAGTAATAAATAATAGGGGAAAAAATTGTTCAATAGAAATAAATCGCATGAATTAAATAATTACAATGATAATGATACATGAATATATTGGCTAAATGTTTTTTAAAAATTCTTTAAATAATAAAAAAAAGAAATATATAGGTGAAAACCTTATTTAGCATCCAGTAGGTGCTTTTTCAAATCTGATGCAGGACAGTGGGCGGAGCCTGTTCAGGCTGCTGAAGCTGACCAATCGGATGAAGGCTTTTTCAGGCGGGGAAACCTCTTTAGCTTCTGTTCTAACCGGAATCTGGTAGAAAATATCAGCCCCGTCACTGAGATCTAAATGGGAAAATTGTGCTTTTTCTTGTTTGTTTGAACTGACCCTTTAACTGTTCAGTTTGCAGAATTGTTTTTGTCATTTGCTTGGCTGTGCGGTGGTTTTAGGAAAACTTCTGCAGCAGCTCATTAAGTTACTGTAGGTACACTTGATTTCTAATTACTCTCCAGCCCAGTGGGACCTTTAACATTTCATATGCAAGCCATGAAAGAAAATCAAGTACACCTTAAGTAGCCAGGGAAGGGGAAATGTTTTGTTGTTTTTCTGTCATGTTGTGGCTGCTGTTATTGGTGCATGTTGTTGTTTGCATGTTTTTCAGCCTGTGCTGTGTGTTTGCGGTGCACACTGTTCCTCCCCTCAGGAGCAGTCCCGTTAGACAAATCCAAACTGCCACACGTTGCAACACGTTAGCGTCCGAGTTGTTAAAACAGAGCTAACGCAAATGTTCTCAGGTTGTTCGACTTGCTGGTGATTGTTGTTTCACTGATTTTTCTCTTGTTTGCATGTGTGAATTTTGGCATGTCGTGGTGAATGTGTGTGTGTGTGTGCGTGCGTGCATCAGTTGCAGGACGAAGAGCGACGGCGTAAGCAGCAGCTGGAGGAAATTCGGAAGCGGGAGGCGGAGGAGAGAGTGAAGCAGGAGGAGGAGAGGAGGTGGAGGGAGGAGGAGAGAGCAAAACGGGAGGCTGAGGAGAAGGTCGGTCTGTCTGTCTGAAACTGCAGTTTAGAAATCACTAAGTTAAATGATTATAAATGTTTGTTTTATTGCTGAGTCAGCTGTTGCACATCAGCTTAGATGACTGAGGACACTGTCCCCACGGTTAGACCAATGTCTGAATTCCTCCCTAGCTACCAAACCTTCACCCAACCAGATATTCAGTCAGAGATTTGGATGAAGACACAAGCTTTTCAAATCACGTTGACAGCGGTGACCGATGACCTCCGATTAAACCCGGATTTGTCTCCAATCTGGGCCGTTCATCTGAGACATCCAAGATGTATTTGCAAAAATAAAATGAAAATTGGGCTTAAACATTTTATCCTTAGAAGCTCTAAGAGTCTCAGATTTATTGCATTTTTAATGTGATGCTCTACAACTGCAGAGGACTGAAAATTAGGATAAAAGGTTAATATTAGTGGAAATACGGTGACGTGGGTATCAATCATTAATCTTTAAAGGTGTTTAAGGAACAGATTCTTTATTTCTGTTTTTTGATATTTGATTAATTTATTTTAATAAAAAAAAAAAACGCACACAAACACCAGAATAGTTAAAAAAAAAAAAAAAGTAGTAAAAGAAGTAGGATGAAGTATTGACTTGCTTATTGTTGTCCATTTCTAATCATAGCTTTTTTTCATCATTTTTAAAGGTTTCCAGATGATAGTTGAAGTGACATTAACCCTTAATGTCGAAATTTATTACCATTTATATAGAATAAAATAAAGCTAATGTACACTCAACTTTATATATATATATATATATATATATATATATATATATATATATATTATTATTATTATTATTATACACATACACAAAAAAGATTGGAAATAAAGATATAAGATGAAAGTACAATTAAATTTTAAATTAATTATTAATAAATAAATAAATGAACAGTCATTTAATAAGATAGAATTATTAAAATCAGACAAATGGCCAGCATTGTATTGTATTTAACCTAATGTGACGTTCTTTGTCATGTTGCATCTTTTAAACCATTTTCATACCAACAGGATGTTTCACTTTATGTTGAACTTGCTCCTTTAAGTTTATTACCTCAGACAGATTTCAGTTTACCATGAATTACATCACATTTCGTTAACTTTTACTTGTATTTGGGGAAAAATACAATAAAATTTGTGTGCAAACAGGAAAGACCAAATATACTTATGAAACCTAAAGACACCTGTGATTGACATTGGTCTAATCTCTGGATATACAGCAGCTTTGCTAACTATTTACCTATTATCAGTTAAACGTGCAGCAAATGAAGCGTCTGTCCCGTTTATATGAGACTACATAGTTCATCCAAGCTTTTGATCTGGGCTGCACGATATTGGGAAAATCTGCTGTATCATTAATTAATATTGTGATGACAACATGACTTGCAATGTCTGTAAAGAAAAACATCAGGCGTATTAACAAGGGCCACGTTCCACTTCTGTTCAACATGCACTAAAGAAGAATTCCCCTTTTATTGGAATGCAGCCTTCTTTTATTTCTGTCCATTTTTGGGCTAAAATATCTTTGCGATATTGATACTGAGCATGTTGATATCACAGTATGGATGCATTTTGATATATTGTGCAGCCCTGTGTTTCAGTTTACCAGGTGAAGGAAGACGTTGCTGTTGCACACGCTTGTCTAGTACTGTTTTAGCGGAACCTGACTTTGCTTTTAGATGACCAGTGGCTTGCTGTGGTTTTCATCCACTTCTGTTTTATGTATTCAGACATCCTCAGTTTTCTGTTGGTTTCACGCCATTATTCTGGTGCATTTGTCCTGTGAGCTGCAGACCACTGGTTGTCTAAACGAAGCAAGTTTTAGGACCTTTCTCCTTCAGGAGACAAAAAACCAGAAGAGCCCTTTTACCTGCTAAAATTAATTATAAGTTACTCAAGATAAAAAATTTTGTGAAGAGAGGTTGTTTTTGATGTTTATTTTAATGTTTATTCCAAAGATGTCAAGTTGCATGTCTTCATCCCGTGCACCCCCACCCCTGTGATGTGTTGTTGTCATGTTATGTGCTCCCACCCACCAAAAGCATGGGTCTCTCATCATGTTGTTGGTTATCGTGTGTCAGGAGGTTTCTGTTGTTTCAGTTTATTTGGGAAAGCAGTTATGATTTTAAGGTGTTTTATTTAAGTTTTTTCATCATTCCATCCAGCATCGCTCAGAAACCATGTTTTTAGGGAATGCTGCCCACCCTCCCAGTCCCCCCCCCCCCTCAAATCCACATGCTTTACATTCACACACACACACATGCAAAGAGCCAGTACCCGCCTCATTTCCGCCTTTACCCATCCATATCACACATATTCAGAAACCCAGCCACTCGCTCATTAAAAGCCCACACACCCACTAATCCCTCCCAGTTTCTTCAGATCCACTGGGCTGATGGAGTCTTTGGGAGACGTCCACAGCAGCACACATTGTCTGTTGGAGGATTCAGCACTCACCCCTCCCCCGACAGACCAGCACCACATGAAACGGACCAAAAATCCGAAGATCAGAACATCAGAAGCATCACAATTGAGAACATGTGATGTGTAGCAGCTGCTCGAGCTCCAGACCCTGAAATCAAAACACACCCCAGCAGCATAGCCTCTGCCTGAAGCGTAGACCCCACAGTTCAGACGCTGGAAACTTAAAGACAAACCCACAAACTCAAGACCACACAGAGATCCAGGCACATGTAGTTTAGAGAAAACATGCAACACGGTGAGGAGGGAAGGGGAGACGGTGAGGACGTGGTCTGTGCAGTTAGTTGGATCCAGTTTTAAGTTTTGAGCTCTTCAGTGGCTGTTTGGAGCATTTTAGTTGTCAAGTTGGTGAACAAGAGCAGGTGTTTTAATTTACTCTGAAAAAAAGGAACATTTAATCATTTCTAGTGATGGAAAGATGTAAGCAGGATCAGTTGGTGTTGATATGAGAACACGGATCGGAGCTCAAGTCCAGCTCAGGGGCTTCATTTGGAAAAATAGTCTTGGATTTATACAGTTTAAGACAAGGAAGAAGACATATTCATGGAATAACTAAGTTATATTTAAACTAAGTATCACATTGCTTAAAATGACATGATGCATAAAATGAGAGTAATATGCCCCAAGTCAGAGAATTTATAGTCAAAATTAATTTCTATAAGAAGTTTTCCTTTTAGACCGGGTTTCCTTTGTAAATACCGCATTTAAGTACTCTGAACATTTTTTTTGCAGAGCTACTTATTTGTTTGTTTACAGGCCCTAATATTAAAAAAGTTAAATATTAGTTAAATGTTAAGTTAAACCAGCAAATTAAATTTTAATCTTATACAGAATTTATCATTTATGAGTATTGACACAAAAATTGCTTCATTTGACGTCACCAAACTCAATCTTGAGTTTAGGCCATTCAGTAAGTCGGAACAAATAAAGATAAAAATTTATAAACTCAATTTTGTCAGGTTACGAGAAATTCTGGCTGAAGATAAAGTTTTACATTAAAATAAATTTATTGCTGTTTGTCTTCATTTTATGATGATAAACAAACAGTTTTCTGAATGAAGAATGAAGCCCCTGATCCAGGACCAGCATCCTCCAGTTGTCATGTTTGTAGACCTGATCCAGGATTCAGTTTTGCTGTGTTTGTAGACCTGGTCCAGAACCAGCATCCTTCAGTTCTAATCTGTTTGTAGACCTGATCCAGAACCAGCATCCTTCAGTTCTAATCTGTTTGTAGACCTGATCCAGGACCGCTCCTTCAGTTTTGTTGTGTTTGTAGACCTGATCCAGGACCAGCATCCTTCAGTTCTAATCTGTTTGTAGACCTGATCCAGGACCAGCATCCTTCAGTTCTAATCTGTTTGTAGACCTGATCCAGAACCAGCATCCTTCAGTTCTAATCTGTTTGTAGACCTGATCCAGGACCAGCATCCTTCAGTTCTAATCTGTTTGTAGACCTGATCCAGAACCAGCATCCTTCAGTTCTAATCTGTTTGTATACCTGATCCAGGACCAGCATCCTTCAGTTCTAATCTGTTTGTAGACCTGATCCAGAACCAGCATCCTTCAGTTCTAATCTGTTTGTAGACCTGATCCAGGACCAGCATCCTTCAGTTCTAATCTGTTTGTAGACCTGATGTTTGTGGTGTGCTGACTCAGGTTTAGGACTTTCGGTCTTTGGTGTCAGACTCAGGTTTTGCTGGACCAGTATGTTGATCTGTTGTAGTGGAGCTGGTTGGGTAGATTCCTCATGTCTGTAGCTGACTGGCTAGTTAGTGTCCAGTGTTGGTGAGAGCCAATGAGAGTGGAGCGTTCTAACAGGTTGTCCCCCCCCCCCCCCAGAGGAGGCAGGAGGAGGAGTACTACACTCGCCTGGAGGCTGAGCGGCGGCGGCAGCATGAGGAGGCGGAAAGAAAGCTGCTGACGCCTGACGAGCCGGCCGGTCTGTATCGGCCCCCGCTGCCCCCGGGATTACCAACCCCCCGCCCCCCACAACCCTACTAACACCCCCCCACCACCCCCACAGAGAAACACCTCCTACCTCAAAACCCAGGTCGTCTCCCCCGACACGCTCTACACCGCCAAGCTTGTCTCCTACGCGGGCGATGAGGAAGACGAGGAGGAAGGCAAGGAAGCCAGCAGAGCGGGGAGTGGCGGCGGCGGCCATTCAGGTCAGGTGAAGCTGTCGGCGACCCGGAAGTCGTACGGCGACCTCCCGGCCTCCGTTTCACCCAATCACAGCAAGCCTCAGCCGCCGCCCACTGCGCGCAAGCCCCGCCCTCTTTCTGACGGCATCTTCCTGTCTGGCTCGTTCCAGCCGCCAGTCAACAACTCCAACAGTACAGGCCCCCCCCTTCCTGCCAAACCCAGCTCCGTCCCCCCAGGAGGCTTTAAAGGTAGAGCCGGAGAGAGGAGAGCGGAGTCAGGCTGGCCACGGCGCCCTCCACAGCTCCCACACCTCCCTCTCATCCACTCATCTCTTCATTTACTACCACTCCTTTATTAGCGCTGTTCCATCCTCTGCCTTGTTTTTCATTAGAGAGGTGTTCTTCCGTTTCATTTCCACCGTCTACTTTTTCCTCTTTTAAATGTTTGTGCAAATTTTTTTGTCGTTCGTCTCCTCATCCATCGTCCTGTTCGTTTTTTTTACATGTGGAAATCCCCCCCCCCCCTCTCCTCCTCAAGCCAATCAGACTATTTGTTTTGTACTTTTTTGTGTTAATTCTTTCGAACACCTTCTCTCGTCCACAATAATTTTTATTTAATTTTTTTCCTCCTCATCTTCCTCCGAACACTCCCCCCACCCCCTCCTCCGATCAGCACTAGTGATCAGAAAAAAGCAATCGATAATCACGCCACCACTTTTTTTGCTGCAGATTGAGACCCATCAGAGCCAATCATAGTACTGTTGGTGTTGTCGCTCGCCGCCTCCTTTGTGTCTGGTTGGTTGCTGCTTTGGGATGGGGATGGAGGGGGAGGGGGGCGAAGCCGGCCATCGATATGCCTGCCTGCCACCACCCCCCCCTCGCCTCGTCCTGCCTCGTGGCTCTGCTTAGCGGTGTTGGCTTTAAAGGGAAGGAGACACACCATTTGGCTTTGGACACCCATCATGTACCAGACCACATGTAACAACGCACACGGCAGCAGCGTGTTGATGGAAAGCTCCTCTTTGTCTGAGGTTGTTTAAATCGCATCAGACCACACTGATCCTTCTGAAAATAAACTCATTTATCAGATAGATTTATAAATATTAAACAGAACGGATGTTTTCTGGGTTTATTGTGCCAAATGCTTTTAAGATATGAATCTTTGGGAAGGTTGTTGGAAAGTGATACACAACACTGCAGCCATGATTTTACCCAGATACAATTTCTCATTGAACATTTAAATATTTTGTCTCAAAGCTAAAAAGATTAAACTTCTCTTGAGAATTGGCTTTTGTTTCTTTGAGGAATTTTATCCTATTTTTCCATCTTTTTTTCCCTCTTCAACACTTAGAATAACTTAGAATTGACAAATATGGAGTAATCGATAATGGCAGGAAAAAATTGAAGCCCAGGACTTTTCAGATACTGAATTTATCTATCTGGAGGATCTGTACAGCAAGTTTTATTTTATGCCTTAATGCACCACTACATAACTTTTGCACATTAAAATTCTGCACTTTGACTGGTTTTGATGGCACACTGACATAATTACGTGCATCACTGGAGCCACTGTTGCCCTGCAGTATCTAGAGCAGCGGTGGGGAACCCTGAACCTCGAGGGTCACAGTCCTGCAAGTTTCCCATGTTTCCCTGCTCCAACACCTGATTCCAATCAAATGGATCAACAGCCTATCAGGTTCCATCACTGATCTAGAGGCTGAGAAACCAACGTTTTTTTTTTCTGGCCTATAACATAACTTTACAGCCGAGTTCCACTTTTAACCCTTTAAAACCTGATACAAGAAATAATAGGTGGAAATCTCAGTCAAAATATATCTAAAGTTCAAGTTTAGGTTTATTTATATAGCACGCTTACAGCGACCATGGTCGCACAAAGTATTGCACAGAAAGTTAAAGATCCCCAAGTCCATATATGAAACACAAACACTGATAAAGCACATAAACACATAAGCATACTTACACATTCACACCTATTGTGTGGTCATATGTGTAAACATACACAAATACACACAAGGATACAAAAACACCACTGTAAATGAATCTCTCAAGGTAAAATTAGAAAGTATACGTGGATTAATTACAATAATAAAGGAATAATGATGCTAATTAATATGTTCTTTCAGATTATACTGTCTGAATTATTGTAGTACAGACGGCATCCACCAGGTGGCAGAAGACAAGTATCAGATTGGGCACTGAAGGTACATGGCATTGAAGGGTGACAGCCCCCTTAGCAACTGGTTCTAGTACAGTGGCTATTTTGGATGCACAATTTGGCAGATTCAGGAAGGAGATGCAAGATGAGATTATTGGAGGAAGAGAGGAGAAGAAAATGAGAAAGCGACAGAGCAAGACTTAAAGGGTCAGCATCTGACTGACTTGAGGACACAAGACAGATGCTGAATTAGCCTCCGATAGGGGGCGCCAAAGAGAGAATCCGGCAGAGTTCATTAGCGTTGCTTTAAAACTTGTGCAGCGTGCAGGTGGAAGGGTCACACCTCCATGTTGAGACGTGGTGATGCTGTTTAAACATCCGCAGACAAAGGGAGCATTCGTTGGCTGCAGCGGCCGAGGTCCTGGAGGCAGCCGCCCTCACCTTCATCACAAACCTCCATCCTGCTGCTGCTCATTAAACATGAAAACACACCCAGGACCTCAGGGAAACCCACTCAAATGAAATCACCCCACTAACGTCCCTCAACCACCCACCCCACCTCCCCTAAGGAATGAAATCTGCATGTTTTACCTCACGGTCATGCACCAATCAACACAACACAGCTCTCTGGCTGCCAGCAGCTCACACAAGTAACCGGCTTGATGTCTATTGCTTTTTACTGCCTGTGCACAGCTTCCACCAGCCTGTTGTCTTTCTTTATTTTACTCAACCTTTGTCTGTTAATTTGCTTTCCCAAAGTGCTTCTGTGTTTCTGCTCTGTCCTCCATCTCACCCGTCATGCATCTCTGCTGTAGCTGTGCTGCTGTGTAACGCTGCAGCTTTACTAAAACCTTACTACAACTCCCACAGGGCTTTGCGGCAGGTTCAGGTGTCCCAGCTGCACCTGAGTCTCCGGCTTCCCCTGACTTAAAAAAAAAAAAGACTTGAAATGCACTCCGTGTTTTTATGAGCTGGCAGCTCCCAAAGCTCGAGCCAAACTTTAATAAAATGTGGCTTCTTCTCAAATCCCAGATATTTTGGTAATCTGAATAAAACCACAAGAAAAACAACACTGGCGCCAGTTTTCTGAAGAAGGTGCACAAGCTGGAGAAAGTTGCAAAGGAAGAACCCTGAGACAGTTTTTCTGTGTGTTGGATTTAAAGAAAAAAGCATTTAGAAGCTGTGAGGATAATAAGGAGAGTTTTCAGCCGTAGCGCCAGCAGTTTGATTTTCCTCTCTTTGGCTCCACAGAGGAATGTAACTGGCCTTGAACGGGGGTTGCCTCTCTCTGTGGTGGCTTTGTTCTCTGCCAGTTTGTGTTTATGTGGTTTTCGAAGCTGAAGTGGGACCCAGCTTGATCCCGACCCAAACCACACCTCAGATCTCTCCCTGCGTTTGCTTTTCAAACCCTAAAGGAGAAGCTCAGGAGCTGCCAGCTGGAGGACTTTAGCTCGGTTCACACCCTGTCGCTGTGTCTGTATCTGAACTGAACCAACCAGCGCCCCCTCATCCAAAATTTACACGTACAATTAGGTTTTATGAACTTTTAATGTTGAAATTGTCGGGAAGAACTATAGCAACATAAAGAGTCTTGTGGGTTTTATCCTCCCAGCTCCAACACATTTCTCCGACACCTTCCTCTCTGGGTGAAGATGTTGGCAGTGAAATGAAATGTTATTGCAGCTGGAAAATCCACAGTTGTTTAGGATATAGCTGGCATCATTCTGTGTTTTTCTAGTTGTCATGAAAAGACCAAAACCAACAGTGCGGTAGATGGTTCGTAATACTTTCAGACTTCCTGAACAGACTGCAGGACTCTTCCAAAAAGCTGTGTTCAAATGTGAGTCTAAGTTTACAAAAGGAAGAGGCCGTTATTTTCCAGAACAACTGAAAGACGTACAAAACAGAACAGTCTATATACATACACACACTCACCACAAAGATGAATTACTCTGTCTCAAAATCCAATAATTAACACACAAAACTTTGCATTAATGGCTTCATTAGCCTGTTAAAGCTGCAGCACACCATGTTCAGATTCATGTCAGTGGTTTCACTTTCTCTTAAACACGCCAGTCATGATGCGTTTAATGGTAGCTGGTAAATGGAAAGAAATGGCCACAAGAAGTCTTAAAAGAACAAAAAAACTTTTATATCCAGGTGAATTTAGAAAAATCCAGGCTGCAGGTTCCTTGCATTTGTTTTCTCATGTATTCACTGTTGGTTTTGGGCTTTTTATTTGCTGCTAAGATGCCTTGAACTGATCGATTTCACGTCTGCAGCCACATACATAATCCCCAGGTTTATCAAACCTGGACTGGGCTGCAGTTTGGAAGGACACAGGGACGTGAGCCAGCGGACTAACACCTGCTGTGGGGTTAAAGGTTGAGGTCACCCTCTGCTGCCTGAACTCTAAATCTGCCATACATGTTAATCCTGTTCAGTGCAGCATTTTTACCGCGAACGGGGAGATGATTCATGAGACCTCGTGACCTCGGCCTCTGATCCCGTGCAACACCTCCACAGACCATTTTGCTGCTTTGGAATGATCTTTGAACAGCTGCTTTTCTTCTTCGCTGCTCGCTGCTGTAGCATAAAGATCTGACTGTTTCTGCTAACGCTTCTCCACAACACCTTCTCTTCCTCCCTTCCTTCTGCTTAGGCTGGTCTGTGGGAAACAAATGATGTCGACAGGAGAAGCTGCTGGATCACTGCTCACAGTCTCTGGTTTAGAAATAATAAACATTAATTTATTGTTTTTCATGTTTATACCTACAAAATCTGCTCAGAGCTCCCTATTAAAATAAGTAAGTCCAGCATCAGAGACTCTTGGCCGTCAACCAGCAGCTTCCATGTTGGATGTTTTCACTTATGACGTGATGCACAGGGACGATGCTGACTCATGTTTTGCTGCTCTGTTTGTCTGCTGTCTGGCTCCTGAACCTGAACAGGATTTAACTCGTACACTGGAAACTCAGCAGGAGTTGTAGGATCAGGAGAAGTCTACAAGGACCCGAGAGACAAATGGACGAAGAGGTGAGCAGATCTGACGTGGATAAATACTGTATGAAGTCCTCAAGTGTGACACTCAGATTGTTGTATACTTATTCTGCTCAAGTGATGTTCTAATGTTCAGCTTTCATTCAGGTTTTGTTTAATTAATCTCAACACTGATCATGATTCATAGCTGTTGTTACATGTTACAGTTTTAATATGTTTTCCATATTTATGGGAGAATTGTGGGTCTTAAACTTTTTTCTAACCTTGTACCTCCAAAGGAATATTTTTTTTTTTAGCCATGTAACCCTCAAACTTATTTTAGTTCAGGGATCACATGTAGCACAATTTAATGTCCAGTGATAATAATAACATAATAATAACCTAAAATGATAAAATTAAATTAAATCTTTAAAAAAAAATGCAAATTTTCCCTTTATAGTATGAAGCAGTACAAGCATGTTATTAACATTTATGTTTAAACTACAATTTTGGAAAATGTAGCCTGAAGTTTTCTGAGAAAAGATGTTACACATTTACATTTTATCATTGACATTTTTTTCTTATTATTTTTATATTTTTGAAATGTTTATTCATACAGGAATATATTTACATTTATCAATTTTATTATTTAAAATTAATGTTTTAATTAGATCAAGACATTTTATTATTATTTCTGTTTTATATTCATCTGTTTTTAAATTTTTTTTTTTAAATTATGCTTTATTTATCTAACATTCACAAATTTATATATTTACTTTTTTCCACATGCATTGCAACTTACATATCACAATTAATCTACAAAAAAAGAAAAAGAAAAAAAAAGACAGGTGTCCTGACATTTATGATTCAGTATTTCACATTATGATAAGGCTAACTTGTAAGATGTCCGTACTTGTATTTTCACGTGTACTGTGGTAATTCTCACTGACTCACCTCATAACAGAAACTGATGTCAGATCTGGTAAGTAAGAAAGATATAAAAGATGGAACTTATCTCTCATGCACCCCCTGGAGTGTCTCAAAGTACCCCTATGGGTACGTGCACTTCTGTATGAGAAGTGTTAGAAGTGTAAGCAGAATAAGCAACAAATAACTTTCAAAACAAAACTGAAACCAAAACATTGCAGAAGTGCGTAGTGCAGACTTGTGAGCACTTTAAACTGAAACTGATTGAAATTTGTATCTGCTTAGTTTCTACAATTTTACCTCCTGACTTGACCGTTTCCAGTTTATGCGATATCATACTTTCAGTCCTCTAATGTTACTGTATCCCAATATCATCTAGAAGTTCCTGCATCATGTCCATGTGTGTTGGTTTGTGTGTTTTCAGTCAGGAGCAGGAGAACTCGATCCCCAGCGGCGCTCCGGAGAATCTCACCTTCAAGGAGCGCCAGCGTCTCTTCTCTCAGGGGAAGGAGGTTTCCAACAAGGTCAAGGCTTCTCGCAAACTCATGGAGCTGGAGAACGAGCTCAACACTAAGCAGTAGACCCGAGCCTTCCGCCTCCCAGAGCCACCTTAACGTCTGCGTCGCCATGGCGACGTTACGGTGCTGCTGGGAAACAAACCCGGGTGGAGAGAAGCCAGCGCTCGACTCCCTCACACTGACCGTCTCCTCATGTTTGTGTTGTTTTCTCCTTTTGTTTGTTTTATTTTTGAATCATTGAATAACTGGAGCATTCACCTATTTTGACGTAGCGGTATCGTTGCAACACAGAGACGTTTATAGCTTCGAAATTTTCTCCCCTTGTTCAAGTCTGTCAAAGATATATAATGATAAAGCACTGTAAAAAAGTTTTAATTATATCTAGTGAGAATTACACGACAAAGGGGATATATTTTTGTTTGTAAAATGGTTCTTGGGGCAAGAGATGAAGAAAGTTTATTCTCATTTTATTTTTTTTAAATAGCTTACAGAAACATGAGCAATTTTATGGTGTTATTTTATGCTTTTTTTTTTTCTGCGTCGTGTTTTCTCACTTTTAATTCCTTCTTGCCAGCAGAAAATGCCCGCAGTTAAAATTCAGACCAATCTTCTGTTTTTATTTTCTTTTTTAAAGATTAAATTCTCAGTGAGTGGAAACACTGTTATTTCATTCCGTAGCAGGAAAGCATGGGATTTATTTTTCTCTTTTCTTTAGCGATGTTTTAGATTCTCCCGAGGAGGATCATACAGTCCAGAGAAGGCCTCTGAAAGTGCACAGCATTACTGTAAATATTCTGGTCCACAACTGTCTCACTCTTTTACTACTGTAGAAACCTGCCAGGAAACTAAAACCAAGAAGAAAAGAAGAAAAAACAGTTAAACTAATGTGATTAACAGCATTTTGATGACAGGAAACCCAACAACCCCCCCACAGCTCCTCTCCTTCTGTGGAGTTACATTTTTAAACATTTCCCTCCCTTAGCCTCAATTTTATTTAGTTTTAGAGGAATAGTCATTTTTTTGCAGAGTTGTGTGAGATTAATTTGACCGATTGTACCCTAAATTTAAGCCAGACAAAAAATCAGTCACTCACAATGTGATTGTTGGTTTTCACATTGTTAGAAAATAAATTACTACTCTTAAGTGCTTGTTTGCGTTACAGATATTTATTTCAAACCTTGTGGAAAAAAAAACTTACTTGCACATATTTTAATATTAAATATGTATCTGCAGACTGTTTGGAAAAGTGGATTACATTTGGGACCTCTCGTACTGTGGTAATAATCAGTGTTTTCTGCTTTCACATCAGATAGAGCTGAAGGGATCCAGATGTTACCGAACATCACTGAATCTTTAGCTTCAGTGATGCTTCAGATCAATCTCTCAGCTGCAGTTTGAGTGACTCCATCCTGTGTGTGGATTGATTTTCTTTTTCTCTCCAGGAGTTGAAACAGGTTCAACATGACCACAAAGATGCTGTTCTAATAACTGACCTGTAAAAAAACACTACAAGAGGCGTGTTTCCTCCTCCCCCCACTTCAACTCCTTTTTAGGTTTCAAAATGAACTGAATCATTTAAATGGTTTCATGTTTAGCCTTTTGTAAATCATTAATAAATACAGATTTTTCAACAGAGTGGACTGCAAAGTTTTTATTTCATTGAATGAAAATGTGTTTTTGTGACCATTTTTACACTGATGTCTCAGCTATTTAATGTTTAATTTTATTGATTACATTTGAGACCTTCCAATTACAGAAATCAAATTAAACCAGAGTTTATTAATATTTGTAACATTTTTAAGAATACCTGAAACAGAGTAGTGGTGTGCCATAACACATCACTGGCTAATAAATTGTGTTCAGTTGATATCTTTCAGGCCGGCTGATATTTGCATTTTTTGCTAGCTTCGGTCGATACATTGGGTGTGTTGGCCAATAACCCCATTTGGCATAATTTCTGGACTATACAGGCATTACCCAAAAAAATTAGAATATCCGGAAAAAGTTCATTTCTGTTATTCAACTTAAAAGGTGCAATTTACATATTGTATAGAAAAATAATATGCAAATCAATATATTTCAAGCTTTTATTTGTTTGGATGTTGCTTATTAGGACTTTCAGCTTAAGAAAACCTCAAATTCAAAAACTCAAAAAATTAGAATATTGCATGAAATCAAGTATAAAAGGATTTTAAAAGCAAACAAGTCAGGCCCTCTAAAATAAAATCTTGAATCTGTACTTGATACTTGGTTTAAGCCCTTTTGCATGAATGACTGCTGAAACCCGGCGTGGCATGGATGCTACCAGCTTTAACCCGGCGTGGCACGGATGCTACCAGCTTTAACCCGGCGTGGCATGGATGCTACCAGCTTTAACCCGGCGTGGCACGGATGCTACCAGCTTTAACCCGGCGTGGCATGGATGCTAGCAGCTCTAACCTGGCGTGGCATGGATGCTACCAGCTTTAACCCGGCGTGGCATGGATGCTACCAGCTCTAACCTGGCGTGGCATGGATGCTACCAGCTTGTGTCAGGCATGGATGCTACCAGCTTGTGGCATATCTCAGGTGTTGTGGAAGACCAACATGCTTCCACCACAGCCCTGAGCTCTTTTTTATTGTTTGCTCTCTTCCCGTTCAGCTTTTTCTTGACAATGCCCCACATGTTTTTGATGGGGTTCAGGTCAGGTGAGTGCGGGCCAATCAAGCATGGTGATCCCATGGTTGTTGAACCAGGATTTTTCTACTTTTGGCAGTGTGGGCAGGTGCCAAGTCCTGCTGGAAGATGAAGTCTGTATCTCCATACAGCTGGTCCACTGAAGCAAGCATTAAGGTCTCCAAAATTTCCTGGTAGACGGCTGCATTTATACTGGACTTGATGAAGCACAGAGGACCAACATCAGCAGCTGACATGGACCCCAGGTCATCACAGACTGGGAAACTTAACACTGACCATCTTCTCAAGGCTGCTGTCAGCCCTCCAGCTTCTACACCGTTTTCTTCCACTTAACTGTCCATTAATGTGCTTTGAGACAGCACTCTGAGAACATCCAGCTTCTTTTCTATCACTTTTTGTGTCTTTCCACCTTGTGCAGGGAGTCAATGATGGTTTTCTGCACAACTGTCAGATCAGCATCTTCCCCATGATTGTGAATTCTTCTTAACCAAGACAGACTTTTTGAAAAGGCTCATGGCACTTATGAAGATGTTTTGGATTACTTACCTGATTAGAATGTGACACTCTGAACCTACAATACTGGAGCTTTTCACAGTGTTTTAATTTTTGAGTTAGAATTTGAGGTTTTCTTAAGCTGCAAGTCCTACTCAGCAACATCCAATAAAGGTTGAAATATATTGATTTGCATATTATTTGTCTATACAATAAGGGTGAATCCCATTTCACCCCTTAGCCCTTCCCCTCCGTTTTGCGTGTTCATGTGTAGGGGTAGGGGTGTCCCAATACCTGTAGGATGGAGGGGAAGGGCTAAGGGGTAGGGCTATATACCCCTTCAAACGAAGATTTTTCGAGAGCACACTTCAAACGAAGGGGTATGAAAATCACTGGGACGATGGCTGCTACTGAGTCCAAAAACATCCACAAATGTAAATATTTCTCCATAAATAAAGTTTAAAAAGTGTGAAAACCATTATATAGTCTAGTTTAATGCTGTTTAAATGTTTAACGGTCATTTTTTTTGCAAAATGCACATGAAAAAAAAATCGAGAGTAGCCTACTACATTGACGCTTCAGTTATATAAACGCTACCAGGCTGAAAACCAGCGGTGCTCTGCAACCCTGATAATCAAGATGATCAATAAGAAATTAGGCATCGCTGCTGGTCTTCATGGGATAAAACACAGGCAGGGATGTCATGCAAAAATCCAATTTGCTTGTTAACGTTAATCCACAGCTGTAGACGGCTTGATTTCTCCAGATTTGCGCCAACAGCTCAGCGCACATCTGCTTCCACACAAGCCGGCGGAATCACTGATGACGTATGTGATTCTTGAAGGGGTGTCCCAATTTGAAGGGGTTGACTTTCACCCCTACCCCTTGTAGCTTCGTCTTAAGTGCAAGGGCCAAGGGGAAGGGGTAAGGGGTAGGGGTAAAAAAGAGAATTGGGATTGGGCCTAAGTACATTGCACCTTTTAAGTTGAATTGCAGAAATACAAGAACTTTTTCCAGATATTCTAATTTTTTGGGTAATACCTGTGTGTGTGTGTGTGTGTGTATATATATATATATACACACACAGTATATATATATTATACATATACACACACATAAAGCAAGTTTAATGCTATTTGTGCAGCATTTCTTTTTTTAAATATATTTATCTGAAGTTCTTTGTTCTTTTTTACATCAAGAGTTGTAAAATTACTTTTTACTTTATCTTTCATTAATTTGGGAGTCAAATGCAGTATCTGCCCCAAATATCGTCAGGTTGTATTGGCTGAGACTGATGAGAAAACATCTGTATCGGCCCTAAAAATAAAATAAAATCCTGTATAGGTTGATCCCTGTACTCCACTAGAAGTTAAATTTATTACAGAAATAATTCCTGCAAATGTAACCATGTTGATCCGGAGACCCAGATGTGCTACTAATTAAATGGTGAATTCTGCTCGAGATAAAATCCTTAAACGCGGAAAATATCAAGGCTTGATAGAGAGAAATCTCAAAACTGTAGATGTAGTCTAACAACTTTGAAAACAGTCGCATAGTTGATGCTGTTTCAACATTTTAAGGGACACCTTTGTCACTGCCTTTAGTAGAAAAAAGTTGTTTTATTTATTGTATTTTATCTCATCTCATTTTCTTTTTTTGCTTTTACCCATTTTCTTTTATTTCTTAAAGTTTATTACCAGTACATATTTTTAATGCCTCTTCTGTACCCTGCTTCTGTTGTATATACAGCAATTTAAATGATCTTGTACATGAAACGTGCCATCCAGATAAACTTGCCTTGTTGGCAAGTACTAATAAGGAGTACTAATGTTGAAGGAGGACATACCCCCTTCTTAAGACGTATACATTTTATTAAGATTTTACTGAAATATCGGCTGGTGCGTTTATCACACTATTTCATCCAGAATATTCATCTCGTCTTCTGTGTGATACTTCTTGACTTTTTTTTTTTCTTTTTTTTTAAAGACAAATGGTTTCAGCTTGTTCTTACCTTGACAGTTTCGGCTGTCACTTCAGCCTTCATCAGAAGTGGTCGGACTTCCTGGTGTGACGTGTCTATGTAGACAGCTGACCGGGAATTCCGACATGACGTGTCAGGAGAACAGCTGACAAGAAATGCAACGTCATCTACGAAATCCCCTGCAAATCGTGCAATAAAACATATGTAGGAGAGACCGGACGGACATTCATAACACGAAAATCAGAACACCAGAAAGAGTGCGACAAAGAAATGAAAGAAAAATTCACAAGGACAAAAAAACAAACAACAGAACAAGAAAATAAGAAATCAGCTATAACGGATCATTGCAGAAGAAATAACCACATCATGGACTGGGACAGTAGCAAAATCATCACCACGGAAACCAATAAATTCAAGAGATGGATAAAGGAGGCAATTGAAATACGACGACGAGAAAAAACATCATAAACAGGGACGAGGGGGCATACCAGCTCCAACACACCTGGGACTCCATCATCAGTCACCAGCAGCGGGGGGCCGGAGGAGGACAGACGAGACCGGGCACGAGCACTTCATTGTAAGTTGCCGTGCCCGGTCAGCTGTTCTCCTGACACGTCATGTCGGAATTCCCGGTCAGCTGTCTACATAGACACGTCACACCAGGAAGTCCGACCACTTCTGATGAAGGCTGAAGTGACAGCCGAAACTGTCAAGGTAAGAACAAGCTGAAACCATTTGTCTTTAAAAAAAGAAAAAAAAAAAAGTCAAGAAGTATCACACTACCTATTTCTATGTTTGGCTACCATCATTCAAACCTAACTTGTACTACTCCTGATGGGAAAAAACATTACATATTTTTTTATTATATTTTTTTTTACTTTATTTATCCAACAGCACCACCAAGCAGTGTTACATTAGAGTGCAGGTCACTTAACTAGTAGAAAGCAAAGAAAACTGGACAGACCTAAACTCAACATCTATTTCAATAACTTCTGAATCAATGTGATTTTTCAAACATTCTCTTTGGTTATTTATTTTACTTCAGAATAAAAAAACCAAAAAAAAAAAGAAAAACTTAAGTTGTGAGAAATTTAAACAGTACTTTTCAAATGCTTAAAATTAAATAATAAAAAAAAAAAATCTAAATCCATTAACATAACTTTATACTTCAAAAACGGGATAGCGACACTTTGGTCTTACAAAACAAATATTTCAACTCTTGACTGATTTACTAAGCAAAATAAAATAAAATAAAATGGTAGAACTCAATCAACATGTCAATGCAATGAAAGTAGTCTGATCAAATAGTGATTTAAAATAAAACGTCTGGCTTTCGTAGACTGGTACACAGTCACTGTTGAGATTGAGGAAGCTGCCTTCACTTCAGGAAACCTGTTGCACATGAAAAGAGGAGAAGTGTTACTTTATATCATCAACACCATCGCATACACTGATATTTTTCATTTTGGGAATACTGTGTGAATCGTCTCTGGGATGATGCATTCAAGTACCTGGAGAAAAAAAAAAAAAAATCTGACATTCAAAAACACTAAATATGATCTTTCAAACATTTAAGTTTCCCCTGTAGTTTACATTGTATCCTGAGAATAAATTAATGTGTACGGCAGGCAGAGATGGGGACTCACTTTTTGGACTTGGACTCCAGTTGCAGTTAAGTCGCATTAACAGAGACTTGACTTGGACTCGCGCTCTAAAAGGCGCGAGACTTGACTGACTCATGGTTTGTGACTCGTAAACAATCTTTTATTTTTCATGGGGTTTTCTTTCAACATAATCCCTCTGATCTGTCTACTGCTGTCTGTGTTGACCGCTGTCTTTTTCTGACTAGGAATAGGAACAGTGATGCAACGCCACCAAACACACACCGCCCATTGATTTACATGTATAATCAAAGCTGTGGAAAACACGAAAGATGCTTCAGACAGCTAGAGTGGAACTGGTTTGTGTGGTGGATCATCAGCCAGTTCAGAAGAGTAATGATGATGCTGAGGAATTTGGGAACATCACATTTTACAAGCTAGAACCGGAGTAGAACTGCAGTCATCTGCCTACAGTCTGTCTGCCAGCCTCAGGTCCACTTGGTTCAGCTAAAAGCCTGCAATGCCGACTCAGAACGGTCACGAGCGGACCCAGAACAGCACAAGCAGACTCACAACTGTTAAGGAGCTGCACTGGTTTGATAGAGCCAGGTGTGACAGAGGAGAGGCACTTGTTCCCTGCATTAGCTCCCGGCTAACGATGAGCATGTAAGAGGTAATTTCAGTTATTTCAGAATCTAAATGATCATCCTTCAGCAGTCTGCACTGAGAAAAATGTGCTGAAAACTCTTCCTTACATTGTCTTGATCTTGCATCGGTGCCATCTGACATCTTCCACCCAGGTCCATCGGTGGCCAGAACTTCAGAGGGTTCTTCCTCACTGTCGGGACCTTCAGGAGGTTTACAGGAACTTTCCACCTGGAACCTGAAAATGAAAGTGAGGGGATTTTATATTCATTTTTAGAAATGTTTAATGTCCCCCAATCAGACTTCCAACCAGAATGTATATTAAATGAAGAGTAATAAGAGCAAACCTGAGTCCTAGAAGGATGTCCATGTATTTGGCATGTCCGGCATCCACCAGCTCCTTGGCCACATGGACTCCATCTGCAAGAATGTCCACCTTCCAGTGCGAGTTGGACACAAACTCTCTGAAGAAGATCCTGAGTTTCTTCTGGTACAAAAGCTGCTGGAAGAACACTGCCGCTTCATTAGTCCACTGTCCAGCAACACCAACTGGCTCTACACCTCTCAGCATGCAGGGGCATGTCACTTTTGGGAGGTTTACAAGCTCTACCGGAAGCATCCTCAGATCTGAGAAGTCTCCGTATGGCACACATTTGTACTGGCCGTGATCCACAAGCTTAAGCATGATTGAGGTGTTGGCGTAAATAATTTCAGCTCTGCACCACTTGTCCTTCGTGGAGTCTGACTTCAACAGGCAGCCCGTACCTGGAAGAAGGTGGGGTTCAGGAAGAGGAGGCGTTTCTCTCAGCAGGTTGTCTAACATGATGGACACTTTCTTCTGGATGGGAAGCAGATCTTCCGGAATAACACAGAATTTGAAGGGAGTCGAAACTCCAGCAGCAAAGCCAGAATATGGTTTGTCTGAATCAAGAGGAGTGAAGACAAGTCGCTGAGGAGCTCTTGTGGCTTTGGTTTCAGCTTGTGACAGCTGCTGCAGCGAGACTTTGATTTGACGCGTGAGGAAAAGTCCATCCAGGACTATTTCAACCATCCAAAGGTCGTCAGCTTCAGAGTGACTTATAAATACCAGCCTGACTTCCATGCCTACTATCAGTTTGAGATTCTCACACCAGTACTCGTGTGCATCTTCTCCGTCATCAAACCCAAGACTGTTCATCTTGCACAGCAGTGCAAAATTCGGGAACTTCTCCATGTTTTTACACTGTTGCCGGATGGAGCCACTTGGAATGTCTTTTGTTACTCCATGATCCACAAGGAAGACTTTGGATTTTTCTTCATTTTCATGTAGGACAATGGCTCGTTGCCACATTTTGTCTTGTACTTGGACTAAGCATTTCAGGCCTTGTTTAACATCCTCTTGAGCAACTGTCTTGTACTTGTATATGTTGTCAGATATGTGTGTTTCCAAGTTCATAAGCAAGCCAGTAGTCCGAGCAAGCCTGACGTAAAAACTGCCATCACTCTGGACCGACAGAATCGTTGATTTCTCTGCGTCTCTTGCTTGAGCATTTGGAGATAAGAATGGACAGTGTGTCATTTTGAGAGACATTTCAGTTTTCCTGTGACTTCTGTTTCTTCTGCACCTTCGTCTGAAGCGTCTGATGGTTTTTGCCTTCAGTTTGGTTGTCACGGTGACATGTGTTGGCACTTCAGTGGTAGACATTTTTATTGACCTTTCATCCAGTGCAGAGGACCTTATCTCCTCCTTGGTTTCAGGTGAACTTTGGAAAGTTTTCTCTTTGTTTTCAGTCAAAAAGCTCCTTTCAAGCGTGGTACCAAGTCCAACCTCCTGTTCAAAAATCTCAAGCTTGACTTTCCACTGAATCCCGCACTGACTAACAAACTCAACCATGAGTGGCTTCTCCATCACTGCATCAATGAAAGAGGCATCATTTTCATAGGAGCTTGAGTCGAACAGTGCGCATGGGATACTGAATCTTGGCTGAGACTGATAATCTTTTGGTAACACAAAGATCTTTTCCTTGTTCACGGCTGCAGAGTTCCCATAGTCCACAAACTCCACTCTGACGTGGGAACTTCCTTCTAGCGTCTTCACGGCTGAACGATACAAGGCGCCGTCCTCCTCAAACTCAGCCAAAACACAATCAATTCTTGGGGATGCGACTTTATTCAAAGAATCCCGGAAGACATCAGAGTTGAGGTCTTCACCCATTTTTAAGATGGCAGGTTCATCCTCTGACAGCTGCAGGAAAAAGCTGTTAACAGAGTCGATGTGGGACGTGAAACATTTTGCTCGGAAGCCAGCTGTCAACTTTTTGTTGGGAAAACATGAAGCTTTTGGAGTTTGCGTTCCCTCCACGGGCCCAGTCTTCTTTGGATTTGCATCCCAACTCTCTTTTGGTCTTTGTGCTTGCATATGAGGCTTTGCAGAGAGAAAGCTGTTAGTTTTGCTCATATTTTCTTGTTTTTTTCTTAGTGGCTTTTTTATCTTTTCTTTGTTTCTGTTGCTTCCATGGGGACTGGTTGCAGAAGTTGATGACTGCTTCTGGCGTACATTCTTGAATTTCCATATCTGTTTCTTCTCTGTTTTCTTTGTTTTTAATTCAACTTTCTTCTTTTTGTTTTGAACAAAACTGACTGGAGCCTTTGGTTTGGGAGAAAGGCTTCCAATGAGCTCCTTTAGCTTTTCATTGATGTTAGTCTCCCCATCAAACAGCTCAACATCAAATGAACCATCTTCTCTCTTTCCTCGTATGACGGCTCTCATTTCCTTGTTGAGGACTGCGTGGTTAAGCCATTCTTTGGCAGCTGCGTAGATCTCCTCTGTGGGAACTAAACTGAGGTTACATCTCACTGCCTGCATCGGCGTACACAACAAATCTGCACAATCCTTGGGAATGAACCGGACTTGGTTGATCTCAGCTATATTCGTGTTACCATAATCCACAAAAAACACCCCAAGATGCAAGGGCGACTGGGTGGGCAGCGCCACGGCTCTGTACCATTTGCCATCTAAGTATTTTGCCAGACACAGCTTCTTCACAAAATCACTTGCATTGGCTTGTGGAATTTTTTCCAACTCGTCTGAGATTTTCTTTTCAAGCTCTTCAACAATTTCAATGTTCCTCTCAAGTTGGCAGTAGACCTCACACTGGCTGCTAATGTGGGTGATGAAGACTTGTTCTTCATTTCCACAGCTTAGACCAAATGAAGAGTGAACAAAAGACTCTGGAGACACTCCTGACTGTTTTGTTGCTCCTCTTGCAAGCCCCCGCTCAATGAATGCATCTGATATGCTCTGCTGCGTTTGAGTGTTGTAAAGGTGAACAACATTGCACAGCCCTTTGTTTTTCACATTCAGCTGAGACACAACTTTACATTTTAGTTTGCCTGCACTGTCCAGGACAAAATCTGCCAGCAAGTCGCAGGCTTCTGGACTCCATTCCCCACAGTCCTCAAGATCCGCAGGTTCAGTCAGTTTGTAAAGGCTGCATCTGAAAGCTTGTCTTTCTAAACGTAAATGTTCTGGCATTACTGCCTGGAGACTGTGCTTTCCAACTTGGATGGTGGAGCCAAAGTCAACCAGCATTACTGTGATATGACTCTTCAGTCTTCCAGTGATGAAGCCTCTGTACCATCTCCCATCTTGAGGCGACTTGGCAACGCAACACAAAGCACCCGGCTGGAGAGGAACTGTGTGAGCTGAGTAGTATTGCTGGAGCTCGACCATCAGTTTCTCCAACTCTGGAGCTTTATCTAGATGTTGGCACCAGAAATCTGACGGAGAGTTGATGTGAGAACAGTGCACAGGAAACTCACACCAAAGCATGACACTTGGAGCATTATAGCTAGCTGTAGCTTTGTTGATTTCATTTTTAGACAAGTTCTTGTCCTGCTCACAACTGTCCCATTGCTCTGATTTTCCACATACATCCCTGGTTTGTTCCAGGCTACTAGATTTTTCTGTAAGATCTTTATTTTGCACCATGTGATCAATGGGGATGTGTTGAATAAGGTCAGAAGAAAACAAGAGTTCAGCGATGCTGTTATTCTTTCCCACCTCGCAGAGGTCAACAACCAGTTTGGTTTTCCTCACCTGGGCAACGTGGATTTGCAAGGCTTTGTTTGACACGGCTTTTCTGAAAAAGTCACAGGTGTCGCTGGGCCAGAAGTCATCCAAAGGAAAGACATTAGCAAGTGTACAGCAAACGGCAAACTGTGATGTGCTGGCAAACGCCTCGGGCATGTTCTTGATCAACGTGTCGGGCACTTTTTCAATGTTTCCAAAGTCGATATAAAGCACTTCAGCTCCGTGCTCCAGAGTGTCTGTCACCACACCCCTGTAGAAATGTAGGTCTTTCTCGTAGAGTGCGCAGCACCTTGCCCCGACCGTTTGATTCAACAGAACGTCTTTATCCAGCTCCATGTGCCTGAAGTGATCTGCCATTTTCCCCATCATTTCCTCAAACTCGTCATTGCGCTTCTCAGTTCGGATCCAGAAGTGGTTTGGATTCTGAGCGTACTCAACGTAGCCCACAAAGACTGAGCCGACCTGGATTTGCTCTGTTTCCAGCACGTTGGTCAGGGCTTCGGCCATGACTGTCTCATGGTACACGTAGCCACCCTGAGGTGCTGCTTTCACAGCGTCAAAAATGGACTCATTGGGAAGCTCTTGGATGAGCTCAGGTTCTTCCACATGTTTCTCTTTGGCACCAGTTAGGGTGATGGTGTGAAGATGCCACTCTTTATCAAAACCAATGACCTCCACATCTAACACTCCCCCAAGCAAGCCTGTCTTGAGAAGACTCAGCTGCTGGGCTTTGAGCTCTGTGTCCTGATCAGTCAGGGAAGAGAGAGCGCATGGGAACGCCATGATGGGTGTTGAATAAAACTCAGGTGGCAACTTGTGGATGTTCTCAACATGGACAGATTCAAAGAATCCATGGTCAATGAAAAAAACGACCACTTCAGAGTTGACTGGGAGGAACTGAAGAAAGCCTCTGCACCATTTTCCATCTTTTCCTTTGACGACACACAGCTGACCCAAGTTCTCCGAAGTCTTTTGACTGTGTGCTTCGGTTCTGTGCTTACAAATGTCTGCCAACTTCTTTGACATTTGCCAAAGATCATTTTTCACATTGGTCATCTGACAGTAAAACAGCCCAGGGCCGAAAGCGGCAGTTATCTGCACTTTAGCATGTGTCCCACAACTCAGCTGAGGCCCACAGAAAGACAAAAACTTTCCATATCCCTTTAAGGTGGATGATATTAATTTTTTCCCCAATGGTTTTTCAGTTACTGAGTCAAAACCTGGTTCTATGTTTGGTTTGAGTGGCACCTCTGTGAGCATCTCAGCCAAGAAGAGGAAGGTGTTTGTGTCAACGTGCCTCCCAAAGCCATGTTTAACAAGGCCAAAGTTGATGTCCGGAGCCTCCAGTAAGATGACGCTGTGAGGAAGGATGGCTTTAATGAAACCTTTGACATTTCTGCCAATCAGGCTTAAGAAATACTCCCCCATCACCGAGTGAGAACAAGTCTGGAGAAGCAGCACATTTGAGAGAAAACCACAAACTATCTTTGGAGGCAGGGTCAACAGGTTGCTTGAGCACAAAGATATGTGGGCGACGTCGACGCTTAAAACATTACCGTGATCTACAAGGAACACATCAAACTGGTTCTCTTTTCGGTTCTGCACTCTTCCTCTGAACCAGCGAGCTGATGTCAAATCTTCTACGAGGCAAAACTCTCCAATATCTACCTCAGCTCTTGTTTTTGGTATGTTCTGAATTTCTTTCTGCAGGATGTTGTAGTCCAGCTCACATGTGTTGACATACTGCCCCTGGAAGTGTATCAG
The DNA here is from genome assembly GCA_023101725.1 of Atherinomorus stipes. Lineage (NCBI taxonomy): Eukaryota > Metazoa > Chordata > Actinopteri > Atheriniformes > Atherinidae > Atherinomorus > Atherinomorus stipes. The sequence continues at coordinate 329,817 of JALJCO010004199.1, forward strand.
GGTGGCTTCAGGGTTCCAATCCAGGTGAGTCAGCTTGAGGTCCACTGGCCAAAGGAGTGGGCTTGAATCTTGTGACCTGCAAATGAAAGTAAATAACATTAACAACTTAAATTCCCACATATGTGCACAGTGTAGTGTTGAATGATTAGGAGGTTACTTTTACTTTAACTTACAGAATAGATGGGGCAATGTTTGGCTTACAAGTTGTTTCTTTGTTTGTTTTCTTAATGATGCAATAAATGTCAAAACTATGTTTTAAAAAAGACATGAAACCACTCTGGTGATCAGTTCAGTGGTATGAAGAGTTCCAAGATGTTTTACTTTCTTCTGGCCTTTTAACTTTCTTCTACTAAACCTGCCTGCTTTTAGCTGGTCGTTTTTCTGTGTCATGACAAGGTTTGTTAGTCAGCCCTACAAATGCTGTCAAACATGGGAAAGTCCAAGTCAGGAATAATATTAAGACCCATTTCATCATCAATTTTTGTCAGAATTTCCAAATCTCATTTCAAGTATATCAGGATCAAGGAAATTGTGGTTCTTTATTTAACATTTTGGACTTAACAGTATCTGCAACTCTGATGTCTATTGTTTTGTTGGCTGTGCCATAATAAAGCTGCCCTAAGGAGAAGTGGCAAGAGTTTGACAACAGGTCTACAGTACAAAAATATCAACGTGGAAAATTACAGGAGTCCAATGGCCACTTGTCATGTTTGCAATTCGAGCAAGGCAAGATGACAGTGACAAAGTTTCTTTCAATACTATTAACTTGATTAGGATGCTAGTACATTTTAACTCTGTTAGCTGATCAGCAGCAGGAGAGGGACATTTACTTCCTCTTAACAGCAGAATCTATAAACCAACTGCAGCGTCATCAACTGAAAGAAAACTTTCCACAAGACAGCAAGAAGACAAAAAGGAGGTAAGCATATAAATAATCTTAAATGACCTGGATCGTTGCTGGGAGTAAAAATCCTTAACCTCAAACTGCTGCCCTCAATTGAGCAATTATCAGATCAGGCTTTCATTAATAACTCCAAGCACAGACCGTCCATGAACTAGAAACCCTGCTGAAGCACCAGCATCACCATGTGCATTCAAGCAGTTTTTATATTGTTGTAGACTGAGAGGCTGTAGTCTAGAATCTATGTTTTTTTTTAAAAGAGTCCCCATATCATTATTTACTCACTTTTGCTGATCCGTGCCCATCATGGACTAGAATAGCATTGACAACAGTCACATCTCCAAAATAACCTGTGGAGATAAAAGATGTCATTGCATTTCTTTTTAACTTTGACCTATTATATAAACTGAAGAAGGAATGATAAATAATATATATATATATATATATATATATATATATAAAAAAAAAAAAAAAAAGTTGAAATGTGATGTTTTATGTGTCCTCAACAGCTGTGGCCCAATATCTGGAAAATGACCGACAATATCCTACAGCGCGACCAATTACGCGCCACCACGTGCACATGACTTGTGATGTCATAGTACACCAGAAAAAAAAAGCTCCCCTAAAGGTCCCATTGTAATTCGAACCTTGATCAGTATCTTTACTGAATGTCTATTCAACTTGTAAAATCTAAAGCAACTAATCAGCAGCTGCCTCTCCTCTCTCTGGACTGCACACATAATAAGCTTGTCAGATGCTCTCGAAGTTCAGCTGCCTATGAGCGTAACTACTGAAGTTTAGTTAGGCCCTGCCTCTCTCTCCATCACTGCACTCCACATACTGTGTTCACATGCAGAGCAGATGTCGGACAGCAGTGTGTCCTACCGCTGCTGTGCCCAGTGAAGCAGCAATGCAGTTTCAGTTCAAAAATGTTGATGTTATCCATGTGAAAAGATTTACTTCTCATATGTAAATCCTGAGGGGTTTTCCTGTAATATTTTGCATGGAAACCTTTGTCAGAAATGAACGGCACGGGTGGGTTAATCTGACATATAATCCACTGTTTAGTGAACATAATTGGACAAATTGCTTCAATACATAAACAACATTCAAACTTTCTTTCATCGAGGTTTTACCGACAATGACCTGCAAAATCAAATAACTTTTTCCACATCTTCTTAGCCAGATGCAGAGGGAAATTCCCAAAAGTGACCTTTCACTGAAGCTTTATCAATGATTATATCAGCGCCATTCGCAGTCTTTCAACACATTGCTATTTTATATTTTCCTGAAGAAAATACTGCATGAAAAAACTAAATTTTGATGTTTTTTTTTTTTTGTTGTTGTTTTGTTTGTTTGTTTTGAGAGGCGCTTGAGAAGTACATCTTTCAATAAAACTTTAACCACCTTATTTAACCGTGTATAAAAAAGCGTATCATACTTCATATTATCCGCTTGGCAAATTAATATTAACTATATTTTTCCCCGTGACCTTATATTTTGAAAAAAAAAAAGTCTCTCTTTTAAAAAATAAAAAATAAAAAGTCTAAGCTGGTGCAAATGCCAAATATAGCAGGAATAAACGTCTGCATGGGGAGGAACAGAAATACGCCATGGCTAAAGGCTGAAGCAGTTACCGCGATGTTGTCTGAAAAGGGCAGTAATCTTTGGTAAGTGTACTGGAAGCCATGACAGACTTCAGGTCGTAAAAGATTGAATCTTTGCCCCCCCAACTTACAATTAGCTTCGGGACAAACTTTTATTCAGTAAACTTTATGCTCACCGTGTAATTTTCATTTTAGCGCCGCGAACTAAATAAAGAGCTAATGCTATTTAACAGTAATGCTAACATAATCGGCGTGCATGCGAGCTTAGCTTGGCCGAAATTAGGATTATATCGTTTTACGTTTATGCCATAATTAATCATAGTAACTGGGAGAACCGGCATGCAGATGACATGTTTTTCAACCAAGTTTCTTAGCTCACCTTGACGGCTGTTTTCCCACCTGTCGTACCGCCGTTAGTCGCTACAGGGTGCCGCAGTCCTGATTCTGGATGAAGTTTGGGATGAAGGAATGAGCGCATCGATACTCTAGAGTCGATACTTCGATATCGGTCAGTCAAAACTCCGGATTCTCTGCTGATACAAAACCATCACGTTTTTTTTTCATTCATTTGTTTGTGTGTTTGTTTTTATTTTATTTAGCTATCAGATGTCATAATGATGCTATACTGTTCGTGATGAGCTTTTATTTTGACATTTTACTGTTTTAATATTGGGCATGATTTATATTACTATTACATATTTTATTATTTTTCACTCAACAAATGTGGATACTCTTATATTAACTTGTAGTTTAATTATTTTATAATTTCAAAAATATTTTTCAATTTTTTTCATTTACTCACTAGTATAATTTATTATTATTTTGAAAATATTTCTTTAAAGTGCATAAGTTTCTTGAGTTTAATTTATTTCAAGTCCTGGTTCAGGTCTTAACTGGATTTCACCTTCACGAATATTCATATGCTGAAGAAAATGTTTTAATCCTGCTTAATCGTCTTAATTTCCTTACATATGGTTTTAAAGACACTGCAAACTGCGCTGAGATGTGGCAACTTTTCAGCTACCAGCTCTTTGGAAATTACCCTGCAGGTGAAAAAAAATCTATTATTTTAGAAAATAATAGGACAACATGGTCTTATTTTTATTTTATTTACACATGTAAAAGTCCAGCTGAGCCTCAAATCAACCCATACAAAGGCTAACACAAGTGCTGCGCTGTTATTTAAACTAAATGCACATACAGGCATTTCAGTTTTAAAACTATCCAGATAAAGTTAAAAACAAAGTAGATGGCTTGTGTGTGTTTACCTGGTGTGACAGTGGGAGGCAGGATGGATGGATGGATGGACAGATGGATGAGGGTTTTTCTGTTAATCATTAATAAACTGGATTAGCTCAGTCTTCTGTAAATATGATGAATGCGTCCCGACTTCATTAGCTCAGCCCTCCCTCAGCCCAGCTTTATCAGTCTGTGGTGGATCTGTCTACCTGATCACCACAAACAGACTTTTTCTTCCACTTTTCTTGCAGCTGTCCAAAATGCTGGTCCCGGTGCTGGTGATCCTCTTTTTGTCTGCCTGGATTCATCTGAAGGAGGGATTCAAAAGTGTTTGAGATTTATTTGAGCTGATTCATACTCTTAAAGAACTTGAACTTTTCCCCGAGACTAAACTTTGTTTTGAAAAAAATCTATTATAATTTTTCCATTGTTTTTTAATGTACAAGTCCATGTCTGGTAGACTTACAAAGATCTGAGCTTTTTTTCTGTCATCATGCCAATGAAACGCAGCAGTGACAGTTCAGCCAGAGACAGTGTTTTTCTTATTCACTCTTTTTCCAAAACTTTGTGCAGCTCACCAGAGGAAACACATTCAGATTTTAATGGACAGACACTTTTTCATCAGGAGGATGATTCTGGGATCAAATCAGGTAAACCAGCAAACACAATCCACTGAATTTAATGTCTATTTATTTTCAGTCATTGTAATGCCTTATTTAATCCCCCTCTCTCTTGTTTAGCGTTACAAATTCCCCTCAGGTCTTAAATCTGAACCATCTGAACATAAAACAGATCTAATTTGAGCTGAGATTAAAGCAATGAGCCCAAGTCAGCCACACGGTGATGCTACAACATTGATGAATCAGCAGAGAAATTGCTGTCATTGCTTTCAGAAACCTCTCTGACCTTCAAACAAGCTCACCAATGATTAGGGGATAATTTATTAATGAAACTGAAAACAACTATTAAAAATAAAGCTCAGGGAGTTAACAGTTAAATTGTGAAATGTACAATTGAAACAACATGGTTGAAAAGGATATGAGGTGTACAACTACAGTAACGTTGTAAGCAAATGATTTCTGTTTTAAAAGGAGAAGTCTACAAATGTTTGCCTCTTTGTTTCTTGTCTGACCAGAAGATTTGACTTTTAAGATGCAAATGATGATTTAAAATGAAACATAATTTTAAATGCCACAAAGAAAAAAGAAGTGAAATGCAACTTTATGTTCCATAACCAGTAAAAGCTACCCCCCATTTTTAGCAGACCAATCTGAACTTTTCTTTAGGAAAATGATCTTTCTGTTTCCCAAACCTCAACACAAATTTACAACTGCACACTCAACTTCCAAGTTCTCACTTCCAGGTATCAAACCAAACACTCTGCACATGTGTAGAAAAACAAACTTCATCTTGAGGCATAAAAACCCTGCAACATACTGCAGATCAGTTCAAAATGACGATGTTAAAACCTGCCGTCAGCCATGGCTCTGCTCAAATAAAAAAGCACAATAAAAGATACAACAAACATTTACAATCACAACTTCAGTGTCAGTTCACTGTGAAATATTTAAGAGATAAAAGGAAAAAAGTCCCATCTGTTGTCTGAATTGCTGTGCGTACAAATACTTATGCTGCCTGGTTGTATGTTAATTGGTTTCAGGCTTTTCCTGATTGTTTTTTCTGCAGATAATCTGGTAGTCATGTTTCTAGTTTAGGGGAACGAGTGTGATTTTTGGTCGATCTGGAGTTCCACTTTCACATAAAAACCTGCACATTGCAAGCATCCCTGAATTTGAATTGACCAGTAACTTGTAGGTACCATTTAAGTGATCGAGACCATTGCTCGCTGTGTGCTGAGGTCGGTGTCTCTGCAAACACTCATAGATGATAAGTTTTACCTGTATTTATTCACCTGTAAAGTCTTTGTTGTTTTTCCTCCTGATGTTACTTTGCTGCTATCTTTTCATTTTTAAGTACAGTTGTACTCAGTGTACTGCTGACTAGAGAGAATCTAAAATTCTGCACTACAATAATTCTGATACATGACGATAAACAGTATGCAAATAGCTTATATTCACTTTACATTTTATTTAAGGGTCAAATAAAAATGTCAGATAAAAATGAAATAAATTTCAAGGAGTTAAGAAGTCTGTGCAAAGCCAAAGTTCGTAAAGACAAAACATGCGAACAGTGATGGCGTGAACCACAGGTCAGTGAAGAGGTGTGTTTGTTTCTACCAGAAGCAGAAGACAGTAACGAGACGCCATCTTCTGAGGAAGATTCTGATCTGGTTGACTTGAACTCAGACCTGAGCATCAAACAGAGCGTCAGCTCCTCGAGGAAGACCATCAGCCAGATCATCAAGGACAAGAAGAAACAAACGCAGCTCACCCTGCAGTGGTAAGTGAGTCAGGACTTGAATGAGTTCCTGGGGAGAAATCATCGCTCCAAAAACATCCCTTGTACGCTATGATATAACTGAACTCCTGGTCCTAATTACAAATAAAAAATAAATAAATAAAATACTGTGCTTGTGCTACTGGAAACTTCTGCCAAACATTTATTTCCATCTTTCAGTTTCAAGCCTAGAACACATTTTAAAAACAACATCCTCCTTCAAAGAAAATCCCATCATGGAACAGACTGCTGGGTCTGCAGCTGATGGTGCCGCAGCCACTAGTGGGTGTTTTCAATTGGGGGAGGGCCCTGCGGCAGAACGCGCAGCTAGTAGAAGGAAGTGAACAATATGCTTTTTCACCCCAGAAAATTTTGCAAGACTTGTTGCGAGCTGCTTTATAAAAAACATTATCAGAGGGTCTGAAAACTCACTAAATAAAGCAACAAAGTCGCTGAGTTTTGCCATGTCTGCCAGCATAATTGGATGAACTAGAAAATCAACACTGACAAAGGTTCCACTTTGCTTCTAATATAAACTGTGATTTAATGCAATAATTTTTAACGCGTTAATGTTGAAGTAATTAATTGTAATGAATGTGTTAATTCCACCCCTGGTTTAACGTTTACTGTCTTCAGTGGACATTTCATGTGGTACGTTAATAGCACACGTGTTTGTGTCTCTACAGGCTGGAGGAGAACTACATCGTGTGTGAAGGAGTGTGTTTGCCCCGGTGTATACTCTACGCCCACTACCTGGACTTCTGCAGGAAAGAGAAACTAGAGCCGGCCTGTGCTGCTACTTTTGGGAAGGTGCGTTTGCTTTTCTGGAGGGAGTGTGAAATCTGGCACTAATCTTTTTACACGAGAAGGTTTTCTGTTAGATATATCAGACATGAATCACTAATAATGAGGAAAACTTTGTCTTTCAGCTACGTCTCAAAACGTTTGCAGTGTACATCAGTCCTGTTATGTTGTAAAACCACATTTAAGCAGATCTTGATGCTTTTTGATTTCATTAGACGATCAGACAGAAGTTTCCTCTTCTAACGACAAGAAGACTGGGCACACGAGGACACTCTAAGTAAAGATTTTATGACTACTCAAGTTTGTTTTTTTTTTATAACAGGTTGATCCCTTTTAACATGATATCTTGACATTTCAGATATCATTACTATGGAATTGGCATCAAAGAGAGCAGCGCTTACTATCACTCTGTGTATTCTGGTAAAGGTCTGACCAGGTAATTTCAGCTCATTACAGATACAGTTTTACAAGGTGTCTGCTTTTGTCATGATCTGTTGTTTTTTTTCTATTGCCTTTTTAGTTTCTGTTTTTCATTGTGTTATTTTTTGGCTATCCTGCCTGTGCAGCACCTTTAGTTTTTATTACATATTTATTTATCCCTCCCTAGTTCTTTCACCTCTCCTTTGCACTACACATTACACTACTATTTACTTCAACATACACATTTTATGTACAGATGTTCTTAAAATTATTCATACCCTCCAATTACAGACAGAAAAAAAATCAGCTTTCAATGAAGTAAGTTGAAATTGACAAAAGAAATAATAAATAAAAACTGTGAAAATTATGACATATATTTTGAATTGTGGTTCAACAGAAATATTAAAAACAAACACAAAAAATAAAACAAGTAAACAATCATGATGGGGCTCCAAAGCTAAATTTTGTTGAGCAACACTTTGAGGCAATCACTGCAATCAGGTGTTTTTTCTAATGTATAAGACTTCTGCACCCATTGACAGGTATTTTGGTCCACTGCTCATGGGAAAGGTGTTTTAATGTGTTTATTATTATTATTTCCAACCACAATTCAAAAGCAATATTTTATTTAACTAAATTATAATTTTGTATATTTTTTAAAATTTACTAGTTACTTAGTTTCTTTACTTTCTTGTTATTTGAATTACTTTTGTGAATTTTTGCCTTTTCTTTAATTGGAGGGTATGAATAATTTTGAGGGCGACTGTAGATGTGGAGTTTTTATTTTACCATACATACTTCCTCCTGTAAATAATGTCTGTGTTCTGTCTGTCTTTTTGTTCTTTTTCTCATTTTTTTGATCCATCACCCCAAGACAAATTCCTTATATATGCTCACTTACTTGGCAATAAAGACCCATTCTGATTCATCCATTCTGATCCCTCCCTCCTGAGTCTGCTCCAGTATTCAGGTCCTGCTCCAGCCACATACTGCGACAGATTTATCAAATCTTATTTTTAAATGCTATTAAATCTGTTGCTAACAATCCAAGAGCACAGAAAACAAGGCAATGCATCATCTGTCTGTGTGAGTCGCAGCATGTCTTGCTGGGATTTATTCTTTCTTTTCACATAAATCTTTTCTCACTTTTGGTTTTGCTTTTTTGAACAGCTGAAGGATTTTAATCTAAGTTCTGTTTTGTTTGCAGGTTTTCAGGGAGCAAGCTAAAGAATGAGGTAATATTCACTCATACATACGTGATGGAGAAATTTATATTTGATTATTAACTTCTAATAAGTGTACAGTTAAATTTTCCTGTCTATTTCAGGGCGGCTTCACCAGGAAATACTCTCTGAGCTCTAAAACTGGAACGTTGCTCCCAGACTTCCCAAACGCTCAGCATCTTCTGCTGCAGGGAAACGTCTCCAGAGAAAAGGTCTGTGGTCAATCTCCGTTGCTATAAATTCACATTTTTCTTTTAACAAATGAGAATCCTGAAGGCTACAAAGTCCCAACTTGGATGATTTTTCTCTCCACTTCAGCTGGACACTCTGGTCATGATGTATAAAACACACTGCCAGTGCATCCTGGATAACGCAATAAACGTCAACTTTGAGGAGGTGATCAAGATATTTTGTATAGTATTTCAAAGTGTCCACATGCTCTCCAACTCATGCACCTCCTTACTGTATCTGATTTCAGATCCAGAACTTTCTGCTCCACTTCTGGCAGGGAATGCCCGACCACCTGCTGCCGCTGCTCGAAAACCCCGTCATAGTCGACATCTTCTGCGTCTGCGACTCTATTCTCTACAAGGTTGTCCCGAGATGCTTCATATATGATTTTGTTTCCAAACATTTTCCTTGGATGCAAAACTGTGGAAATTCCCTGGAGTTACAGGCTTTATATGTTCTTGTTGGCGCCTCATGTGGACACAGTGACTTGTGCAGAAGTTGATAATTTGATCCTTTTTCTGGTTTTGGAGCTCAGGTCACAACTAAACTCATAAAATTAAAAAAAAATTGACTTCCTGCATGTTTATTCCCCCTCGAAAGGGAGAGTTTCCAACCCAGACATGATGTGAGGATGAGGAAAAGCAAGAGAAATGAGGAAGTCAGTCGCATTGATGCTGTCCTGTCTGATGCTTTCTGTTTTTACTTGTTCTTGTTTCACACCTGGTTTTCTTGTTGCTGCATCACATTTGCCATCAATACATTTACCTCCTTTTTTCTTTTCCAATCCTCAACTTGTGCTTCCATAGATCTTCTCTTCATACGGAGTGTTTTTCTTTCTCCCTCGTGCTCTGCTTTACCTTTCTGGGTCATGACATCTGGGCTTGTAACTGCAGCATCTCCAGCTTTGTTTTAAAACGACTGTTTCTTCCTTTCCTGCTTCCTGACCCTGAACCAAAGCTGCTTCTGCTCAGACATCCAGCTGTGGCATCATGAACACATGAGAGGAAAAACTTAAAATTCTGGACTTGGAGCCATTTTTCTGGATTTTAAAAAAATGTTTAGATTATGATTAACATGTTTAAGATAAGGGTGGTTTATTTTTAAATCCAGGGAGGCTTTTAAGGTAACCACTGAACCTGTCTCTTGCTGGTTTAATCCTCAGTGTCCATGAGCAAGAGAAGAAAACTTCTATAACTGTTTGAACAGGAAAACTATTCTTCTTTTTACAGATAAAATCCCCAAAATTAAACTTTAAAGACAAATCCAGGTTCCCTCTTTGATCCATGTATAACTGTGTGTTGCTCTGTTGTAACAAGCTGTTTGATTTCTCAGGTTCTAACGGATGTTTTGATTCCTGCTACGATGCAGGAGATGCCTGAAAGGTTCGTTCCTCCATCGCTTCATGCTTTTCCATCTCCAAACATTTTTATGTGCTACATGAACTAATTCAGAAAATCCTGACATTAGATGATTTTTGGCAGTCTGTTAGCAGATATCAGAAACTTTGCCAAACACTGGGAACACTGGTTAGCCTCTTCTCTGGAAAACCTCCCAGAATGCCTTGCAGCTAAGAAGCTCCCCATTGCGCGCCGCTTTGTTTCCTCCCTGAAGAGACAGACCTCCTTCTTACACCTGGCGCAGGTGCAGTATAGATTACAGTGCTTTAATCCGTAAAAACCACCAGGCCTGATGATTTCTCTCTCCCTGCTGCTCCAGATCGCCCGTCCAGCCCTCTTTGACCAGGCTGTGGTGACCAGCATGGTGCTGGATATCGATAACGTGGATCTTGGCAGCATCAGCTCGCAGCCTCTGCTCAGCATAACGTTCGCTGGAGACCAGGATTCAGACACCTACTCTGAGTGTGAGACTTCAGACCAGCAAAAGAAAATTAGGACTTATTTTTGATAAGAAGTTGGAAGATCACTGAGACAAATTTACATGCTGATGTGAATCTAAAAAGGCGTCTTGTTATAGTTTATATTACCATGTCAAATCAACCGGAGCTTTTCTTATAATATATTTGCTTTTTAGTTGGTGAGAAGTGAATTTGCATCACTCACACATCCCAAATATTTAATAAATATGTATTTTCTTTTTACATCAGGAACTTGAAATGAAAAATATTTTGGTTGGATTGTTCAGCAACTTTATCAACTCCATGCCTGTTGTTGCAAACAACTTCTGGTTTTTGTATTACTTATGTTTATCCAACTATTTTATTTATTTTACTTACTCTTATTTATGTATTTTCTTTATCAATTTATAATTTTATCTTTAGTTATTAGTTACAGGTTTGTTAAATATTGGATTGCAGTTTCTCACCGTCTCTTTTCTTGTATTATGTCATTGTATTTTTTTCCAGATTGAATCTATTTATCTATTTATTTTCACTTTTCTCTATTTATTATTTATTCGTACTAAAAATTGTTGATTGTCTAATTTGAGCGTTGAGATGTTAAGAATACTCAACAATTTACTGCCCAGAAAGTAACTGTAATAAAAGGATGGCAGCACCCAGCAGCCTTAAATAATCTTATCTATTACATAAAAGATGTATTTGGGTGTCTTTGTTATTTTAGATGATGATGATGATGACAACAAAAAGGATGATCATAAAAAATATTTTTTAAAAAGCCATGAAAACAAGAGTGAAAATCATTTCTCATTAAAACATTGAAGAACATTTCAATCTAAGATGTAAATTTAATATCAAGGCAGGTGTTTATTTAATTGTATTTTGTCACTTTAAATTTTGTCCTAGTCAGAGGATATTTAAGTACTGCATGTTGAAATTAAATCAAATAGAAAGTATGTTATTTATTCCCTGAGGGAAATTATAATATTACAGTGTGAGCTTTTTTTCCCCCTTAAACAGTAAATAATTGACAGACAGATTAATAAAATATCATATGAACATGTCAGTATATCAATTTATCAATCATGTTAATCTTTATATCCCAATTCAAAATTTTAGGATTCTCCCAGCACAAAAGTTTAGTGTTTGTAATTAACAAGGTAAATTTATTGTGCTATTTATTAGATTTTTTTTTAGTTCAAGCTGATGACTTTTTTCACAATAGAAAATTTGATTTAGGCTTTAAAAAATAGACTCAGTAGAAATGTCTGCAACTTAAACAAGTTGTAGACAAAATAAAAACTAGAAGGGGAATTTTATTTAATTTTCATGTGGAATTTTGCTTTTTTTTCCAGATGATTCCATCACTGTGTTTCAGGAGCTGAAGGAGTTGCTGAGGAAAAACGCTACAGTGGAATCGTTCATCGAGTGGTTGGACTCAGTGGTTGAGCATAAAGTCATCAAGGTAACAACTGCTAATGAATATCTGTGCAACAATCCTGAAAATGAGCAATTTTTGTTTCTGATTTTTTTTTTTTTTTGTCCTGAACAGCCAGGAAAGCAAAGCGGGCGGTCTGTGAAAAAGCGAGCTCAGGATTTTCTCCTCAGGTGGAGCTTCTTTGGTGCCAGAGTGATGCACAACCTCACACTTAACAACGCCTCCAGCTTTGGTAAGAAGATATCCAAAGATCTTTTAAATGCCCATGAAGATCTGAAATTTGAATGCTGTTATATGATCTGTCCAGAGTCATTACAAATAGTTACAAATCCTAATGATGTGATGTAGTTTGTAATAAGGCATGAATAACTTTTAAAAGCACTGTTTCACAGAAAATGCTTTATCTTAGCAAAATGTCTTAAAAAAAAATGAAAGCGGTGGAAAGTAATATCATATACACAAAAATGGACCCTAAAAGCAACATGAGCAATGAGAATAGGTTAGGGCCCAGAGCAGAGCCCTGAGGAACTCCATATTGGATGCAATGGACAAATATTTTTGTGGAAATTCCTGTCCAACATATAGTACTTTGACCACAAAAGTGAACTACTTTAAAGATCTGTTCAAAAAAGATATTTATCAGCACTGTGGTATTGTTTAATCACAAACATTTCAAGTCAGATATCAGAGGGAGTGATCGGAAGTGAAATCTAAGAATTTCAAACAACACAAAATAAGCCACAGCATCACAAATAACACAATGAAAACATGACTATTTGGAAAAGACGATTATATAACCTTTTTTTTTTTTTTTTTAAAGCTTTTAGGCATTTGCACATATCTACATTCTCACTACTGTGTTTGAATGTACTTAATAGTCTTTCATGCCTTTATCATAGTTGTAAACATCACATCTGAGGACCTGAACCTATTACTAAGTTTTGACAAAGTACTTTTTGGGCCCAAAAACTGTTTGCTAGCTATAGCATAACGATCCCTTCCACACACACAGAAATACAGATCTGATACAAGCCAGCTTGAAGCAGATTGCTACAATAGCATCATAAATTGTAATGGCCAGACTTACCTTGATTACACAGGGTCTTATCTATGGTTCGTGTGCCCTCTGTTCAAACACACGCACACAGGCTGTGTGTGTGTGAATAAACACTGACCATTTGGTGGGTCCCGCTCTCTGTGAAGTCCCTCTGAAGCTCAAACACAAACCTGTGGCCCTTCAGGTCAAACAAAGACCAGCTTGGTCCTAAAGGTCAAACAGAAAATCATCTGTTTGAGACCAGTTTGACTCAGTATTTGACGTTTACTTAGCAGTTTTGGACATTTTTACGTTGATAGCCTATCTTTTTTATGTTTATAGGTTCCTTCCATTTGATCAGGATGCTGCTGGATGAGTATATCCTGTTGGCTCTTGAAACTCAGTTCAACAGAGACAAGGACCAGGACCTGCAGAACCTCTTGGACAAATACATGAAAAATGCAGGTATTGAGCATCACAACTGTCTGATCAAACAGATGGAAAACACATCCAACTCTAGCTGTTTCTCACAACATATATATAGGATGCTAATAGTAATTGTTTTGGGGACAGGCTGCTGCTACATCTCAGGAATCCCACCAAGTTTCCTCAACGTTTGACTGTGCAGTGCTCAGAAACTGCAAAAAATACAGGAGCTGCATCTCAGATTTTACAGGCCCCAGCTTGTATCCTCAATTTTATTCAAATTGAGGAACATGGCTTGTTAAGAAGGGCGGCAGGAGAAATTCTCCTCTGTCCAAAAAGAACATGGCAGTACAGTTCAGGTTTGCAAAACTGCATTTTAACGAACCATGAGACCTCTGTAGTAATGTCCCGTGGACTGAAAAGATCAAATTGATCACACACAGCATATCAGCAAACTTCTCATAAGATTAAATGTGGTGGTGGAGGGATGATGGTTTGGGCTTGGTCTGCAGTCACAGGACCTGGACACCTTCAGTCATTGTCAGCCATGAACCCTGCTGTATACCAAAGTATTCCAGAGTCAACAGGTGAATCTTGGCTGAAATCAGGTCATGATCTCAAACACAGCAGTACATCTCCAACAAAAGTCTTGCAATGATCCAGTCAAAGTCCAGAGCTCAACCTGAGTAAAATTCTGTGGTGAGAGCTGATGAAAGCTTTGCAGAAACTGATGCTGCAAAGCCCAAAGAACTAAAAAAGTTCTTAGGAAAGTGGACCAAAATTCAGCAAGATTGTAAACGTCACACAGAGAATGATTACGTTAAGTTAAGCGCTAAAAGTGGCTCTAAAAGCTGTTAAATACTTGGGTTTAGTTAGTTTTTAACATTGTTTCTGTGTAGTTGACTATATAACTTACCACATCTTGATGTCTTGTGAAATTGTATTGACTCGACCTCATAGCCCAGATGATTTTATTTTTATATCTGGATGTAAAATCTTAGAATTGAAAGATTTTCTTTCTTTTTCACATAACTTTATATGTCGCTCTAAGATGGTGAGCTTAAATGAAATTTGAGCACATTAAAAGTTCATTATAAAGACTTAAAGATTAGGGTTGGTTATAACAGAAACCAACTGGAGAGCATCCACCTTTCACAGGAATGAATAAGTCATGGTAATGTAGGTTTTTAGGTTATATTGCGTTCCCTCAAACTATTAAATTAATCATGATAGAAGGATAAATGTGCATCATTACAGCTATTTTATGGAGAAACTTTTTGATGTCTTACCAGATATTGGTTGTTCTTATTACATCACCTTCAGATGCCAGCAAAGCTGCCTTCATGGCTTCACCCAGTTCCTGCTTCCTAGCCAATCGCAACAAATCCTCTGCTCCCACTGATCAATCTGTCAAGAATGAATCTCTGGGAGAACACGCCTACATGTCGCTGTCCACCAATCAGCAGCAGAATCTGGATGCAAAGCCTGTTCTCTACCAGGGGAACGACCTGTCTGGGTTCACCGTCTCAGGTAAGAAAAAATAACTTTTAAATGTCACGTTGCTCCATAAATGATAAACAGAGGTTTGAGGAGAATTCCTCGGCCCTGATAACAAGTCTGACAGTAGCTGCGAGATTTAGACCTGTTCTAGATATGAGACAGAACTGGAAAGAAATAATATCAGCAACAACAGAGAAACTGGACTGCTTTGTTCAAATGACAGATTATGTGCCAGAAACGAAAAACATTTGTTAGTTTCTGGTGCATCAAGGTTTCCTGGTTTTCTCTACATTTCTTTCAACCCTTGGAATAATACTGTGATGGTGGGATGTTTAGATGAAAACCAAAAAAAAATCAAAAACAAAAAAAAAAAAAAAATCTTTAAAAAAATCTTGTAAAAACAAGGATTTCCAATAAATCCTATAATAAAACCAAGATGGGAAATTCTAGTAACTATGAAAAACTTGGAAAACTAAAGAAAAAGGGAAGAGGAAATATGGGTATAAAAAATTTATTATTTTTATACTTTATAAATAAGGAAAATAAATAAACTACTGGTAAAAGATAAAAGAAAAAAATTATTTAATATTTATATTCACGCTTAATTGGATAAGGAAAAATCCCCAAATAAAATTATAATATGTATAGTTTATATAAATATATTAATTTATATATCACATACTCCAAACCCACTAAAAGAAAAATAAAAAAAGAAGACACGAAAGCCAGGGATAAAAGAGAGGCCTACACCGGATGAGAAGTGATGGGGGGGGGGCCCGGGACCAAAGAAAGAGAAGTAAAAGGGGGGTGGGGCAGATGCTCAGAAGAGAGAGACGATGATGAAAAAGAAATGAGTGAAAACCAAAGTACTTGATTTGTTTGCTGTGGTTCTGTGATCAGTTCTTAATTTTCCTCTATGAAAGTAAAACATTTAATAAGAATAACCAGTTTTAGTTGTTACATCTAAAACTTTTACTTCCTGTCTTCATGCTAACTGTATCCCCCCCTCTCCTCTTCGTCCTCATTCAGGTGGTCACATGGACTTTTCTCAGGTCAGCGGCCCCCTCATGACACCCCCCATCTCTCCAGCTGCACTGGTGCACCGAGGCTCTGTCATCAACCAGGGCCCAATGGCAGGGAGGCCCCTGGCATCTTCATCTTCTTCTACCTCCACCTGCTCCTCCTCCTCTTCATCGTCCTGCCTCTCCTCTATCAGTGTAATGACTCAGCCCGGCCCCTGCCCCTCATTCCCGGAGACCCCGTACCACTGCTTACCTCAGACTAGCTCCAGCTATTTCCCTCCAGCCAGCTGCTCCTCGGCTCCAAACTACCAAACTCCTCTCAGGTCAGCTTCTTTATTCTTATATCATCACACAGACGAGAAGCGACTTTGATTCGGGTTTTTATTGTACCATTTTGTCTGTTGCCGGGTCTGCAGATGTCACAGAACGTAACAAACAGATTCTCTGGTTTGTGTCTAAGCATTTGTCCATGTTGTTTCAGGTCTCAGACCCAGAATCAGAGCCTGACTCCAGTTCAGTCTCAGGCCTGCCACCTCCCTCGGTACCCTGCCATCAGTGACCAGCATGTGACCAAAGACGTGTTCTACAATCCTCATCCAGCATCGGTGCATCACTCATCCAGCAGCTCTAACTGCTCCCTGACTTACGGCTCCGGGGTGCGGCCGGCATCCAGCTATGCTCCCAGTTCAGACCCAGTTCAGACTGAGCAGGTGATGGACCCCCAGACAGCCGCCCAGATTCTGGACTCTGCAGAGGGTTTTGGCTTTGTGGGGGCTGGACTGAACCTCGCTGGTAGTGGGTGTCAAGGACAGACCTACTCTGTTCCGGGACACAGCGGTAAGGAGTCTCAGATTGCAGCATTCATGTGGATGTTAATGAAATTAGTCAGATATGTATTCAAATGTGTGTATTCAAATGAAAGTAACTTTTAACATTTTTTGGGAAACTTTTATTGGCATAAAAGAAGACGTATAGATAAACCATTCCTCACGTCTAAATTTACAAATGAGTTTATGAGAAGAAAACTGTCTGATCTACCAGATCTTAAATTAAACTAAATGCAACTTCAACTGACCAACCTATGACATATTACACTGCGTCATTATCTATGTAATAAAAACTAAACCAAAATGCAGAAGCAAAGTCCTGAAAACAAACCACACCTTATGATTCAGCAGCTTGTTGAGCCACCTTCAGTAGCTATAACTCGAAACTGATTTTTGTATGTTATCAGTCTCTCATGTGGTCGTAGAAGAGTTTTTGTCCACTTTCTTTCTATATAATGTTGCTTCAGTTATTGAGATTTGCAGCATTCTGTGCAAATCTCCGAGGATTCCCGCCACAGCAATTCAGTCTGGTTGACATCTGGATTTTGGACGATTTCTATGTTAACCATTCTGTTGTAGATTTGATGTTGGATTTGGGATCATTGTCCTCTTGCGTGAGCCACTTAAGCCATGTTTTTAGCTGTCAGAGAGATGGACACTGTTGACTCCTTGACAGGGGGTCACTAAATCAGCTGAATTTGATCAGTACAGCTTCTCTGCAGGTAGATGCACAGACATAATATATGTAGACTGCTCATCTGTTATAGTGTATCCAGTGTCAACGCCATATTGGTTGGGTCATTTTTAGGCAAACACCAGAACCAACCAGAGTCAACCGAGGTCCGGGTACAGCCTATGGTTGCAATAACCGGCGTAGTATTGATAGCAGATCACTAAGGATTACCTTTCACAAGTACAGTAAGATTAAACAATGATTTTGGTTACGTGACCATTTATATTATGATGACATCATAAATAATTTTTATAACAAACTAAACCGTGTGAAAATCGTGGAAAAATGTGGGGATATTTGATTATTGTTGTTGGAAGTACACCTTCCTCAACAGACTGTGCTGCTGGGATCGCAGCACATGGCGGCTGCGCTGATACGCCAGCTCCAATAGGCTGCACTAGTCTATGGAGCATCTACGTATATGAAGTCTATGAACTGATGAGACCATTAGTGAAAACACCTCTAAATGTATTCTGACACATAGGCAAAAACATGGCAGGGTTTTTAACTTTATGGAGCGTGTAACTTCCCACAGGCCACACAACTCATGCAAAATTAAACAGTCTCTGTGTTTTGGAATTGTGTTTCCAGACCACTTTGATCAGCTGATTTGAAGTCATGGAGCCATAAAGCAAAGAGCTCCAGGTCACATTAACATATCCTCCTGTGCCAGGTTACTATGGAAACAGCAGTTACTTGGACAGCCAGCGCATGACGTCACTGGTCGACCAGCACGTGTCAGTCATCAGCAGCGTCAGCAGTCTGCGCCACTTCCCTTCGACGTTCTCTGATGTCCACGATCCGCTGAACATCCTGGACGAACCAGGAAGGAAAACGGCAGGAGGCTTTTTCAGCGAGGTGGAAACCGGAGCAGGTCAGCGCCACGATGTGGAGGAGGTGGTGGGAACATGCGCAGGGGAGAGGCTGCAATAAGCAGATCAATTTCAACATCAAATTAAAGATTAAAAATAAGCCTCTACATACCAATTTATATACTGTAACAGCATTAAAACACACCCAGTCATTTATTATCTCACACTCTTACACACATAAAGCCCCTCTTTTTTCTTTACTATGAAAAATATTCAAATGGACCTTGTGGTTGCAGAAATACTTAAGCAGAGGCCTAAAAGATGGGCCCCGTTAAACGGCCTGAGGGTTGAAGTCTCCTTCCACCTGTGTTGTGCGAAGGCATGCTCACTTCTGAGATGTGAGGAGAGGAATCAACACTTTAAAGCCTGACACAAGAAAAAGTGGGGAGAAAATTGTTATTTTTATCTGAAGTCTTTAACAAAATTTTATTGTTTAATAACATTTTGTTACAAAAATATTGCATATTCGCCATTTATTTCTGTTGCGATTTGTCCAAATCTGGTAGCAGGTATATCAGGTACAACGAGGCTTTGAGCAAAGTTTTTACCATAAAGTGATGCAAAAGGTTACAGTCTTGATTTGTGTGCAGTGCAGATTAACAATAAGTTCTGTTCATAATCTGGGCAGGTACAGGTGGGTTTTATCTGAACCCTGAGCTGTTGTCATCCAGCATGTTTTTCCTCCTCAGATCATTCCCTCCCCACGTCAGGATCCGTTCCCTGCATGTTCGGACTTCCTTCCTTCACTTCGCAGGACGCGCTGTTGTCTCAGCAGCGCGTCGCTGCATCTGCAGAGGTCCAGGACCTGGTGTCCTCGTTGCCCCCCATCAACACTGTATTCATGGGTGCAGGAGGAGTGCAGTGACTGATCCCTCCTCCCAGAGTTCGGTTGCCATGGCAACGGGAACGTGGCAGCGCATGTGGTTTGCTGACCTGCTGCATCAAAGCTGCACGTTGCTCGTTTAAGTACATCATTCTGTACTTTAAAGTACTAAGCCCGAATATTAACAAAGTATGTGAGAATTTTGACTAACTAAAATTTGAATTTAGATTATTTTTGGATTTTGTAGCTGGGATCATTAAAAATGATAACCACCAAGGAGCAGATTTCCAGATGAGTTGTATGTTTCCATTCCCACTAATTTATTTATTCCCAGGTCTGTAATTTACAGATGCTGAGAGTGGGCCTTTAAAGTAGACCCTTTCAACTTCCACCTGGTTATTGCATTTATCCCAATGTACTAATCTGTCCAGCCACAAGACAGCGCTCAAACCAGTGAAAAGCTTCAAATGCACTATTCAGAGGAAAAATAAAAAATCTAAAATCAAGGTGATGTCTATAATTCCATGTAGTGTGCATATTTTAAAAGGGTGTATAGTAATAACTTTTTAAGACAAAATTAAATGTAATGTACTCGTACAACGACATTGGGACATGCTTTATGAAATATCACGGCACATTCAGAGTAAAAGTAAGTAAACTTTGTGAGCTACTTAGGACAGACTGTCTGATTATAAGCAGAAATTCTAAATTTCTACTCAACATTGGATGTTAGTTACATAAAATAAAGATATATTGGGTCACCAAGGCCCCCCAATAGCTGCCTAATGGCAAAGCATTTGCATGGAAGATCAGTATCAACCATCAGAGCTAACGCAAAGGTGGGCTGAGAAAAATGGCTTGACAACAATCCAGTTTTGATGCTTTCTGCTGCTCATGCTGAACAGTCTGAAGACATCTGCCAGCAGTGAATGGTCCAACAGAGACAAACATGTGAGTATCACACGAGGGCTGTCACAAACCATTATGATTGATTTGTCACCGGTTATTTTGTTGATTAGTCGCCTAATTGGATCATGCAAAAATTGCAGCATATTTACAGTATCAGTCAAAAGTTTGGACCATTTCTCACTTAATCTAATAGGAAAACGTGTCCAAACTTTTGGTAGTTTGTGTTTATTTATGTCAATAAACTATTCAGGAAAAGATGACCAGACAGAAAGGCAGACAAGGCAGTGAAGGGTTCAGTGGCAATTTTGAGAGGAAAAACAGAGCTTATTAACAATAAACGATTAGTTGATTATGAAATTAGTCACTGACTATTTTGATAGTCAACAATTGGTCGATTAATCGACTGATCGTTGCAGCTTATATCACACCACCACATGGTGATGCTGGTACAACTCAGTGATGACCTGGTAGAAAGGATGATGGCCGCCAGAACTATCGTGCTTTTTTGTTGTATCTTGTTCAAAAGCTGCTTTTTCGATCACCATAACAACAGTGGGTGTTTCACACTAAGCAGGACTGTCATAAATTAAATTGAATTCTGCATGATGGTATCTCAGGTAATTTTGGTTGGGTGTAACAGTGCTGATGCTCAAGAAGAGGAAATTTGGACCATATAAAACAAATGTCACAGTGTGCACAGGATTTGCTAAACACATTTTTGAGGTTGAAAACAAAACCCAAAATCAGACAATCATTGCAAAAATGGGGGGGTGTAATACATCCAAATTGATTGAATTTATTTTGTTGAATTTTATATTAATATAAAATTAACATATTATATATATATTTACATATATATATATATATATATATATATTATAACAATATTTTATATTAATATTTTATTTTGTTGAATTTCCCCTCTGGGATAAATAAAGTATTTTTAACTTTTAATTTAATTAATTTAATTTCAAATATATATTATACCTATATATCTCCCTGTTATGAACTATGTATATATATATATATATTTTTTATATATTTTATATATTTGTAAATGTTACATTGTTTAAAAAAAAGAAGAAAAAACAAGAAAAATATAGAGAGCCTATTACAATTTTGAATTTCCCTTCTGGTATAAATAAAGTATTTTTCCATTTAATTTAATTTCACTTCAGTCCGACTACAGATACATACAGCCAGCCTGTAAGTAGCATGAGCTAACATCTCAATTCACTGTGTTTTTGTTCTAGGTTTGTTTATTTAGTTTTTCCACAAAATATAATTATTTTGATTAATAAACAAAAGTAAATGTTCATGAATACTTTATTAGAAAAGTTCTGAATATATTAAGTGGTATTCGAAATATTGTGAAGTTAAACTAAGATTGAACTTCTTTTCTACCTTTTAAAAAAAAAAAAAAAAAAAACAAAAACCCTGTGATATCTCACATCAATTTTGTGTTTCATATAGTGTTTCCTTAACACATTTGTTCAATGTACTTTAAAAAAAAAACTTATTCTGAAATGCTAACAGGTAATAGCTGTGCAATGTACTGCTTCTAACTTTACAAATGAAATCGAAAAATCCCTGAGTGTGCGCCCTCCTGTGGTCATAAGACATAATTACACCGTATAATACAAATGCCATTATTATTATTATTATTATTATTATTATTGTTGTTGTTGTTATTGTCGAGACCAAAATCTATTGTAATCAAGTTACCAACTGCTGTAAACACTGAAAAAGTTCATAACAGTTAGAAAATCCCAGCGGTAAAGTTAATCCACTATTTCCTTCTCGGAGCCACAGCGGATACTTCCGGTTTAAATGTAAACAAATTAAGCGACTTGCTTTTGTTAAGAAAACAAACAAAACAACAAAAGACAAAAACAAGACAAAAGGCCAAACAAAATAAAATAGATATAAAGACTGGAGAATAACTGCAAACTACTGCAAACCAGAAACTCGCGAGCAACCGTAGCCGTAGCCAACTAAAAATCACAGTGACTCTTCTGCCCTCTGGTGGTCACATGTGGTAATTACAGCTTTAATGAAGTTGAAAAAGTTGCTTATCTGTTTTACATAAGTAAAATAAAAGCACAAGTAGCACGAGTATTGAAATCTAAAATACGAGCTTTTTTAAAAAAAAAAAAAAAAAAAAAAATATTTTGTTAAAAACGAAACGACAAACATACAAACAGGCAAAAAGAATGAAACAAAATAAAACACAAAGTAACTGGAGAATAACTGCAAACCGGACCAGAAACTCGCTAGCCTAAATAAATGCTACAAACCGTAGCTAAATATAATCACAGTGTGACTTTTCCGCCCTCTGGTGGTCACACGTTGAAATTACAATTTTAATCAAGTTAAATAAATTACATATGTGTTGTATTTCCTGTCTGTCCTTCAAAATAAAACCACAAGTAGCATGATTGAAACGTAAACCACAGGCTTTTTGTTAAAAACAAATAAAAAGAATGTAACAAAATGAAACACAGACTGGTAACTGGAGAATAACTGCGAACCGGACCAGAAACTTGCTAACCTAAATAAATGCTACAAACCGTAGCTAGCTATAATCACAGTGTGACTTTTCCGCCTTCTGGTGGTCACACGTGGTAATTACAATTTTAATCAAGTTAAAAAGGTTACTTATGTGTTTTATTTCCTGTCTGTCCTTGAAAATAAAAGCACAAGTAGCATGAGTATTGAAATGTATACCACGGGCTTTTGTAACAAAAACAGATAAAAGGAATGAAAGAAAACAAAACACAAAGTAACTGGAGAATAACTGCAAACCGGACCAGAAACTCGCTAGCCTAAATAAATGCTACAAACTGTAGCTAAATATAATCACAGTGTAACTTTTCCGCCCTCTGGTGGTCACACGTGGAAATTACAACTTTAATCAAGTTTGATAAATTACATATGTGTTGTATTTCCTGTCTGTCCCTTCAAAACAAAACCACAAGTAGCATAATTGAAACGTAAACCGCTGGCTTTTGTTGAAACAAACAAATAAAAAAAGGATGAAACAAAATGAAACACAGACTGGTGACTGGAAAATAACTGCAAACCGGACCAGAAACTCGCTAGCCTAAATAAATGCTACAAACCGTAGCTAGCTATAATCACAGTGTGACTTTTCCGCCCTCTAGTGGTCACATGTGAATTAAATTTAAAGTTAAAAAAATTATAAATTTTTTTTTTTTTATAAAAAAAAAAAAAAAAAAAAATAAAAAAAAATAAACGGTTTATAAAAAAAAAAAAAGAAAAAAAAAAAAAAAAAAAAAAAGAAGAAAAACGAGACAAACCTCAAATAAAAAATAATAAAAAAATTATATATGTTTCCTTGGAATTAATAAATAAATTAAAAATAAATTTATTTTTTTTTTTAAAAAAAAAAAGAGATAAAGAAAAAATATAAAAAAAAAAAAAAAAAAAAAAAAAAAAAAAAAAAACAAAAAAAAAAAAAACAAACCCTAAAAAATATATAAAATACTCCTAGTCTTATTTCCTAAAAAAAAAAAATAAAAAAAAAAAAAAAAAAACAAAAAAAAAAAAGAACACCAACGAGCATGGGGGAATCCGGGTCCAAAATAACTATGGATAATTTATTGTTCACGGTGTTTTTATCCTTTAAAAGTGCTGCTATATGAAAATGCTGCAACCATTGGTTTACCAGTTTAAAACTAACAAGACAGAAATCAGGGACTAGTCCTGGACTCAGACCTGAATTTTAACATCACATTAGAGGACTGATGTCTCAGCAGGACTAAGAAAAATTTGTCCACACATTTATCTTCAATAGTCTACAAGTACTGTAATGCTGTTCATACAGGTCTGTCTATAAAGTCCATCAGACAGCTGCAGTTAGTCCAGAATGCTGCTGATCCAGTCCTCAGATCTGTACACTGGTTTCCTGTTTGACAAAGAATTGACTTCAGAATCCAGCGGTCAGTTGACCAGCACTGAAGGTTTAGGACCAAATTTCTGTTCCCAGAGTCAGAACTAAACCTGAAGAGGCAGCGTTCAGTTTTTAAGCTCCTCACATGTGGAACAAACTCTCAGAAAACTGAAGGTCTGATGAAACTCAACAATCCATCGATTAGCCACATCATACTGTGATTGTTTGGTTTTACTTCCTTAGAGCAGATGTTAGCTAGCAGTCATTTGAGGATAGCCTCCAGTGTTTCACTTTACTATGAACACAAAAGCAATTGAACACAACACACTTGTAATCTCTACATCACAAGTGGAAAGGATCACCTTTCCCATCTCACATGAAGGCAGCATTAAAATGTAGAGATGCACGATAATTATCGAGCTGATAACAGGATATTATGACATCATTCCAATAAGTCCAATATCATGACGACTCACCCCAATAACTGATGTCCCATAAAGTTGGAATTTTTAAGATCGGACATGCAGAAGTTGAAAATCCCACTTTTATGGTTTTCTTGCTGAGATATTGTGATTGGGGAAAGAAAGCTGCTGCTTCACAGGGGAGACCCCAAACTGCTTCCAAACCACTTTCCCCATCTTATTTTAGACACAAACTACCCCATAAAGTTGGAATTTTATCGATATCGGCCTTTAGGAGCTGAAATTTATTGGTTATCAGTATCGGTTTTAAAAAATGGTTATCGTGCATCCCTATTAAAATGTGTACATCGCCACCTACTACATAGTGCAAACTACTGTACAGGAATGACCGGGTGCTGTGACATGTCAGTCATCTGGTCATCGAATGTCAGGGGGTCCAGTGCCCCCCTGGCCCCCCTCTAGCTCCGCCTATGAGTGCAAAGACAAACCAGGTGAATAGTAGAAAAAAATCAATCACATATCAAATTAGAAGCCACAACAATTTCCAGTGAAGATTAAAGCCACACTGTGTGTGCAGTTTCATACAGTTTCCTCAGTTGTTTCCTCAGTATTACCGTATTACAGTATTACGCTTCAGTGTTGTGTAATTAGGATTCCTGAGGGTTGGATCTCTTCACGGGATGCTTCATCAGTGAGGATGAACTCGGCCACCTTCAAACATATTCATGTTTCCAGGAAAACAGAAAAAAGAAATATAGTCCAAGACAGACTGACTAAACATGCAGTTTTAGGTTATCTAGTTCTACGTACCTGCTGGTATACAGAGGTAAACAAGCTCAAGTTGTTTATGAGTAAAGAAAAAAAAAAAAAGCAGCTTTTTGTTGTTACAAATAAAAAGCTATGGGCTGTATGAAACAGACATCACCCTCCTAAAAGCTGACATAAGCTAATAATGCCTTTGCTTATATGTTGATTTTCAGTATATCTGCAGGTAATTAGCATTTTAGCATGCTGAGTGTTGTGAGAATGACATTGTTTTTGTTTATTAGTGATTCATTAAGTTATTTCTAACAGTTGTTGACATGACAAGGCATGACTGCTGCATGTGTAACTAAAATCATCAATTCTTCAGTTAAGCCTGAAGTTGTCGTGTCCATATTTTATACTTCCATTCTTCTCTTTCTTGCATGTTTAATCATCTATTTTTATTATCATAATGTAAATGCAGCAGGGAGAGACAATATAAACTCACCTTTAGTGGTGGAGATCACTACACCAGAAGTCTGTGGATCAAAGATGTTTTTTTTTATTTCTAATTGTTAGTTTTATTTCTGTGGAACAATGGAGGCAGATATGACTCAGATAAAGGTGTTTACTTTAATGTTACAGAATCAACAGAGAGATGGAGGGCGGTGCAGCGTAGGATGCCTGCATGTGAGCGACTAATGGTGACCTACGTAAAACATGAACTACTGTTTCCTCTCCAGGACCAGATGGATCGTAATAAAACCAGAAGATCAAAGACGGTTACTCTGAGTGGAAATGGTGCATTTAAGGTCTTTGTTCAGCTTTGCATTCTTCATTGATAAGTAAAGCAATAATCAAGATTTTTAGATATTTGTAATATCATATTATCACTTCAACATATTTTTAAAAACATTAAAAGCAGCTTGATGCAGAAACTGCAGGATTCTCAATCTGTCTGCTGCCACCTTTAATTATAAGCACAAAAGTCCTTAATGAGACTCATTTTAGTGTTTCTATTTAGTGTGTTGTGGGAGTGGACGTTAGGATATTACTTTATTTAACTCATAGACGGACAGATTCAGATGTTACAGCAGTGAGCAGCTGGTAGAAAAGTTGACCAAAGAAGTAAAAAACAACCCTAAACAGCAGGAAAAATGCTAAAATATACATTTACAGTTAAAAACAAATTACAATTTTTTTTTACAATAATAGAAAAAATATTTAAAAAAATAAAAAATTGTTTAAAAAATTATTTAAAAATCATTAAAAAATTAAAAAATATTTCACAAATAGATAATTTAGTCACATGTAAAAAGGACATTGTGCACTAGTCATCGGTCAAAGGGCAGGAAAGACGATGTTGTCGTGTTTAATAGGGGAACCATTTACAGAGGACATTATTATGAAATCACTAGAAAACAATATTAGATAAATCTTTATAAATCAAATGCATTGACTTTTTTAATTTTGCAATATTAAGGGATCCAATACAGTCACAGTCGATGAGGAACAGAAACTGTTTGGCTATGATAAATTACAACCAATTACATAAACTAAATCAAATCAAATTAAATTGCACATTGTGCACACAGTTGCATTTCAGTGTGTGCTCATAAATAAACCAGAACTCCATTCATGCAGGATTTTTTTTCTGGCTCCACTGACGTATTCAGGATACACTTAAATAATCACACAGCAGCTTAAACTGATAAACCACTTATATGTTACATGCAAAACGGTGAAAGATCAATGCATATGGCTCGAGACAGATTTAGTGAATGGTGGTGACGTGGCCTTCCTCCCCCTCCCTCCTCCCTTCTTGATTGGTTTTTATACGTTATCTACTCAGGGGGAAAGATCCATTTCAGGTGCTCGTGCAGCAGTGCAGGAACAGATGGTGGCAGATGTAATGATTACAGAATCCCCACGTTAAAATACTTTAATTACTAAGTCAATAATGCCGGCAACAATTGCTGGACCTTTAGTGTAAAAACAACAGAAGGCAGAAGGCAAACTTTAGGCCAATGTTTAACCAGAACTTTGCATTAAAGCTGTGTGTGTGTCTCCGGTTGTTTTAGTGTCACACTGCTCTGCAGGGAAAACTGTCATTACACATAAAGTCGCTGCTTTCAGCTTCAACATCGCTCCGGTTTTTGCTCTGGAACAAAAATTGAAGCTAATTTTAAACAAAAAGAACAAAATGTAGAAGAAAGTAAATTTTTTCAAATATTTAGGTTGTTTTAGCCCAAAAATGCTTCCTATTATATAAATTACTAGAATGAAAAGTAAATTGCCATAGTTATTTGTTAATTATGTAACATTTAGCCTTAATAAAGTAATATAATATGTGAAAATGTCAAAAAGGATGATTTCATATGTGAAAAACTAACTAAAAAGAAAAAAACAGAAAACAACATCCGATAAATCACAACAAAATGACCCTTGATGAAATGGAAAGAAAAACATCAAATCTGAGAACCTTACACAACACGCACAGAAATCTGATAAACACTTAAACATTTCAGAAAGGACATAAAAATACAGACAAAAAACCCCAAAACAACAACAACAACAACAAAAAATAAAAGAGAACAATAACAGAAAAAAACAAAGCATTTTTTTTCAAAGAAAATCCAAAAATATTATTTCACATAAAAAAAATAAACAAAAGATCAAAGTTACACTGAAAAACAGAGCAAACAAAACAAACATTTCATAATTAAAACAAACCATAGAAAAGGCCCCAAAAACAAAGAAATGAAATACATATTTTAAACATGTTTTGTTGAAAGTTATGTTTTATTACAGGGATTTATTTGTGCTGTTTGCTTGTTTTGCTGCCTTGTTGTTTCAGCATCTGCAGGAACGTCTGTTACAACAAATCAACAAAGCTTTTGTTTGGTTTTTATGGTATGAAAGAAAAAAAGAAGACATGGTTCCGTTATATGAACGTTTTCATCATTTAAAATCAGTACTGATGAACCTGAAAATGCATGCTGATGAAGTCCTGCGTCACCTGAATGCAACACTGACTCATCTATGTATTTTGAATTATAATAAAGCTCCAAGATAAATGAAGACATTTTGGCTTCACAGGCTATAAAACAGTTCATGGTTCACTTATGTGTCATTCAGACCTTCCCATGAATATATATTCCTATTATTATTTATTTATTTATTTATCTATCTATTTTCTTTTTAAAAAACTATTTTCTTTTTTTCTCTGTGGGATCAGGGATTATTCATTATCTAACAGCTCCCAAGTATCTCAGTTTTTAAGCTGTGTAGTGCCATGCTTTGTCCACTAGGTGTCACTAATACTCCAATGCTGTCTGCCATCCATGAAATTTAATTTCACACCACTGCTCACCTGTAGTTGCTTTTTACTGCTGCCTGCTTTGTTCATGCAGGAATTCTTGCAGCAGTTGTTTCTCATTCTGACTTTTAACGAGTAAAACACACTTTTACCAATGATTGTCTCAGTCAGTCATCACAGTGAGGCAGAAAGAGTGAAGAAACCAAAGCAGCTAAATCCTGGGTGAAAGCAACATTTGAGAAATCTTTTATCTTGTGGTTCAAAGCTGGTAGTGCATTTCAGCATAGTTTAAAAAAAAAAAAAAAAAAACTGACCAGGAGACGATGAAGAGAAGGATGCTTGGGAAATAAACAAAAGCTGATTTCTTTGCCTTAGATAGATCAAATAAAAGATGCTTTCATTTGTCAACCTTGACTTTGCTGCTCTAAAAGATGTTTTATAGACACTTTTCTTTGTCTGTCTGTCTGATAATCTAATCTAAGCATGATCTTGATTTAATTTCTTATTATTAGGTAAGGGAAGCTTATTTGTACGGCACATTTTAATGTACACAACAATTCAAAGTGCTTTTCATAAAACATTAAAATCATTACAGAAAAGAAAACATTAAAAAGTATAATAATGAAATGATTTAAGGTGAAAAACAAAAGAGAGAACATAAAAAGTCTTAGAAGAAATATAAACTGTTTCCGCTAAGCTGAGGCTTTAATCCTCTGACGGACAGGCTGAAGACCTCAGAACTGGACTGATGTGCCTTTTGGTTTTACTGAGAGCAGCAGCCGGGAATGTCGGTGCAGACCTTATAAAGCAGCTGTAGGAGTCACCAGTGCAGCAGGTAATGATGCTCTCTGAGCTGTGATGGGTCTGTCTGGATTTCATGAAGACTTTCTCCGTTTATCATCGATCCAAATAAAAATAAAAAAGTTAAAACAATAATAAAACCTATTGAAGGTACATTTTCAAACGAGCTTCTGTTTCAACACGTCATCAGCTGCTTCACCACAGGAAAAGATGCTTCCTCCCACATTATCGAGAATTCAGACGGAAATTTATGGGTGATTCGGTTAAAAAAAAGTATAAAAATCTCTGTAGCAGATCTTAAATGTTGTCCTCCTGTGAGAAATCTGTCTCACTGTAAAATGATGGGCAGCAACAACCATTTTTCTGAGGCCATTGCTGATGTCTTTCCTTCTTGACAGACACCTGAATGCTTCAAACCAGCAAACGGGTAAAAACATCTGCTTTTTCTTTTCTTTTTAAATTGAGATGCTCATCTGAAGTTGTATTTATTCCATTTTAAGATCTGGTTAAGTTGTATCATGTCCTAATATTTAAACCTTAGAAAGAGGAAGTTGAACTTTCTTTTACACGTAACTGAATTTCAGGTCATCAGTCAAAATACGTTGTTCTATGAAAAATATTCAAAAGCACGTCTCTCTTCATGGTTTTGGGCATCAGCGTTGCTCATGGTGCGTGTGCTCATCTGGATAGGACATGATGAGCACAATTTAGGTTCATTTGAATTTGAAGTGAGATGTTTTATAAGAATTTTTGCTTTTATTGAAGTGGTGCAATGTGGTCAAATATCAAGGTTTCATTTTTTTTTAAAGTTATTTGGATACTCATGTGAATGTTGCTTTGATGACAGTTTAGACGGTTTACTGAGCATCAACACGTCTGACTGATGGAATTGTTTTGTGTTTAAGTCTGAACTCTTCAGCAGGTCTTTGTTTTTGTGAAGTTTCTTATTTCGTGCTTCAAGTTGTCGGAGCTGCAGGTGAATATCTGGAAAACTCAATGTGCTGAAATTCATATAACACACAACGGAAAGCAGGAGGAGTGTGTGTTTATATAGTTTCTCAGCTGTATCATATTCCACCTAATCTGATCCGAGGGTTTTGTTTTTGTCCCTTTTTCTGGGTAAAACTCGGATGATCCAAGTTTTTAGACCAAACAAAAGCTCAAACAAAAAGCTGAGGAATAAAACTCAGAGGATGGATGGATTTTTTTTTCTTTAGTTATTATTTAACTGTACTTTTACCTGAAAAGTATCATGAATCTGAACCTTAAAACGGAACCTCCTAAGACCTGAGCTTTGGTTTGGCTTGTATCTTTAGATTTCTTCTTGCTTTCATGAACTGGTTTTTAGGAGGAACTATAATTGTTCTCTTCTGACTCCACTGGCAGTGTTCATGTCCATGTTTATAACTGCTTCAAGGTAAACAGAAGTAAAGCAACACTGCATAAACTTTGTTCTTAAAATTCTGCTTCTTGCTCATTTTAATAATTCCTCGGCTTAAGACACTTTACTTCACAATTTATTTTCCCATCCTGGAGCATCATGTGATCACTGCCTTTTACTCACAGCTACTAGAAATCAGCACACTGGCCAGTTTAAACACGTGCACATACGGCTGATTCAGTAAAGAGAAATAAGAGAACATTATAGGAAAAGAAAGAGATGAAGTGATGGAATAAAAGATGAACTAATCAACACTGGACTGACTTTTACCGGGTGGTGGGAGCTCAGAGAAGAGACAGGAAACATGGATGCTGAGTTAGCAGTTTTTAGCTTTTGACGCTGAGTTTTAATCTTTACCAAAAAATAGGTTGTCTGTGTGTAGATTCCAGGTCAAAGGTCAAATCTGTCCCTGCAGATTTAGATGTACAGAATTTCTCTCTAAATTAACTGATCCCTTTCTAAAACGCACTCATTTGGATTATCAGGAGAAACAAACTGTACTTTACTCAACTTTTTTTTTTTTTTTTTACAGAATAATAGAAACTAACTGTTCAGCAGCCTGCAGAGAAAGATAAAGACAACATAAAAGACATCACTCGCTTCTGCTCTTCTTCTCTCTTCCTTGCCTTGGCTCACTTTGGCAACCCAACAAGCCTGAATAACAATCCTAATTGCACACTTAACTTCTCCTCAAGCTTCACATCAAGGCTGAATCAAACTTTTGAGTTTGAAAAGCAGCAGCTCTCTGTTGTTAATTATTCTGTTTTACATCTTGTGATTAATAATTATTCAATGAGCATCTTTGACATTTAAAGTGTTTGTTTAGTGTTGGAATGCTTGAAGACATAAAGGAATTCCTCATGTTGATGAGACTGTGTTGATAATTCCTCAGGGCTGGTTTAAAGTGTTTTCTTTTGCATCTCTAAGTGGTCTTAACAGTTTTAAACAGTGCAAACATCATTTTGCGCAGATACAATGCACTGAAAAGCAGAATCAACATATTAATACTTCAGTTTGGCCTCTGTAGCGTCTGAACAAATGGCTTATTCATTAATTCTCTCAAAAGGCACAAAACAGGACGTTGAGATAGTCTGAGACAGTGAGGAGAAAAATGTGCAAAAATAATTTAAAGTTTTGACTCTTATAATGTCCTTTTCACATTTACATGCATCCACTTAGTGTCCAAGGTAAAAGCTCTGGTTAGTCTTTGTGGAATAATTGCCTCCTTTATTTGGGTGGCTGAATAAAAGCTCAAAGCCTTTCATAGACACTGACCGGCCACTTCATTAGGTACACCTGCTCAATTGCTTGTAAACACAAATAGCTATTCAGCCAATTGCATGGCAGCAAATCAGTGCATTTAGTCATGCAGACATGATCAAGTTGACTGGCGAGCATCAGAATGGGGGAGGGGGGGCATTGTTGCAAGCCCTCAGTCAGGAAAGCAGCTTTTAGCGCTCCTATTCATGCAGTTGAAGTCAGTGCTTGAGCATCTCGTTGAATGGAAGCACAGTTGGATGTGCAAGGTTAATCTTACATGAAGAGTAAAGAACTTTCTGCACACATGAAAGACATTACATTAACTTTCATTTCTTTTAAGAGTTGTTCTAACCAATCAGTAAACCAGCTGAATTTGATTAGCACAGCTCCTCTGCAGGTAGACGAGCCTAAAAACCCCCGCACTTCAAAAACTCAAAATCTTACCAAGAATATTTGTCTAGTTTCTTCTAAAAATGTCTCATCACACTCAACATCAATGATCGACCAGAGAGAAACATTTCAGTGAGACACAAGTGAAACAAGCTTGAAGAAATCTTGTTTTGAGTCATATCTCAGATAAAAAAAATGTATTTTGAGACACAAAACTTCACAATACCAGTAAAATATAGCTAAGAATGAGTTTTTCTAGCTAATTTTAAGATTATCTTGAAATGAGCTGGAACTCTATTTCAAGAAGTATTATCAAGAGAATTTTGACTTGTTCCACGGGCAGATTTTTTGCTTATTACCAGCAACAAACTCTTGTTTTCATTCTTCTTCTTTTTAAAAAAACAAACGAACAAACAAAAAAACTTATTTTAAGCATGGCATTTTTCCATTGTTCCAGATCTGCAGGCAGATCCATGTCAGGGCTTTTACTCTTTGGCACCTGGATTACTCATCTCTGCATATTGTAAACTCATTTCAAACTTTTAACAAACTTTCTCCACTTGTAGGAAATGTAAATCTATATAAATTTCACATTTCTCTTCTTTTCACACTCTGAGCAAAGTTCAGTTCTTATTTAATTCAGAAGAGTATGAATGAAGTCAAACATCTGCAGGGACAGAAGCAGACGTTTCTGTATGTTCAGCGTTCTCATCAAGTAACAGTTGAATCATTCGCGCTTGCTGTATTCAGCTTTAGAAATCTTTCTTTTGAAAACCAAAAAGTAAAAAACAAATTAGTTCCAACAATAGATACTGTGTATTGTAGATAGACCTCATTTTAAAGGATAACTTTCTTTATTTTTCTTTCAACCTGGACCTTATTTCTTGGAGTTTGGCTCTTTGACTCCTTCGGGCAATATTTAGATTAAGTCGCCCTCCGGCGTCCCTCCATATCCTGTAATGGGATATACGGGGAAGCCTCTAGCATTATCTGGAGCAAAACTCCTTTATTTCACCAATACTTTAAGTTGAATGAACGAACAAACGAATATTATTGTCCTGTGAGTTTTGCGGATTGTGGTTTGTTGGTGTCGAGGTAGCGAACTGCTCTTCTCAGCTGTACTGCAGCGCGACCTTTAACCCCCAATAACTAAAGGAGAGTTCATTCTGAACTTACAGAACAGTAGTACTCGTTCATTCGTTCATTCTTCTTAAAGTATTGGTGAAATGAGTTTTGCTGCAGATACAGTAATGCCTTATAGAACGGCTGCCCCGTCTCTCCTATTATAAGGATGTTGGAGGGCGGTGTAAGCCAAATATCGCCTGAAGAAGTCAGTGATACAGAAATTTTATTGGTGAGTAACCTAGACCTAGAAAGTAACCTGGACCTAGAAATAAGGTCCAGGTTGAAAAAAAAAAAAGTTATCCTTTCATCCACGAAGTTTTGGTTCTGTATCTATTCAGTTTGCTTTGTCCTGTTCAGGGTTACGGTGGAGTCTGGATTACATCCCAAGCTGTTTGGCTATTTTACTTTCTTGCTCCCACATGAAATGTAAAAGTATTCAAATCATTTGTGCATCTAGTTCCTTTATTTGCATTCATAATGAAATATTTTGCATGTCTCGATCTTTGGCCCCAAAAGTAAAAAAAAAAAAAAAAAAAAGCTTCCCAATTTTCCAAGATAGGCCATAAATGATAAATAGACTGAACTTCAGTAGCGTTTTAAAGCCATCCACTTCAAAGACTTTAGTCTAAATATGAAACTGAACAGCATTTTCTGATTATTTTAACTCACTTCAAGTCATATTCAGAGAAATCAATGACCCAAAATCACCCCAAATGAAAAGAATTAAAATGAAGCAAATATATGAACATCTCTTTAAGTTGCACTGTTTTTGTTTTGTGTTGGGGGTCATAACTGGCTTACTTTGAAATATAACAACATTAAAATCCTATTGTGGTTGAGACAGATTTATGAAGAAAGTAATATTGTGATAATATGTAAGTAAATTAAATTAAACTCAGTCTTCACCCAAATCCTCTTAAATACTATCGAGACTTCTGACCATATACGGTACCTGTACTTCTGTAGCTACCCTCTGCAATAATATAATGGTTCATTTTCCACTTAACATGTCATACTAGTGTTGGTATTTCATCTTGTTTTACTGTAGTTTTTAATCGTACTTGTATTGCTCGTGTAATGCTGTGCTCTGTTGTTTAAGTATACTGAGTCGTATGAAATGTGCTGTATAAATAAAGTTGACTGTTGCGGATTTTAACCGCAGACTCCAAAAATCTTGATGAAGCTCCAAAGAACTTGATGGGGAGGTCCATTCATATAAATCAGGTGTGTTGGAGTAGGAAAACTGAAGTGGTGGTTCCTAAGGACCAGAATTGAGAAACATTAGCATTTTCTTTTAAGATTTCTGTGTAATCAGCTGATTGTGGACAAAAAAATGTTGAAAAAAATGTAAAGATTTTGGTTTTTGTGCAGTTTTATGAGGCTTTGTCCATGTCATGGTGCTTTAACATTAAACATTTTCTCTCGTGCTGGGGCAGAGCTGTTCAGCTGTGGCCCTGGAGGACCACTGTCCCGCAGGTTTTAGATGTTTCCTGCTCCAACACACCTGATTCAAATAAAAATGGATCTAACAGCTTGTTGTCAACTTCAATGACTCATTGATTTTAGTCAACTGTGTTGAAGCAAGGAAACATCTAAAACCTGCAGGACAGGGGCCCTCAGGGGGGCTGGAGATGAATGACCCTGTCCTGGGGCATCAAGACAATCGTGTGCTTTGTCAATTTTGGCACAAAAGCTTCTTCCAAGAATTTTTTTTTATTCTTCTTTCAGACCATTCAGGACGCTGTTCTTGAGCCAGAGGAGGAAGAGGATGCCGACTCATCAGACAACCCTGATAATGCTGCTGTCATATTTTCATTAATTATACAGTTGACCCTGTGGGGACCCAATGATTTATCAACATAGACCTGTCTCAGACAGAAATTAGGATAATAAGAATAGGTAGCTTCATACAGCCGTGGCAGAGCTGGTCCATTTGGCTGAAACCTGTATTGGCCCTCTAAGAGCAGCAGCAGCATGTTTCACCAGAGCATCCTTCTAGCTGGAAAAGGTATTTTTGATTACCAGTCACATCCAATGAAATTTGAAATCAATGCACATTTTCTAAAGCTTTACCTGTTCTCTATTCATTTGTAGATATGCAAGGTCACACAGCCCCAAATTTTCCAGTACGACACCTTCAGGAGACACGCTGAGAATTTCTCGGACCTGCTGTTGTCTGCAAATGGAAAATAGATCAGCAGAACATTTAGCAGATGCATCAGCAGTGAAGGTGGAAGTTGGCAGAGGAAGGAACAGGTGAGACAAAACATTCACATATATATATATATATATATATATATATATATATATATGTGTGTGTGTATATATGTATACTGTATATATGAATAGATATAGACCATTTGCAACTACGTCACCTATTTACATGTGGCCACTACTGTATGATGGATGTCAGAAGTGAACGACCGGAGTATTGAACGGAAAGAAAAATTAGCAACTGCAACAGGTTTTTTTTTTTTTTTTTTTACTGTATTTTCCATCTTGTTTGGAGAATATGGCCACGGCTTCTACTAGTTCAAGTCAAGCTGATTTGTCTGGAAGTAGGACATCAAGCTGGAGCTCATAGGCAGTGGTATTTACAGAAATTAGAAATACTGTAGCTAGCTTAGAAACCAGCCCTCACCTTTTCCCTCACACTGTTTGTTGATCTGATGAAATTGCCAGCTTTGCCTGAAGTCACGCCCCAGGATGTATACCATTTCCCTAAACAGTGTATGTCTTTACATTAGAGTAGACTTAAAAGCCTAAAAGTCTGCATGCTTACCAGTTTTTGTCGCTGGCTGGGTCACTGGGACAAGGTGCTATATCGCCATCTTCTGTGCTCATCAAAGGGTATACAATCAAATGCATGCATGCATGCAGTCCAGGACCACAATCCCTTGTTTTCAGATGGGCTGCATTGCATTTAGCCCAGGGCTGCCCAAAGTCGGTTCTTAGGGGCTGCAGTCCTGCCAGTTCTCTAGGTTTCACTACTTCAATACACCGACCTGACTCAAATCAAATGGATCTATCTGTCATGATCTGCAAGGGAGCTGTTTCCTGATTGGTGCTAATTGCCCTCACTCTGCTCACCTGTTTCTGCTGCCATTTAAGCCTCCTCTTCTCATCCTCCAGTGCCAGATTGTCTGTGTCCCCGTTACAGCGATCCAGCGCCTTTTTTCAAACCTTGCCCTTGGACCATAACTTTTCTGCCTGCCTGGCTGTGACCCTTGCCTGTCTTGGACCCTGACCTTTGCCTTGCCCCCCCCTGGATATCTGCCTTGGACCTCTGCCTGTCTGGCTGTGACCCTTGCCTGTCTTGGACCCTGACTTTTTGCCTTGCCCTCCTGGATACCTGCCCTGGACTTCTGCCTGCCCAGCCATTAACCTCACCTTGTTGTTGCCTCACCCCCTCCTGGATTTTTTATCATCCCCCTAACAGCTTCTTCCCATCGCCCTCTTTTTTTCCCTCCCGTAAAATAAACCTTCTTAACGTTACCCGTGCTGGTTTGGTTTTTCTCTTGAGTCCAGGTCTCCTGCTTCCTGACAGTACAATCTGGCCAAAGATGGACTCAACACCAGACCAGGACTGGCGTGGCAGAGTGGAGTCTTCCATAACAAAGTTGGAGGTTACAGTTCAAGAAATGATGTCCTGTCTTCGTGACCTGTCTAAACTACCTGCTGCTCAACAGACATTATCAGTTCCCAGTGGACCCCTTCAGCCCTCCTGTGAGCCACGGTTGACCCCACCAGAACAGTTCAATGGTGAGCCATCCCTGTGCAGACCTTTTCTGGTTCAATGCGGCATTCACTTTGAGTTACAGCCATCATCCTTTCCCACAGAAAGAGCTAAGGTGGCATATGTTGTTTCACTCCTCGCTGGAAAAGCCAAAATATGGGGAACAGCGGAGTGGCTAAAGGATTCCTTGATTTGTTATTCGTTCAAAGATTTTTCTAGGGAACTGATACGTGTTTTTGACCCAGTGCTACCTGAAAGGGAAGCGGCTCGAGGTTTGTTGTCAATTAAACAAGGCAACAGGCAGGTAACAGAATACATTGTTGATTTTCATACCCTGGCCACAGAGAGCAAGTGGAATGTTGATGCTTTGTGTGATGCCTTCTACCAGGGATTATCTGAGGAGATTAAGGACGAGGTTGCTACTCGTGATCCCCCCAAGACTCTGGAGGAATTGGAGAGTTTGGCTACCCGTATCGACCGTCGTCTTCAGGAGAGAAGCAGAGAGAAGGGGGTTTCCATCCGTAAGTCTTTCCCATCAAGGGTCAGGCCCCAACCCTCAACAGTCCCTCCCCCGTTACCTTCTGCTTCCTTGGACTCGGGGGAACCTATGCAACTTGGCCTCACCAAATTGACACCACAGGAACGTCTACGGCGGCTGCAGAACCACCTTTGCTTCTACTGTGGAGGTGAGACACATGTTGTGGCAAAGTGCCCATTAAAACCCAAGGCTCAGTAGAGGATCAGAGGTCTCTACTGAGTCGGATACTTGGACTCAAAACCTCTGACATATCGATCAGAACTCGGATAATGTTTCCAAAGCAACGTACCACTATTAAAGCTTTCATTGACTCTGGAGCAGACTCTGAATTTATTGATGTGAAGCTTGTAAAGGAACTTGGTCTGGCAGTAAAGCAACTGGCCAGACCACGCCAAATCCTTGCCATAGACGGTCATGTTCTTCACGTTGTCAGGACCATCACTGAACCAACTCCAGTTGTTATTGGAGGAAACCACCATGAGGTTTTAGAATTCCTGGTTATCAGCTCTCCCACCTTTCCCGTGATTCTCGGGTTACCTTGGCTTCACAAGCATAACCCACACATTGATTGGTCCTCAGGCGAGATATGCGGTTGGGCTCCTTCTTGTTCCGCTTCATGCCTCCAGACTGCAGAGACTGACATATCTGGTACTGTGGAGGTCTTAGAGACCTATCCCGACTTATCCAAGGTTCCCTCTGTATATCATGATCTCAAGGAGGTGTTCAATAAACATAAGGCCACTTCTCTTCCCCCGCATCGTTCCTATGACTGTTCCATAGAACTCATGCCTGGCACAGCACCACCACGCGGTAAACTTTATTCTCTCTCTGCACCTGAGAGAGAGGCCATGGACAAGTACATCTCTGATTCTCTCAAGGCCGGACTTATCCGCCCCTCTTCATCACCTGCTGGGGCCGGTTTCTTCTTTGTGGGCAAGAAGGACGGCACCTTAAGACCTTGTATAGACTATAGAGGTCTTAACAACATCACTGTCAAGAACCGTTACCCGCTCCCCTTAATGACCTCCGCTTTTGAACTTCTCCAGGGGTCCACAGTCTTTACTAAACTGGATTTACGAAATGCTTATCACCTAGTGAGGATCAGAACTGGTGATGAATGGAAGACGGCTTTCAACACTCCTACTGGGCATTATGAGTATTCGGTCATGCCTTTCGGCCTAACTAATGCCCCGGCTGTATTCCAATCTTTAGTCAACGATGTACTGCGTGACATGATCAACAAGTGTGTTTTTGTGTATCTAGACGACATTCTCATTTTCTCCAAAGATATGGCATCTCATGTAGCTCATGTCAGATCCGTTCTTCTCCGTCTACTCCAGAATCGCCTATTTGTGAAGGCTGAAAAGAGTGAATTCCATCGACCATCCATTTCGTTCTTGGGGTTCATCATTTCAGCCAACAGTGTGCAGATGGATCCTGCCAAGGTTTCCGCAGTTAGCGAATGGCCAGTGCCCCAGAACCGCAAACAACTCCAACGTTTCTTGGGGTTTGGTAATTTCTACCGCAAGTTTATCCGCAACTATAGCTCAGTGGCTGCACCTCTACATCGTCTCACCTCACCCAGGGTCCCCTTTGTTTGGGACAGAAAGGCAGAGGTTGCTTTCTCTTTACTCAAGCAGTCGTTCACCACTGCACCTATTCTGCATTCACCAGATCCATCTTGCCAATTTGTGGTCGAAGTTGATGCCTCTGAGACGGGGGTGGGAGCCGTTCTCTCTCAACGCAGCCTCCCTGATAACAAGTTACATCCTTGTGCCTTCTTCTCCCGTCGCTTATCTGCTGCAGAAAGCAATTACGATGTGGGTAATAGGGAACTATTAGCCGTCAAGTTGGCTCTGGAGGAGTGGAGACATTGGCTGGAGGGGGCTGAACATCCTTTTCTCATTTGGACAGACCACAAGAACTTGGAATACCTAAGAACTGCCAAGAGACTCAACCCTCGACAGGCCAGGTGGGCATTGTTTTTTGGGCGCTTTAACTGCACTCTTGCTTACAGGCCGGGTTCCAAGAACATCAAGCCCGATGCTCTTTCCCGCTTGCACTCCCAAGACAAGGAGAACTTGGATCCCGCCTCTGAGGATTTTATTCTGCCTCCAAAGATCAGATTGGCAGTTACCCGGTTGGGACTAGAAAGGGAGATCGCAAGCAGCCATATTAACAACCCACCACCTGTGGACTGTCCCCAGGATCGATTGTTCGTTCCTGACCACCTTGTTCCCAAGGTAATTGACTTTTGTCATGGTTCACGTCTCTTTTGTCACCCAGGAATCGCCAAGACCCTTTCGGTTGTCCAGATGCACTTCTGGTGGCCCACATTAAGAAAGGACATCAAGGAATATATTGGTGCCTGCCACACCTGTGCTCAGGTCAAGACTTCACGCCGCCCTCCTGCAGGGCTTCTTCGCCCCTTACCCATCCCTCATCGACCTTGGTCCCACCTCTCTATGGACTTCATTACAGGTTTGCCCATGTCCAATAACAACTCCGTTATACTCACCATCGTTGACAGATTTTCCAAGATGACCCACCTCGTACCACTGCCAAAGCTGCCAACTGCTAAGGAGATGAGTGGGGTTGTTGCTCGGGGAGGTTTTTCGTCTGCACGGACTTCCAGCCGATATCGTGTCAGACCGGGGCCCTCAATTCATCTCTCGTTTCTGGGGTGAGTTTTGTAAGTTGCTCAACATCGATGTCAGTCTTTCCTCTGGCTTTCACCCCCAGACCGATGGCCAGAGTGAACGGATGAACCAAGAGGTTGAAACCAAGCTCCGGGCCTTGTGTGCCAGCGACCCCTTCAAGTGGTCCCAGAATCTACCCTGGGTGGAGTATGCTCTTAACTCCCTTCCCTCCAGTGCTACAGGCCTCTCCCCGTTCTATGTGGTATACGGGTACCAGCCGCCATTGTTCTCACTACAGGAGGGGAGGGCCAGCGTTCCCTCTGCCCACGCCTCTGCATTCAGATGCTACAGGACCTGGCGCAAGGCTCGACGGGCCCTGCTGACCACGTCAGCAGTCTATTGTCGTACGGCCAACCGGCGACGCACGGTGGCACCCAACTATCGGGTCGGACAGAGGGTCTGGTTATCGACCAAGGATGTTCCCCTTCGCCTTGATAATCGCAAACTAGCTCCTCGTTTTGTGGGGCCTTTTCCCATCTCAAAGGTAATCAATCCTGTATCTGTGCGATTGCAGCTTCCCCGGTCTCTCCGGATCCACCCTACGTTCCACGTGTCCAAGATCAAGCCTGTGCTCTCCTCCACGTTGGTTCCCTCCTCCGTACCCCCTCCGCCCGCCCGGTTTGTGCGGGGTGGTCCTGTGTTCACCGTCCGTCGTCTCCTGCGGTCCCGGCGGTGGGGCCGTGCTGTTCACTATCTCGTTGACTGGGAGGGTTACGGTCCTGAGGAGCGCTCCTGGGTTCCGGCTCGTCACATCCTTGATAAGTCCTTGATCCGGGATTTCCACAGGTCCCATCCTGATCAGCCTGGTGGTCCGTCTGGTGCCGTCCCTGGATGTGGGGGTGCTGTCATGATCTGCAAGGGAGCTGTTTCCTGATTGGTGCTAATTGCCCTCACTCTGCTCACCTGTTTCTGCT
Source organism: Atherinomorus stipes (assembly GCA_023101725.1). Classification (NCBI taxonomy): domain Eukaryota; kingdom Metazoa; phylum Chordata; class Actinopteri; order Atheriniformes; family Atherinidae; genus Atherinomorus; species Atherinomorus stipes. The sequence goes on from JALJCO010004199.1 coordinate 371,382, forward strand.
GCCATTTAAGCCTCCTCTTCTCATCCTCCAGTGCCAGATTGTCTGTGTCCCCGTTACAGCGATCCAGCGCCTTTTTTCAAACCTTGCCCTTGGACCATAACTTTTCTGCCTGCCTGGCTGTGACCCTTGCCTGTCTTGGACCCTGACCTTTGCCTTGCCCCCCCTGGATATCTGCCTTGGACCTCTGCCTGTCTGGCTGTGACCCTTGCCTGTCTTGGACCCTGACTTTTTGCCTTGCCCTCCTGGATACCTGCCCTGGACTTCTGCCTGCCCAGCCATTAACCTCACCTTGTTGTTGCCTCACCCCCTCCTGGATTTTTTATCATCCCCCTAACAGCTTCTTCCCATCGCCCTCTTTTTTTCCCTCCCGTAAAATAAACCTTCTTAACGTTACCCGTGCTGGTTTGGTTTTTCTCTTGAGTCCAGGTCTCCTGCTTCCTGACACTATCAGCCAATGAAGTCCTGCACAAAGGCTCATTTATTTGAGTCAGGTGTGGTGGAGCAGGGATGTGGCCCTCGAGGACCAAAGCTGGACATGGGCAAAGTCTTCCGATCCCAGTAGCTCTTGAGGACTGGACTTGGATGTTGCTGGTTTAACCCATCACTACCATAAGATCTTTTCTGCTGGAAAGATGTTTGATTTGCTGTTGAAATAGACAAAGTTTTCTTACTGCAACATGGAAAACAAGAGTGCAGAACAAAAAGTGAAATACAAATACGGTAGCTGCTGGATCTAAAGCAGAACATAAGGGACAGTTGTTATATGAGCATGGAGCCGCGCAGCTGCAGAAACATGCCAAATTTAACCGCTTTTGTGGTCCAACAGGTAGGCCCGACCCCACCGGCTGGATCACCACAGAAGCTACAGGTAACCAGAGTTACACTTATTCTATACAGTATGATCACATGAATGCAAGAAAGAAAAAATGAAAAAGGAGTCCTTTAAGTGAATACTTGGCCCAAGGACGTAGAGCGCTGCTGCTTGCAGGGAGGTCACATGAATGGTGGACAAATCATCCGCTTTGAAAAATTATCTCCCTTGAACTGGGAATAAAACTGTTTAACTTCTTAAATGTTCTATTTTTTAATACCCTTCTAATGGAACCAGTGCATGGGCAATAGAAAAGTCTTTATATTGAACATTTTTCAAGAATGCAAAACCCATAGAAATGTTTCTTTTTCATACTCTTATATTGAGAGAAATAAGCTATTTTGCCCTTCAGCAGAGGACAGACGAGAAGAAAACGGTTGTTGGTAGAAACTACGAACAAAACAAAGCATATTTAAGTTTTTGTGATTTAATATCTAAAAACATCATCCTTACATTTTAAATTAATGACCCTGTGGTTCAAATCTGCTTTGATTAATTACTAGTTTAAATGGTTTTGTTAATAACTTAAGGAAAATTATTGTCATATTTACATTAAGTAATCAACAAATTAAATATTATATTGCACTAAAGTGTTTTTTCAGGATTTTACCGTATTTATCTAAAAATCCCACATTTGATCAGCAGAAATAACAATTTCCATTTACACAATCCAGCCTCCTCCAAAGAAGATCAAGTTCCCTTGAGCCCTATGATTGCAGCCTTTTATACAAAATGCCCTTTTTATCTGAGGTCCTTGAAGAGAATTTTTTTCATTTTAATGATTGTTATTTAAGAATTCTACCTTCTTTAATAAGAAAATTCAAGGATACCGGCAGTAGCGAGACTCCTTGTGAAAAAGGTGACATGTGTGCTGCGAACACATGGCACTTTCAGAATCTTGACCACGATGACCGCGGCATCATCGACTGAAGAAATGTTTGATTCATACGTACTGCTTTTCATTCTAAATAATTTCTTTTCAACAAAAAGAATGTTGTTGGGATAAGAGAAAAGAAAAGCTTTACACAGAGTTGTTTGGTGGTAATTGTGAAACACACCAAGGTTTGGTTTTATTTCTGTAAAAGGCTACCGTCTCCTGTGGATCACAAATGATGAATTTTGGGTTGTTTTCACAATATTCTCTGTTTTTGTTGTTGTTAATTCAAGGGGAGCATTTTAACTCTGTCTTATCTACAGCAGAAAATTCATTTTACAAAAAAAAAAAAAAATGTGATTGAGTTTCTGTCACAGCAGAGAGAAAAGGGTTATTGATGCATGTGAAAAGTCACAATTTGATCCTTTTATGAAAGAAACATACTTCATGGTCATGCTTTTGACCCTTAAAAATCCACTAGATCTCCCCCTGAATGCCATCGCTTATCATCACCAGTTGAATGGTTGTGTAACTCTGGCCTAGTCCACAAGGAGCTGAAGCCGGTTTAGGTGTGAAACCAATAGCAGAAATCCAGGGAAAGATTTCACCATCCCCATGAAACCGCTGTTGTACATCCTACAAGGCTGTGGGTGGCGCTATGATGATTAAAGTGTGACACTTCAAACCTAGAACAAGGCACAGCATATGTGCAAATAAAAGCTCACAGCATGTCACTGGAAATCAACAAAGGAAGAGCAGAAAGGTAAAGACGCTGAGGATTTACGAGGAAAACGCTAAAGTTTTCTACACAGTTGAAAACAGTCACACAGTCGCTCATTGTTGTTGTGAATTTAAAAAAAAAAAAAACTTTATTGTTTTTGTGAACGAGACCAACATGCATTGTCACACTGATGTCATATCAGTGTGATGCCCCCTCTTGCACAGCTACGCCGTCCCCATGAAACACAAACCGGTCGTGGTTTCAAACCTTTCCACCTTGGAACCCGGTTTCAGACATGACCGGTTTCAGGAGGCTAATCTCTGGTTTTGTGAGGATGATAGGGCAGATTGAGTACATTTTTTGGCAGTTTTGCTGTAATTTGGCACCATGTGGACGACCCCTCTGATTAACAGAAGTTTTCCAGATATTTATATCCCGTCCAGGAGGTTTACGATCCATAAAATGTAGTTTATCATAAAGCCAGGATGATCCATGATGACACCATTATTAATCACATTTTCATCATAAATAAAAGATCGCTATTACTACTATGTTGCTAAGAAACAATTATTTTGACCTGGAAACTATGATAAAGCCACTTCCTGTAAAACCTTTGAATAGTCAGAGCTTAAATTCATAGAAATATCCAGCTGACTGGGGGGCTGACTATACAGATGAGATTCTAAAGGATAGGAAGGATTGGGGCGACAGTGGCTCAGGTGGTAGAGCAAGTCGGCCAATGAAATGATCAAAAGATCGGCGGTTCAAATCCCGATCCCCCAGCCAGACACTTAACCCCCCTCCACTGCCTCCAGTGAGGGCCTCGCTGGTGTGTGAATGTTCCAGTGATGGTCGGAGGAGCCGTAGGCCTGAAATGGCTGCCACGCTTCCATCAGTCTGTCCCAGGGCAGCTGTGGCTACATACATAGCTTACCATCACCACGTATGAATGAGGAGTGAGAGAATAATGGATCTACTGTGAGCACTTTGAGTGCCCGGCATGAAAAAGCGCGATATAAATCTAATCCATTATTGTAATTTAATCAAGTTACACATAATAAGATTTACTCATTGATCCTTGAAAAGGAGTGGGGAGAAGTAAGACTTATTAAACCCAAACCTGATTTGTAAAGGAATTAATGCATTCACATAGACAAAGAAAAAAAAGGTGCTTCCTCAAAAAATGGTGCATATCAAACACTTTTGTATATGCACTTGTATAACTAGACGTACATATACATTAACTTTTATACAGCAGTGCCACAGGTAACGTCATTTTGTTTAATACCAACAATGGTAATGAGAACAATATAAGAGTAAATACCTGTAACAGATCAGATACCAACGATAGTAAATGGAATACCACACGGTAAATGACAACCAGAACTTTACTACTGACATTCTTTTGATTTTAATTACTGATTAATTATTAATAGAAAACTTGCATCATAATTTCTCTGTCACATATAAATAAACTAAATAAATTCTTGTGTTCTCCAGATGAAAGTTTGAGAATTCTTCGGCGGTTTTTTTTGTTGGGAAAATAAAAAAAAAAAAAAAAACCAAAAAAAAACAAAAGAGAAAAAATTTTTTTTATAAAAAATATAAAACTGGAAACTGCAATTTTCTGCTTCCAGTGACTAAAAAAAATTCTCATGTAATAATACGGAGCAATGCTACTTCATTTATTTATTCAGCTAACTTTATAAACAATGATGAGACTTGATGTCAACAGATAAGAAAGAAAAACTGATAGAAATGGAGAGAGGAGGACGGATAACTTTGAAGAGAAGCAATTTGACTCTACAAATCTAAAAGCCACATTTCCAGATACAAGGATCCTAAAATAAAATGCCAAGGTTGAGTTTTTGCTGCCAAGCACAGAAAAGTGATTTTGTTTGTTTACTTTTTCCACACAATCGGTCCCTTTAAAGCACCCGGCATAAGTTTCCCATCTTCAAACTCTTTGCTTCTGACTCTGTTTGATGGCACACTGACATTCATTATACACATTTCTGGGGCCATCGTTGCCCTGCAGCGTGCCGAGGTGGAGAAACTGAACTTCACAACTTTATTTTCCAGCCTGATGGCTGTTTCAGTCACAGCACCACATTGTCTGCCAACTTCTGGCCATCAACAAACCAGCTGTTTTAGACACTGCTTTTTATCCAGTATTGAGGACATTAATAATGGTAACAAAAGCAAACTTTTTCTTAAGCATGCATCATTGTGTCAGGTGACAGTCAAAGCTGCAGTTCAGAGCGAGGACAAGGAGATGCTGAGTAGGGATGGGTACTGTTCACATTTAAATCGATACTGTACCAACTTCTGGTACCTGGGAATGGCTGCCAGTACCCAACGGTACCAGTGTTCGGTACTTTTGTGTTTATATGGAAATAACAGATTTATTTCTCATTCTCAACATATAACTTTTAACCGATATATTAAAGCAAAATCCAGCTGTTTTTATTCTATATGGTGTCGGTGTCATCTGTTACACTGAGGGCAACTTAATGATTGAAGAAGTCAGTGAGAAAAAAAGATACGTTCTCAGACACTAAACTGATACTGTAGCAGTTTGCGCAGAGGCAGGATGGAAGATGGAGGCTGTGAGCCTCCTGCGCGCAATGACCAAGCCCAGTTTACTAACTTTGTTTTTGCTGAGCTGGATTAACCAAACAAGCTTCTTCCGAGAGACACGAAGACTCGATCACAGGTTTATGTATTGTGGCTGGTGTGACAGCTCATGTGCGGAAACACTATTGTGACAAGGATTTTAATAAGTTGTGGGATGTGAGGGTTATGGATGGAGGGTGAGACGTGACCTGCGTGTCGGCCTCCGATCTGGTTTGCCGTGTCAGTTGATGGCAAACTCATTAAGCATTTCCATCATATTGAGTTCCTGAACGGTGGTTTGTGAACCCCTGCTGGTTATTTTATGCCCCCTGATTAGATCTGTTCTGATGCTGAGGTGCTTACTGACTTGTCCCTCTTCTTTCTGCAGGCTGCAGACAACGCATCAGGAACGGAGCTTTTAGAAGAATATTGTGTTTGATTAGCTGCTTCCTCAGATTAGACGTATTCCTGCTGCTTGTCTTGCATTTTGCATCACAAAGCGAGCTCGACGTTTTAGAGAAATGGAGCCAGAAAAGTGCTTTCAGTCGGCTGTTTGTTCTGATTGAACCCTGAGGCCATGGCAACTGACGTCATGCGTTTGATGTGACGTTCATGTCCAACAAGAAAATCACCAACTCCTCCACTCTCTCACAATAAAAAGGATACATTTAGGTACCAAAACATGGTACCGTTTGATTTTACGTGAATCGGTACTCTGTACAGTAGTATTGACAGAGTTCAGCCTGTACTTATAAAAGTTCTGATTTCAGTACCCCTCCCTAATGCTGAGGCAGGTGAGCTTGCAGGGCTACGTTGATATTGGGACTGTCTAATTAGACCTGAGCGCTGAAGGCGGCCTATTGTATATGTAGTGTTTAGTACTTTCCAGATCCTGCCGCCAATGAATCACAATCTTGGGCCCTGAACATTCCCCAAAACTCACCACATTTTGCATATCTACCCAAAGGAATGTGTAAACTTTTGTATTTTGGAGTGCTCGGGCATGTTTTGACAAAATTGACTCAGCAGCAACACCTATTGTGGCAGCTCACTCAGTCCAACTTATCAATCTGTATGAATTTTGGTACACATATTCTACATCAGTGATCACCAATCCTGGTCCTCAAAGGCCGGTATCCTGCAGGTTTTCCAAGTCTCCCTGCTGCAGCACAACAGAGTCAGACTTAGACAAGATCTGCACAACTCTTCTTAGTCATTGGTTTGAATCAGGTGTGTTACAGCAGTGAGACATAGAACACCTGCTGTTCTAAATGCTTGGGTGGAGGAAAAATCCTCTTGGAGCTTTGGGTGAAACCCAACAGGAACTTTTGTTTCAAAGTTACAATTTTGACAATTTGCGACGTCACATTTTAACAGACTTCTACAAATTTCATTGATGTGAAAAAACCTATGGATGAGTGAGAGTGGCTGCAGGCCAGAGCAAGTGTGCTATACTGTAGGAGGGACACGGTCGCTGCACAGGGCAAAGTGGCGCCGAGGGGGCGAGGACCTTCATTGCTGCTTGCAGCTTTGATTAGATTTAGTAATAGTTTAGGTTTAAATTTACTTAATTTAATAAAAAGTAATAATATGGCAAACTGAAGTGTATATCTTCAATATTATGTTGTCAGTCTGCCAAAGTTCAGCAATGCCACTTTAAATTACCTCAAAATGCTATCTACAGTACATGACTAGTCAACTTTCCCATCAAATCTAACAGGTATGTTTTCCTTTGACTGGTTGTGTATCTGTTAGCAAGGGACAAAACATTTTGCTCTTGTTTGACATTTTAGTATCCTTATTTGGTATATTCATATAATTAACAGCTACAACCAACCAGCCTTTATCTGTGTAGCCCTTTACAGCAACCAAGTGGTGTTCAAAGTGCTTTATAATTAAGTAAAAAAAAGCACACAAATCCATAAAAACACAAAATAATTAAAACAATATAAGAGAAAACACAACTGGAAAGTGCCACAGTGCTGCAGTGTTTTCAGAGCCTTTCCAAAGTGCATAAAATAAATTAAAAATATTATACCTAAAAATAAAACACCTAAAAAACAAAACTGCCCTTGGAGTTAAATGCTAATCTAAAGAAGTGGGTCTTCAGGTTTGATTTAAAAAGGCTGAGATCAGTGGTGATGCGAATGTCCAGGGGCATTTGAAGACAGATGGAGCTGAAATGTGGCTACACTTTGATTTGTTCTTCACAAAATTCTGAATAAAATGTGTTAATTTATGAAATTTAAAAAATAACACGACAGACAATAGAATTCACTAACCATCATAAGTCTTACAATACTGAGTGTATGGTTTAAGTTTTGTTACCCACTGGATCTTATGTTTTGAACTCAAAAAATATATCAATTCCACTTTTATTCAGTTGATTAAGACAAGAAGGAGAGTCTTAAGTTATACGGAAACTTTGATTGTACATCATCGTCTTCATCTCCAGATAATCAGTCTTATAAAATTGTTGTTTACTGAGTAGAAAAATTCCAATTACAGATCCTGCATGTGTTGACTGCGGTTTTATTTAATATGTTTGATGGCATGCCTGGTCTCAGAGGACGTGACACCTGGTGTGTGTGTTTGCTTGGCAAGCCTGCCTACCTGTCTCTATGTGGTTAAATAAAGGAGTATTCTGTATTTCTGTCGTCTCCCTTCTCTCTTTTTCTCTGACCTTCTATTGTGAGTTGCTTGGAGACTGACAGAAAAGAAGCGCAGTGCAACCTTTTATACACTTCCTTCTCTCCCCTCCTCCACACATCTACCCATCCATCATCCATACCCCGTTTCCCTTCATGTCTCAACCCCTATACCCCCTCATGTCTTTGTTTCTGTCTCTCCCTTCAGATATCAAATGTGCTCTCACTGTCTTCCAGCATTCACAGCACAGAGATGACTGCTTATACAATGTTGGTGTCTGGGTAATAAGGCGCACACACAAACACACACACCTCCTTTATTCGCTGCTCTTCATTGTCCCCGGTCTCATTCACACAGTACGAGATGCCGGCCTTGAGATAGATGCATGTGAGACCTCCTGTGCCCTGTTAAACATTTGATTTCTATCATCCGTCTGAGTCTACACGTGTTAACGTACACGCAACAATTGCTCAAATAGTCTATACAGCTAAAAATTGAATTGATCCCCCCTCATCCCACCTACCTGAGTGGTCGTCAGTGTTTCTGCGCTAATACGAGCACCAGCTTTAGCACGATTTGATTGATTCCCATTTGTCTGTTGTCTGTTGTTGCACCTGTGTTGCTGGGACTGAATGGGAGGGATATGTCACATAGTGATCTTTCTCCTCTTAACAAGCCAATTTATCAGGTGGCTCGTAGGTCCTTGGTGAACATGGGTCCTTTCATTATCCAGCCTCGCCCCTCTTTTCCTCCCCCTATTTATCCTTCAATTCTAAGAAAACCTACAGAAAAACTGAAAAATAATGAAATGAAAACCCTTCCTTTGACAAGGAGGAGACATAAATGACAAGAAAAGCAACACTCCTTTTTTTTGGGCTGGACAATAACAAAAGAATGAAGATGATTCTTTTTAATCAAGGAGCGTGAAGATGAAACTAACGAGCCTGCACTAATTAAGAGCATCCTGCAAGACGATGAGGTGATGATAAGGACTGAGACCCAGGAGGAAGACGAAACAAAAACGCTTTCAGTTTAGCATCCAAACACGTAGACAGAAGCAGAGCTGAAATGCGTGAAATGCTCATCAAATGCTTTGCTTTGCCTTGCATAATTACCACTTTTTGTGTCGTTTGAATGGTCTGGATGACTTCTTGACGCTGGCTTCCAGAGTCGGACTCCTGGGTGATGGAATATATTTCCTCAACAAGTGTGGAGCCCGTTTCTTTCCCAGCCAAGCCTCGGACGCTGACACCTGGTAACAAGAATGTAGCTGCTGCCCCTTCTGCCTTTATGCTCGAGGCCCATTCAGCTAATCAGCAACAGGTTAGACAGAGAGGTATGAAAGCAAGAGGAGACAGGTGGAGGAGATGTAGAGCAGGATAGATAATTAAAACTATATGTGCTGTAATCACAGACCCACAAAGGAGCAACCAGTTTAACCCACTTAGTTGATTCTCCAAGTCCTATTTTTCCTCTTTGTGACATTAGATTATCCATTATAATATAATTAAACAAACCATTACCATCACATAACAGTCATGATGAGTGATACTGAGTTACTATTTACAGGTCACCAAAGCCTTCACTATGAACCAGACAATTAAAGTGGAAATTAAACGGTCAACCAGCCTAACTTTATTTACTAGACTGAGCCCTGGTCTTATCAATAATTATATAACAAACGTGAAAAATATAAGCATATAAAAGAAAAACGTTGCAGAGTTATATGTTTTTAGCTCTGACGTCATTGGGTTGGTTTGCGCTCTGGCTCCACATTAAATCAACAGGAATCAGCAGCTACGCTGCACCATAATTAACAAGCTGTAACTCATTTTAGAAGATTAATATCATGGAAAGCGAAGCTGGGGGGCCGGTCCAGTCTCCAGATCCTGTTGCAGAAGCTTTCCTGCCGTTACACTGTGTGACTGAGGAGAGAAGACGTGAAGCTGGTGCTGTTGTCGGGAGGGGCGGCTTGGCAGCACCTGTAGGAGTGGCTGCTGTTTAGCGATGCTGGAGACTGTCAGGAGGTCCACATGGACCAGGTCATGCGTGGAGAATTTTGTATCACAATTTGGATTTGAATGGATTATTGTACCGGGAGGTGGACGTTTTGGAGGCGGTGCTGTCCCTGAAGGAGATCCGGGTGGAGAACTAAGAAGAAACTAATAATAAATAAAAATGGACAAAATTTAGTATAATAAAATATTGCTTTTGAATTGTGATTGAAAATAATAATAATAAAAAAAACAAACAAAACTGTCCCAGAGACATTAGAGCACCTTGCTCATAAAAAGTTGACCAAAATGCCCACCAACAGGTGTAGAAGTCTTTTTTTTTTTGACAGAAAACACCTGACTGCATTGTTTTCTTCAAAGTGTTGCTCAACAAAATTTTTGCTTCAAAACCCCATTGTGCTTGTTTACTAGTTTTATTTTGTGTGTGTTTGTTTTTAGTATTTCTTTTGAACCACAATTCAAAATCAGTGTCTGACGGGCAAGAAACATAGTAAAGGCCACAACGTTATGCCTATTTGATGTCCAGACATGGCCTTCAGGTCCGACACCAAAAAAAGCTATCAGACAGGGTCTGACAGTACTGAAAACCTTACTCAAAGAGTTAAATATGAAAGCCAGAGTGCTTTAAGAGTGGGGCAGGTCCTTAAACTCATTTATGCTCAATTTACGTCCATCAATGGTAGCTCTACTTCAAATGTCTGTGTCCTCATACTGTCAGTCCTCAACACTAACAAAACATCCACTAGTTCGGAGTTCACCCCTGAGTTTTAATGTCAGATCAAACTAAGGTAGTGTCATCAAACTGAGGAAGAAGAAAATAGTTTTAAGGTTGCAAATGTAGTATTCAATTATAATAAAACTGATTATATATTCAATTAATAACAGCTATGATGCAGAACGTTGCACTGTAATTGAACTATCTCCACCTGTCACTCTTTGATATTGTTAATCTAAAAATCCAAATTCAGTAGATTTTTTTGCCAGATGTGTTGTTTCCTGGATTGTATTTGCTGGAACATTTTTTCTGAACTTAGAGATGATAAATAAACTATGTTTTGTGCTTTTAAGCCCGTAAAGAGTTTTTCAGTGTTTAGACAACACAAAGAACTTTCTCTTAACAGCTCGAAGAGGGACCTTGAGATACCTAAACAAAGCCATGAAGCTTAAATGACTTCAGGGAAAACAACTCATCAGTGAACATTTCACACGTGGCCATTCAACGCCAACATTTTTCAACTTTTACATTCTTCACAAATGTTTTTGTGTGTGGATAAAAAAGAAAGAAAATTGTTGTTGAAATTGTATTTGTCAGTAACAGATAATTTCTCCCTGTTGTCTGTGACATACACCAATTTGCTCCAACACAGTAAAATGTTTTAAGGTCAGCGTAGCAAAATAACGTTTTTTCACCAACTTCTCTGGCAAATAGATTTGGTACCACTGCCATCCCATTATAACATATTATATGTTATATAAAAACAGAGTAATTTCATTTATGCTTGTAGTCCCATAAAAACAGGAGGATTTAGACTGTAATTTTCCATTTTCTATGACTTAAAAGCAGAGGCATGGTTTGCTCCTCTTCTCTACCTCTTCGGGAAACAATTGCCCTGACTGCTGTTTGCTCCCAAACAAATGCGAACCCTCTTCTCTCTGTGAACCACTGCATGACCTCACTCTCAAAAACACTAGTCCAACAAATAAACATCATTTCATCATTTCCATCCTTCAGTTTCTGTCATGTTCCTCTGCCACATGGCAAAAAAATTCACTGTTTTCCTTTTCTGACTCATTCTCATATATTTATGTCTGGCCTAACATTCATCCTTGTGCTTTATTATACGTTTACCGTACGCTTTAAGTCCCCTTGTTCAATCACTTGTTAACACGAATAATTAATTAGCCACATATCATCACATGGCAGAAACTCAGTGCATTTAGTCATGTAAAGGTGATGAAGATGACTTCCTCAAGTTCAAACTGGGCATCAGAATGAGGAAGAAAAGGGATTTAAGCAACTTTGAACATGGAATAGTTGTTGGTCTGAGTGTTTACTGGGATTTTCCACACACAACCATCTCTAGGGCTTCCAGAGAATGGTCCAAGAAGAGAAAATATCCAATGAGCAGCAGTTGTGTCAGGACTAAAATACCCTGTTGATGTTGGAAGTCAGAGGTGGATGGGTGGACTAGCTGGAGATGATAAAGAGGCTCAAATAGCCCAAATAACCACTGGTTACCTCTCGGCTACAGAAGCAGAGGACCACACCAGGTGCTACTTGAGTCAGCTAAGAACAGAAAACTGAGGCTAAAATTTACACAGATTCACCAAAACTGGACAATAGAAGATGGAAAGAGAGAAGATGCCTGGTCTGATGAGTCTCCACAGTCAGATAGACTCAGAATTTGGTGGAAACATCATGAAAGCAAGGATCCATCCTCTTGGATCAATGGTCCAGGATGCTGGTGGTGTAATGGTGAGGGGGAGATTTCCGAGGCATAATTTGGGCTCAATTCAATTAAACTAAAAGCATCACAGTTAAACACACTCAAATGAAGTATAATAAGCAATACAAATAGATTTATCATCATTATTATCTATTTTAAGTGTTTTTCCTTTTTTCTAGCAGTTTCTGTGGAGAAAATCCCCAAACTTACTGTCGAGCTGTTTAAAGAATATTCAAACTTTAAAAAGAAACCAAAATCAAGCATCAACAGCGTTTTTTTATGTGTATGCAATGGATTTCCTGCAATGTCATTGTAGGACAATTTTATTGGAACTGGAAGAGTTGAAATAACTTCCCCAGCTTTTATGGTTGTTGAAGGCGGTTCGGGCTGCACAAGGCCTCCCTTTCCACTCAGGGACAGATTTCAGGGCCATTTCTAACTTGTGTACGTGAGGAGAAGGGAGCCACATGACTCATGACTTATGAGGACACTCATAGAGCTGTCACACTGGAGGCAGGTGTGTCTCTTTCACACAGACACACACACAAATAGAAAAAGAGGAGTCTGACCTCATCCCTAAAACCTGCAAGATGGTGGTCTGGTGGCTGTTAGCAGGGTCTTGTTCCGTGTCACAGGACCGAAGCTCACACTCACTCTGACATCGGAACTGCTTTTCTAGATGGTGAGCTGAAACCTGATCAAGCTGCAAAATCATAGTCAGAGTTATGGCCCGTCATGCTGACAGATGGCTCCACTGTGGTGTTGGCAGGTTCTTTCTGTTGCCAAATTTGTATCTGATTCCAGCACAATTTAAATGCTAGCACCTAGAGCTGCTGCAATGGCCATGTATATACACATTTGCACATAGGAAGTAATCAAATTCATATTTTGTTTGGAAAAAAAAAACTGCACTCAAGCAAGTCATTGATTAGAAGTTTAAACTTGCCTGGCAAATGCAGGGGCTTGTCTCTGTTTAGTCAAAGGGATTATGTGGTTGAAGAGATTATTTATAAGCTTCTGGTCTTGATGAGCTAGAGGTGGGGTTACATAAATAAACAAGGCTGTTGGTAATTATAGATGGAGTAAGGGTGATCCGGTAGCCTTGACTTTTAAGACAAGTGACCACCAGCGTAAAAGAAAACTGACAGATTGTGATATTATAGTTCAAGCGACATCACTTCACCTTGATTCTAATTTTAGTGACATTTCATCCTTCTAAAGGTGAACATGTAACCACTTTGGTCCAGACTGAAACATTAAATAAACACATCTTGTACAAACAGGACAGCCGACTTTCTTGATCCAGTGGGTCAAAGTTTCCACATGTCCTGTGAAATATTAAAGTAGAAAAGCTAAAACGTTGCATTAAACTTGTATCATCAGGACAACACTGACGACTACTGCTAAAAACGGACAAAAATCGCACGAGTATGCCGGGCTTAATTGCAGTGCGGGTTAAACTAAAGACTGATGCAGTCGAAGCAGCTCATGTGCACACAACATAAGTGTCAATTCCACTTGTCGCCAGAAGGGGCACACCGCTGGAAAAAAAGCCGGAACTTGTATTGTATTCCTTGAAGAGGTGAAAAGTAAAATTGTTCTGAGGATTAGCTGGTTGGTAATTCTAGAGGTGTAAGCGTTTGTATTTGTGTTCTTTATCGGCACCCCAAACTCTGACTGACATCCCTGCTGAGCTTTGATAATATCCACATATGGAGGTGCATGACAAATTCATGAACTTTATTCATAAAGCACATTTATAACAACCAAGGTGGACCAAAGTGCTGTAGAGATGAGCAACTGCAGGGCAGCAATTACAAATAAAAATGCAAAAACAGATAAACACAAAGCTAAAATAGGATTGAAAGAAAGTAAACTAGATTGGATTAAATTAAATGAACCATAAAATTGCCAGAAGATTATAAGCCAGAGAGAAGAGATGACAAAACATGTGAAAGAATGATAAATCGACAAAGAACCCCCCCCATGTTAAAATCTATTATAATAGAATAATAGAATAAGAAAAAAATTGTCTCTATGCACAAATGCAACAAGCGAGGATTTGGTGTCTCCTCCTGCAGAAATGAACTGTGACAGACTGAATTCCTCATTTACACACTTCCCAGTGCAGCTTTTTTTTATTGAGACACCATTCGTGGATTTGTGTGAGGAATCTTTGTCATGCAGGGCACAATCCGATGAATGTGGCAGAGTTTTAACAGTGGTAACCTCATACAGGAGCTGTTGCTCAGGTTTCTGGCCTAAACTACCCGTCTCCCAGCTCATCCACATTCAGCTACACAGTTGACACCAACTGCTGTAAAGTGGATATTAACATGTTGTTATGTCAGTTATATGGACATTGTGACTATTTAAAGGAATTCTCACAATCCAGTGAAACTAATTGCAGAAACAGTGCTGTATTTCACTCTGTGGCTGGTAAATGCAGCTTTTGCTTCACAGTTCTGCAATCTGAAAGGTCAACAAGATAAGACAAGATACAGATACTTTTATTATATATTCTCACACTATCAGAAGACTCATTTATGTATTAACTCATTTAGAAAATAATTTGCATCTACAGTCTGTGTGTACTAAAAATTCTCGACTGTGATCTCAGTTTGAGTTTTTGGTTAGTCAACAGCCAGACGAGTTGAGGCTCATTTATGCACCCTTTATGTACATAAATATATAGGTACTCCGTTTCAATCATTAGTCTCCTCATACTCTCACGCATCAGTTAAAATGACTAGGGGGGCAGGAATTATGAAAGAATAAACATACTACTATCCTACACATTTTGGTTGCATCCCTTCTGCAACACACCTGAATCAATGAATGGCTCGTTATTAGGCCCCTGTAGAGCTGAATGACACGTGCATGAGGGAATTAGCCATTTGACTCAGGTATGTTGGGTCGGGTATGTTATAAAAACGGCAGGATAGCAGCTCTCGACGACCGGACTTGGGCACCCCTGTTGTCGAGGATGCCTTATTTTGAGAATTGATTTTGACTTCTGTTTAACTCGTCCCCTCATTGTAATTTTTATGATTGTTTACACCTGTGCCTCATCATCAAATCAGGCTCTGAGTCATCTCAGTGAGTTCTTCCCATCACTTGGGTTTTCCATCTGCCCATACATTATCACTTTGTTCAGGTTACACTTAATGGTTCTGTATAATAAACCTGGACCATTTTCACAGCAATACCAACTATGTAAAAGGTGTTTTAAAAATGCACAATCAAACTGGGCTGGCAATAGAAAAAGGAGCAGCCACACTGCATAGTACTTCATTAATTTCTGCTATAATTTTAGGGCCTTGTCATTTTTAAAGTATTCAATGTTCAAAGTGAGACTATTTCAGGAAAAAAAAAATTCTTTTGCTAATCTTGAATTTGATGGCTGCAGCATGTCTCAGAAATGCTGGGACAAGGTCCTGCTCATTGTGCTGCATCTTTTCTCCTTTTAGCAGCAGTCTGGAAACGTCTGGCAACTCAGGAGACCTTTAGAAGAGGAAGATTGTCCCATTCTTGTCTGATATAAGAATTGAGCTGCAGAGTCTTCTTTGCCATATTTTGTGCTTCTTAATGTGAAAATGTTTTCCTTGGATTAAAGTTTTGGACTGCAGGCAGGCCAGTCCTGCACCTGCATCTTATTACAGGCTGTTGCATTAACACAGTTTTTAACATTACTGAAACAAGCAAAGCCTTCAACAAAGTGCATTTTTGCAGGTGTTTTCATTGAATGGTGTTAAAGGGACTTGAGGCAAGATTAAGAAACAAAACTCGCGACTGCAGCGACTAGCGCTTCAGGTAACTGCAGCCACGAGCCAAGCCGTCACGGGAGCACAAACTGAAGCTATAATGTTGTTTACTCACCTTTTTCCCCGTAGTTACACTTTTTAGTGTCTTTTAGTTGATCTGGATCGTTTGCTGACGGCAGAATAATCCATAACTATCGTTTACAGTGTTTGAATTTACCGCGACCGGTTTATTCCTATATCAAAACTGCGGATGTAGCGTCATTTGACGTCACTTACGCATGGCAGAGCTGGAAAACTATAATGTTGTTTACTAAGCTTTTTCTTCGTAGTTACACTTTTTAGTGGTCTTTCAGTTGATCTAGATTGTTTTCTGACGGCAGAAGAATCCATAACTATCTCATACAGTGTTTGAATTTAACGCGACCGTCTTTTTCCTGCATCAAAACTGCGGATGTAGCGTCATTTGATGTCACGTCCGCAGGGCAGCGCAGGAAATTTGGACACCGAATTTCAGCGCATTTTGCAGCACACAGCCTGTTCAAGGCAACGGAGAGAAACGTGGGTGGAAACGTTTTTTTTTGGTGGTATTTAGCGCTTCATCACCCATTAGCATTAAAAAAATGGACATGAGGCCTACCTTACCTGTCTTGCCACATGCATGTTTGTTTTTTTTAAAATTCCTGCCTCAAGTCCCTTTAAGTGAATAACCCCTAAATCTCATGAAAGTCTCATCCAGCGAGACTTAGAGGAGGATGGAGATAAAAAACATTTTGTGTTTTGGAGCAGCTATTTCAGAAGACAAAGGCAGTGGTTGATGGTTCAAAGGCAAAGTCCGTATGGAAGCAGACATGAATAAGAGATTTCTGGCAGAGGATCGTCAATTAATATGTGAAAAGATTTGTGTCTCCTCCATCCATACATACCAAGCCATCTTTACTTAAAAGGAACTGGTCACATGACCCCCTACGTCGCATCCCATGATGTATAAATGCAAAAAAAGTGTTACATTTTGGGTTATACTTCAATATTGACATGAAAAAAAAAATTTAATAAATAAAAACACCTCATGAGAGTGTTATAACTTTTAAATGGTATTTGAGGGGTTTTGTTTGGTTGTTTTTAATCTAGGTGTTTACGTGACCATATTTTCTTGCAAAATATAGTTTTTGTACAAACTGGGGGGTAATTGAAATGTAGCTAATGTTGAAATCAGATTGAACTCTAACAATTTTCTGGGCAGGTGAGTTTTTAGAGTGATCTACACATTAAACTAGCAGCTTAGCCCAGAGGTAACATCTCAGTAGCAATAACATATAACCATATAACTTAGACATCGACTTTCATGAGTTATGTATATAGACATTCATGCCTGCATGCATGTATGAATGTACACTTAAGGCATAGTTCAGTTTCTATGCTCCATTGCAGGGATACCCAAGTCTGGTCCTCGAGAGCTACGATCCTGCAATTTTCAGAGCATACCCTCTCCAACACACATGAATCAGATTCCCTACGCCAGTTCCCTCATGTGCAACTCATTCAGCCCTGCAGAGGCCTGTAACGAGCCATTCATTTTATTCAGGTGTGTTGGGGGAGGGATGGAACCAAAATGTGGCTCTCGGGGTATGGACTTGGGCACCCCTGCTCTATTGCAATATATTGGTATGCAGATGTAAAAGTATTTGTCTGTATGTTCATATGTGGACAAATATTTCACTGTTATTACTTAATGGACCCTAATGGGGATCCAAATAAAAAAAAAAAAAAGATCTTTGCAATGATCTGTTGACTCTTAGCACAATTTAATTTAGACACAGAAGGCAGGGAAGTGTTTTTAAACTGGCTTCAGGTATTCTAATTTCATCTCTTCTCTGTGTTTCATGACAGACACAAGCATAAATTTTAACAAGGATTCAAACCTGCTAGAAAGACAAACAGAGGATGCTCAACTTTGAGGCATTAATATGCTAAATGGGTAAAAGGTAAGATTGAATAAGTCTATGATAGGATGTCTGGGTTTTAAGTGAGTCACACCAACCTCAGCTCCATTGTTAAGTTGTGATCTGGTTTGCATTTTAACTGACAGACATTGTGGTTGGAAGATGAAAAAAAATGTTCCTGGCATGTTTTTTTTTTTTGCCTCGTGCAAAGTAAAGATAAATTCTTATTTATATAGTAAAAAAAAGTTAATCTACTAAATTAATTTTGAAGAAACAGAATAGCTGAATACTAAAAGTCAGCAACGTTTCATTTATTCAACATAGATATTCAGAGGCCTGAAAGTAGACCATATCACACTAAATGCCCTCCTTATTTGAATTAAATAAAAAGTTTAATGATTTGAATATTCCTCAGATTCTTCTGCCTTACTGGAACCTTTTGATATTTATCAAGCTGAAAGAACAAGAAATGGGCCTTATATTCTTTGGATTTTTTTGACATTTTACTTTAATTGCCGGCGGATAAGACACAGCTCTCTAACCCAGTGATCAGTCTGATAACAGTGAAAGTTGGGAGCGCTCGTCGGTCTAAGCATGGAGATTCTCTACATTCCCTGCAGCATAGCAGCCGTGCTCCACAGTGTTTCTGCAGCTTGTTAAGAGGGAATGCCAGGCATGGTTTTGCCCGTGTATATTTTCATTTAGTCTGAATGCTTGGCACACTGGGGTGGTAAACGGAGAGGTAAGGTGGGCATAGATGGCATAGTTACTTTGCACTTGTATGTGATGAAAGAAAACATTCATTAACAGATCTAATTTACATTGCTTGGAGGGGCAGCATTGGCCGTAAGGCTGGGCTGAGGATCTGATTAACACCAACACACACACCAGTATAAAACAATAAATTGTTTGGACTCATTAGTCTCTCTGTTACAGAAAAACAGAGTACCAGTACTACGCTTTATGTTCAGAATTATTAGAAGCTAACCTGGTGTGGTTTATACCCTGGAGTGTGTACCAACAATGAGAGTAACTCATAAATTTTTCCCATGAACACTTAGATAAATGATATGTCTTGAACTGTGTTCTTAAAAAGCAGCCTTGTCATTCGCATGTTGCGAATCCACTCTTGACTTCATGACTTCTGTGTCCTACTCTACGTATGCGTGCTTGTCCGTTAACCACCTCTTTTCCAAGTATGGTCACTATGAAGGAGAGCTGTCGCTTAGGGGGCCTTTGGAGGAAATTAATGGGCTACAGCCAAGGGCAAAAAAGAGGAGACAGCTGGACCTGTCAGCACCCCCGACAGGAGCAACAGCACCCAGGGGCCCGCCAAGGAGGCAAAGCTGCAAGGAACGAAGGAAAACCCTCGATGTGAGGAGATGTTTACAAAGGAGGTAAAGTTATTTCAGATGTGTGAGACGCATTCTGTACATGTGCAGAATCTGTAAAATCCTGCACATGTACGTAAATAAAGTGAAGAATAAAATGAAAACACTGTAACGTACTACATGTTTTGCTCTAAAGAATTTACTTTGTTTTCATTGTTTTGAGCCAAACTGAAGACAAGATACATGTCAGTGTGATCCGTTTCCATTGCTTGGCAACATTTTATATGAACAGAATTAAAATGAACTTATTTGGATGATCAGAAATTTGATTTAAGTTGAGTACAATCAGATTGAACTGGACTATCTTTAAAAGTACCTTGAGATGACAATACAATTTGACTTAATTATACTTGAACCATTTACTGTTAATACTACTCATTTCTAGCATGAGAAATACACAATCAGTCAACGATTTGGCCGCAGTTAACTACAGTATTAGATTTAATGGGAAACTGTGTCTAAACTTTTTACTGGTAGTGTACTTCCCAAAATCTTTTGTCAAGATATCTAATGTAGGTTGAGTGAAGTCAGCTGGACTGGATTTAGTTTCTGTCGTGTCATCTGGAG
This sequence comes from Atherinomorus stipes, assembly GCA_023101725.1. Taxonomy (NCBI): domain Eukaryota; kingdom Metazoa; phylum Chordata; class Actinopteri; order Atheriniformes; family Atherinidae; genus Atherinomorus; species Atherinomorus stipes. The sequence continues at coordinate 391,237 of JALJCO010004199.1, forward strand.
GAGCTTCTTCAGCTGTGATGTAAGATTTCAGGTGAATCATGACTTTTCGTAGCATCAGTGTTTGGTTTCACAGGCTAGCGAAGTAAAATCTGCCTCCAGTTTTTTCCTTTTCCTTAGCTGACAATTTCCTCCATCTACAGTAAAAATCTATGTTTTACCTTTGTTACCATTTCTAAGCTATGATTTAGATTGTAAGTACAGTTAAAATATCAAGGCTGTCTGTTAATTACATGGTTTAGCATTAGCATTTATTTATTCTATTCATTTAAAAATTATTAAACTCATTAGCTGTGTACACTTGTTTTTGTATGAAGCTAGACACACTCATATTTGGTATTGCAATGCACTGTTGTGGAATCTTTTTTAGAAAACCATTGGTGAGAAATGAATGCATGAATGTTCCAACTCAGTCTTTTATGCCATTTACATGAAAACAGATTCAGTAGAGTACAGGAGTCTGCAAAAGTTTCCTAAGATTCATTCTTCCTCCAAGAGCATTAATCTACTCAGCGTCTTGGCTTCCCTTCACTGCAAAAATGAGCAACAATACCAATTAAAAACACAAACTGAGAGGATTCAGACTATAATCAAGTGAAATTATCTTTCAGTGGGGTAAGAAAATTGCACTTTTTTCCCACAGTTTTCTTGAAATAAGAAAAAATATTGAGACGTTAGACAATGACAAATATCTTACAGAGCTGTAAAACACTCATTTCAAGTCTCTTGTTTAGTAAGCTTGTAAGAAAAATGTACTTATTTCATATTTCCCTGAAAAAGTGGAACCTTTTTCGACATCAGCCTTTTAGAGCCAAAGATGTTTGGAGGCAGCCCCAAATGAACAACTTTTATTGCACTTAAAGGGTCTTCACTTTACACAATGATAGGATGAAAAAGGACGGATCTGCACACTAGCTATAGCTCCCAAAATTTAGTCTATTTCACAAACAATGTTATGTTTTTAGGCCACTGCCCTTCGTCCTTTAGTCTGAAGAAGGGCGGTGACCTGCAACGTAACTTTGTTGGTTCTTAGAGGAAAGAAAACCTAATTATAAGGTAAACCAAAAAGCTAGGTCTTGAGTCTTTGTTTAAAAACATGGACAGTCTCTGCAGCCTTGAGGTCCTCGGGCAGGCCGTTCCAAAGACGAGGTCCATAATGGCAAAACGACGCCTCACCATAGGTTTTGGTCTGAGCATTGGGAACAACCAGAAGGCCGGTACCTGCCTTAAAACCAGGTCACTTGAATACGAAGGCCCAAGTCTATTTAGACATTTTTAAACCACTAGAAGAAACTTAAAATCAATCCTGAAATGCACAGGGAGCCAATGCAGCGATTTTAAGATTAGTGTAATTCGGTACAATCTGCTGTGTTCTTTGACTTTATGTCTGTGTTTTAATTCAAGCCATGACTTTTCGAATCGGTTTCCTGTCCTGTGGTTTAGTATCAATACATCAGGACCCACTGGTTCCTCACAAACACAGTGGGCATCCTTTAACTTAGTATAACATGTCAGTGAAATGAGGCATGTTAATACCCAATGTACTGAGTTAATGCTGTAAAGTATTTTTTTTTTTGTTTTGTTTTTTTGCTTGTCTGTTTGATCATTTGTTCCGAAACACAATCTCTTGTGTTTAGTCCTTAAAGGCACATGACATCTGTCATGGCGGTTCCACACGATTAGGTGATGTAGCTGCAAATGGTCAACAGCTTTTATATACAACAGTTCCTATGAAAACAAAGTTTTTGATGATAGATTAGATTTTATCAGATAGCTTTAATTTTTAATACACACCTGCTTCAAGCCTAAATCAAACCAAATGGAAATGAAACAGGCGGGGAAGGGTGAATTAATGAAAACAAGGAAGTAAAAACAGCTCTTGCAAAGTCGTCATTAACTCAAGTCTCTTGGTTCCACATTTGAGGCTTGTCTCTGTCCAAAAATTAAATCAAAAATTGCTTAAAAACAAAACAAAAAACAGAAGACTCAGAAAAGATGTGAACCTGGTCACCGACTCATGGCTGACTTCTGCTCTGCATCTTTACCGGTTCTTTGTCACTCAAACAGAAAACACACCTGTTTGTTTGTTTTCTGTCGAAATAAAATCTTTTTCTTTTAGCATTTCACCAACTGCACACTGGCAGACTAACTGTGGACTTGGTCTTTCAATCGAAGTAATCTAAAGCATCTTTTATGTTATTTTCCCCATGACCTTGTATCAGAGATCTCATTTTTATGGCAGGGTAATGTTTTATGTGAAGACATTAACTGAAAAACTCTTCATGTTTTGTTGAATGTAAACAGCAGTGGGTTTTTAAGACATGGAGGAAAAAGGAACGATAGAGAATGTCTAAAGGACGAGGAGGAAGGCTGAAAATGGAGAGGACGAATTAATGAGAGGACAGAGGTTTCCATATTCATCCACTGCGTATGTTCTGTTGAAGGTTTTGCATAGACGATACAACACAGTAGACAATAATGATTTGAAGGGACGGATGACTATATTTCAGGGTCATCAGTTTTCCAAGAACATCTTATTCACATTTGCTTGATTTAGTTTTGTTTTTATCAACTTGGATGAGGAGTTCATGGTGACCTGCAGGAGAAAGAAAGCCTGACATTGAAAGCAGATTACTCTTTTGCAATTAACTACAATATTTTCTGGAAAAGCTAGAGCTCATTAACCCTGACTGAGGATGTCTGATGTTTCATGATACCCTTTCACAACAATATTTGTTTCTTCATTTGTTCGTGTATTTATTTAGTTACTTGTTAATTTCAGTCAGTCAATCATGATGATGACTGACTAACTTGTTAATTTTAATGCACATTTTCATTGTGTGCATTAGAAGATATGGATTAATGTAAAATTTCATTTAAAATGTCTTTGGATACATCCTTCTGTTGTCTACACCTGCCTTTTCTAATGTGGAGGACATTCCAGCTGCTGTCAGGAGAGATGCTGGTCCAGCCCGGATGGTCGCCGGCCCATCAAAGTGCTGAAAAAACAAATCACACTCAGTCTTTTTTTAATAACACTCTTAATATGCATGTTTGGACTATGGGAGGAATCAAGAATACTTGGGGAGAACCAGTGCATCAGAAGAAATACAAATTCCACACAGACAGCGCCCATCTGATGTTGAAACCAAGAAACAGGTGGAAACAGCTTTAAATGATAATACTGATTATTGTAATAATACATTTATTTAAAAAAAAGCCTTCCTTTAAAGTTATCCTATATTTTCTAGACTATAGCAGCGGAAAAATGAAGGCAATTACTGTATGTTTCGATGTGATAAGATAAAAAGACTGAACAGAAACGATCATTAATAATGCTTGTGTGTCATGGTTTTAAATAGTCCTGCCGCTGTATGACTGCAACAAGACACTCGTCTGCAGTATGAAATTGAAAACGTCATATTTTTCTTTCTTTCAAAAGCAATAGAATGAATCATCATAACAGCAACTGTATTGAAAGCATTTCTGTTAGCTTAAACTTGCCCACCCCTGCAGGTGCAGTTTGCTGGTGAAATGGTAATGTTTTCCCAATTTACAATGACCCAGGGGATCGTACATGTCATTCTTCTTGCTTTGATCTGGCTTGGCAAAACTTCAGACCAAAGCACACAAAGATCCGGACATAATTAGTGTATTTTATAATTTGAACGCGACCATTTCTGACATATTTGTAAGCATCCAGCAATTTCTGTGCTTTGAGCTTCTCATTGCTAGACCAGAGACGCCCCCAAGTGGTGGCCAGGGGTGGCCAGTGCCACCCTGAACAAAAAGCTTGCCACCCCACTGGCCACCCCTGGAAAAATTAAATTATATAAATATTTATATAGTAACACAGCGCAACATCCTTTTTTTTCATTTGAAATTCCACACGTATCAAGACCGAATTTTAAAAAAGTATAATTATTTTCAATCAGGCAGACAGAGGGCACCTCATATTTTGGGTCCTACTAAAAGGTCCTCAGAGTGAAGACACGGGAAGTAAATAAGAATGCTGCCGCCGTTGTGGATAGCAGAGTGGATACGATCCTTTCAACAATGGACTCGGAGGTAGGTGTTAGAAACAAAAATCACACTATTTTTTTTTCCATTGAAACGGGCTATGTTAGCTAATTTATGCAATAACATAGATTGCATTGTTTTAGACGTCACGTCCAATGTACATTACGGTTTCATGGGCTAATAAAGCTACCAAGCTAACGTTAGCTAGTGTTTGTTAACCAGTACTCTAAAAAAAATAAAAACCCCAATATTGAAATTCATCTGATTGTATTTTCATTTCATCAAGCCACTCATAAGTTTATATTGGCTAGTTAATGTGTTGGTGTTACTTGGGTTAGATTGAGAACATTTTCAAACCACCTTGCAAACTTTATTTAACTCCAGCTGACGTTAGCTGACTGCCACGGTCCAGGCAACTGTTGTCATACAGACGTTTGCTTTGATTTAATCAGTATGTGCTAACGACATGTCAATTTCCAGACAATGAAGAGAAAATCCACCATGTATATATCCTCTTACTTCCCTAAGAAACAGTCAGTTACAGGAGAGCAGCACAGGGCTATTGCTAGGCAGCCAGGGTCAGAGACAGAGAGGGACACTGTGACTGCAGCTGAAGGTAACTCGGGTCATCTGCAAAATTTCTAAGATTGTCAGTTGTGCTAGATTTATATTTTTCTGTTAACAATATCACAGAATTGGACAAAATTCTAGACATTTTCCTTGCAGTGTAATATTACTTGTGATTTCCATAACTATATTTCTCCTTCTCTACCTATGGTAGTGCAGTTCTGACTAGAATTTCTCCTCATTATTTTAGACATTAAATAATAATTAATGTCTGTCAACTTAACAAGGGGTTTTGGGCACCTTTTCAGAGTAATAAAAGGTGATATCCTGATGTTGAAATGTAGGGGCTCATAAGGATGAATCTTATAGTAACAACATGCTTTGTTTATTTGCACATAACTAATTAAATGCATGATTTACACCATTATAGTGGAGGGCTTGGAAACAGAAGATGCAGACCACACCTGGCCTTCAACTTCAGATGCTCAAAGACTAACAGGTTAGGATCATATGCAAGTGGTGAAATAAAATGTTGCATATTTTCCTCCTCTCTTTCTCCCCCATCTTTATCCATCTACAGGCCCTTCAAATAAATGTCTCTTTCAATGCAGATTCAGTGTGCTCATGCTCATTATGGTTGTCACTGTAAGTCCAGCTATTTACTGAAAAATGTTTATTTTGTTGGAGGCACACAATAGAATATTTTGATGAATGTGGCTATCCAGGAAACATGGCCTAAAACAAACAATCCAAATTTTAAAGTCCCTAATGTTTAGTTTCTGTTTTATGCCTTTGAGAATGAGAGCTAGGTATTGAGAGTTTGCTCTCAGTGCACTATATTAATGCATTACGGGGGGGGGGGGTATTGTTTTGCATAGTTTACTTAAAAACCCTTGGCCACCCTGCAATTTCCTCTGGCCACCCTGTGGCCACCCCAAAAAAATTTTTCTGCGGGCATCCCTGTGCTAGACACACATGGTGTCTCAATTAGATGTCTGGCCACTCCGCCATCCGCAGCCCAAGATCCTCATGCTTCTCCAGTAAGGTGTCTGGATCAACCAGCTTGCTTCCATCTGCTAACGTTAATTTACTAGAATAGCCATCATGGTCCGTAGAGTGAATGTCCGTACGTATTCCGACAGTTCTGAGACTGAAATACTTGTTTGAAAACTCTATTTGCAAAAATGCCACCAAAAATTGCTAGCTGCCACTAGTCAACATAGTGCCTAGAGCTGCTTTTGCCTACAGGCCAAAAAATGTGTTATCTGTCTTTTTAGTCACAAAAGAAATAATTCAGGCATATTTGAACAATAACTTTATTAAATCAAGACATCATAATGAAATAGTCCTCACAAAAACCCAAACCAAAATTACATTTTGAGTTGCAGACACTTTTATCTTACACAGACTAAATACATAAGTGACTGCTTACAGCTGCCACCATAATTGTCACTTCAAAGAAGGAACCTATAGTGGAAATTATTTGCCAAGAGGAGGCTCAGGCAGATGTGCTGCAAAACCACCAGGCGAGTTTTTTTTTTTTTTTCGATGATGACGTAACTTTGTACGGCCTCTCAGACAATCAGGTCGCCTATCGGGGATTGACAGTGGCCAATTTCACATCCCCAGCTTGCATCCATAGCACACAAGAATTCTCTCCAAGTAACCAAACGAGTTTCGTTCCTTGTTGATGAACTAACCCGTCGCTTGGCTGGTGACGTAAGGGTTTGTTGCTTACTCGGTTGTTATCAACGAAGTTTCCGCAACACTGCCACATCGTGCTCTGGCACTGAAATTACCGAGTGTGTCCGAGCCTGGTTCAAGCACTGGCATGGGAACACAACACAAGAATCAACGATCCCGAGCCAGGCACAGGCCCGAGCACGCCATGTGAAAAGGCCTTTAAATAGGTGAGTCTGGATTCAATGATGGGGAGAGAGTCTGCAGACATCAGGTGAAACTCCAGAGTTTGGGAGCAAAGTGGCAGGGAGCTCTGCTACCCATGATGATGCAGATAAGCTTTTTTTTTTTAAGTGTGTCTGATCACTCGAGAAATTGTCTTCTTCTGCTTCTAGAAAAACAAGTCCTGTCAGTACTGATTAATATTCACAAGAGCCAAGGCAGGTAGTTTTACTGTATTTGTCTTCATTCACAGATTTTGTCCTAGATTTGCAACTATTCCTGCTGTTACTGTTACTTTTCACATGCAGTATCTGCAGTGCCATCTGTGGGATGAGTTCAGGCCTTTAGCCTCTTTTTAGCCTCATTATTTAAATTTATTACACTGAACAGTTTCCTATGATTAAATTGATAATCCACATAGTTAAACAAGGACTCTGGAAAAGTTTGAGAATCTATTGCAGATCACAAGGATACACAAACTCTTCAAAATCGGCATTGAACCAGGGGATTTTGTCTGATGCTGCCAACGGGCAGTCCCTGAACCTTCAAGGTTTTTTGTTTTTTTGAGGCCATCAGAGAAATTATTCTTTCAAATCAATAAATACATAATGAATAACAATAAATTGATATTCAAAAAAGCTTTTTAAATAACTGCCCTTGCTATTCTTGGCTTGATAATAAAATAAAATGAAACTTGAAATCACATGTGTTCAAATTTGAAATAGTTGGGAAAAAGGTGCCCATTGACTCAAACCAGTCTTTGTGTGGCCCTGAAATGAAAAATGGAATCTTTGTAGGATGTCACAAAGGTTATATTTATGTGCCAAAATGAAACACATCAGCCCTTTAAGCTGTAATATTTTAATTAAACTTGTTCCAGTCAAACGGGAGGTTGATTGTGTTTGTTAGTTTGCTTGGATTTTTCTATGCTGTGTTAACAGTTTTTTCAAAGATGATCAAAGCTGCTCTGGACTTTAAAAAAAAAAAAAGAGTTAAAAAGGAATATTATTACCTGATTTGTTTTATTTACTAATAAATGTTTTGGTCTTTTTCCTTTTTAATTGCTTTTGTGTACTTTTGGAAAACAGTTTGCTCTTTTCTCTGTTTCTGCTGATGGTCTTCATGTCTTTTTCGTTGTTCTTCTTTTCCTTGTTTGTGTAAAAATCTCTTCAGACAAAAATGGCTAAGATAATAATAAAGGGCATTAAAGCCGCAGTAGGATATGGAGGATGGCTGTAATACAGATGTCTCCAATCATTTGAAGGAAAAGAAAGAGCAAAAATGACAACATTTACTGAGTGGAGAGATCTCAGAGAAGAGACGGGATGTAAGGTGGATGCAGAATTAACCATCATTGGGGCACACTTAAGTGTAAAAATCTTTAAATCGCTCGCAGTACTCCTTTTTGAGAACCATTTGCTCTGTACTAATGAAGCAACACAAACCCTTCCTACATGTTACAGTTGGGATTCTATGGTACTTTAAACCTACTGAATAAGTAAATTCTTTTCATGAAGCACCTTTTAAAACCTCGGAGAGAAAGTGCTTTAGATAAAAGAAGCAAAGAAGTAATGGAAGTGGCTCAGGCTCAGGTGGTAGAGAAGGTTGACCAATGATCGAAGGATCGGTGGTTCGAATCCCAATTCCTCCAGCCATCTGTCGTTGTGTCCTTGGGAAAGACACTTTACCCTCTTTGCCTCCAGTGGGGGCATCACCGGTGCGTGAATGTTCCGGTGGTGGTCGGAGGGGCATCACTGGTGCAAAATGGCTGCCACGCTTCCATCAGTCGGCCCTGAGGCAGCTGTGGCTACATATGTTTTCAATAATGGATCTGCTGTGAGCACTTTGAGTGCCTTGAAAAGCGCAATATAAATCTAATCCATTATTATTATTAGGTAAAACCAAAAAGTTGACAAACAAAGCTAAAGAGCAAATTACAGGCAGGGGGAGAGAGAGTTACATTCAAACGCACCACTGCGTTTGAGGGCGGTTTGAGACGGATTTCACCTGCTCAAGTCTAACGTTTATTTTCAGGGGGGAACTTCGGACTCTACCTTTAAGTATTTTAATTTATAACAACATACCAGAAGGTTGTTAATTTACAGTGCAGGTATGTATGCACCGTCACAAGTCATTTTTCAGAGCTGTTTGAGGGATTCTTGTCTAAAACCGTTCTGCAGCCACACAGTAATTTTACATCTCAATGATACCTAAATGTTCACATACCATTTATCATCCACAAAAAACAAATATTAAATACATTGATATATAAATAAAGTAGTTGACCGCCGATTGATATAATGTGTTATATATTGATTATAAGATACTCGCTATGTTCTCCAGCTCTGAACTCCTAGATGTGCTACAGTTTTATTTGTTTGGTCAATGACGATATGATAGAAAAATAAGAGAAAATACTAAAATATATTTATTGTCTGCAAGATATTGATTTGCTGCTCCCTTTATTAAAAAAAGCTATTGGGCTTTTAAAAAAATACACTGGCCTTCAAAACTAGTAACAACAATATGAACAGATTTATGGACAGGAGACTTTTTTCTTTAAAAGCTAGAATAACTCATTCATACTCCTTTCATCTGCTGAGGTACAAAAGGCAGGTCGAAGGATTTTAATCTGAAAAAATCATTTTGGCTGCAGCTGATGTTAAATATCTGCAGCACACATGACAGAATAAAGCAAAAGCAAAAGTTTAATTATTCTTGAATTTGTACTTGTGCTCATTGTAATGAGTGAATCATTAAATTCTGCATTTCAATATAGTTAATAATAATATTATAACTGTTGCACAATATATTCATTCATATTCAGTTATATAAAGGAAAGATTAACTGGACCAAATCTTATTTTTTTCATTGTGTACACATCACATAAGCATGCATACACCTATCCACGTGTAGACATAAACACTTAAAAATAAAAACATCGCAACACTTAAAAGGACTCTGAGTGTACACAGCCGTGCAGCAACAGGTACGATGCAAGTCCACACACAAGCTCCGTCCTTGGTGGGATTACCGGTAAATGGAGGGTCACGGTCGGGTCTTCCTCATCATGCAGTTGAACAAAACATGCACTTTCCCCATCATGAGAGGGAATAGGCGATTAAAGATGAATGAGGTTGAACATGAACTCTTACAAGACCCCCCCCCCCCCCCCCCCCACACACACACACACACACACTTGCACACACATCTGCTCACATGTACATCCCCAGTATAAACGTGCAGAATGATGCGCTGCAGTGAAGGTGAAACTAAAGTCCAGATTTTAGAGTTAGTTGATCATTTAAGTTTCAGTCTTCATAAACACTGATTAAGGCTCACTTCTTTCCCTGTTTAGACACTTTAGTCAAAGTCAAAGTAAACTTTATTGTCAAATGTGCCCCATGTTAGACATATAGCACAGATGAAGTTACAGTCCTCTCAAACCCACGGTGCATATAATAAAATATAATAAACTATAAGATAAAAATATAAAAATCTATCTGCTGGGATAACCTAGAAATCTAAAAACAAAACCTATGTTTAAATACTAAAGAAGATTACAAATTTACAAATAGGGTGACAGTAGACAATGTGAACAGTATTGCAATCCTAATGTAGGAAGTAGTTCAGATATCACAGTGCAGTGACAATGTAAACAATGTAACTGTGGCACGTAACGATAAAGTTTAACAGTGTAACAGTACAGTGGTCCTGATGGACAATAGTGCAAATAGTCACTGTAAACATGTACAATAACTGTAACATGAACAGTAAGTTTTTAGCAATGTAACAGTGCAGTGGCATTAATGCATATGCAGAGTAAACTGAGCAGCAGTCCTGATGGATGCAACAGTGCAATATGTAGTAGCGCCATTTAGTACAATGTTCTGCAGTGTTGAACTGGTGCCATGGTGATGATGAAGTGAGGTGTTCAGTCCTGAGGTAGGTGAGTTTATGAGCGGGCAGAGTCAGTGGGGTGGGGGTGGGGCAGGTGGGGGCGAGTGGGGGCAGGGCAGGGAGGAAGTTGAGCGTCCTCACTGCCTGGTGGAAAAAGCTGTCTCTGAGCCTGTTGGTTCTGGCCCGGAGACTCTGCAGCCTCCTCCCTGACAGCAGCAGGGTGAAGACACTGTGGGCGGGGTGGGTGGGGTCACCTACGATCATGGTGGCTCTGCAGGTGAGGTGGGAGTGGTAAATGTCCAATAGAGAGGGGAGGGGAACACCGACGATCTTCCCAGCTGCTATCACGGTGTGCTGCAGGGTCTGTGGCAGGATGCGGTGCAGACTCCGTACCACACGGTGAAGCTGCAGCAGGATGCGGTGCAGGCTCCGTACCACACGATGATGCTGCAGCAGGATGCGGTGCAGACTCCGTACCACACGGTGATGCTGCAGCAGGATGCGGTGCAGACTCCGTACCACACGGTGATGCTGCAGCAGGATGCGGTGCAGGCTCCGTACCACACGGTGATGCTGCAGCAGGATGCGGTGCAGGCTCCGTACCACACGGTGATGCTGCAGCAGGATGCGGTGCAGACTCCGTACCACACGGTGATGCTGCAGCAGGATGCGGTGCAGGCTCCGTACCACACGGTGATGCTGCAGCAGGATGCGGTGCAGGCTCCGTACCACACAGTGATGCTGCAGCAGGATGAGGTACAGACTCCGTACCACACGGTGATGCTGCAGCAGGATGCGGTGCAGACTCCGTACCACACAGTGATGCTGCAGCAGGATGCGGTGCAGACTCCGTACCACACAGTGATGCTGCAGCAGGATGCGGTGCAGACTCCATACCACACGGTGATGCTGCAGCAGGATGCGGTGCAGGCTCCGTACCACACGGTGATGCTGCAGCAGGATGCGGTGCAGGCTCCGTACCACACGGTGATGCTGCAGCAGGATGAGGTGCAGACTCCGTACCACACGGTGATGCTGCAGCAGGATGCGGTGCAGGCTCCGTACCACACGGTGATGCTGCAGCAGGATGCGGTGCAGACTCCGTACCACACGGTGATGCTGCAGCAGGATGCGGTGCAGACTCCGTACCACACGGTGATGCTGCAGCAGGATGCGGTGCAGACTCCGTACCACACGGTGATGCTACAGCTGGATGCAGTGCAGGCTCCGTAGCACACGGTGAAGCTGCTGGTCAGGATGCTCTCCATGGTGCCCCTGTAGGAGTGCATGATGGGTGATAGGGCTCTTGCTCTTCTCAGTTTCCGCAGGAAGTAGAGTCACTGTTGGGCTTTCTTGGCCAGGGACGTGGTGTTGGTGTCCCAGGACGGGTCTTGGGAGATGTGGACACCCAGGAACTTGGTGTTGCTCACCCGCTCCACCTCAGCACCGTTGATGATCAGTGGAACATGCTGGACAGACTCTCTCCTGAAGTCTACCACCATCTCCTTCGTCTTGTCCACTTTAAGCCACGTTCTCCGCTGTCCTGCAGGGTTTAGGCTTTTTTAACACACCTGATTCAAATGAATGGGTCATTAACAGGCTGGTGCAGAACTTGATCCATTTATTCTGCATGAGGTGTGTCGAAGCAAATTTGACAGCTGCTTAAAGCTGTCATAACTGTGCCTCAGACACAACAGGGGGGGGTTTAGATATGTTCTGATTTAATTCATTCATTTCAAGTTATTTTGTAGGTCTTACATTTCTTTTAAAAAGTGATCAATTCCAGTGAACTTTGCACAAAAGCTGCATTTTGCACCTTTGTTGAGGAGAAGAAATCATGGTTGCAAAGCAGAAGCAGAACAGAGATTCAACATTAAGTTTTGTTATGAGACCTGGGTGACCATATTTATTATTTATTTGTTTGTTTTACCCATATTTATACAGGTTTAACACAAGTACAAACATGTAGCACGGTACAAACATAATATTGTTTGAAAAGTGCAAAATGATTAATTTGAAAACATTGGTGTGCCTTTATGTTTTCAGATAATTAAATCTGATAAAAAATTTCCTTGAAGCCTTCCATCAAATCCAGCAGACCTGTGGGGGACAGCAGGTGATGCCGGACATTCCTGATCGGAAATTCCTCATTGAACCTTGACGGTCCAGTTCCATAAAACCGTGATTGCTGAATGCTGCCTGCGAGATGAGCTGAGCTGCACTTCAATGGAAGATATTTTGGGTTTTAATAGCTTCTCTGGCCACTTGTGGTGGGGAACAGGTGTGCTGGTTGTTGGAGGGGTCAGGAAAAAGGACAGTCGAGTGGCAGAATGGAAAAAAATAGAAGAAAATAAGTCAGTACAAAGTTTTTTTTTAATAGATTAGTGCTTCATGGAAAAACAATGGTCACAACACATTTGCTGCATCAATTTGCAAACACTTTTTATTTATGTATAATGTTTATTTATAATCCAAGATGTATGGAAAAATCATGAGTATGATTTGAGGCCATGACACTTTTCAGCGCAAACCTAATTGGGTGAGGCAGTTCATTATTTTCCTTATTTAAAAACATAAGTAATCACAACACACCATAAATGTCACAATACTAATTAAAGGGAAAGTATGGAGGTCCCACTTATGCTGAGTTTGGATATGATAACTTATTGTTTCCTTGGTTAGAAAAAGGAAAAAGGAGAAGCAAAGAGTGGGTTCTGGCCATTTCATGAGATCATGACCTGAACAGCTGAAAATCCGGTTGAAAAATCCACTCAGGTGATACCAAAAATAGTGAGGAGAAGAAGGAGGGATGAATGTGGATGAATGGAAATGAAGATGAGGATGGTTTTATGGGATGAAGGAGAAGGATTGATGATTTGATGAGAGAGGGGACTGGATCGAAAGAGGAAGGATGTACGATCCCGTATGTAAAGGTTATAGTTGGGCCTAGCTTTAAAGGCTGAGTCATCTCTTTGGCTATGTTGCTGATGGTACTTCCCATGATGCATTTTTCCTCATCCTGCTCCCTTTACCCTCCATGTATTTCTATTTTGGTGTTTGTCGTTCACTTTCTTTGTTTCCCAGGTATCTCTGAGGTGATGTTGCTTTTTCTCTGTGCTTCTGTCACGTTCTCTTGACTCCTAACTGGCTGAGGCCGATACCTGCCCTTCCTGTCACTGGTTCTGGACGTTTCCTCCTGTAAGGTAGAGTTTGTCTCTGCAAGCCTACATGCTCCTGGTAAGGGCCCAAACCAAACTGGGAAACCGAAATTATTCTTTATGAGTTGGATTTATGAATTGGCATTGTTTTTGAACTTAACTTTATAACTTTTCAAAAAACTGCTCATGATGTTCATCTTCTCACTTCGATGAGTAACTGAAAATTTTCTCTGCTCATCCGATGTGAGCACATTATGGCATTTCAGGGACTGCACAGCTATCAAGCCAATACAGAAGCGTAAGATCCAGATCCAGGAAGGAAAACCCTGGAACAAGAGAGTGACGGTTCAATTAATCATTTATCTTACATCAATTACCTCAAGGATGATGTGTAATTAGGTCAAAGAGATGTTGGTAATTCCCTACAAAAAGATGCAGAAACACGGCGGTGCAGACTTCATGAGCAACAATTGTTCATGCAGCAGTAAAAACATCATGAAGCTACTCTGATGACAATAAGAACCTGAAACTGGGCCTTAAAATTCTTCCGAACAGGAAAAAGAAGCTGCCTTTGTCTTGTCAAGTTATGTGTGTGGATCACTTCAATTCATGCCTTCTCGTGTCATTAGAAAAACTTCTGAAAACTGTGATTAAAAACATTACAAATGAAATTTTTTCCACTTTTATTTTTGCTCATGTTGCTCTATAAACTGCCAAACATGCAATTACTCATATTTATAAATCTTTAACATACTAAAACTTCATTAAAACATTGATTTTTATCTTTGAATAGAATCCAAATCTCCATAACATGCATTATATGTAAATAAAACCCTTTTTTTTCCAAATTAAAATTTGTAAAATTGTGCAATTAAATTAACATATAAAGAGTTAAAAAAATAAGAATGATCATTGACAATTAATTAATTGTTATATGAAAAAAAAAAACTGAATGTTTTTAAAGCAGTTTTGAGCAACAGACTTTTTTGTCCTCTAATGACCTGAAAGGGTAGTAAATATGTCCCTGGTGTCCTTTTGACCTTCAGGAGAAACTGAAACTGCATTTTCATATTCTTCAAGAGAAACATTTACAAGAAGATCATCCCGTATGGATAACACAACCAGAATGGAGGCCAGAAATTGAGAGAAAAATTACCTAAAAGGACAAGGGAAAAAAAAAAAATCCTAATGACATACAGGCACTAACCTGTCAACCAGAAACATCAACAATGAGGCACGTCTGGCTAAACAAACTGACCACAAACTCCGTCACACATCTTAACAGAAGCTCTAATCAGACATTTACTTGTCGGGAATCCCATGAACTTCACAGCTGCTACCAACTCTAAACTGGAAAGGTAAATATCATTTCATTTGCAATGCCATTTGTAGTAATGGGACTTTCCAATTACCATTAACTCAGCATAGATTAGCAGAGTTAACTCAGTTGAGAATATGATCACACAAAAAAGCATCCATCCAATGCTTTGTAGTGTCCTTATTTTATCTCCACAGATTTTAGTTTAAAAGTGAAGGATCAAAGGCACAATCAGCAGAAAAATGATTGACTAAAAAGCTAAATCTGATATGTGAGAACAGCAGATCACTGTTGTTTCTCAGTGTTTTGGATCAGCTTGAGTCATGTGGTCCTGTACATGTCCTCACTTTTATTGTTTTAAGTGCCTGGTGAGGGATTTTATTGATATTACTGCTTAATTTTCTTTACTGGCATTTCATTGATGTAAACTCTGTGACTCTGTTTTATTTGTGACTTATTTTATTTACCTGTGCAGCACTTTGGAAACAACTCTGTTTATAAAATGTGCCATAGAAATAAAGTAGGTTGGATGTTTGAATGGCAGCTAAATTTCACATTGAATCCATCTGTAACATGACAGTCAAATCATTTATTTATTATTTAAAATTTCACCATTTTACTGTAATATTCAGACATTTTGATGCTATAAATTTGGAGTAAATCATGATTTGTGATCACTGTGCTCAAGGACACTAAAATCATTCCAGTGAATTCATTCTTACATTGTAGCTTGATTATTATTGGGTGAGTTCCCGGTGACCCCTGACCTCTACTCATAGCACCAAACTGGGAGCAAACTATTTGACTGTTGACCTCTTGAATTTAAGAGGCTGCTAAGGGATTGTGGGAGTTCATAGCTTAACATTCCACTCATTGGTTGGTTTAATTTGTTTACACGTCCAATTAGCAGGTGGTGGCTGTTACATTCTTGACTGCGGCTTTGGACTCTAGAAAAACTACAAATGGGAGCAATGATGGCAGCACTGCAACCAGACTAAATATAACATGTTATAATTTAGGTCACTTGTGTAATTTTAGCTTTTGACCACCAGACAGGAATCTATCAAACCTTGATATCCAGCTTCATACAGATAATTCAGATAATAACTGATAACAGCAATACTACTGAAGTAACTCCAGAAAAAAGTAACCCCCAGAAAAAAGGATTTTAAAAGTATTTCATACAGAGGAAAAAATGCATAAATAAGATTAAAAGTTATTTGGTTAGTGTTAAATCAACCAATACGAATATAACACACAATTTGCTGCAAAAAGAAATATTCAATGTTCTGCAAAACTGTTGTAAAACCACAAAGAATGTCTGTTTTTGCAGATCAGAAGAGTTTTGCTATGAAACTATAAAGCAATCAACCAAAGCATGAAAATCAAACCCATCTGACCTCGTACTTCAATTATTTATTCAGACTTTTTAGTTTTTTACCACCACAAAACGAAACGGTGCAACAATGTGAAAGAAAAATATTGCATACAGTACAGTTCAAAAGTCTTTAAAGCATTGAATAAAGGTTGTTTCTTCAAACTTGTAATACTTTGCCTCCAGGCAGCCAGACTATTGTATCCTAGTTAAGTGGTCTTCAGCTATAATTCTGCTTTGGCTGCTTTTACACTCGTTTTAAGGCCAGGCCTTGTACTTGGAAGAAATGAACTGAGTTATAACAATCTTGTGTAAGTCTTCTTTTTGCTTTACTGGTTCACAACAAACCAAAACATTTTCATATGAATATGCCCAGTTATAAACAAGTTATAAAATATTCATCCTTTACTGGAGAAAACAACTTTATAAAATGCTACAGAACAAAATGTTAAGTTGAAAGATTGACTTTTTTACAAAGGAAAGGACGAACTACTCAGAGCACCTAATCAGATCAAAAGATAAAGGTGGATGAAGGTGACTGGGCATCTAGGGAAGGTTTGCCACATAAACTAAGCTTCAAGCACATTTAGTGGAATATAGATATTTACATGCAAAATTAGCCTACTTAATTTACAAAACATGGAAATCATCCCAAAAGTTTTAGGGAACAGGATGCGAGCGCTTATCTGCATGTAAAGCTTCAGACATGTTGGAACTTTTTGTGTCTACTAATTAAAAGCCCATTAAGGCTGAGGTGGAGCTCTCGTCTGTGATTGGTGGGAGGGATTTGCCATGCTGGGCGTGTGGAGGGAGGAGGGTGGAGGCTGTAGGGGGTTCCCTACACCCAACCAGCCGCAGTCCAGTGCGTAAAGAACGCAAAGCGCGCAGCAGATCTCTCCACCGCCTGGATTACTGATTCCTCTCCGTCTGACCAGACCTGCTCCCTCAATGACGCTTGGTTCTTCTCCGTGATTTGTTCGCCATGAGCTGCCTGGATGTGATGTACCAAGTGTTTGGTCCTCAACCTTATTTCAGCTCTTACACCCCCTATCACCACCAGGTAAGGATCGTTTCAGCATGGACTGTTTTTAGCAACTCCGATGCAACTTCTGTCGGCACCACAGAAGGTTGCGCGCTCCATTTGTCTCTACAAATCCAATAAAACTTTATTTAAAGTTGTCTGGACTGCCACGTAAGCTGCTGTTATATAAATATAGAAAATACATATACTGATACTATCTGTATATATTTATTTTAACTACTTTATGAAGTCCGTACGCAAGTTATTATTTATAGCCTACATAAAAAACCATGTTAAACGTCTTGCTAATCATCAGCAATAACACGCTAATGACAAAAACATAAACTACTATATATAGTATACATACTATACATATGCAGTATACATACTATACAGTATACATATGCTAGACACACATACACACAGACACCTTGGAGAGAAGATGAGCATATTGTTCTGTCAGGGTTTTGAATAAGAACCTTATTTTCTTTTTCCAACAATGACTGACTTTTTTTTTTTTTTTAAATATGCATTTAATCTTTAGCTTGTGTTGTTTTAAGGGTTTTTTGTTGAGCTTTTTAGTTGCTCTAATAATGATTTATTTTTCAGATTATTAATGTATATAATTGTCATAACAGCAACATTGACAGTTGTTGTGTTCCTTGTTGTCTTGATATTTAATGGTTATATACACCTTGAGTTTTGCAGTGTGTCATTATATCTTAAGCTTTTCTTTTAATGAACTTTTTAAGGGGAGACACTACAGGCAAAAACCCTGTTTTTTCATCACTGGGTCAATTTTGAGATTGTAGTATTTTTTTTTTTCCTCCCTCAACATATTTTCTAGTGTAAAAAAAAAAACGTCCAAAATAAACATTTGAGGGGTTTATTTCTTGATACTTTGTCTGATGCACCCATATCCCATCAAAATGTAGCTAAAGTTGCTGTTTTCTCAAAATGAGTTTTTTCTCTTACTCTGGGTAAAAAAAATCCCCACTTCAGGAGCACATACAGAAACCAAACTTTCGAGTTTTGCTCCTGTATTCTTAAAGTTTTTACAGAAGGATTTTTTGATATGTCATTCACAGCCTGAGTAATAGAACATTTCATCCCAAAAATGTGCCAAAAAATAGTTTTTTCTGGTTGTTGACAGTATATTCTAAATTGTGAAATGATCTATAGAGATATCCAAAATCCCCTCTGTAAAAACTTTTTGACTTTAATATGTGAACAAAATTCAAAAGAAACTTTGAAACTGGTTTAATTCAGTGTTTAGATTTTTTTCCTAGAAATTTATGCAAATTAGCTCATTTTTGGCTATATAACACTTAATTTGCACATTTAAACATAAAATTTCAGAAAACTTGCAATACAAAAAATGATAGTCCTAATGCGAGGAATAAACCAGGAAAGTTTCATGGTGATACCAGTTAGTTAATTTTTTTTTTTTTTTTTTACCTATTTGTCTCACAATTACTAAATAAGAAGTACCACTGAATTTAATTATAACATCCAGTGTGTGGATGTCAGTGGAGGGAAGTCTGTAACTGTCAGCTGTTGGACAGCAGTTAGAAGGGGCCTTGTAAAGGACTTTTTTTCACTCTCCCACAACCTCCCAGTCAACATCCAGGCATGTTTCATATAGTGCCAAAACTCAATTTGTCTGTTACTGAGCCGGATTCTGGATCATCTCATTAGACTACATGGTCCTTTATGCAGATTTCAGCAGGGTTTGTCATTTTTATGACCAGCGGTTCATTCATGGTAATTGTCATGTGACAGTAAATATTTTAAATTACTTCATAGCTGTTGCACCTAAAGCTGTCATTTTCATGAGTGACTTTGAAAATTAAAATAAAAATTCAGTTATTTTTTCTACTGAGTTATTTTTTGTTGTTGTTTACTTCCCATAATAAACGTCATGCATCCTGAAGAGTACATTTTAAAAATCTTTTTTTTTCACATTCATAGATTATGACTGTTACAATAAAACAAAACAACAGATGTGCAAAGCAAAGAATTTGAATAAGACTCTTCGTTTGTAGTTTCTTGACATACACTTTTACTCCATTCCTTTCAGAAGCTGGCCTTGTATTCCAAAATGCAAGACCCCCAGGAGAGTGGCAGTCGGCTCGGCCCACCGGGGCCCCCGGCGATTAAAGAGGAAGACAAGGAGCTTCCACCCGGCGCCGAGTACCTGAGCTCACGCTGCGTCCTCTTCACTTACTTCCATGGCGACATCAGCACCGTGGTGGACGAACACTTCAGCCGAGCCCTCAGCCAGACGACCGCCTACCCGACGTCCAGCAGCCACAAAGCCGTAAGAGGTGTGTGTTTGTGTGTCTGTCTATCTGTCTGTGTGAGGCGATGTCTTCCCTCAGTGTGTCTGCAGAAACAGATCTGGCTAAATTCACACACAAGTCCAGTTTTCAGGTGTGTCTGTGCAGGAAACGTGTGCAAATTCTGCTTGTGATTTCATGTTTGCTTTCTTCTGTTTTTTACTTCATGCTTCACTTTAAATTTTCAAACCTGAAATGTAAACTCTTCCATTTCATGCTGATTTATGTACTTTTACTTGAAATAATTTGGCCAGAAGCTGCAAATTTTTCTGTTTCTGCAATTTCCCACTAATATTCTCCATCTTTTGACGCAACTTCTTTAATGAAAAATCATGCAGCTGCTTTTACACTTGAAAAATGTGTTAAATAAATGTGACAGATTATGTATTTAAAGATAAATATACGGACACAAACTAATTATTAAACAGACTAATGATTAAAATTCTGCTTTTTTGTAAGATGTAAGAAATATAATAACTATAAAATCAATGTTACGTGTTAAGAAGTTACCATTGCATGTTTAGTTATTTCATTTGGACTTATTTAAAAAGGCTCATATCAAGAGTATAGTTACAGATTGCTGTGCTGCAAAATTCAGTCAAAGTCAGTGAATCGATTAAATTAAAAATATTCTTTTAGGTATTTTTTGATTTCTGTCAGCCATAAAATTAAATGTCACCTTTAGCATAAAGCTTATCTGTTTATTTTAAGCCATGCTTTTTAAAAACTTATAATAATACACATGGTTTTATTTAATATTTTTTTCTGCCTTCAATTTAAACTGTTTTCTCAAGTACTTTAGAATTTCTGCATCTTTATGTAACCCAGCAACAGCAGACTCCAGTCAGTATGTTTTAATGCTCCTTTAACAAAAAACTAACAAATTGGCATCACAGAAAAAAGACTAAAGAATTAAAAATGTGGCCCAGTTTTGGAAGCAAACCTTCGGTCTCAAGATAAACATGTAGATGCAGTGAAACTGTTTTTCTACTTCTGATTTGTCCATAAAATGACAGAGAACTCTGAGAAGTATCCACATATATCAGATCCTATTGTAAGATTTACGCGTTTTAAAAACTCGAAAATGTTAAATTTGCACGAGTTTGAACAGCAGCGACCGTTTTCAACGCATTTTTCTTTGAAAGGGCACTCAGACAGCTGATTTCTGCAATGCATTTATGTTTACTTGCAACGCAACTAATGGCTGATTTTAATGATATTTTCTTGGCAGACTGAAACCATTATGGAGTAACTGGTTTTTGTATTCCCAGATGGATCATTTCCAATGAGCCAGAGAAGTTTCCCTCCATCCTTCTGGAACAGCTCCTACCAGCCGTCGGTCTCCTCCACACTGGGCAGCGCACTGTCTGCTCCCCACACAGAGCTCTCCTTCCCAGGGGATCCCTACTCCTCCGCCTCCCTGCACAGCCACCTCCACCAGCCCAGCCCCGACACCTGGCACCCATCACACCACCACCATCATCACCACCATCACCCGTACTCGCTAGGGGGCGCCATAAGCACCCAGAGCTCAGCCTATCCCCGTCCGGGGGTTCACGAAATGTATGGCACTGCGTTCGACCCGCGCTACGGCTCGCTGCTGGTGCCATCGGTGAGGTCGCACCATCGCCTGACATCCGGCAGCTCGGTGCCGGGGCCCAGCGGCTCGCCTTGTGACCTCGGGGGGAAGGGGGAGTCGGGGACGGGGTCGGCCTGGAGCGGAGCCTTCACAGGAGCTGGAGCAGAGATAGGACTCAACATGGACACAGGTACTGCCAGCTGAGAGTCTGATGTAAAACCTGACCCGCATGTTGCATCTTTTCTCCTCAAGATGATAAAAATCTAAAATACAAAAAACAAAAAAAAAAGGAAAGAAATGCAGAAAAATTAAAGGTAGAGTTCCTCCCCCTTTCTGTTTGTAAACACTCTTCCTCCCCTCTGGCTAATGGCTGCATCGCTCTTAAGCGTATTCAGCTTCAAGCATCTCCTTTAAAGTTTAGAAGCAGGTAAAAGCCAAACCAATACTAACCCTGGTTTTCCAACATGCACTAAAGCCCTTTTCACCTCAGACTACTTCCTTTTCTGTGCTGCATCCACCAGTTTCTTCTTCTTTCGCATGACTGGCGTCTGCTCCAATTATGAGCTTATCCCAACACAGCGTCATGCCCTTACAGTAGCTCTGTCATTGGCTGGCGATATATACAGAAATCTCCTCCCAGAAAAGTCCTAAACACACCACAACAAAGGGAAAAAGCTCTTTTTTTTTACAAGGTAAGAAGGAGTTGGAAACAAACTCACCACTCTACGAGAGTAGAGGCCTAAAGGTGCGGATTGAGACGGATTTCTCTTGCAAATATCTGGCGTTTATTTTCAGGGGGAAACCTGGACTCTACCTTTAAGTGTTAGCATAACTGATTAAAGACTTTTTTCCTGGCTTCCTTCATGCGTAGTGTGTTGAAGAAAAGTGAAGCAAAACTTCTAAATGAGAAATTATCATTCTTTTTCATAACTTATGCAACATGTGCTAAATGTTGAGGTCTGGGATTATATGTCATCTCAACAGATAAAAGACAGTATTTATACACAGTTGTGTTTCCATACTCTTTAATCATCTGGAAACTTCCTCTGCTTCTCCATTTGCTTTTCAATTTCCATCTAAAGGACTGGAAACTCTTCAAAACTGAGATGGAGCAATTTCAGGGCATGGTAGGAGAGATGAAGCAAGCTAGCACAATAATATTAACAAAACAAAAAATTATACGGTAAGGCACTATTGTGGGATGCTGGGAGATTTCCCTCCTGTTAAACCCCATAGTTTGAGCTGAACAGCTTAAAATTGCCCTCTTAAAATTGCAAAAATGGCCAGTAAGTCCTCACCAGATCCATTATTTGCCATGTGTTTGAAGAGATAATGCACGATTAATGTTTCACCTTAAATATTAGTAATTTGGTTGGTGTCCTGTTACGGCTTTTTTATTTGATGGCGCTGTAAAATGATTCATTATTGATTTCCAATCATTTTCTCTTTGACGACTGGACTTTGATGCATTTTAAAAAATTTAGAAGCAAAAGAAATGCTGGCTCAGGGTAGTTGTTCCAGTCTCTGGCAGGTGGTCTTTCATGGAGATGTTAATCAAGTAGGAAACTTCAGTCAGACATAGATAATAACGGGCTTCATTTACCAAATTATTCTTACAAATAAGTTTGTTCATAAGTCCTGCTCACAAGCTTTTTTTTTTTCTTTTTTTTTTTTTTTGAAGATTGTAGGATTCACCAAAAAATTTGTGTCCTGCAAATGCTCTTACAAACATTTAAGTGCCGATATGTTTGAACCAAAATCAGGGTTTGCGTTGTTTTCTGCTGTTCATTTATTGAAATATAATAAAACTATCTCGCCAGATCAGTTCATTCAACTGCGAGAAGATCACTCCATAAATGCCCACTTGTATCTCCCAGATCCACCTGCTGAATGTGGTCTGTAATGTACTAGAACAGCGCCATTTTATCGTATTGATTAGTTTTATTAGAAAATCAAGGTTACGTCCTGGTCACCTGGTTGTGGCACCACTGACCAGCTGGTGTTACCTGCCAGAGCAGGAGGCAGTTTGCTACAAAGTGTAGAAAGTTAACGAGAGATGAGAATTTATTCGTTAGTGAGCAGTTTTCCCTTCAGCCATGCTCTGATGGGCTTATGGTACCAGACTGCACACTCGCTTTCCAAGTTAAGAAATAATTGAATACCTGTTTGGAGAAAAAGTTGTTCCCTTTTATGGGGATTTTTTGGGGGAGGTGTTTATCCGGGCAAAGTAGAGCCAGCTGGTCCATTTTTTTCATTTATAAAAAATTGGCTAACACCAATCTGAGAGGAAAGATACAAACAATTTTGTGGTCAAAGAACTTGTTTGTGAATCTGATGGAGGGTTTTTGATTTTAAAAAGTCTTAAACACAGTTTAAACAAATTTAAGAAGATTCCTAATAAATTTGAGGTAAATGAGGCCCAATGTTTGTAAGTGTGAATAAAGATTTCAGTTTTCTTGTACAATATCAGTCAAAGAGTAAAGCAACTAAAAAAAAAAAAATCCCTGCTTTATAAGGATTTATTCAGATCTGTCATCATCTGCTTTGTGAGGGTCTAAACTGAGGCATTTCTTGCAGTTCTTAAAGACATTTTTGTTCTGAAAACGTCTGTCGTGAAGTCCAGGTGATGTCTCTTTAATCTTTGGATTCCTGAGACCTGTTGAATAAAAATCATCAAAATATTTGCTACACATTAACTGAACCTGGTCTCATGTAAAATGTCCTCAGCATTACATCATTTAATAATTACATGTAATATGTTCAAACTGTGGAAACCTTTCTAGTGAGAAATAACTGCTTTGTGGTGATGCACTCTGCATTCCCTCACCCAGCAGACGTGCTTTAGGGGAGTTTACACCAGCCGAATGAAATTCTAGTTAGCTGGCTCGGAAAGTTTGGCTCATTTGGGGAGGTGTGAATCATCAACTAAAATGTGAGATGCATCAAAACAGGGAACTCTAGACCGTCTTAATGCGTAGGTCCATGTTCACTTAGACTGAACCTCATCCTGCATTGATCAACAGATCAGCAAATTTTCTTGCTTGTGTTTTTTTTTTTCTCCTGATTCAACTCCCGCCTCAGGCGAGGAGACCTATACAAAAGTTTGCTTCAAAAGGCAGGAGGGGTTGCTGGTGGACCTGCACAAAAGTAGTTGTTTTCAAGAAATATAAGTGGAACTTTTCAGTAATTGTTTGATTCAGTTTACGTCTGTGGTTTTACTTTCACTTTCAGTCTGAGTTGGTCCCTTTATGATAAAAATTTGGGAAAAGAATCGTTTGCACAGTGTAACTCTACACAGTATGAATGAATCTCCTTTTTTGTAGAAGCGACTGCGTTTCTTTCCACTTCCACTACATAGCACAGGATTTTTCTTGCTGAAAAATGTGTGAATCAGAAAAATCTTGTAGTGGGACTGTGTTAATATACACGAACAAATCAAACATGCAATCACACATTTTGCATTAAACCAAATTTGTCAATAAAGTGTCAATCAGGCCAAAAACAATGTTTTAGCGATTTGTGTAAATTAAACTTTTTGATGTATTTTCAACTTTCCGTACAGGAACATCAGACGTCTCCTGCATTGGGCATAAGTGTTGAGCTAAAGCAGCTTTGTTGTGTATCTGTTGGGATAAAACATTATCACCGTCTACATCTCTGACAAACTGATTTAATTAAAGCGGCTTTAGTGACAAAGTATGCAAACTAGAATTAAATGAAGATCAGTTTCCGTGCTTCGGATCAACTTACACAAGTGGTTTGAGCAACAAACCGGCTGTCAGTCAGCACCTTAACGCCAGCTGTCAGCTTCCTTTTCTGTTGCCGTCTTGCTTTCATCCCTTTGCCTCGGGCAGTTCCTTCTGCTTTTATCAACAAGGCATTTTGCACTTCATTGTCTAATCTCCCCTCTCTTTCCTCTTCCTTTGCTGTCTTTTCTTTTCCTCCTTTCTCTCCTCCACTCTCAGGTCTGCAAGCACAGGATAAGAGCAAGGATTTGTATTGGTTTTAGAGACCGCTGAGATTTCCCCCCCCCTCCCTCTCCTCTACTTCAGCTGTAGCCTCTTTCCTCCACTCCTGCTCTACTCTGTGAGAAACTGAGAGGAAGTAAAAACCAGTGAGATGGCAGTTTCTATCTTTCTTTCTTTTTTGCTGTAACAGCTTCTGGTCTACTTGCAGCTCTGTGTTACGGCGGACTTTGCAGCAGCAGCAGCAGCAGCGCAGTCCTGCTGAGCTGAACACCGTCAGTCTGGATACAAATCGAGAGTGAAAACAAACGTGGACTCACAGAGAGGAGGGAGGGAATCCGATCTGGACGGATATGGACAAAGACAAGACTCTTTGTGCTTCTGTAACAGGCAGGGACAACATTCCTAAAGTGGAAAAAGTCTGCGGACAGACGGACAGAGACACATGCGAGGCCGGACTCCAAAGACGAGCACTTGAAGGACTTGGCAGGACTTGCCTCGCTGGGGCAACTGGGCTCAGACACTGGGAGTGTGTTATGGCTGGAGAAAAGGCCGTGTTGGTGTTGAGGAGGCCGCACGGAGAGAATCTGGCAGACGATGAAGGCAGGAGTCCAGACACTGCGGTTTACATGGAGTCATGTTCCAGCTGGACATCCCACACAGTTTTAATTAAATTAACAGTTTTGTTAGATTTTAACTGACTGTCAAAGTTATTTAAGTCATGATCCCAACTACAAACCTTACCTGTGTCTTTATTTTGTGCTGCATACGCCCGAGTTTCCAAAGATTATTTTACAGAAGAGTTTTAACATTAAGTATGCTTATGCCAAGTCCTCTTTTTTTAGTGTAAGTTGATGTAAACTATTATTGTACGAGGCATTAAGGACAGCTTTGGAAAGATGTTGGGAAGCAAAAAAAACCTTTGGAAAATACATAATTCCCTGATTGAAAAAGGAAAACCTATACACACAGCTAAACTGTACCATATCACAACTCGTGTATAGTACCCACTGTATACTGCTATGTATTTCACAAATTTACATACATGTGTTAAGCTCAGCTGTTAACTCGGTAAGTATAGATTACATGATTCATCACCCAGCTACACTGCTGTCTGTCTTTGATTTAGGAGAAATAAGGACAGCTTTCTCATCGAGGTTTGGTGCCTAAACAATAAAAGGATTGATGATTTATTGATCTGTGCTAAACTACATCACTTGCTGCTTTTCTGTTCATATTAAACGTCAAATGTTTAGGAACTGGTCATGGCCCTTATTCATAGGTTTTCTGGGGATGTTACGTGGAATGCAGACTATAGATATTCTATTAAAAAACTGAATATGAGCTCATGTGAAAGCAGTTCCTCTCAGTCATGTCTATTGATCCACTAAAAGTGTGTGGTGGTGTATTTTCCTGCAGAGACAAAGCCCATTTTTTATTATTTTTCTGGGTTTGGGATGGTTTTACAACATCATACAGGTCTGAAGACTTGTGAAATGCTGATCAGCTCATAGACGACCTGTAAATGTCTGTGCTTTATCTGACAATGCTGCATCTTCACACAGTCTTTTTAAAGGTGCACATTTGTTATGTGATTTAGTATATAAATTATATTTTCTCTCTCAAATGTAAAAGTCCATTTCTTACTTTCAGAGATCTCTAAGACTTCTCAAGCAGACAGCATATTTTAATGCAATCATAGAAACTTTAAGTAAGAATGAATGTAACCCTCAGTCCTGATTGAAATGTTGAAACAATGGTAAGATGCGTCTTTATTTGCTAGATTCAATGGATTTTTTACATAATCCCTTTTTTTTCCTCCCTTAATTCCAAAACCAGTGTTTCGTGTCATTCATTGTGACTATTTTATTTTGGTAACATTACAAATTTTCTATTATATTGTTTTTATAAATGCAGTAATTATATATGTTTGGAGAATACGTGCAAACTATCCCAGGAGTAAAAAGGTTCGCCTTTCATCAACGCTGCACATGCACACAGGCGGAAACAGTCAAGACACCTGAGGTTTTTTTTCTGATAAAATTTTACATCTTCTGAAAATTATAATTCTGTCTCACACCAGAATGTGTGATAGCTGTGTTGGTGCACAGTGTCATACACAGCAGCTTCATGACAGAGATCCCGGAAATAATAAATATCACTTAATTTCCAGGGCTTTTAATGCTTCAAAATCATGCCTTTGTTTTGTCTCCTGTTAAACTGTCAGTCATACTAAAAAAAAAAAAAAAAGAAAGAAAGAAAAAAAAGAAAGCAACCAAATTACAATGAATTCAAAAAGCTGCAAAAAGGCTGCATGTCTGTCTTTGATTTTATGTTTTCATTTACATTACATGAGGCTGGAATGTTGATAGCGTTTATAAGATGGGAGAATGTGACTGATGACATCACACCACATATTATTCAAGAGAACCAAGCTTGAATCCCGTCTGCCAAAATACTTATAATTTTTCAACTTTACAGTAACAGTGAGGAGTGAACACAAAAATATATTGTTAGTCAGATCTGGAGTTTAATGAAAATTTGGGATTAAAGGATTTTAAGTTTGCATAATTTCACCTGAACTCCTTAAAACACCGTAATGAAAAACACAATTATCTCACATTTTTTGTTGCATACAGCAGTTTAAAAAAAAAAAAAAAATTCAGTTGAACGATGAATTTTTAAGACATGTACTTGCAAAAATAGGAATAAAAAGGCAGGTTAAAGCCCACAAAAAAGTCCTGACTGATTATGACTTCACGTTCAGCTGCTTTAAGTTAAACTTGCAGAGCTACGGGATAGAGAACGGTAACGAACAAGAAATGTTTAAAATGAAACATTTTTTCACACAGTTGCATGTAACTGGAATAGTAACACTTCACTGCAGAGTGGGTCGGACTCTTAAAGCTCTTTGTTTTACACATTTTATTGGATCATTATTTGATGGTGAAAGCAGAGATTTAAAAACATCTCCATGAGTGTGTCAACATGAGAAATGTAAACTTCACACCAGTGGCTGCTGAGAAGGAGAGGAGGGGTCTGATGAATGAGGGGAACGACGGCTATTTGGAGCCACTTGACTTTTTCTCTCCCTGCACTCATGCAGCTGTCAACGACAACTGCTCTTCAGTTCAGTAAACACACACACCCACACCAATATATATTCCTATGTGTGTGTGTGTATATATCTATATCTATATCTATATCTATAGATATATATATGCATACATCTATATCTATATACAATATATATATATATATGTATACTCAATGTTCAAGGAAAGCCTCTGAACTTAATAAAGGGAGCATTTAATGTGGGCTGAGATCTGCCCTGTTGGGACAACTGGTGCAATGTAAATGAAAGGAGCAGTGGACTCGCAACTGTCAAAAAGTCATTTGTAAGTGTGTGTGTTTGTGCAGGCGTGCGTCTTTTCTTTCAATGATCAGTGTCAAATTTTCAAATAAGCACAAACAAGAATGAAATAGGGAATTTAAATAAAAAAAATAAATGATTTTATCACTTTACAGCAAAGCATCATACCTGTAGACATGTAATGTTGCTACTGGCTGCAGCCTCAAATTATTATTTTCTTTCTTAGCTCAGTTTTTTTTCACTCCAGTGAACATGTCAAACAGTAAGTGCCAGATGGTCATATAGGAGTAGAACAGAAAAAAACTGGTCACATATCAAAATTAGTGGGAAATTAAATGAAGTTTTGCAGGAAGGCTGCAGATTTTTCACCAAATAAAAACAGGATTACATGAAAATAATTTAAAGCTGTTAATATGCTGGTGTGAACGAAACCTTGCAGAGTTTTTAATAGTTGCTGAAAGGAATTCATCAGCTGCTTTTGTTCATGCTTCTAAGCAACTGGCTCATCCGTTAGCCTTTAGTCTGGAGTCATACTCGTGTAGGCACAGCCAGAAGGTCAAATCCTGAACACTAAGATTTCTTAATTCCCATGTATATTTATTAAGGAACGAGTAGGTCTTACAGCAGAATTGCTATTACTGCTCATATTGTTCAAGGCCAAAACATTTTTTCATCAAATCTGGACAATTATAAGAGTTTGAGTGAAGATTTGTTTTGTACTTGCACACTGGATTCTTATATGTATGCGTCTTGATTTGACATTCATTTGTAGATACTGTATTCATTTGATTAAAAAGATCAAAGGTTACACATATGTTTTTCTTGCACATTATCAAAGATTTAAAAAAATATCCAGTAAATAGTGTTACTGTTGACTCCATAAAAGTCATACAGAAATGGAGCGATTGACAAAATTGAAGGTCAGTGACAGGAAAAAAATAATTTATCATTAAAACTGTAATTCTATGGGTATCTAATCACTTTACTCAAAGAACTGTTATGTGTTTGTTATCTTAGAAAGGGCCATGTACATCTTTTTGCCATGATCCCCATTCCAGGTCGCCGTTGA
This sequence comes from Atherinomorus stipes, assembly GCA_023101725.1. Classification (NCBI taxonomy): domain Eukaryota; kingdom Metazoa; phylum Chordata; class Actinopteri; order Atheriniformes; family Atherinidae; genus Atherinomorus; species Atherinomorus stipes. Next base: position 420,820 of record JALJCO010004199.1, read on the forward strand.
ATCTGCTGGATTTAGGAAAAATAATGTCCTGAAAATATTAACTTCCATCCGTAATAAAAGAAAAGTAACAGATGGGGGAATGAACATTATTGATTTTGAAGTGATGAATGCTGCACTGAAATTAAAATGGCTGCAGATGTTTTGCATATGTGAATTTGATCCCTTAAAGGCCTCCTTCCACTGAAAACCCGTTTAACTTGCTCCTTCTGAAATACGGAGGGTTTCCCCTTGTTTACTTACACATGCTGACTTGCTAGCGTTGCGTTCCCCCCAGTCGGCTGTGCTTTCTCTTTAGAGAAACAATACGAAGAAAAGAGCGAATCGGGAACAGCCTTGCACTTCTACGTCACATTGCAAATAGCGTATCCCACGTGGGGTTTCTATCTGTCCATTGGAAGGCAGGTAACCCTCCATTACACACTAGAAGTGAAGACAGCACGACTGTAGCTTCGGAGTTGAGAAGCTAATTAGCTAACTGTTTGTTAGCATGGCGGAACAAACTTGTTTGTCGGCTCTATTTCCTGTCTGTAACAAAATAAGAGCGGAGGGCGGAGCTTCCTTCATACACTGATGGGGAGGCAGCCAATCAGACGGAAATTCATGAGAAGGACCCGGAAAAGCTGCCGTTGGACCACAAGCCTCTCTTCTAGTATACAAATACAGCTGGATACAAAGATACCAGAAGGTTTTTTTAAACAGAAACGATGCAGAATGCATTCAATAATAATGGAGAACACAGAAATATTAATGAAATGACCATGGAAGTACAACTTTAAAGTTACAGATTAAATTGTCAGATTACCCCACACTAATGTACTAATGTATTGGAAAGTGTTATAAAAACATAATTTCACTCCACATAATATGATTATTTGGAATAATAGAAATATTCTACATGAGAGAAAATCCTTGTACCATAGAACTTCGAGGAAAAAAAATGGTTTGGGCCATCGTTCACTTAATGGATACAAATGGTGACATTTCACATTACAAAGGTTTTAATAGCGAATTTAATTTAGACATCCACAGAAAGTTTCTGTCTATAGTCAGAGCAGTTCCTGTAGCTATGTTGAATCTGGTTAAAAGAATGTTACAGTATTCTGATACAAAAAAGATGTGAGGGAAACTAAACCATAAACTATTTTCTTTGTTATATATATGTATGTATATATATAAATATATATATATATATATATATATGTATATAAACATCTGCAGAAATTTTAATTTCAGTACAGCATTCATTACCTCAAAATCAATCATGTTCATTCCCCCCATCTGTCATTTTGTTATTATTTTTAAGGATGGAAGTTAATCAGGACATTATTTTCCCAAATCCAGCAGATTCAACGGCGACCTGGAAGTATTCCTTTCCGCACATGTGCAGATGAGCTGACGTTACGGATCGTAATGTCAGCTCATGGCACCTGCCATGTTTGTGCCACCATTTTTACAACAGTGTCTCTAGACAAACAACTCTGTGTGTGAACTCTGAGCTTTAAACTGCAGCACTGGTTTTGTTTGATATGAGTTAGAGCAACTTTTGGATAAGTAACGCCTTAAAAAGAACCATAGGAGACATTACCCATGTACACAACGTTGAGGTACTGTAGCTACCTGTAGTGCAATCATCACTACACATGAAGCCACTGGATCCACTCAGAGCTTGCTACAAGAATATTGTCCACTGATGGCCACCATCCACTCACTTCTGTTCTTGGTATTTAAAGTAATTTCTATGCCCATCCTCACCACTAGATGTCAGTATTCTGAAACAGTGTACATTTAAGGCTTGAATCTAAATCTTCACATGCGAAAGCAGAACAGTAGAACAATCACATTATGAACTGGAAGGAAGCCAAGATCATCCACTCGGAAAGGAAAAAGTCCCACTGCCGGATCAGGGAAGCTATTGAGATCAGGAAACGGAACCTAAGGACCATCAACAGGTATGAGGGATACTACATGTTGCTGTGTACCACCAGGCAGCAGGGGACGTAGACATCTGCCATCTGATAAATGTCAATAAGAACAGCTGACAATATGTCACAGTTACGTGGCCCTTCTGAGGATGTTGCAGAAAGTAGCCAAAACACGTAAAACTTAACGACTTCTTCATGCCTGCAAAACCACCATAATACAAAAAAAAAAAAAAAAAAACTACCTCATAACAAGCTTTAAGTGCTTCGAATTGGGACACTGTAAATTACCATCTAATCACTCATACTGAGTACATTTTCCCTCAGAGGTTATTTGTAACTGAAATAGTTTCAAAACAGGCAGCTATTGCGGAAAAGGCCGAGAATATACATGCTTTTCCATTGCATTCAAGTAACTGACCTGCTTCACCACTAGCATAATTGTTTAACATGCTTGTTGTCAGAAGTTTTGACAAGGGAGCACCTTAAAGGGGAAGTTTGTTTTTTTTTCAATCTGGACCTATTTTCTAGCATGAAATACATTCATTACTCACCCAGACAGTTTTGGTGCGACTTGAATTCCTTGGGGAGATATTTAGATCCACTCCAGATCAGCGTATGTCCAATATAATGGAGGTGATGGGGCAACCGTGCGCAGCCTCTAAATAAGGCATTATCTGCCATTAACTCCTTCATTTCACCAATGTTTTGTTACAAATCATTAGCCGGACAGGGTCGGCCGGGTTTTGGTATGGATATGTTGATTTCACGTTGTGTCCCCACAGAAACCTCTTCACAAGCCAGAATGTGTCTTCTCTTTGAAACTTTTTATTTCTACCGTTGTTGACCCTGCACCTTACATCCAGTCAGATCAGTCCTTACAGTGCCTCGACTGGTTACTTGCAAGTTGCAATTGCGCAGCATTAATTTCTGAGGATGTGCTCAAACAATGCTACCCCCCCCCCCCAAAAAAAAGAAAAAAAGAAGGAGAAAATATAACTATATGTGTATGTGGAGTTAAAAGTGAGTATAATTAATTATCATACTCCCTCTGTATAGAATTCACCTAACTACAGAATATGATATGGTCCAAATATTTCTGCCAATAGATTATTCACATTGGCTGTTTGTATTTTATATATTTCCATTTTTTATACCAATAGTCACAACAATGTATCTCTTGGTTGATGCAGTCCCCAAAACCAAGGTTACTAATATTAATAAACATTTATTTCAGTGTCCATATATTTACTCTGCAAAAAGCATCAGAATTAAGATCATGTGTCAGATACCGTTTGTTGCCTTTCTTTTTTTCCTTTGTGACACAGACAGACAGAGATAATTAACAGATTGAATTTAAAATTTGTTTAATGATATGAGAAGGGAGAAGAGAAAATGCTGTTGATGAGGAAGAAAAGAAAAAAAAAACATACAGTCAAACAAAAGACAGTCCATTTAAGCCATATGTTCTGTTTCTCAAAGGCTTTATGGTGTGTGACTGTGTGCGTGTGTGTGTGTGTGTGTGTGTGTGTGTTTGTGAGGTGCCAGCAGGACAGCTGTTGATTAATATCGGCCTCTGACTTGAATGACGACAGACATGAAAAGGGTGGAGAGGTTCAGTTTCTTTTGCTGTCAATACACACAAACACTTCTGTTTTTAATTCTGTTTTCACTCTTCAAAGCCCTTTTATACAAAAAAAAAAAAAAAAAAATTGGCCTTTTTCACACATGACAGTTAATTCAGCTCTCCAGGAGAATAGGGAGGCATGACGCTCTGCTAATTGAGTGAAATACAGAGCTGAGGTCAAGGACAAGAGCTGCTCGATAATCAAAGCACAAAGTGGGAATGAGTGTAATTGATGCTTCGCTTCAGTAACTCATTATCATCATAATGTCTAAATCACACAATTGAGGTGCTGGTCTTTGTTCATTTTATTGTTTCCACTCCAAAATGATTTCATGTTATTGGTGACCAGTTCAGTGAAGCTTTACGACTGTACTGTGGCTGGAAGTCTCCTTAGTAAAAACTGCTGTATCTATCCATAGGATCAGTATTAACTGTACACATCACAGTGCTGGGCTTAAGAGTGGCCAAAAAAAACTGAATCGTTAAATCATATAAACTCTTTCAGAGTAATCTTAACATTGAAGTAAAATGCCTCGTGATGGCCAGCAGTGCTAGTGAGAATTTTTACTTAAAACAGGTTTTCACTTTTATGTGTATAATGTTTAAGGTCAATGAAAAATGACTGTCCGAGTTACTTTGACATGTAAAACTGGATATCTGAGTTTCTCTATTATTTATATTTATGTGTTAATAAAAAATGTCCGGACTAACTTGAATATTTCCCATCATGCTTTGTGACTCCCCCTCTTCTGTTCTGCACTGTGAGTTAAGTGTAAACGTGATACCTTTAGATTTTCTTGGTCCATGGAGTACAATGAAAAGGTTGAGTTAGTGAAGATCATCATTTATTCAGATGAAAAGAATTTGTCTGACGACTGTCAACATCCAGAAATATCTTCACAACTCCCCAAATTCTTTGAACAGCTGTCCATGGCAAGATCCCTGGCTCAGAGCTTGATAGGAACTGAGTTCATAATAGTATTTTGTTTCAGTTTGATAAATTCATAAGGATCTTACACTAAGTGAAGGAGTAAACAAATAATTGTAATAATTGTAAATAAAAAACTGTGACGATAAACACCCGTGCCATTTTAAAACATTATATAAGTTTTATATATCTCATAAAGTAAAAATTTATTAACAGTGCCAGTGTTGATAAAGTTTGACTTCATTAGGCAAACCAACTCTTATCAGAGCTAAATTGACTCTAAGAATGTAACACTGAGTGCAGTGTAACTTTAACACTGTACAGGGCAGGACCATATGCAACCTGGCTTAGGCCCTGTCCCAATACCCGCTCTTCACCCAGCCCCGTATGAAGTATGCTGTTGGGAGAAGTGCACATAAGCGCACATGTGAGGAAACGGCAGAACTGGGACAGTGATGCTTCCGCCATCAACTTGCACCACAATGTCATTTCACGTCATTGTTTGCAGCTGTTTCACTTTCAGAAAACAAGCTTGACTGCAGGTCTTTCTTATTTGTCTTTACTCATTCTTTTGGCATAATTTTATTTTCATCATCTCTGTTTCACCTCTGTGTCTGATCGCACACTGCCCCTTTGTTCTGACCTTTTGGGTATTTTCAGGCATTTATGCAAATTAGGACCAGCTGGCACATCCTTTCACCTACAGAGACACTGGCATTCACCAGTCTAAGAGGAAAAAAACTAAGTTATGCAGACATGTGTGAATCTTTTTCATAAAATCTTCATGGGTACAACTTAGGAACACATTTAGGAAGATGTGTTGGAAGATACTGTATGAAGCACAATGTTATTTGTTCTTAAACTATGAACTGTTGGAAAGTTTTTTCTGAAGTGATCCAGTCAAAGACAAGGTTTTCATTAAGCTTAAGACAAGCTGTTCATTGAAATGTTGCGGTTTAGGTTAAGTCTTTCTTAATTCTGGCCCTCAGGACCCACTGCCCTGCATAGCTTCGATGTGTTCCGACTTCAACACACCTGATTCAGATGAATGAACTTCCTCATCAAGTTCTTTGCAGTGTGTTAGTGAGCCATTCATTTAATTCAGGTGTGTGAAAGCAGGGTTGTCTAGAAGTTATGCAGAGCAGTGGGTCCTGAGGACTGGAATTGAGAAACACTGGGTTAAAGTGATTGCTTCAGTGCAGCAGCCATGCTCATGGTTTAACCAGAACGTTACATTCATCATAAATGTGTGTATTGCACGAGTCATAGCTGGTTGAATGCATCAAACAACTGTTAGCTTAATATTAATATGGAAGACAGCTTGCTTTTTCTCTTTGTTTTCAACACTAAATGAACAAAGTCAAATGCATTTTATTGCTTAAATGAGAAACGCCTGTATGCCACCAGAATGAGTAGAAATAATTTATGTCATTGGTTCATTTGATGTCTGTATTTCTAGCATCATTCTAAACTTCCTGCCATTTTCTGCTGCAGTGATGCACCTCCACACCAATCAGCAGCTTGATTTTTATCTCATCACAGTCCCCTCTCGTCTGTCTGCTTCTGCCTGCCCCTCTGAAATTTTCATAGCCTGTTGAGGAATGTGAAGCCTGTTAATTCCTCTGAGCTCCAGAACCACTTGCTACCACATTCGCTCCACATTTACTACACATTAACAACTCATTCAGTTCATTCCTAGCTCTCGAATAAACCCAGTGGCTGCCAGCCGCACACACGAACCACATGCATTCTTCGGAGGCAATCGTTTCCTTTCAGCTTTCTTGGAAACATCTACAGGGTTGGAGTTTTAGTAACACGGGCTTTCACACTGAGAGAAGTACAAATTACCACTATAAGCATAAAGCCTGCTTTTATTTTGTTGCTCTTATCACAGAATATTTTCTATTTTGTCCACATGTGCATACTGTATGCATTTTTTTCTACTAATATCCATTAAAGGGACTTGAGGCAAGATTAAGAAACGAAACTCGCGACTGCCACGACTGGCGCTTCAGGTAACTGCAGCCACGAGCCAAGCCGTCACGAGAGCACAAACTGAAGCTATGATGTTGTTTACTAACCTTTTTCTTCGTATTTCCACGTTTTAGTGTCTTTCAGTTGATCTGGATCGTTTGGTGACGGCAGAAGAATCCATAACTGTCTCTTACAGTGTTTGAATTTAACACGACCGTCTTCTTCCTGTATCAAAACTGCGGATGTAGCGTCATTTGAGGTCACATCCACAGGGCAGCGCAGGAAATTCGGACACCGAATTGCAGCGCATTTTGCAGCACACAGCCTGTTCAAGGCAACGGAGAGAAACGTGGGTGGAAACGTTATTTTTGGTATTTAGCACTTCATCACCCATTAGTATTAAAAAAAATGGACATGCGTGTTTGTTTGTTTTTTTTAATTCCTGCCTCTAGCCCCTTTATATAAACTGATAAGTCACAAATGTTTGTCTCTTTATCCAAAATGTTGATATATAAGGTGGCAAAACCATCAGCTCCACTGTACTTTTGGATTGATTTTGTGTTGCATGCTCCTCTTTTTCTTTTTATTCTACAAAATAACAAATTTTCAACAAAGACGTTTGCATGATTCATATTTTTAATATTTAAAAATTTAATTTTAAGATGCCTTGTTTAGAGTTACTGTTTAACTTCACTTCAGCCTTTCATTGTTTAAGCCAATTTTCTGCACAACAAAGTATGAAACTGCCATATTCTCACCACATACTGACCTACTGCACTCTGAACCAGAATTTAGGCCTTTACCATCTTAAAAAAAGAAGCATCAGGGTTGTTGCAACTATTCACTGTATCCTGCTTGCTACCAATGAGGCGAAGTTGAATCTGACTGTGATTTATGTTGGGGTTACAAGAAGCTCCTGGAGAAGACAAACAACATTAAATTCAGCTTTATTTTACAGCTTAACAATGTAAACTCAAAGTACGTTGTATAACGTGGCTCATGCATACAAACCATTTGCTCAGTGATCACAATCTTAATCTTCTTCAGTTGAAAGTGACCACATTTAGACAATAAGATCAGGGCTCACGTTTAATTGTTAAATTATGTTGATTGCATATACCCGCAAATGTTTTTCCCACCACATTTACAACAATTTTTAATGATCTAATGGTTAAAAAAAGTGGTTTGTAAAAACAGAGGGAATGCAAAAGAAATGCTGCAAGATTAATTCACTTTCTCTTTTGTGTGAGTGCAGAGTCCTGCTGCTGCTACATCATTTCTATATTGCAGCATGTGTGACAGATGACAGGCCTGTCATGATGCCTACGAGTGATCATGTGCCCTGTGTGCACAAATCTCATCTGAGAGTTGAGGAATCAAATCCTGACCGGGCCTTCCTTGTGAACCTGCCACATTCTAAGGCACACCCCTTATACGATAAGACCACTTAACTTAAATTGAGAATTTCTGAAGTAACAGCAGATCCACATAAAGAAATAAAAAAAAAAACCTTTAAAAATAATGTAAGAAATAAAAAAGGAATCATCTTAAAACAAAAAAAAGAAAAAAAATAATTTTGTTCTGCAATGGTTAAAAGTTGAACAAAGAGCCCAAAAAAAACGAAAAGGAATTTAGGAAATGGAAACTAAAGGGATAACTACTTATTTTTTTTTGAAAAAGAAAGGGGAAAAAAAAAATTTTCAAATCTTTAAAAAAAAATAAAAAGAAAAAAAAAAAAATTAAAAAAATACTTGAAGGAAAGGAAATAAATTAAATCAAAAAATAAATTTCCCTCTGAATAAAAAGGAAGCCATGGATAAGGAAAAAATAAAATAAGAAGGAACTAAAAAAGAAAAAAAATAATATAAAAAATAAAGGAAAATGAGAAAAAAATAAAATAAAATAAAAAAAAAATAAAAAAATGGAAAGGAGAAGAGGAAAGCTATTATTAAAAAAGAAAAAAAGGAGGGAAGGTGAATATCGATAGAAGTGGAAATGCACAAATTCGTGAAGGGGGAGGGAATAAAAATGGAAATGCAAAATCTTCTTCAAAATAAAAAAAAAAAAAAACAAGAGGGGGGGGAGGAGTTAAATGAATGGGGAAGGGAGGAAAGGAAGAAAGAATCAATGGGAAAAAATATGGGGATGTATAAAAAAAAAAAAAATATTAGGGAGGAATAAAAAAAAAAAAAAGATATATATTAATAGTCAATATATTAATAATGAAAAATAAAATATGAAAAAAACAAAAATGAAAAATAAAAATGTAAAAGTATAGAGAAAATGGAAACACTGAGGAAAAAGAAGCGAACAGACAATGGCTGAAAAGGGAACAGATAATCTGGAAAAAAGGAATATATGATGAAAGGAATAAATAAGTTGATAAGAAATACTAAATATAAATTCTAAAATGTAAGGAAAAAATTTAAATCTTGAGACAAAGATGAATAAAATATGTTATAAACCCAGATAATATGGGAAATGTAAATAAAAGAACTATTTTTTAAAGATGGAAGAAATGAAATAGGGTATATTTTTATTTCTTTTATTTATTTATAATTAATTTTATTTATTGAGGGTAAAAGTGGAAGGGTCGAACTATGTATACTTGTATTATTTATATAATCGAATGCAAAATAATTATACATTCATTGTTAATTAAAACAAAAAAAAAAAAAAAAGAGGAAGGGAAGGGAAGGAAAAGGAGAGCTGGTAATTGAATGTATGTACTGAAGTAAAATCTAATTTTTATATATTTATCAAAACAATAAAAAAAAAAAAAAAAAAAAAAAAAGTTGAACAAAGAAACTGAGCTAAGAAATTCTGAATAATAAAATTTATTTTGATGCATACTCAGTTCAGTTCATATTTAGTATGTTGTTGTTAAAATGAATTAGAGAGCCACAAAAGATGTCCTAATATGCTGAGGTCATTTAGAGAGATGAACACACAGAAAGCAGAGAGGAATAAGATTTAAATCATCATGAAGTTTGAAGAACTCAGGATGGTGGAAGGAAGCAAATCACCAGCTAGGGCAGAACAAAAAGCATTTGATCTGTTTAACTTTGTTTTTGTTGTTGCTTCTTTCTATTTTACCTGTTTTTGTGCAGGCAAGACTAAATTAAAATCAAATGAGATGAACTACTGTGATACATTAGATCACCCACCATGTTTCTCATAGTTAATTCATCAGGTTTAGTTTAACTCAATGGTCTTATCAGTCAGGTTTTCCTTCAGCAACAGACGCTTGTTTTCAGCAGAAATATCCCACAGCAACAAGTTCAGGCATGCACCGCGGTCACCTTTGTGGAGAAAGTGGTAACAAGAAAAATCAAATTACAACATTTTTTCTTGAATTCATTGTTGGCTGATGATGGTGGGAATCAGGACACCAGCTAAAGCTGTGTTCTTATAAGTTTAATCACTTTTATTTTTAAAAATTCAGAAATATTTTAGAAAAAAAATCTCAAGTCAGCTTCATTTTTTTAACTCTAATCTTCCTATCAGTTACCTTAACTTTGTTTTCCATATTATTATAATAATATATATTAATATTTGTCTCTAAAAACCCATGAAGGATGGAGAGGATCCTCCTCTCTGTGTTCTCTGTTCTTCAGTGTATGATCTCTGTAGTTGGAGCAGATCAGACGTGACACTATCGGATTTCTCCTCCCCTGACGTCTGTTTACAGGAGAGACGGAGCGGAACAGCCCTTTAACAATGCTGAGTGAATCCTGCTGCTCTGTTCTTCAGCATTCCCCACATTTCTGCTACGGATTGCAACAGTTTTGGGGACAAGAAGAAAGACACAAGAGAAAGAGCAGTGGAATGATGGACAAAAGAAGATGGCAACGGCACGGAAAGTAAGGACAAAGAATGAAAATAAACAGCATTTACACCATGAAATGTCGGGTAGCCACATCAAACATCCTAAATGTTTTCCTCTCTCCATAGTATCAGTTTTAATGAGCTGAATCCAGTAATGAATGAAATCTGTTGGACTCAGTATAGGTTCACCTTGACTTAGTGAAGGATTTAATTAGCGATCATCAAAGACGCATTCAAAGGGAATTTTTTTCTTTAGAATATTTCATTTAATAAAATCGTCAGAAGTAATGCATTAACAGCATTTCTGCTCATATTTGGAGGAACACCAGCTAAATACTTTGAAGTTTCATGGCTTCCAATGAAATCTCTTTTGCTTTTCTCTCTCTCTATTTTTCTGTCTCTTAAAGTCAAAATACAGAATCTCCAAAAGTCTGTGTGTCACTGCAAACCCTTTATTCTAACTGCAGGATTAAATTTCATGCACACACGGTACAATGACCCTGTAAAGTCATCATTTAGTTGAGTTTTTCCCATAATTTCCTCTCACCATAACAAAATTTTAAACATATTAGTCCACCACAAGTTAAAAAAGGGACTTGTTAAAGAATTTCAAGATTGTAGCCAATTTTATTTCCAATATAGTTTCTCTTCAACCCAGTGATCCCCAAACTTTTCATGTAAGACCCCTTTTCATCAACCATAATAATGTCAAACCCCCGCCACCACGTGCACCCCAACATGTACAGTACAGCTAAAATTATGAATAAATGTCCTGTAAAATATCAGTGTTTAGCAGAAGAATAAAATCTTTAAATAATCGGCTGCAACTTTGGCTAAAGACACACAACATAACTTTTATTTCTTAAAAATATGTGTTTCTGACTCGTTTTGATGGCACAACAACATTCATTATGTACAATTTCAAACCATCACTGCCCAGCAGCGTCCCGAGTTTAGCATCTGATGAGACAGAAGCTTACAGTAAAACACCAAAGATGAGTACTTAATGTCCAAAGTACTTATCAGGCTTTTCTTTGTATCCAGGATGAGAAGTTCCCACGTGGCATTTTACCTTGTTTGGTTTCATGCTGTCAGATGCTGATATTTTGTACCGGTCAACACCGGCCAAGATACGCCTTGTTATTATTTTTGTCTTTTTTAGTTGTTAAAATGAAATGTTGATTCATCATTGTTTTGTTCACAGTTCAAAAACTAAAAGTGTTTTATTTCGCCCAGCCAAATCTGGTAATTCTACAACCCAAACTTGAATGTATGAAGTTTAACTGTAGCTGCATCAGTCATCACATGGTACAAACACCTCCATGAGTTAGAAAAAACAAACAGCTGTTCATGGAAATTCATTCATCATCGGACACTAAATTCCCGAAGGGGATGCAACAAGACTTTTTCTGTGCAGCAGCTAAATGAAACCCATTTGTTTCATGTATTTATATATAACCCATAAAAGCACATGTTAATAAGGGCGACCTCTCCTAAAAGGGCTAGTCTGCAGTAATCAACCTCACTAGCGTGACTGAGCTTTCCCCTCCGTGCCGTATCAGCTCTGATGAGCTTTTTATTAGGTACAAAGTTAAGCTATGACCCAGTGTGCCGGATTACTCATTGTTAAAATAGATTTCCAGGAAGCATCTAACTCTAAAATACCCAAGATGACACACACAAACTTGTTATTTTGTTAATGCAAATTCTGATGTACAGCAAAATGCTGTGTAGACCATAAAAGAACAAGCAATGAAAAAAAGATTCACTTGTACAGTAGAAGATTTACTTTGCCGTCTTAACTGAATACCACAAAAATACATCAAAGGAAGTTTACAAGTATTAATATAGAATTTAACTCTGACCATTCAATGAGTCGTTTTTAGAGCATAATCCTCCAGAGGATTTAAAATCATCCACCTCACAAGTGTAAAATGCATCTACTATAAATGACATAGAGGTCTGGTTGGTTCAAATTTTAGTTTTTTTTTTATGTCAAACAATGTAAAGTACATGTAGAGTTGTCATTTTAGGTGAGTTTTAAAACTGATTTTGACAGATCTCATAACCGCGTATTTATTTTGCATGTTTAATGAATCCATCGGTTATCATTCTTCTTCTCTTTAGTAATCATGTAGCCCAGCATTTAATTTGAGGATTTTTTTCACATCAGCATAAAACTGATATTTCTAATTTTTGATTTAATTTCATATGACATCTGCTTATACAGAACTTGCTGTGTTTAAAGGTCCTTTCATCTCTTATAGCCAGTGTAGTACTTAGTCGCTAGCACATTATGTTTTTATTGTATGCACTTTGGAATGCAGTTAAGTAGAAATGTGTCTGAAATATTCAGCATTTTTCCCCCCAGCATCAGATAACATCACAAACACTTGTGGCCAGAACTTGCATCAATAAACTCTGTGACAGACAGCATTAAAAAATCATTAAAATTGTTGATCAGCTTGTCATGAACCAACCAAATGTGTTTGAGCTGAGGGCGAAGTCGGGTGAAAACACAGCTGCAGTCTTGTTATGCTAGCTCTGACTGCCAAACTGTCAGCTGTGTGGTAAAACAAATCCTGCTGCTGAACACACACTGATGGATTTTTATTGAGATTTGTTTACCTCCCACGTGTGATTTCCATTCATTTCAAGGAGAAATGGAAAATAGGAGTGCAAAGAAAGTGAACTTAAACTATGTGCTCTGGCTTGTGGTGCTTCTCCGCTCAAGATTCAAATGATTCATCTGAGTTTACCAACAGATTCTGATTCGATCAGGTCTTTGTCAAGATTCAGGTTCAGTTTCCAGTTTAAAAAGTCTGTCATGCCTCAACCACACCTCTAAGCAAATTCAGACATACAACTTGTTGCCTGAAGCCTGTTAAACAGCAGAGAAATGTGTTTTACTTTGGGCTGTCAGGTGATTTTAAAAACTAATCTAATTAATTACAGCATTTGAAATAATCTAATTATTCGCATTTTCTGCAGTCCTTAAAGTTTTCCATGCAACCCTGCTCCAACACAGCCTACAAAGTTCTGTACAGTCGGGCTGTAACAGTACACAAAAATCACGGTTCGGTATGTGCTACCTCGGTGCACAAGTCACGGTTCAGTTTTTCTTTGGTACAGTATTGGAAAAAAATACAAATATATTATATTAACAATTTAACTAAAATTTAACATCAAAGCTGTTTTTTTGTTTTGGGATTTTTGGCAGACTGTTTGAATGAGAAAAAAAAATCATAAATAAAGAAAATATTTGAAATAATGTCCTGCTGTTTGTTTTTTACACTTTTCAATGAAAAAGTGAAAACATGCTTTCACATCTAAAGTGACACCTTCTGGGTTTTAAGAGCAGCATTCAACAGAAACAGCTCCACTTTCATTTCACTCATCCTCATCACAAAAGTAAAGATCACTGCAGTTTACTCTGTTGGTCAGATTGCCTGCATAAAAAAATAAATGACTAAATAAGTAACATACTGCTGTTTTCACACTTTTTTGCACTAAAGTAGTCTGTTTTCAAGTCGTACCAGTAACATTCAAACTTGTGTGGTATCGCTTTAGCTGCGCTAACATGTTGGAAGTGTTTCTGAGTGCATACCTGACCGAGTCTGCATGCGGCGTTTGTTTTGTCCGATTTCTTTTTCCTCTTCCCTCTTCGTCAGAACCGAAGTGCCCGTAGATGGGGGACATGAGGCTTGACGGTGCTTCCTCTAGCAAAACAAACTCACGTGTCATGTTGCTACCAGTTGTTAGAGACAGGATGGTAAACCTGCTGCACCGTTGAAGTGGAGGTGAAGTTTCACTGGTCCGTCACTCAATTCTCTTCGATGGTACGCAAAAACTTAATGAAACAATAAAGTACACTTTTTGTCAAGACTGCCTAAACCGAGACCAAGATACTACCAAGACCAGAGAGTGTCAAGACTGAGACAAGACCAAGACCAGACCAACTCAAGACAGAGACTAGTTCAGCTCGAGACCAAGACCGAGACCAAAAAAAAATCCTATTTTTTGGCCATTTTTCATGAGTTGTAGAACCTAAGCATAATACTGGGTTCAGCTGCTTTGTATAAAAATGAGATTTTATTATTTGGTACTTAAGGGGTGTATAATGATATAAAAACAAAAAACAGGACCTGCCTGGAAATTATAGGTTACAAATCCCTTTGAGAAAGCTCGGACAGTCCGAGACATTGCGAGACCGAGAGACCCGAGACCACTGCCAAGGCCGTGACAAGACCAAGACTGTGAAAAAAATGACCAGTCTTGAGAACTACAAGTCTACAATAAAGAGCTAAAGCTCAGTTGAGACGTCTTCATTTTCTTCTTCTGGTGTTATTGGCGGTTGGTAAACAGCTTTAGGTGCATTACTGCCATCCACTGCCCGGGTCATTCAGTAGGCCAAATTTAAAATGCTTGTGCATTGCATTGGCACTCTGAATTAATCACAATTATATTTTATAATGCATTTATTTGCAGCGTAATTAATTAATCTAGTTAACGCGTTAAACTGACAGCCCTAGTTTTACTGAATTCTGAAGATGGCCTGAAATGGACTGTAAGCCAAGCAAAAGTGACCCCACCCCTCACACTTGGACATTAAAACCAGGCTTAAAATGATGTTTCAGAATTTGGAAAATTTGGGCTTTTGACTCAGACCACAGAAGAAGAAAAACTAGATTGAGAAGAGTAAAGCTGAAATGTGGCACTGCGCAGACCTGGCAGTGCACCAGCTGCACATCGTGAAGTTAACAGGTTAACTTAATTTTGGGGGAAGGGTCACGCCTCAGTCACACCTCTACTCACCGGGCGAGCCTTCACCACCTCAACTCTGTCTTGTTTTCATCATCCCTTTTTTCATCTTCCTCCTACCATCTGGTTTTGTCCTTCTTTATTCTGTCCTCTTTTCCTTTCAGCTGTTGCCTCTCTACTTCTCCCGTTCCTCTTTAACTCACTTGTTCCTCCTTTTCTCTCTTTTCTACTTCTTTACTCTGGAAAAGAAGAACTCTCTCCCCTGATCTACCCTCGGCTCTCTTCCACTGTTCAAATCCAGATTCAGAACACTTGTTCAGGCAGCCCCATCGCGACGTTGTCCTCTGCTTTGTTTGCTACTGTTACTGCTTTTCATGGTTTTAATTGTTCCTTTGTGCAGTGTCCTTGGGTATTTTGAAAGGCACTTGTAAATAAAATGTATTACTTTTATCTCTCTTTTCAGGTACTGTGGGGGGGGGCAACATCACCCCCATCCTGAATCTCCCGTCACGTCATTCACTCTCCTTGCATCACACTCCCTGATGCTGCTTTCAGACAGACATCGTTCTGCCGTTGGTGTGAATCACATTGATTATCTGTGAACTTTCATCTTGTATCTCAAGAATGTCCAAAGTTGGTCCTCGAAGGCTGCTGTCCTCCAGGTTTTCATGTGTCCCTGCTCCAACACACCTGACTCAAAATGAGATGGATCTAACAGAACACAGGATGAAGTTCTGCACAGAAACTCATAAATCTAAACCAGGTATGTTCAAGCAGGAAACATGAAAACCTGCAGGAGTGAGGTCCTAGTGGACCGGAGTCCCTGCTGTATTTGTGGAGGATGCAGGGATGGAGGCTACTAAATTGAGGCTGCTGCGGTGGTGCACCCCTATAACTTGGTTTGTTGACTGATGAGCTTAAAAGAGCGACATGTTTCACCATGTTTTGTTCCACTTTTATTCTTTTGTACCGTTGTTGTATTCCTTCTCTATGGTTTCTTGCTTATTTTTTGTTTGGTAAGATGAACAGCTATTTTTTGCCTACAGTTGAGACTCAATTTTTCAGGCCTGGAATCTTAAGGGGGGGGGGGGGGGTTCAGTCTGAACGTGCTGGCCATTTAAAAATTGGGTTTGGGAACAGTCACTGGGACAAAACCCTGCGAGTGTGGAAGCGTGAACTCAGACAACCAAAGTTTCAGGAGTAATGATGGTCAGTTGATGCTGCGGACTGATTCTGAGCAGAAGTGCAGGACTGTAGCTACGTTTCTATGGACAAATATTCCATCTATCTGGTTGAAATCAGTCTGATCTGACATGCTTACATAGAGGCTTGATGATAAATGATAAACGATCCGATCAGTTGTGTGTTTGCCTGATGAGAGAACAATGGAAAGATATAAAATGACGGTAATGCTTTTGGCTTTGATAATGCAAAACTTATTCAGGAGAAAATTATTTTTTTTCTTTGAACCTGTAGACCAGGGATCCTCAGTCTTAGACCTTGAGGGCTGGTGTTCTGCAGGTTTTAGAAGTTTCCCTGCTGAATCAGGCCTGACTCAGTTCAATGGGTAATAATTACCAGACTTGTAAGTCTCTTTAAGAGCTAAAATGATTGGTGGATGTTATTTAGGTCTCATTACTTTCACAACTGATGTATAATGATATTTCTCTCTTTAAAACTTTTAATTAATCATACCTTAGGGGCAGTGAACCTTCTTTTTTCAACCTTAATTTCATCAAATATTGCAAAAATTATGAAAAGAAACATCTTCTATAACAATAGAGAGCTCAGATTATCGTAAATACCAACCTCATTACTCACATGCTGTGGTACTTTTACAAAAGTTTACCAGACAGGAGGGCTTAATGGAATTATTGATCCAGTACAATTAAAAACTGACTACTGAGTCTCTCGCTCCATCATCGGGATGCTCATCTGACAATTAATGTCAGCTAAATCCTTGTCAGACATGCAGGTAGTGACGATGAGAATTAAAGATCAGCAGTGTTGGTAATTTAGTCCACAGCGGAAAAGTAGCTGAAATATTAAAAATCTGCACCATGTGTGTTTGAAAGTTCATGAAGCAGTTTTCTTAGTTTAAAAAAGAACTCTGGTCTATTACCCAAATTTTTTTATTGAAGCTGATCTGAGATCTGTCTGTCAGGGTGCTGTACAGACACACCCCAGCATCTTTCATATTTAGAGCCTCTTTAATTTCAGCTTTTCTCAGATTTCAAGCAAAACGTCAACCACGTCAGATTTGGAGAGGCAGGGAAAGCCTTTCCAAGTGAATCACCTGTGATGCCTTGAGTGTGTTTTCCTGTTTGCATCATTTCAAAGATGTCTCCAGCTCCAGCTCAGCTGTCTGCACATCTCTCAGAGGCTGTGAAAGCTCGGTCTGTTCTGTACCTCAACCGCTGCCAACATTACATTGACAAGTCTTATCTGGGACGATAGATGGATTTCATCAATGGCTATAATTTTATTTTTGTGTAGACAGGCGCCTTGTGTGCTGCGGCATGCCAAGTCACTGCCAGGTTATTTTCTGAGCTGAGGGACTATAAAACAGTTACAAGAGAAACATAGTTCACTACTGCATGAAGTACTGGTGTGTGTGCATGTGTGTGCGAGGTGGATACGTAGAATCTTCCACAAAAAGACTGTGCAGATCAGGTGTCACGCTTCAAACACCAACAGAGCCTCACACTCAGAGGGCTCTCCATGCCTCAGCATGGGAGGCACTACTAAACAAACTTACCTGGACAGGTAATCTGAGAAGACACCCACCTTGCACCCCCTTCCTCCACCACCCCATTTCCTGTCTGAGTTGCACAAGCATTAGCAAGTACCTCTGGGCCCCCAGGGTGTGTGTTTGTGTGTGTTCTTAATGGAGCTGAGGACCAAACAGGTGTAGGAGAAGGAAAAGAGGGAGGAGATGAAGAGTGATTGGTGAGGTGTGAAGATGACCAAATCTGGTTGGACAGGTGATCTATGGCCATGGTGAAAAGGAAAAAAAAGTTGAGTGAAAGGAGGAGTTTAAAAGCCTTCGGTCTCTTTTGTCTGAAGTATTTTTAACTCAGATGGGGGTGGCCGTGACCTGAAGGTTAGATCAGAGGATCACTGGTTTAAAACCCACAACCAGGAAGGAATGTTTAAGTTGGGAATTAAAGACCTTTAAGCCTTTGAGAAATCACAGCTGTAGAGATGTATTTTCTGTAAAGTGGACAAGTATGTTTACATGTAAAGATGTAAACACGGTCTCACTTTCAGTGAGGTTTAATAGCTTTCCATTTCCTCTTTTTGAAACACTTTTCATGTCAGAAGTTGCTGTTGTGTTTATTGGTGCACGATCAAAACTATTTATTGCGCTGAACTGCTGCTGAATATCTTTAGACCAACACCCACCCCATCAATCCATCCTTCTTTCACCACTAAGCTGCACATAAAAGATGGCCTCCTCTGAAAAGGATGAATTACAGGCTCTGCTAAAGGTATTAAATACAACTGACGTTTTGTGCTTGGTGGATCTGGACTGGATGTTTGTTATAAAACTTTATTTACACTTTCTCATTCACTACTTGTTCTTTGCTTATTCTTGATCAACAACGTATTCCATCATGTTTCAGAGCATAAAGTAGCAGCTCTTTGCTGAGTTAGTTTTGCTTGATGCCTTCACTGCTGGTCAGTAATTATTCCCCTATGTATTAACTTTACCTACAGATGTGGGCATGTAAAAGTTCCCCTTTCTGTCGACTGCCAGCCACTTACCAGCGACTTGTCTGCTAATTCAATCACACAGAGAAACGCCTGTGTGCCCAGGGGAAACGATTTCAGAACAATTTTGAATCATGTTTCTAATCGTTTTTTCTCTCCCTTTTGCTTATAATGTTTTATGTAAAGCACTTTGAATTGTTCTGTACATGAAATGTGCTATACAAATAAACTTGCCTTGCCTTGCCATAAATGAATGCCCGGAACAAGGATGTTTCCACACGTGATGACGTATTCACGGGACAAATCGTTTAGCCAGTGATAGTGCAGTAATAGTGCACTATTACTGCACCACTTCTGGCAAAAAAAGGAGGAACTTTTTCATGCCCGCATCTGTAAACAAACTTTTTTCTTGTTCTTGCAGCCTCGAGGGCAAGAACAAAGTTCTTGCTTCTCGCGGAGTATGTAACAAGCTTCACTGGGATCAAATCCCACCTGGGCCCTCGTTGCATACCTTGCCACATAAAGCACCTTGAAATGTCTTGTACATGAAATGTGATAGACAAATAAACAAATACACAGTTCACATTTTCCAATCAGGGACATGGAGTTTGCATAGTTAGGGAACATCTAGAAAACAATGAGAAACTACAGTCATCCAAGTCTTACAGGGATACACTCAGCTCAGTCCTTTTAAGGGACTACTAGTTAGTTATCAGCAAAACAAAGTGAAACTAATCAGAAACTAGTAGATAACTATTAGGTAGTTATCCAGTAACTCCTACAAAACATAGCAGGCTATCCTCCAGTTTGGAACAGGTTGTTGTACCCCAACACATTGTGTTCTGCAACACCTCAGCAGGGACAACCACACCTTACTGATGTTCACATCCAGCCCATGAGAAGCAGATCTGATGCCCTGATCCTGCCACGCCCTTACATCCACATGCAGTCATCTGACTCAGCTGTGACTGTGGTAAATCACAGCTGAGCCAGGCTGCCTCATTGCTCACATGGCTGGACCCCATTCGGTAAATGTAAGTAAGTAAAATTTATTCATAAAGCGCTTTTCACAGATAAAAATCACAAAGTGCTGTACATAAAGAATAATTGGTACAATGAAATAACATAACATATAAAAAGAACATATAACAGAAACATAGAATAATAGAATGAACCCAGTCAATCACCATCAAATCAACCAAAAGCCTTCCTAAATAAAAACGTCTTCAGCAGTGGGGAAAAACAGCATGAAATAGGGGAGGTGGTCTCAGGTTGCATCTGTCCAACACCTTCAGTCCAGCCTGGACTCTCCTCCCACCACACCTACAACCTTATGACCGAAACATGGATGTTGGTCAGGCAAAATCAACTCGGAGGTGTCACAGTCCGAACAAATCGATTCAAGCTCTCTCTGAAGGCACTCTCAGCTGTCTTTGGTGTGTGTTCCTTGTGTGGTTTACTTAACTATTCATTCTTGTTGCACTCCCGGTGCTTTGGAATAAACCTACCTATTCTTTTCTGCCTGTCATTTGGCATTTTCAGTTTAAGCTGAGTTTAGTAAACCAGCTATGACTAATGTGTTCCCTTCAGGACAAAAAAATCACTTATACAGTACAATCATGTAAAAATAGCCTCTGTTTACACAAACAACAAAACTTGTCTCAATATTAAAACAACTGAGCAGCGGGTTTTGATGCTGTCATTTGTGAAATGATGCCCTGCAAGTGTTTAGTCATTTTTTGCAGTGAAAGTATCGGAACAGTTTGACTTTTCTCAGGCTGCCGGGCTGCAGAGGGTTTGTGTGCTACCTCCTCCAGGCTGCAACAAAACAAACTGAGAGCCTGCAAAGAAACCTGACACCAACTCACTTAAACGCTGCAACAGTTGAGGTGCAGCAAATATATACAGCAGACATGCTTCTTTATTTTCACAGCCCACCTCTAATTTTCCAGCCTAGTCTGTGATAAAATGCATTCTAATTTGGAGAAATGTGAATTTAAAGTGATAGTCAATTACATTTTCAGTGTTTTTAGGAGAAAAAATAGCATCTGAGTAGTTGAGTTGAAATCTGTGTTTCTCCCAATGAAAAAAGTAACCATTGCTACCTGAGTCAGGTTTCAGGTTCTTAGCAACTAAGAGAGCAGAGAGAGAATGGAAATATTATGTAAACTCTTTAAACCAGAAAAAAAAGGTATAGTTTGATCCTTAATTTGATCTTTTAATAAAATCTGAAAAGATAATTACCAGGAATCATGTTTATATATTAACTTTTGATTACTGTGCAAAATATTAACATATTTATGAACTAAAGAAGTATACTTTAATTTTATCTTTTTAAGTATGCTTGAGTACAAGTATAAGCATAGCAAGTATACTACTGAACATGTACTTGTAGTGTAGTAGAAAGTTATTAATACCTTCTTGGACTAAATTGGAACATTTTTAAGTTTAAATACTTCAATTAACTAAAATGTGAACTAAAAGTACATACCTAGTACACTTGTGGTACAGTAGATGAGTGTACTTGTTGTATATATGAAACTGCACTTTTGTAAACTTAAAATCACATCATAAAGAAAACTTGAGTATACTTTCATAAACTTAAAATGCTCCAATTTAGTCCATACTCAAGCATACTTCATGAAATAAACTTAAAGTATAATACTTTTGCCATTAAGAATACATACTATTTCCTGTAAATTTTTAAACTGCAGCTTACTTGATCTTACTTGGATCAAGATACACTGTAAATTCTAATAAGTTGGCTTTACTTAAAAAAAGTATGCAAACTTTCTGCCTCAAAAAAATTAAGTAATCTGTAATAGGAATGATTAAGTAGAATAAAGTTTGTAGAACTTTTCTGAACTTAATAAATCTGATTAAGCTGTAAGTGAATGATGCTGGAGAAGAAACTTGTGATTAATTTCACAGAAATTAGATCAGATGTTTCACATTTGAAGGTAAATGTCTCAAAGTGAAGAAAGAATGCCAGAGAGGGGGTTATATTTAGTAATGCAAAAGTAACTTACGATTAACACCAACACTAAGAACTAACAACAAAGAACTAGCTGCACTCACATAATGAAATTCACACATCGATTTCTCTTCATTGTGTTTTATGTACAAAGAACATAACATTTTCACATTTTTAACCTTGAAGTAACTATTGATTTTATCTCATGCCAGTAATTATTTTGTAAATATAGTTTTTTCTGGGATCTCTTGACAAAATCTGTGTATATCTGTCCTACTTTTTTCTTCCTTAAAAAGTTTTTTTTTTTCCAGTTGATGTTTTTATCATTCAGGATATTATGACAGGTCTTAGCCATGTGAGGTGGAACACAGTGAAGTGGCCACAATCAGCCCAAACCTGAGGCCTGAAGTGGCACACTGAGCTTCAGCCTCTGAGCGTCTGTGTGTGGATTGTGGGAGAACAGGTGGGCATAGTTTCTGTCAAACAGAGAGAGATTGATGGAGTGGGTTAGAGCGCTGGCCGGGGGTATTCTCTTACAGTAATGGCAGAGACGGAGACAGCTGGACTCAGCACACTGGACTCAGTGTGTGCATGTGTGCATATTTGTGCAGCACTATATTTGTGGTCTTGTACATGGAGATGCATTGTGTTCCTCCTGAAACAACTCAAGGCGTGACGTCTTGAAAAGACTGCGTTGAGGCTGGAGAGAAGTCAACATCACATGATTATGGAAAATTAATTTTAAAAAATCATAGTTAACAATTTAGGTTTCTCTAGTGTTTGGATGTGTAGAAACACCAAAATACACTGATTTTTTTTTTTTCCATTTCAGGACAAAACAAATTAAATAATGGACTAAAATCAATGCTGTTTGTCTGAGTGTAATATCACCAACATGTGATAGTACTATGATGAATAAAGCTGGACGAATTTTGACAGGACTTCCTAACTATAAATTCAGCAAATAAACAAATAAATAGCATATATGAATACATGAAGAGATAAATTAATTAATTAAGAATCTCAAAAACAAAATCCAGTGAAGCAGAATTTCAGGTTTGCTGAAAATAACTTCTGTTTTAACTCATTTAATACAAAATAGGATTTTACTTTTATTTGATGTTAATACTCAGCTTGGTCAGTCAATCATGACTGGAAGTTTCCAAATGCAGGAGTGAAAAAAAAAACAAAACAAAAAAACAAAACAGAACAGATTGAGTACATGTTGAAATTCATCATTCAAATCACATTAAATCATGCACCAGATCAAACACCGCTGCCTATTATTGGCCTCCAGCTATCCATAAAGCTGTTGGCCTATTGGACCAGTAAAGTAAAAGCACCTTACAGGGAACATGGGTATCTTAAAAGAAAAATGTTTTTCTTCTCTTAGTTCTCATAACACGTTGCATCTACACAGTATTGGTTAAAAATGATCTCCATCCAAACAGAAGTTATAAGCAAAATCAGAACAAAAGTTTCTCAGTGAGAAGTAACTCCTAACGAGGCGCAACAATGTTAGCTGTCTTATATGATTTACTCTTGTCTCCAAAAATCTAAACTGTAAGCTTTCATAAATGTAGCAAAAACATAAATGTAGCTTTTGTTTGTTAGTTTGAATCTTTATTTAACACATAAGTACATTTTTTTTAGATTTGTAATGGGCAAATCCTATCTTTATTGGAAAAAATGGACATAAATCTAGAAATTTATGTATGTACCATTATGTAAATTCAAGCTTCTTTATAAAGCCCACTTGGGCATGCTTTCTCACTGAGGTCTTCCCTAACGGTGGCTAATTTTCCTTATCTGTCTTGTATCCTCTCTTCTTTAAGAGTATGGGGGGCGGGCGGAGCTCTCCTATCTGAGAATAAGAAGAGTTTAGCATAATAGAACTAACCTGTTTAGCTTTTTAAATCATGCAATTCACTTTTTTTTCAAACTAGCCGACCAAAGCACTGAAGACATGAAGCACATGTGGGATTTGGACAGTTAAAGACACTTTCTCTCTATTTTTCACATCTGTGTGCAACGGTTGTAAAAACCATGGGCATGCAGAGCATAAAATACCTGTACTGTGTGTAGTTTTAGAGGTGTGCAGTGTTTAATCACACATCCTTCAAAACCACAGTGTTGCACAATGCTCTTGTCAAGGGCAAGCCTCTTAAGCGATGCCTTAATCAAAGAAAAAATGCACTCAATTTAGCGGAACAATGTTCAAAAACTGTCATTCTGCATCCGTCTACCGGGACCTTCTGTCCAATGAGGCTGTTACTGAAAACTCACAAAGAGGGGATGTTTTGAAGGAGCAATAAATGAGGTTTTTCATATCCACAATGAAAAATGACCATGATACGTTCCTGGGCTTGATAGGGTGGGCAGTCAGTAGAAAAACTTTAAATTATTATTCACTCAGAGGAAAATCAATTTTTGTGCACAGGCACATCATAATTTATTGGCCTTCTTTCAGCTGTTTTTCATGGCAGGTATCATATCACTTTGGGCAAAAAGAACGACAAAGTAGATTAATTCATTCTTTTTTTTTGTGTGCTTTGTTGTTTGCAGAGTGGGAAGTGTGAAAGAAAAGCAAGGGCTGTAAAAGCATTCATTAAAAACTCCAAACCTGTTCTGTTCTGTTTGAAAAGAAGATGCTTCCAGTCTCATTTTCAATTAAGGTAATGGAAAAGCGGAGCATGGGCCATAAGAAACCAGACCATGCAGAATTACTGGTTTGAAACCTCTATTATAAAATGAGTGTTTCCCATTCTAAAATGTGATTGGCTTAGGCCCTTTTTTTTAGGCCCTGTTCAAAACCTGGCACCACTTTGTTGCTGGGTGCCTCGTGGGTTGGGGACGGGGTCACCTGGTCAACACAGGAGTGTTTCAAGCCACTGGAACAATGGATTAAAGAATAAACTCGTCCAAGGAGGGAACCCGATGTTTCAGAGAGGCCTGCATAAAAAAGAAATCATCCACTATTTGGTTTCAGCTGTGCTCTCTGTGCCTTATTTACATAAGCAGCAGCGGAAAAATCTCCCTCACTGGCTGGATGCTGGTGAAGAGCAATGCCCAGCTTCACCACCCCGCTGCCCAATAACCTCAGCAAACATTTGTCCTGTCCACAAAAATTTTGATAAAATTCTTACCTGCAACCTGCCCACACCCATTAAATCTTATCCATGGCATATTTGCCTACAAAACAAGAGAAACACAACCTGCTGCAGCAGCTGCAGAGGGAGACAACAGCAGCTGATTACCAACATAGCAAAGTAGCATCAACAAGCTAGTTAATAAAAACTTAGAAATATATTCAGGGACACAAAAGCACCACCTCTAGCACCAGCACCGGGCCAAAACCGGCTTCTCTTTGGTGGAAAAGAAGCCTTAGATACGTTCCATGCTGTGGTATATAACAATCTAACCCACACGTAGGTCTGGTAAAATCACAGCACAAAATATCCCTGCGCCAGAGTAAATGGACACAGCGTTGTTTACTAGCTGCTCTACACTCAACCTACTCATTCGATTATGTTTGTTTCAAGACTTTTGTAAACTTTGTGGTGAATTTTGATGGGTGGCCTGAGCCTGGATGAGTAGTTGGAGGAGATGACAGTGCCGATTTCCTTGAGGGCATGTTGCAAAGCAGCCGGTGTTCTGTTGAAACACCGGCACCGAAATCATCTCCAGTAATCGCCGCCTCAGAAGCTCCACAGTGCAGAAACTGCTGCCTAAAGGCAGATCATGTCTGTGACAGGACAGAAGTGTGAGACATCTCTCCAGTCGTACTGGCGTCCAGACTGTAATGACAGGATACTGTGAAAAAATATCCTGCCTCAGATAGCGGTACAACCAACACTACACCTCTGCACAAAAACACACTTGTTGCCAAACGATGGATGTGGAAAGTGATGCTCAAAACCCCAATTGGACCAAAATATAGATAATCAACACTTTTCACTTTAAATGTCAGCTAACTCTTGGTAAAATAGTAAGCAGTAACCTAGAGGAAATCAATGGACTTGGATGTGATTTAGAGATTTAGGAAGGAGAGATGAAAGGATGCAGAAAAATTTACTGATGTCCAAGACATGGGGTGAGAAGCCCGATTGGCCGGGAGGGGCTCAGAGTGGAGCTGCTGCTCCTCCACATGCAGAGATGCCACACGAGGTGGACCGGGCATCTGTTCTCATCTGGCGTTGAGGATTCTAGGAATGTGCATCATGAATGTCTTTATGCCATCAAAACGAGTCAGAAGCCCACTGACTGCTCTGAATGCACGCTATGGCTGATTTAGCAAAGAAATGCAAGAAGACATTGTCAGTGAGGAAAGAAAGAGAGAAAGTTACAGAGCAGGGAATGAGACAAGGATCATCATCAACTTTTACTCGCTTTAGAGAGCTCAGAGAAGAGACAGGATGCAAGATTGATGCTGAATTAGCCCTTGTTAGGGGACACACCAGAAAGTGAGAGTCTGCCAAAGTTCCAGTAGTGCAGCTTTAAGCTGAAGTGATAGAAAATGGATGGATGGAAGAGATTGATGGAAGAGGATGTATTAACTCAATGGACTGTCCCCAAACCAGCATCTGGTGTCCTCAAATGCAGGACACCAGATGCTGGTGGTGGATGAGCAGAATTAGGAAGGGCAAAGCTACAAGGCGGTGGAGATGGAGAGGAAGCAAGTTGAGGGAGAAAGATAGAACAGGCAAGGGTTTGAAAGAGTAGGAATTGGATCAAATGGTTTGAAAAATAGAAAGCAAGACGATATTTGGACCAGGTGAGTGACCACAGAATTGAGAATGAGGTATTTTTGACCAAAGTGACAGCACTGTAGGATGAAAAACAAACACTTGGGAATCAAGATTGATTTTCTGGGAGCAGATATTTGAATTATATTCAGCTTGTTGGTCCATTCCTTGTGCAACCCCAATTACCAATCAGTTTGGAAGCTGTGCAAAATAACATATAAATCACAGAAACAATGACCAGCAAACCTTCTAAATCAGTCTCAACATAAGATGGAATACACATCAAATGTTCAGTGTGAGACGTTAAACCATTTAATAGAAATTTCATAGAAAAAGTCAATTTTTAGTTGACTATTTTTAGGTGATATTGGTCAGTGAAATTTACAGATCGTTGCATTCTGTTTTTATTTGCTCAGTATCCTAACTTTATTGGAACACGTGACATTTAAACACACATCTTTTAAATTGTGTGTAAAGGAATAAAAGCTGTTTATTGTTGTTTTGCCACACTGATGGAAAAGAGAAAAAAAGAACCCTGAGTTCCATCTGAAAAAAGAAACTGTTTTTATCTTTTAAGGAGAAGGATGTTTCTAAATTGAGGTCTAACGGATAGTTATTGATTGAGCAGAAACCTTGGATGCCACACCTCTCATTCGCCGTCTCCTGTGTGATGTGTTATTGTGGTCCCACCTCGTGGACTGACCTTCAAGTTGCCAGAAAACAACCAACAGTTTGTCTCTTAGTGAGTGAAACAATATGATAGCTGAAAAAAATGGGATGATTATATCTCCAAACCCTGTTTGGGGGAGCATAGACAGTTTTTATTATTATTATCTTAAATTATGTTTTTGAACTCAAGAGTCCATTAAACATTTATTGGGATGTAGCCAAATTCTCTCAACTGAGTTCAAGAGCCATTGAACATGGAGGTGAAAGTCAGGGCTAAGGCTAATGAAGGGAGATTTTTGTCCCTAAAATAGCTAAATAGTCCTATTTTCTGTATATTACATTTTGTAACCTTGTCCAGGTTCTTCAAAGCTCATAATGCATTCACAGTGATATTTGTGCAGCATTTCTTTTCAAATCCAAGTACTCTACATTTGGTGGATTAGTTTTCTCAACAACTGAACACAGATGTGCATATAGGGAATAATGCAGGGGGGGGGGGGGGGGGGGGGGGGTTCCGATTTGAATGAAGACACTCTTAAAACATATTGCATATGTATTTTTTTCCACAGAAACACATTGGAGGCATGGCTTTCCCTGACCAATATGTCTGCCGGTGCTATGCCAAGGACAGTTTCCTCGTCCAGATTGTTCTCCCTCCAACTCTGTTAAAAGGGCCCGTCCAAGAAATGATTTCTTAAATAACAGACTTTTTCATGTCTATTGTGTTTACTCTCAACAAACTTATGTCACTAACAGAAACATTGTAATGTCCCCCCCCTAAATGTTTTGTTATGGTTTTAGGGGATGCAGATTTTGTGTGAAAATGATTGCTCAATGAATTACACGTCATTTTAAAATGAAACTTGTCAAAGCCTTTTTTTAATAATTAGTAAACAAACTAAATATTTCCACCTGCTCCTGCTACTGGAAACATCAGGATCACAAAAGTTTTTCTTTTCTAACCATTCGTTCTTTTTTATATGATCCAGTTTTTGTTCAGAAGTTGGCTGTTTAAGATAGCTAAATAAATAATATGATGTTAGAGGAAAGTTTTAGGATATTAACAATAACCGTACAACATTTCTATGCTTTTTTTTTTTTTTTTTTTTTTAATTCTTCTGGACCAAAGATGTAGATGCTAACATTGACATGGGAAAAGCTGCCAACAAAAGCAGAGGAATGCAAAGAAACACAACAATGTGAGTCCTATGAATGAATTCTAAAACTTTTTCAACGGAGTATTACAATCTCTGACCATGCTCACAGTAATAAAAGGACACTATTCAGTTTACAGATGAAGTATCTGAAAGTAGCTGCTAGTGCTTCTTAAATGCTTTAGGCTTTTGTGTTGGGTTTTAGGTTATATCATTTTTTCTACCATCAAGGCCAACTTTTAAACCTTTTAAATTCATGTCAAGCAGTGTTATACATTGAAGAGAAAATGTTTTATTTCTTTATTCATTTGTCTGCTTTTTGATAAAAGCATGATTTTTATTCTCAATAGATAAACTGGCCTCTGGGAAGCAGAACAGATGTAAATGTAAAACCAGAGTTTGCTTCACAAAAGAATAACTGAGGATCATGGAGGCACTCCTGAGTCCCTTGAACCATCTGCCCCAGCAGAATCACTCAAGCTGTATCATACTTCATGACGGCCTTTCATTACTTTGACCTTTGAACGCAAATAAACACTCAAAAATGTTATTGTAATTGTGAAAATCACTGAGTAGCTCTGGTTAATTTCCTATCATCGACACTGCCTTATTGACTTCAGCAATTCATTCGTTTGTCTTCACTTTCCTTTTACATGTAGCAGCAGTGAGGATTTTTTTTCTAACCAGTATAATCCTCTCTTTTCCCTCTGCCAGCTCAGGCAAAGTTGGAGAGGGGTCAAGGCTTCAAAACTCTGCAAGGTTGGGTATCAACGGCACCCTCTGCAGGCCATTAGTAAGCCT
This sequence comes from Atherinomorus stipes, assembly GCA_023101725.1. Lineage (NCBI taxonomy): Eukaryota > Metazoa > Chordata > Actinopteri > Atheriniformes > Atherinidae > Atherinomorus > Atherinomorus stipes. The sequence continues at coordinate 449,914 of JALJCO010004199.1, forward strand.
TACATGGATTCTAATGTACAATACTGTGCTGAAGTCTTGAGCCACATCTCTCTCTTTTTTTCCATGTCAGGAAACCTGTAAATAAGTAACAATTTATTGATGTTTGGAAATATAAATGTCGACGGATATAAAGCCTCTACATAAAAAAGCATAACCGTCTTCATTTTTTATATAACTGTCTGAACCTTTATACAAGTTTTCTTGTAATTCCTTCTCAAAAGCTGTCAGGCTTGGTGCAAATATACTGTTTTATACCTGTCAAACTGTGTCATATCTGGCATTTTTTGCAGTTAGATTAGGAAATTGGAAGAAATTGTGCCATGAAGGTCTGCTGATAAGAAAGTACCTGAAGATACAAGTTTACATTTATTCTTTGCTAAGTTATCTGTTATGTTTTAGTATTGTACTTTTTCCTTCTGGAATAAAGTACTTTGGATTTTTTAGTTGAATGAGTCATGGGTTTGTTTAAAGGGCCTTAACAAACAGAACTCGCTGAATATAATCAGACACTACTGGACTGAAAATTAGGGAATGAGGAACCATCGGTCCACTGAAAACTTGACCTTCTGTATGCCTGCAGAACTGTTGCTCAAAACACTTCAAAAGACTACAAGGTCTGGCTTAAATATGAATGAGGATTATAAATGAATGGTGGTTCAGGATTTTTGCACAGTACCTTATACAGTGTTTCATTCTGTTCAAGCAAGATGAAAATAAAACATGAACGTCTTTGCAGTGACAGAAAAATGAACTTATCTTTGGTAAAATGTATTCAAGTCAGTTTTGCTGATGGATTCTTTGGACAGATAAATACAGTCAACAAGGAGTTTTTCCTCATGTTACATACGAGCCCTTGGAAAAAAGCTTCAACATATGAAAATGTTGTAAAAAAGTTGAAAACCTTCATTCCATTTAAGTTAAGCTGAGTCTTTAAGATCGTAATTATACGAGTCCAACTTGAATATTTGTGAGTAAATAGCTGAGATAACAAAATGAGTCAGTGTTCCAATATTTCAAGACTGAGATGAGCTATAATAAAAAGAGACTGGCTTTTCTGTCACTTCCCTGAGATAATAATCATTTAGTTCATTCCTGTGTTATTTTAGAGTCATGTTTTCCTTACATATTTAACTGTCACAGAAACCAAAGTATGAGAGTTTTACTGATGTTCTTTTCTAGCCAATAAAACAACAGTAAAACAACTCAACAGTGCTCTGTCCTGTCATGAATTCACTAGTTTAAAGTTTGTTGTTTTTCTTTATAATGTTTATGCAGCACTGGGCAATGATCTCTTTTTAGCTTATTATTAACCAGAGATATTGATCTTTTTTGTGGAGCTCACCTAAGCAATTAATAGAGGAGAAAGACCTGCTTGTAGAATATAGGTCAGGTCTTTAACCTGCAATTGGTTAACAAAATATTCATTTCATACAAAGATGCCGAATTAGCGTGTCAATCGAAAAGACTACATGACATTTAAAGGAGTCAATATAAGACACACAGGAAATGACTAAATACTGTAGAAAACCTGCTGTTCCATAGTATACTTAAAAGACTTCCTGCTCTGCAGTTGAAGGTATTTCACATCTGGAAGATGGTCAGAAACTTGGATTTGATGACATCTGCATGAACAAGAAACTGTGATGTGATCCAAAACTTACCTGCTCCTAAATCCCCCTAAACAAGGATTTTGACCTGTTGCAAGTTTGCTGTCATTCCCAGACAAATGATTGACAGATAACTGAACTGTCTGGTCTCTTCCTGACAGGCTAAAAGAAGCCCACCAGTAAACCAGGAGGGACTTCTCTATGAGCCACCATGAGCTGCTAGTGTAAGAGACTCAACATGGATCTGTGCAAAGCAGCCTTCCTCCTGGGAGCCTTCATCACCACTGGTAAGATACAGTCGCTTCTATCTTTATTTATTTTTCAGTAAGTAGCAATATATTGGGTCACTCAATAATGTCCAGTAACGAGACTAATTTGCAACTATACTATCCTAACCCATGCATATACTAAAGCACAGCCTTTAATTCTGTGTGTCCACTTCATCAAAGGGTTAACTAACAGCACCTGTCTGTATTTATGTTTAAACCATCTGCTTTAAATGTTATTTTTTCCATATTTTTTTGCTTCATGATTGAGGTCAGGGCAGTATTGACTCCAGCGTCAGCACTGCTGGTGCATGAATGAATGTTTGGTGGTGGTCAGAGAGGCTGTTCACAGTAAAATCCTCAGTGTTAAATTTGAGTTGTTAAATCCTATTAACTCTTTCAGAGTAATTCTAACACCATTGAGAGTAAAATGACCACCAGTGCAGGTGAAAATTTTCAGAGTTAAAACAAGTTTCCTCTGTCAGTGTATAATTGACTCTATCAAGTGTAACTAAGTGCACCCAGGATGACTCCACCCTCTTTAGTTGAATATTTCCCATCATGCTTTGTGACTTCTCTGTATGGTCCTGCACCGCGAGTTAAGTAGATATGTGATCCCTTTGGGTCTCCTTGGTGTGTAGTATGTGTTCATCAGCATATGTTGTTGAAGTCGACAGTTTGTCACCAGCACACACCTGACAACTGTCATAGCAAAAAGCTATTCCTCACAACAGTCCCAAAGTCTGAGATGCTGTTATGAGCTTGAGTGGTGGCTCAGTCCATAGCTCAGTTCATAATGGGATGGATGTTATTATCAAAACCTTTGTTGTACGCTTAGTGTACACCTCCACGAACTCAATACAGGTGCAAAAAGTATTTACGTTTGAGTTGATTTATCACCACAATCGAGTAACTCTTTAACACTGCTGAGAATCAGATTAACTCTATCCAGTGTTATTAACCTACAATGTTAAGTTCTATTAACACTATACAGTGTAAGCCAGTGTTAAATTTTTACTCAATTATGAGTTAATTTTACTCTGAAATTTCAACACTATGGAAAGAGTTAATTAAACACTATTTTGATAAGGACCAAATACACTCGGATACAGTGTTAAATTTAACTCTATAAGTGTTGATTTAACACTGCAAAATTTGCTGTGTTGGTGAGGATCGGCTGCCATGTGTCCCTCAGTCTGTCCTGGGACAGCTGCGGCTTAGGGCTGGGCAATATGGACCAAAAGTCATATCTCGATATATTTAGGCTGAATAATTGATATACAATATATATTCCGATATTTTTATCGCAAAGTGAGAGCAAATATTTTGTTACATTCAGCGCCAAATATGACATTACACTAGTTTAATTTAAACCGACTGGATGAAATAATGCTCAGCTGTTCAAAGAATGATAAAATGCAAGTATAAATACTGTACAGTGTATAATACTGTTTGTAATAATACTCGCAGATGCAAGTAAGGAACATTACACAGAAATAAATGTAACAAACCCTAGTAAGGTTAGCATTTATATACAAAGACTAAACAAACAAACATTGAACTACATATCTCGATATGTGCGATATGGTCCAATTCCATTAAAAAATATATTGATACATTTTTCATATCGATAGCCCAGCCCTACTGTGGCTACACATGTAGCTTTCCATCACTAACTATAAATATGGCATGACTGAGTAATGGAGTAATGGAATGAGTGATGTTTGTTTTTTCACCTGAAAACTCTTCCTGATGTTTCACCTCAAATCAGAAAATCCGAGACTCATACTTGAGCCTTGCTGGTTTACATTCATGCATTAAACTGTTGTTGAATTTATTTGCCTGTTAAATTTACCTTATATTTTATTCACATTAGTCAGTGGGTCTGAGGTTGAAGGCTACACCAAAACTCAAGGGGCGTTGTTGCCCTTGCTGAACAACAGATTTTATGCATTAAACACTGCGGCTGAGTGTGCAGCCAAATGTAACGCAGAAACATCCTTCACATGCAAGTAAGTTCAGTCTTCACACACACACTCTTCAATTTACATCAAAGTCTAACATGGCGTTGTATTCACAGGTCTTTTGGATATGCTGAAAAGATTCAACAGTGCTGGACGGCAGCAACCAACTCCAAAACGGCGTCCGTCTTTCGTAGATACGGCACCACTTTATATGAAAAAAATGGCGAGTACCCACTTTTATTTTTTCACTTTGTACTGTAAAAGTACCAGAAGTAGAGCGAATACTCTTGTTATTATGGTGTTCCAGCCTTCTCTCACATTATTCTCCTCTCCAGGTAAACTGGACATGGTATATTTTGTAGATTTCATAATTCATTTCTGTTTGCAAAAATAAGTTCCAAGAAAACACATCTGTCTGAGTTATAGAGAATGAAAAATATATGGAATCCAATAATAACTGACTTATAAGCAGCATTTTTTTGTCCTGTGCAGAATATCTTGTGGACTGTGTAAATGGAATAGGAACAGATTACAGAGGAACTAAGAACACAACCAAATCAGGAAAACTGTGTCAGAGATGGGACACAAAAACATCCCATCAGAATGTGTATGTATCACATCACGCAAATATGCAGTAACATATCTGCTATTTAATTTTACTCATTAACATTTATTCCTTTCTGTATTTTTTCTGTGTATTTGCTGCAGCATTACACCCCAATCCCACCCTGAAGCAGACCTGGAGGCTAACTTCTGTAGAAATCCTAATGGGGAATCTGGTGGAATTTGGTGTTACACCACTGACCCCAACAGCATCTGGGAGTACTGCAGTGAACCCAGCTGTGAAGGTGAGATTTGTCTTTTCTTTATTTTCTTATGCAGTTTTGCAAAGTCCCCTCCTTGAATTGCCACCTTAATATTTATTTCTCTATTTAGTTTTAATAGTGTCGTAGAAAAGAGAACAATTCATCAGCCAGGCATGTTTGGGAATTTTAGGAGCTGTTTATTTATAAAAATATATTCATATGGTACATGAACAATGAATTAGTTTAAGAGGAGATGAAAGGGTAAAACAGAAAGGCTGGAAGCAGCTGTAGTTGGGAACCGACTACAACCAGAGAGTCCGGTTCCAGAAGACCCACAGATGGGGTGTTGGTGTGACGTTCCATCGAGACTCTTAACTCAACATTAGTGCAGGGAGATTTTATTCTAAGGTCATTTCTGGAGGCTGGCTTCTTGGCAGGTTGTACGTAGCCCTGTGAAGGCCTTTCTCTCTGGTTATGAGCCTGGTATCAGCAGCCAGTGAGTGCTGGCACTATTTTACCCAAATTATGAATGTCTGATGGTGTATTAAATACTGTTTATCGTCTCACAGAACCTTAATGTATGTCAGAAAGAGGGTGACCAGTGAAATGGCCTTATCAATAGTTTAGTTTGGTTCCATGGAGGGTAAAAATATTGGACTTAAACCAGACCAAAATACGTGATAGAATAGATAAAAATAGAGACATCCTTTATTGTCCCGCAAAGGACAAATTCTGGTGCATCAGCAGCAACAGATACAAGTTCACACAAGAAGTTTTAAAGTGTTAAAAATAATGTATACAGAAATTAAATTTACAGTAGCAATAATAGAAATATTACTAAAATATATACTGTGCAAGACTAAAACAGAGTATTGTGCAGTTTTTAGAAATAGGCATGTCAGGCTCTCAAAGGGATGTGCAACTTAAGTTGGATCATGTTTTCAAAAATGCACAGTGAACATTAAAAAAGACAGACTATTTACAAATAATGTATCAGTGCAAAAGTACAAATGTGTAATGACAGCGGAAATATTAAATTAGAAAAAAATGAAAGACCAAAGTGATGAGTGCAAAATGCCATCATGTTTGTATATACTAGAGCCTTGAAACTACACAATCAATGACGTCAATGACGTAGCTTTCATTTCTTAAAATAATTCTAAGTTTATGTGTTCTGGGTGGAAACTTGAATGAAAAACATTGCAGAAACTAGCAAGCAAGAAACCATCCAGCAGAGCAACAGCATGAATTACCTGTTTGTGCCTTTACAGAGGATTGTATACATTGCACTGGTGATGACTACAGAGGAAAAACCTCCACCACTCAAAGTGGTTGGACTTGTCAACACTGGGACTCCCAGGAACCTCACGAACACAGCTACAAACCCAACCTGTAAGAAGGCGTGGAAACTTTTAACACGTGCAGTTCTTTTTTAAAATAAGGATTAACCAAGTCTTTAGATAAGTCTGTTGACACTTTCTCCAGTTTCTCGGGCAAGGATCTTGTAGAGAACTACTGCAGGAACCCAGATGGAGAACCTCTGCCATGGTGCTATACCACCAACCCAAATATAAGATGGGACTATTGCGACATTTCCCGCTGCAGTAAGTCCTCACACTGTACTTCCAAGTCTTTCTTCTCATTTTAACAATTGTTTCTGACAGATCATTAACCCTTTAATGGGTAAATTATCATATTTGATAAATACTCTGAAACCTTGTGCAGCATTTTATGATAAAAAAAAGAAAAAAGAAAAAAGACTTACATCTGAAGAGCTAAAAGTGAAGCCCATCAGGTGATTTCCACCGTCACCATCTTACCGTACTGGGTGTGTCGTCATTCTCGGTAACTATTAAATGGGCAAAGACAGGGCCGGTTCCAGCCCTGTCTTTGGACATAAATTATTGACGGCAAGATAAATGCTAACCAAGTTAACCCAGAGTGAACAGGAGCAAACGAAGATAGGCGAGTTAAAGGTAAGACAGGCTCACAGACTTGCTGTTAATCAGATAAAAACCACCGTTGTGCTACACTGCAAGGTTGAGGCCTTAAGTAAAGGGTATGTTAAGTTAAGTATGTTAAGTAAAGGGGTATTTAGGTTGTTGCTGTCTCAGAATTTACATTAGAATCTTTTTAGACACTTTATATGGAACAGAGGGATAAAGCTAAGGCCCCATCATCTAAGTCAAGCACCCAAATATACATTGAAAGATCAAATGTGGAAAATTAAAAATCAACAAGCACCATAAATAAAGACTAGGTATCTGTTTTTGTTGTTACTCAGAGTTCTGCAACACGTCTTCTCTCTGCAGCATCAGAACCTCCCACCATCGTCCCTGAGCTGACCTGCATGACCGGCAAGGGTCATTCATACCGTGGTACGGTTGCTGTAACTGTGAATGGTAAAACATGCCAGAACTGGTCGGCTCAGACGCCACATGGACACAGCCGCACCCCAGAAAACTACCCCTGCAAGTAAGAGTTGCAGCAGACAGCAAAGATGTTCGGTGAATGAATGCATGTTGGTATGGTACAATCCTCACAGGAACAAAGCAAATATATGTTTTTATGGCTTTAGAAGTGGTTTTGTCTCTGTATTTGTCAGAGGTCTAGAAAGTAACTATTGTCGGAACATTAACAATGAGAGGATGCCCTGGTGTTACACCACTGACCCTGACACTCGCTGGGAATACTGCAGTATACCCAGCTGTGAAGGTGAGATGTATAACTGTTTTACCCTAATTCCTTTTGAATTTTTAGGCTTAAGGTTTGAATTAGAAAATGTAGCTGTGATTGTTTGACACACAGGTGAAACTTTACTGTATGTTAAAATGAGAGCTTACAGTGTTTAGTGGGAAAGTCTTAAATATTCAGTAAATATTCTACACATATGATTTGTTTCTACTTTAGGAACTTTTCCCAGGTGCCTTAAAGGTTTCAATAAACTTTTAAGGAAGAGTTTTTATACAGAGTTTATGCAGCATTTCATTTCTTAAAAACCATATCAGTCATTTCACACACACCCGTCCCCCTCCCTTTTTATTTTCTACTAGTAATTGGATACCAGACCACAACATTAATTTACCTTTTGTTCCTTTAAAACATTTAGAGGTTGTATGTAAAGGGTTGACAATTTAATGCAAACATGCTGCAGAAACTCACAGTAAAGAAACAACAGAGTTACAACAGAAAGGTTGTTTGACATTTAGGGTGTGTGTTTTTGTTAGTGTTTACAGAGGATTGTATACATTGCACTGGTGATGACTACAGAGGAAAAACCTCCACAACTAAAAATGGACTGACCTGCCAGCGCTGGGACTCCCAGGAACCTCACAAACATAGCTACAAACCCGAGCTGTAAGAAAGTGTGGAAACTTTTAAGTCACATTTGAAGTTCTTTTTTAAAAGTGAACACTGATTTTACTAAAGTATTAACCGAGTCTTAAGGTAAGTCTGTTGACACTTTCTACAGTTACTCAGGCAAGGATCTAGAAGAGAACTACTGCAGGAACCCAGATGGAGAACCTCTACCATGGTGCTATACCACCAACCCAGATGCAAGATGGGACTACTGCGACATTTCCCGCTGCAGTAAGTCCTCAAACTGTATTTCCAAGTCTTCTCCTTTTACCTCATTCTAACAATTGCTTCTGATGGATCATTAACCCTTTAATGGGTAAATTATCATATCTGATACATTCTTTTCTGAGACTGTGCAGCATTTTATGAAAAACAAACAAATAAAGACTGTAAAAATAATGGATGTAGGGTCCACTTACGACTGAAGAGCTGAAAGTGAAGCCAGTCAGGTTATTTCCACCTTCACCTACTGTATTGGGTGTGCCATAACTCTTGGAAAACACTAAAATGGGCAAAGACAGGGCTGGTTCGAACCCTGTCTTACGGTGTTAATGATTGGCCACTAAGCTAAATGCTAACCAAGTTAACCTGAAGTGAACAGGAGCAAACGAAGATAGGCTAAATAAAGATCAGCAAGCACCATAAATAAAGACTAGGTATCTGTTTTTGTTGTTACTCAGAGTTCTGCAACGTGTCTTCTCTCTGCAGCATCAGAACCTCCCACCATCGTCCCTGAGCTGACCTGTATGACTGGTGAGGGTCATTCATACCGTGGTACGGTTGCTGTAACTGTGAGTGGTAAAACATGCCAGAGCTGGTCAGCTCAGACGCCACATGGACACAGCCGCACCCCAGAAAACTACCCCTGCAAGTAAGAGTTGCAGCAGACAGCAAAGATGCTCTGTGAATGAATGCATGTTGGTATGGTACAATCCTCACAGGAAACCAGGAAACAGACAAAGTAAATATATGGTTTTATGCTGTAACATTGGTTTTGTCTCTGTTTGTATTTGTTAGAGGTCTTGAGAGCAACTACTGTCGGAACATTAACAATGAAAAGATGCCCTGGTGTTACACCACTGACCCAGACACACGATGGGATTACTGCAGTATACCCACCTGTGAAGGTGAGATGTACAACTGGTGTATAAAGGCTTAAGGTTTAATTTAGAAAATGTAGCTGTGATTGTTTGACACACAGGTGAAACTATATGTTAAATGAGAGCTTGCAGTGTTTAGTGGAAAAGGCTTAAATGTTCAGGAAGTATTCTATACATATTATTTGTTTCTACTTTAGGAACTTTTACCAGGTGCTAGGATGAGAGTTTTTATACAGAGTTTATGCAGCATTTCATTTAATCAAAACCATGTCAGTCTTTCACCCCCCCTTTTTTTGTACTATAAATTGGATACCAGACCATGACATTATTTCCCCTTTTTTTCTTTAAAACATTATGGGATTGTATGTACAAGGTTGAAAATTTTATGCAAACATGCTGCAGAAACTCATGGTAAAGAAACAACAGAGTCACAACAGAAAAGTTGTTTGACATTTAGAGTGTGTGGGTGTGTGTGGGTGTGTTTGTGTTTACAGAGGATTGTATACATTGCACTGGTGATGACTACAGAGGAAAAACCTCTACCACTAAAAATGGACTGACTTGTCAACGCTGGGACTCCCAGGAACCTCACCAGCATGGCTATGATGTATTCACGTAAGACAGTCCAAGAAAACTCTAATAAACCTTCTCTAGCAGATTTTTGCTATACCATACCTTCCTCTTCCGCCTAGCCGTGATCAGGTCATGGGGGCAGCTGCAAGAAAACCAAGTCTTACACTCATACACTCATGTTTGAGCAAAAAAAAAGATTTGCTGCGTTCTGTTGAGAGCGGCTGCATATAAGGCTTGAAGAGGTGCGTATTGAGCCTCTGTGGTCATATACAGTACAGGGCGTACGGCATAACTGACACAGACGCAGCAGTATGAATCCGTTTTACAAAGAAAACATCATAGTTTGAGCATCAAGTTTCCCTGAATTATTTCTTTCACTCATGACCCAAATTCAGTTAAAGACGTTATAGAAGATCAAAGTTTCCGCCCGCTTCTGTGAGTTTCGTGAGCTTTGTCGGGACAATCGGCATGAAAGATTTTTTATTTAAAACTCAAACAGGACCGGACAGGCCAGGCCAGTTTGGTGACCAGGCCACCGGGAAATGTCCCGGTGCTCCCTATTACCAGTCCGGCACTATTTCCAAGTAATTAGTCATTTTTATAAAGCTGTGACTCTGTTACTAACGCCATTACTTTTTTGTAGAAAAGTATTTATATAGTAACTATAACTAATTACTTTTAAAGTTACGTTCCCAACACTGCTGCAGACGCCGCACCGATCTGTCTGTCGATCTCCCATTTTTCCCTCACTCGTGAACAAGACCCTGAGATACTTGAACTCCTCCACCTGGGGCAGGCCCTTGCCCCCGACCTGGAGAGTACGCTCCTCCCTTTTCTGGATGAGGACCATGGCCTCAGATTTGGAGGTGCTGATTCTCATCCCAGCCGGTTCACATTCAGCTGCAAATCGCTCTAGCGAGAGTTGGAGATCATGGACCGATGAAGTCAACAGAACCACATCATCTACAAAAAGCATAAACCTGATCCTGAGGTCACCAAACCAGATCCCCTCAACACTTCGGCTGCACCTAGAAATCCTGTCACATAAAGGTTATGTACAGGAGACAAAGGACAGCCTTGGCAGTGTCCAACCCTCACCAAAAATGGATCCGACCAAGAACTCATAAAGGAACCAGACCGCCCGCACACGGGGGCCCAAGTGCTCTATACTCCCAGAGCACAACCCACAGAAGTCCCCAGGAGACACGATTGAACACCTTCTTCAAGTCCACAAAGCACATGTAGACCGGTTGGGCGATCTCCCATGCCCCCTCCAGGACCCTAAAAAGGGTGTAGAGCTTGTCCACTGTACTACGACCAGGACGAAAACCCCACTGCTCCTCATCAGTCCGAGGTTTGACTATCTGATGGACCTTCGTCTCCAGGACCCCCGAATAGACTTTACCGGGGAGGCTGAAGAGTGTTTTCCCCCTGAAGTTGGAGCACACCCTCTGATCCTCCTTTTTGAACAGGAGGACCACCACCCCAGTCTGTCAATCCAGATTTACTGTCCCCGATGTCCACGCAATGCTGCAGAGGCGTGTCAGCCAAGACAGCACTACACCATCCAGAGTCTTGAGGAACTTCAGGCAGATCTCATTTACCCCCACGGCCCTGCCACCAAGGAGCTTTTTAACTACCTCAGTAACCTCAGCCATGGTAGTAGAACACCCCACCCCTGAGTCCCAAACTCTGCTTCTTCATCAGAATACATACTGGTGGGAATGAGGAGGTATTCAAAGTATTCCCTCCACCTACCCACAACATTCTGAGTTGAGGTCAGCAGCCCACCATCCCCACTGTACACAGTTTTGATGGTGCACTGCTTCCCCTTCCTGAGCCACCTGATGGTGGACCAGAATCTCCTCAAAGCCATCTGGAAGTTGTTTTTTGTGACAGCCAGAGCTGTTCTGCGCTTAGCCTGCCGATACCTGTCAGGTGCCTCAGGAGTCTCACATGCCAGAAAGGCCCGATAAGAATCCTTCTTAAGCTTGACAGCATCCCATACTGCTGGTGTCCAGTAGCAAGTTTGGGGATTATTGCCACAACTGGTACCTCCCTCAGAACATGGGTGAAGCTGTCCCGGAGGGGGGAGTTGAAGCTATCTTTGACAAGGGACTCCGCCAGACATTACCCGCAGACCCTCATAACATTTTTGGGCCTGCCAGGTCTTACCGATGTCTTTCTTCTACTATCTGAGCCCACTCACCACCAGGTGGCAATCAGTTGACAGCTGAGTGTCTAGGATAAGGGGCCACAACTCTGACGACATGACGACGAAGACCATCATGGCACTGTGGCCTAAGGTGTCCTGATGCCAGGTGAACATGTGGACACTTATGCCTGAAAATGGTGTTCATTTTGGACAATCCATGATGAGCACAGAAGTCTAACAACAGAACACCACTTGGATTCAGATCATGGGGGCCGTTCCTCCCCATAATGCCCCTCCAGATGTCACTGTTGTTGCCCACGTGAGCATTGATGTCCCCCAGCAGAACAATGGCGTCCCCAGAAAGAGTGCTTTCCAACATGCCGTTGAAGGACTCCAAAAATGGTGGGTACTCTGAACTGCTTTTTCGGTACATAAGCACAGGCAACAGTCAGGACCCATTCCCACGGCCAGAGGTGGAGGGAGGCGACCTTTTCGTCTGCCGCATTCAACCCCATAGGTCACCAAGCTGGGGGGCAATGAGTATGCCACATCTGCTCGGCACCTCTCAAGATGAGCAACTCCAGATTGGGACAAGATCCAGCCCCTCTTGAGGGTGCTGTTTTCAGAGCCCAAGCTGTGCGTCAGGGTGAGTCCAACTATATCTAGTCAGAACCGCTCAATCTCGTACACCAGCCCAGGATCCTTTCCAACCAGAGAGGTGACATTCCATGTCCCTAGAGCCAGCCTCTGTAGCTGAGGGTTGGACTGCCAGGGTCTCCCCCACCCTCGGCCGGTGCCCAGCTCACACTGCACCTGATCCCTATGGCCCCTCTTGCGGGTGGTGGGTCCAGGGGAAGGGGGTGCCATGTCATCCCTTCAGGCTAAGCCCGACCAGGCTCCAAAAGGCAGAAGCCCAGCCACCAGGCGCTTGGTTCCCTGCCCCGCCTCCAGGCCTGGCTCCAGAGGGGAGCCCTGGTGACCCCCGTCTGGGAGAGGGACACGTGGCTCCAGTGATTTGTCTCTCCATAAGAGTGTTTGGGCTGCACTTTGTCTGGTCCATCCCCCTACCATACAGCTCCAGACAACATAGCTCCTTGGATTCTCAGAACATAAAAAACCCTCCACCATTGTGGCAGCCCAGGGAGGGGAGTAATTGGAAAAACAAAGGTTACTCTGTCAGTCAAACTTATTTTCTAGTGGGTTGTCCAAATCTTAAAGAACCTCTCTTTATGCTTCCACAGTGACAAAGATCTAGTGGAGAACTATTGCAGGAACCCAGATGGAGAACTTCTACCATGGTGCTATACCACCAACCCAAATGTAAGATGGGAATACTGCAACATTCCCCGCTGCAGTAAGTCCTCATTTTATTATCTGGCATTGAAGTTTCTGGTAGGACATAAAAAGGGCCTGGGCAGAATGCAATCCTCAGACTCCCGGGTGAGAGTCATGCACCCTAACCATTCAGAAAAAGGGATGTCGCTTGGCCAAGGGGATGATCAGTCAGAGGCATAGTGACAGGACCATCAACTGTCACATTTTGCTTTAAGCTTATTACACTGCATGTTATGACACTGTATGTATTTTAATTGTTGTTACTCAGAGTTCTGCAACATGTCTTCTCTCTGCAGCATCAGAGCCTCCCACCATCATCCCTGAGCTGACCTGTATGACTGGTGAGGGTCATTCATACCGTGGTACAGTTGCTATAACTGTGAGTGGCAGAACATGCCAGAGCTGGTCAGCTCAGACGCCACATGGACACAGCCGCACCCCAGAAAACTACCCCTGCAAGTAAGAATTGCAGCAGACAGGAAAGATGCCCGGTGAATGAATGCATGTTGGTATGGTACAATCCTCACAGGAAACCAGGAAACAAACAAAGCAAATATATCTTTTTATGATTGTAACATTGGTTTTGTCTCTGTTTGTCTGCATCAGAGGTCTTGAAAGTAACTACTGTCGGAACATTAACAATGAGAAGATGCCCTGGTGTTACACCACTGACCCAGACACTCGCTGGGAGTACTGCAGTATACCCAGCTGTGAAGGTGGAGGTACCCCTGATCCAGGTATAAGAAGAAATAAAATAAAGTTTTAAAAAATCGACAAAAGTGTGCATACCCAGACAAAACTTTGATTAGTGTATTAAGGTCCCGAAAACATGCTTTAAAACCAGAGGAGACTTGTCTTTTGAAACTGTTGCTCTGACATTATGGAAGGGCCTTCCTCTGTGACTCGGTGAGGCTGACTCTTGATTATTTTAAAAAGCAGCTGAAGACACTCCTTTTTAGTAGAGCTTTTACTTGACTGGGCTCTGATCTTTCTTTTAATTTTTTCAAATCAATTTCTTAACTTGTCTACAGCTTTTGTGAGCTGATTGTGTTTATTTTCTGAAGCATTTTGCGATTTTATCTGTGAAAGTTTCTACTTCTAAGGAAATCAGAAACTATAATTCAGTCATATTGGAGTCTGTTGGTTCAGGTGCTCCTGTCTCTTATGAAAACCTTCACATGTTTATTGTCTCTCTTTGCAGATGATGGTGTGATTTCCCCTGAGGAAGAAGACTGCTATGAAGGGGATGGTTCTAGTTATCGGGGGGTGACATCAGAGACCACCAGTGGGAGAAAATGCCAAATGTGGAGTTCCATGACTCCTCACAAACATGACAAAGTGCCACAAACATACCCCACAGCGTGAGCATAAAATCTTCCCAAATAAATTATTTTATTTTTTATTTCACCTTTATTTATACAGGTTGTTTGATTGAAAATCCATTTACAAGAGAAACATATTTGCATTTTATATTCAGCAGATTTTTAAACAGGCCAATTTTCTCTTCCAAATAAAAAATCAAGCTAATCACCAGGCATCTTTAATTCTTTTAGCTTCCAGGTTCAGCCATATTTCAAAAAACCGTAAACTAACCCTAAAGAGTCTTAGTCTTATTTTGGGTATTACATTTTCCATTTGGGATTGATGACAGTTTGCATTCATTGTGTTCTGTTTGCTGTACCTAATTGGGAACATTTGTCCCTTTTATTGAGCTGAAGAGTTGGCTGAAATTCTTCTTTCATAGTTATTACAGAAACAAACCAACAAATTCTAGCAGTAAGATGTCAGACTTTAGTCAGTGGGTTGTTGATACTCTATCTTCTGACCTGGCTTTTTTAACAGGGACCTCAGAGAAAATCTATGCAGGAACCCTGATGGAGACATAGCACCCTGGTGTTTCACCACTGACCTTCATGTCCGCTGGGAATACTGCAACCTGGAGAAATGCTCTGGAAAGCCCCCAGCAGCACCAACCATCTCTCCCCCCAAACCTCCAGAGACAGGTATGTCATCTTTTAAGGAATTATATATATCATGAGGTGTATGGTCTTCTGTGTCTTTTATCATTATTATTATTCATTATCAGAGCTTCCTGAAGATGTATTAGCTGTCTATTGTTTATCATTTGTTCATCAGTTTGGAACGGTCTTAAGTTGTTTAAATGTGCTATATAAATAATTAGATTGTATATTTTGATTCATCTTTCTTTATCTGGCCTCTCTGCTGCTGTTTTAGATTGCCAAGTTGGAAATGGAGCGACATACAGAGGTCCGACCTCCGTCACAGCTCAGGGTGTGCCTTGCCAAGCGTGGAGCGCTCAGAGTCCTCACAAACACAGTCTATATACACCACAGACCCACCCTACTGCGGGTCTTGAGGGAAATGTAAATGCATTGGCTCATGTTTTTAACATTAATTGCATTTATGAGTGCATTTCTTTTCTTCTCCTCACTGATTCTCTTACATCACAATCAGAGCTGCAGAAACCCAGACAATGATGAGAGCGGACCGTGGTGCTTCACGACTGACAGTAACGTAATCTGGGACAACTGCCAGATTCCTGATTGTGGTATGGAAACTTTATTTTATAACACATTACCAAAAAGCATGCATTGCTGTTCAGCTAAGGTTATATTTAGTTTGTTCAATATCTGGTTCAACTTTCAAGTAACTAGGAACATTTTAAACATTCGTACTCTCGTGGTATTGCACAATATTTCATATTATTCAGTACAGAGAAGAAACTGATCATGAATTTTATCGTATTTTGACAAATCCAATTCAAGTGCTGGATCAGAGTAGGTGGTACAGTGAGTTATCTCTAAAAATGATAATAAAAAAGGCTAAATACTGGTTTGATTTTCCCACAGTGCCCCATCATTACATGGCTTTTTCCAATACATGTTGAACCCACATTCAGTATTCCAAAAGATATTGAAAGATGTTGAAAGATGACCAAACAGGGACAGTTCTTCTGAACAAAAAACAACAGATCAGCATGTTTTATTTTTTCTAATATATATATTTTTTTTTACAATAGAATGACAAATAATAATGTCAACAGTTTAGGTTTTAAATTCTGTTGCAAACAATGGTTGTTTCCCCCCCTTGAATGCTGACGAGAGAAGGATGTTTCCAAATGCTTATGCAGCTGTAGTGGCTGGCTACATATGCTGTAAATATTGGAAATCATTGAGACAAATGTTTAATTTACCACTGATGTTGTAAAATGATATTTTCTTAGCAAAAAAAAAAAAAAAAAAAAATCAAACTGCTTTGTCTTCGTTTTACTTTTAATGTGAAAACTGATGGTGAACTGTCTTTCTAGCCGGGCAGAATTGTGGGAAGCCAGTTATCAAACCAAGGCGTTGTTTTGGGCGTATTGTTGGCGGCTGCGTGGCAAATCCTCACTCGTGGCCCTGGCAAATCAGTCTCCGGACAAAGTGAGCTGAAACAAAATGTGATGAAACACAGTTCAAAAGGGCTGATATTCAGTCTAGAGGAAGCATTTTAGATGTTTACTGTCAACACCAATAATTGGACAAGAATGACACTTTTTAGAGAGAATTAATCAAATTTACATTCAAATAAGTAGAATTTTGATTTAAACTAGTTTTATGTTGTAGAAATATTATTATAAGTAATAATTCATAATGATTTTTCTATTTATTATTTTTTCTCTCACTTTTTGCTGTCTAATCTGTGTGGTTTATTCTGTCCTTTGCTTCTACCAGTGATAGAGTCCATTTCTGTGGAGGAACTCTAATTGACCCTGAGTGGGTCCTCACGGCTGCGCGCTGCCTGGAGAGGTCAGATCCCAACATCCATTCACAGCATTTAACCAGTAAATCCTGTAATAACAAAAACAAAGGGTGATAGTGTGTGTGTGTATAAATGCTGCGCTGCTGTAGGTCAGAGAGTCCCTCAGTCTATCGGGTGGTCCTCGGTATCCACAAGGAGGCAGCCAAAGAGCCGTCAAAACAAGTCAGGCGACTGGAGAAACTGGTACTGGGACCCGATGGCGCCGATATCGCTCTGCTCAAACTGGACAGGCAAGTAAATCTGCAACAGGGAATGTGCAGCATGACAGCCTGCGTTCATGAGGATGTAACCTCGCCACTGGTTACAGAAGGAGCAGATCCGGATGGAAAGAAAATCCTTTGATTGGGATGTTTTATGTCTTTTGTACAATGTGGGCAATTATTATGTATTTAATGGTGGGAAATTAATCTCAACTTATTACTTCAATTTATTTATTGAATCCAAGTTACTATATACTGCAAATATATTTACCCCAGAATAACCACTACGGTTCAGTCTAATTACATGAAAATGTTCAATTTAAGTGTATCACTACCAGTCACAAATTTGGACACATGCAATATTTTATGTTGTCCAACAACATGAATGTATTAAATCCGGATAGATCCAGTATTATCGGCCTATCTTTATTACCGGCCGATATCGGTATCAATATGCAATATTGGACATTATTGGTATCAGTTTTTACTTTTTTGTTGACAGTTTTTTCACAACATGCACATATTATCCATTGTCTTGGCTCTAACAATACCTATGAGAAGCAGTGTTCGATATAACTGGACTGTGGAAACACTGGAGAAAGAACTTATGTGGATTATAGATGATTTTTTTATATTGTCATCATCGTCGTCCCCCTTATTGTCTCTCTGTTTTTTTTTTTTTTGTTTTTCACATTTTTATATGGACCTGTGTGAGTCTGAAATAAAGATTGAATTGAATTATTCATATTTGAGTTTATATACTGTAAAGTATGTGTCAAGATAATGAACTTCAAATAAGTTGTGCCATTCTGAAAAAAAACCCCAAAACAAAGCAACACATGCAAGAACAGTTATAAAAAACTTATCAAAACTGTTAAAGTTTTGTTTTTTAGCATTACTTTGTTATTCATCATGTTTTCATTGATGCAGAACAAGAAAAATGAATTGTGTTTATTTGTTTGTCTTCAGACCTGTTACTGTTAATAACAAAGTGAGGCCTGCTTGTCTGCCAGAGAAGGACCACGTAGTTCCCGCCAATACAGTGTGTTATGTTACTGGATGGGGTGGGACTCAAGGTAGGCCACAGTTTCCGCTCTCGGGTGGAAATTTTTCCACAGATGTTCAAAAATGTGATCATGGAGTTTATAGACAAAAAGCACGCGCACACATGCTGCTGAGTATGTTAACTTTATGGTTGCACAAGCCCCCCACGTTTGAAACCTTGAAATGTGTTTCAGAGGATAACTGCAGGGAGGTGTGTTACAGGTACTGGAGGTAAAGTTTTCCTGAGGGGAAGCTGGTTTCCCTGTGATTGACAACGATGCCTGTAACCACTCGTCTTTTCTGAACGGCACAGTCAAAGATCATGAAATGTGTGCTGGAAATATTAGAGGAGGAACCAACAACTGCCAGGTACCAACATCTTTTGATTAAATTGTATTTTTTAACTCTTCTAACTCTCTTTTAGTGGTTATGCTGTTCTTGCATAAATAATCAAACACATTTTCTGAATCAGTACTGGAAAATGGAAAATGATTCAGGGCTGGTGGGAATCTGGTAGGAACATGACCCTTCTGTTCCTGCTTCTTTCTTCGTCCTTGTGTAGATTGCATAGAAAAGGCCCACAACTGCCCCCAGATTTACCGTGACACACAGCTCTTATGACCTTTTTTCCGGTCTTGTTTTGGTAACATTAAACTGAAGTACCATCAAACTCAGCAAATGTGAGAGCAGAGTTGTGAAGTACGTGTTTTCTCTTTGCAGGGCGACAGCGGAGGTCCTCTGGTTTGCTATTCACAGAGCAGGTACATCCTGCAGGGCGTGAAGTCGGGTTTGGGATGCGTCGATGCCACAAAACCCGGCGTCTACATTCGAGTCTCAAAGTTTGTCGACTGGATTCATGAAGCAATGAAAGCCGTCTGAAAACCCTCCACCACCAAATGTGTGCTAAATGTCTAAATGTGTTTATGCTGCTCATGACCAAAGTTTGCAGGAAACTGGAACTTAATGGCTGCCAAGTGTTTTGTTCTCTTTGGAGAAAATATGATGTGTAGAGCACATCCCTAAAATGTTTTAAAAACCTGTTTCCTTATTTCTGGGATGGTTAACTGAAATTGAAGATGATTATTAAGTTGTTTCTGCGTCTTCTGCTCAACAAGATTTTGGAAGTTTCTACATTTTGTTGGTTATCCTTTCTCTTGCTTCAGGAAATGAACCAAATAAAAGACTAAAAAAAAAGTCGCATTGTGCTAAACTATATTTTCATCCATTTTCAAAACATTTAATATGCATAAAATTGTTGTAGAGGTGGCATAACTTGTGGAAAATGGCTCAAATATTGACTCATTTAAAATGATAAGAAATAAAGAAATCCATACTAAACCTTTCCCCTCATGAGCTAAAGAAATACTACACTAATAATACACAGACACAAAATATTTACTGTTAACATGATCTCAGTTGTACAGAGCTGATTCATTCACAATGAAATAAAAACTGCAGATTACAAATCGAGCCTAACATACTTCCTTCATTTAATATCATTTTAAGTTTTAGTTCAGGTGCTGCTTACCTCTCTTTTCAGAAAAAAACAAGCAAGAAACTATTGCTCCTCACTTTAACTTCTCTCCCTGTGTGTCTTTGTCATCTCTTCTGGTATCCAGACTTCCCTTTTTGGGGAAAAACGGGATTAGTCAATAAACTTCACAAATGTAAGACTAAATTTTTCATTTTGTGGATTTTTAGGGGCCCAGACCCTGCAGTGGACCCTGGAGTAACTGACTAAAGCTGAAACTTAAACTCATCATCATTATATTATTTTAACTTGAATATTTGTTGGTAAATAGTTGAAATAAAGTTAAATATGTCAAAGTAATTCAAGACCCAGTTAGGCTGTAATAAAGACTGTTCTGTGTTCTTGGAGTGATATTTTCCACATGCTGATGTTTTACTACCACAAGAAAAAGAGAAACTTTACTGAAGAGAGTTTTAATGAGTAGAAATAAAGACTAATCGCTTGTGTTCAGAAAACTAAACGCATTTTTTTTCCTGTTGAGAACTCAACAGTTTGAAGAAGGTTGTTTTGTAATCCTGTGTTTGCAGTGACGGGCATTGATCTCTTCTAGCTAATGATTAACTGTTGATATTGATCTTATGTCATTAGGAGCAAATACTACTCATCAGTATAATGCAAGTTAGGTCTTTAGTTTTCATCATTTGTCCACTTTAAAACACAAAATGTTCTCCAGACATGAGCATGAATACACAGATCACATGAGCTGGCAGCAGGGGTACCACAGGGATCGATCATGGCCCTCTTCTCTTTTCACTGTACTCCATTTCACTAAGGTGAACTCATCAACTCTCATGGCTTCTCCTACCACTGCTACGCTGATGACACCCAGCTTTTCCTTTCCTTCCTGCCTACACTCTACCGTCTCAATGCAAATATCAGTGTGACAGTCTGGGGTCACTATACCTCCGATTGATCATGTGCCCTGGTTTCACTCACCTGGGAGTCTGTGGGATGGAATCCTGCCCGGGCCCTTGTTGTGTACCTCACCACATTAGCAAGTGTTTCCAATATCTCTGCATGGATGAAGGATCACCACTTTCAGCTAAGTCTGTCCAAGACTGAGCTTGTCTGTCCAGCCAGTCATTCCTTACCTCCTTGGATAAGTGGGCAGCTGGGCTCCACCACCCAATGTAAGTTGCTTTGGAAAAAAGCGTGGGGGAGTGGGTAGTGTAGTGTTAATGTTGCGGGCTTTGGTGTGGCAGACCCGGGTTGGAGTCCCTGAAATGGCACTCAGGTGAACCACTGTGGTCTCTTCAGCAAGGTCCTTAACCCCCACCAACTGCTCCCCGGTCACTTTAAATAGGAGCCCACTGCTCTCAAGTTCAACCTGAGATGGGTGAAAATGCAGAGAATAAAATTCCTAATCGGCACTCTGATTGGGATTAATCTTTAAAAAAAAAAAAACATCTGCTAAATGACAGTAGTTGTAGTACACAAAAGATCATACGATGTGGAACGGGGGTCAAAGCACAGCTTCCTGAATCTTTTGTAGGTGGAAAACACAGGACTCAACTGAATAAAAGTCTCTTGGTGTCCGTTAGTACATCCAAAGGCTTCCAGCTCTGACTGCATCTGATGGTGTTTCTTACTGTATGTGGAGCAAAATCAGAACTGAGCAGCATGTGGTTCTGCATGAATGAAATACACCGATGCTGTTATGCAAAAGTTTAAGCTGTTCCTAAATGTGACAGGTGACAGTCCTGACAGTATGCCTCTGGTTGATCATGCGCCCTGGCTACATGACCACAGGTACAGTATATGACAATTAAGCACACGTGACTCTTTCGTGTGTTTTTGTGTGATGAAGGATTTGTTCTAATTAGAATATCTGTTCTAATTTTTATTTGTATAATATTATTAATATTCTATACAAGGCGTTACTTGTCTAGTTTGTTTATATCATCTGATTGTATGTATTTTTGCCACATTTATGTGTATTATGATTTTTTTAAAGTTCTAATAACTTTTGTGCAGTATTTTCTTAATTGCCTTTTGTTTCCTGTTGTAATTGCAAAATTGCAAAAACTGGGCTGTTTTAAGTGTGATTTTAAAATATTCTGTTAAAGGATTAGTGCAATAAGAAATATTAGTTTCATTCATTTTTCCGATAATCACACATGGATTTTTGTGCAAATATTTGTGCAAGTTCTATTTGTGCAGACGTGTGTGTGGGAGAGGTGCTCAGAGGGTGTCTTGCCCGGTGAGTAATTCAATCTAGAACCGCCTCTGACAAGGATTTTGACCCACTGCTAGTTTGCTGTCCTTGTCAGGCCAATGACTGACTAATAACTGATGTGCTAAAAGGAACTGGAGGGTATTTGGGAGTCGATGATGAGCTGCTGGTGTTAGACTCAACATGGACCTGTACAAAGCAACTTTCCTCCTGGGAGGCTTCATCAGCACTGGTGAGAATAAGAAAACTCTAAAACTAAATTAGATTAAATGTATTGTGTAATAACACCACAAAATAAAAACAGATCTATAAATAAATGAGTAATAGCCGCTGCCTGTGTTTGTATATTACCGGAAATGAAAGTCACTGTTCACTGTGATTGCACCACTATGTTTGATCTTTAGGATGTTGTCCCCCTTGAATGAACACAATCGTGACTTTGGTCAAATGTTTTTTTTAGCTGGAAACATTTCCCTGCTTGCTTAACATTTATGCATCAAACTACTGCTAAATACTTATTTGCATGTTTTTAGTGTTTTATCTAAAGCACTTTGAATTGTCCTATGAACAAATAAACCTTGCCTTACCTGAATGAATTTTATTACTTCCCCCAGTCAGTGGGTCTGAGGTGGAAGGCTACACCAAAACTGAAGGGGCATGGGTGCTCTCGCTCAACAAAAGACAGTATACAGTGAACACTGTGGCTGAGTGTGCAGCCAAATGTGAAGCTGAAACATCCTTTACGTGCAAGTAAGTTCACTCTTCACACACATCTTCGGTTTTACGTCATATCCTGACATGTCTTTTCTCCAAAGGTCTTTTGCATATGTTGAAAAGGATCAAGAATGCTGGACGGCAGCATCAAACTCCAAAACAGAGCTCATCCTGCAAAGACGCAGCTCGGCTTTATATGAAAAAAATGGCAAGTCTCCACTCCCGTTATTTATTTCTTTGTTAAAGGTACAGTGTGTGAAAATTACTGACATCTAGTGGTGAAGATGGGTATTTGAAAGAATAAATGTTTTGTGTGAAATTACTTCATATTCCAAGTACTGTTGTGAATGTATGGTGGCCACTAGTGGCCAATATTCTCCCAGACAAAAGTTGTTTTCTTCTGTGAGTGGATCCAGTGGTCTGAGGGGTAGCTATGATTGTACTGAGTAACTGCTTTTAGTGCTTTTTAAAGGCATTACTGATCCAAAACAGTGTTCTAACTCCCACTAAACAAATCTGGTACAGTGGTTTTAAAGTTCAGAGGGTTCTCACTAAGCTCACATTGTTTTGTCCATTTAGGGATGCCGTAGTAAAAATGGCAGCACAAATACAGCAGCCTCCATGTATGTGCACCCCCAGCAAGTATATATATATGTATGACTCATTCGAAGAAAATAAACATATAACAGCTATTCTAGTGAAGCGATCACACATCAAAAGTGACACAGTTTTAAATTATATATTAAAATTTTTTGCCATTTACCTTTGTTTTTTGCACACTGAACCTTTAAAGTAGCAGAAAGAAATTTGCTATTATGGTGTCTTGTCATTTACAAATCAAATTAAACTTAAACTTTGTAATGTGTTTTTATGGCATTGTGGTTAATATGTACAGTGGGGCAAAAAGTTTTTAGTCAGCCACCAAATGTACAAGTTCTCCTACTTAAAAATATGAGAGAGGCCTGTAATCGTCATCATAGGTATACCTTAACAGAGACAGAATGAGAAAAAAAAATATCCAGAAAAATCGCATTGTCTGATATTTAAAGAATTTATTTGCAAATTATGGTGGAAAATAAGTATTTGGTCAATAACAAAAGTTCACCTCAATACTTTGTTATATACTCTTTGTTGGCAATGACAGAGGTCAAACGTTTTCTGTAAGTCTTAACAAGGTTTTCCACACTGTTGCTGGTATTTTGGCCCGTTCTTCCATGCAGATCTGCTCTAAAGCAGTGATGTTTTGGGGCTGTCGTTGGGCAACACGGACTTTCAACTCCCTCCAAAGATTTTCTATGGGGTTGAGATCTGGAGACTGGCTAGGCCACTCCAGGACCTTGAAATGCTTCTTACGAAGCCGCTCCTTTGTTGCCGGGCAGTGTATTTGGGATCATAGTCATGCTGAAAGACCCAGCCACGTTTCATCTTCAATGCCCTGCTGATTGAAGGAGGTTTTCACTCAAAATCTCACCATACATCGCCCCATTCATTCTTTCCTTTACACGGATCAGTCGTCCTGGTCCCCTTGCAGAAAAACAGCCCCAAAGCATGATGTTTCCATCCCCATGCTTCACAGTAGGTATGGTGTTCTTTGGATGCAATTCAGCATTCTTTCTCCTCCAAACACGAGAAGTTGCATTTCTACCAAAAAGCTCTATTTTGGTTTCATCTGACCCTATTAAATTCTCCCAGTCCTCTTCTGGATCATCCAAATGCTCTCTAGCAAACTTCAGACGGGCCTGGGTGTGTACTGGCTTAAGCAGGGGGACACGTCTGGCACTGCAAGATTTGAGTCCCTGGCGGCGGCGTGTTACTGAGAGTAGCCTTTGTTACTTTGGTCCCAGCTCTCTGCAGGTCATTCACTAGGTCCCCCCATGTGGTTCTGGGATTTTTGCTCACCGTTCTTGTGATCATTTTGACCCCATGGGGTGAGATCTTGCGTGTAGCCCCAGATCGAGGGAGATTCTCAGTGGTCTTGTAAGTTTTCCATTTTCTAATAATTGCTCCGACAGTTGATTTCTTCACACCAAGCTGCTTACCTATTGCAGATTCAGTCTTCCCAGCCTGGTGCAGGTCTACAATTTTGTTTCTGGTGTCCTTTGACAGCTCTTTGGTCTTGGCCATAGTGGAGTTTGGAGTGTGACTGTTTAAGGTTGTGGACAGGTGTCTTTTATACTGATAATGAGTTCAAACAGGTGCAATACAGATAATGAGTGGAGGACAGAGGAGCCTCTTAAAGAAGAAGTTACAGCTCTGTGAGAGCCAGAAATCTTGCTTGTTTGTAGGTGACCAAATACTTATTTTCCACCATAATCTGCAAAAAAATTTTAAAAAATCAGACAATGTGATTTTCTGGATGTTTTTTTCTCATTCACAGTTGAGGTATACCTATGATGACAATTACAGGCCTCTCTCATCTTTTTAAGTGGGAGAACTTGTACAATTGGTGGCTGACTAAATACTTTTTTGCCCCATTGTTTATCCTGAATGATCATCGCTGAACTTGCTCCATAAGAGCCGTGATGTTTGGACTGTGTCTGCAAACACTGCAGAGATGAACTGCAAGTTAAACACATCTTCCAGTTTGGGAGCTAAAGCAAAAAATGCTTGTAATCAGTAAACGATTAACTTGAAAATGGCCTCATTTTTCCCTTGCAGAATATTTGCAGGAGTGTGTAAATGGAATAGGAACAGATTACAGAGGAACAAAGACCAAGACAAAATCAGGGAAGCTGTGTCAGAGATGGGAAGCAAAGACACCACACCGGCCCAAGTACGCGTCCATCTACCTGCACACATCACCCCGTCTTCTTGTTTCTGTCTGTAATTCCTGTTTCTTTGTGTGTGCTACAGTATCACACCACAATCCCACCCCCGAGCAGACCTGGAGTCTAATTTCTGTAGAAACCCTGATTCGGACAGTGGTGGACCCTGGTGCTACACCACTGACCCCAACACCCGCTGGGAGCACTGCAGCATTCCCAGCTGTGAAGGTGAAATTATTGTATTCTTAATATCCTTCATGACAGTTTTGATATGTGAACTAAACTGTGAATATTTTATACCAGAAGTCAGTAAGTGGTACCATTTCACTACATATTTTACTTATTTAACACACAAGGATGTGTCAACTGGAGGAACTTAATTAGAGGCTGAGTGGAAACATAGATTTAAAATGAGCTGCAGAGATTTGCATGTAACAAAGTATGAAGAGAGAAGCATTATTAATGCTGTGTCTTTGAGAGGAGTGTTCATTGAGGGTGAGGACTAAGAGGAAAAACCCACTGAAGTGGTTCACCGCGTGGGCTCCAGACTCACACGGCTACCAGCGGTAGAGGGAGGACAAAATAAAGTTGCTAAGTTAAACAACTTTTCTAGAGTAACTGTTGCATTTTCAGCACAGAAAATATCTTGAGGAGATGAGGAACCAGATGGAGTCCAAACCGGGTGTCCACAGCTCGATGGGATGACCAGCTGGTTACACCTATTTCCGGTTTTGCAATTTTGCAGTTTTGTTTTGGTCAGTTTAAGTGAATTTTAAAGAATTTTGTTTTAGTTTGTGGCTTACTGACTTAGTAGATGTAGTAGAGCCTAAGGCTGCCTGTACTAAGACGAGTATAAAAAAGTTTGCTTTTTAGCAGAAGTGGTGCAGTAATAGTGCACTTGGCATGTAGAAACGTCCTTGTTAGGCGTTTGCTCGGAAATATTTCTGGGCATAAGGCGTTTTTTGTGCGATTAAATTAGAGACAAGTCGCTGGTAAGTGGTTGGAGTCGGAGAAAGGGGAATTTTTCTGCTGCATTGTAGAGGAAGTTGTGCAAAATTAAGTGAAACTGAATGCAATATAAAGAGAGAACAAATTAAGATTCAATTCATTTAAAGTTAAAGGAGCACATTTAAAGCAACTTGTTGACAAAATGCTTCAAAAGCAACTGCCACAAGATTAGGCAATAATAAAAGCACAATAAAATTTGTCATGAAATACTAAGAGTTTCATATATGATAAAATTGTCTATATAAAATTAGCAATAAAAAAAATAAAGGAGAATAAAAGTAAAAGCAAGATAGCCAGACAGGGAAAAGAGATACCTTTTAAGTTGGACTTAAACTGCTTAAAGATTGGGAGGACCTAATAGCAGAAGGAGCTTAGAGGTTGATTAAAAAATTATTGAGAAAAATGGTAATAATAATAATAATAAGATAATGATGTAATAATAATAATAATAATGGTCTTATGTGTGAAAACAATTTAGAAAAAAATGTGCAAATAAAAAGTCTGGGTTTGTTGAAATGTAATAATTGTCTGTTTTGGTTTGCTGGTTTTGGTCAATTAGCAAAATTGTTGTTGTTTTTTGTTTTCCACTTTTTTTTTTTGTTCTTTTTTTTGGGTTTTGTTTTAGTCTGGCTTATTAAAGATTGGGAGGCTTAAGGGGAGGCTTTAAGGTTTTGAAAGTTGAGATAATAATAATAATAATATATATATGTCAGGATTAAGGTGTATTAAAGATTAATATAAAGAAGTTTTTTATGTCTTCTAGGTTCTGCATGGTCTTTAGTGGAGCCCCACCGAGGCGCTGAAAGGCGAGGGCAACAACGGGCACGTGGGGACGGAGTGGAAAAAGCAGAGCTGGTCGGCTAGACGCCACATAAAAAGCCGGACCCAGAAAACTACCCTGAAGTAAGAGTTGCACCACGATGAGAAAAGAGGAAAAAAAAAAAAAAAAAAAGGGATGTTTGTGTTGAGGAGCAACTTCATTTGATTTTTTTTTTGGTGTCCCAAGATATGGTTAATTAGTTTTGTTTTTTAGAGGTCTTGATAATAACTACGCCGTAACCCTGAAACGAGAGGTGCGGGTGTTCACCACTGACCCGGACACCCGGTGGGAGTATGAGGGTGCGCGTGTGGAGACGCCTGATCAGGTGGGAGAAAAGAAAGTAAAACTGAATCAGAAGAGCTATGGTTAGTGTTTTATAGAGTTTATAAAGCCCCACTTTAGAGAAAACATACGTTGGTTTTGTTTTGTTGAGGTGAGGGTGTGGTTGAGGAAGAAGACTGCTGTAAAGGGACGGTGCTAATTATGGGGAATAAATAGAGACATAGTGGGAAAAATGTAGATGTGGAGTTAATGACTCCTAAGACAAAAAAACTCTCGAGGTCCAAGGTGAGAATAACTTTTAATTTATTGAGAGATTTTTCAGAAGGGCCGAGGTTTTTTTTCTTGTAAAGTAGAAACAGAATGAGCAGGAAAAGTTTTGGAAGAAGTTCAGCTGTATGAATTTTTTGTCTGTTCTTTTATAACTAAATCAGTCTTCCTTTACTGTTGTTATAGCACTTGAGTGTAGCAAATGTGCTTTATAAGATAAAAAAAAAAATAAGCTTGCTTTAAGTCTAAAGAATTGTTTCTGTTTCTGAGTGTGTGCACGATAAATCGGCAATATTAATATTGGATGATGCTTTCTATTTGTTTATTTGATAGGGAAGAGCAATAAAAAAAAAGAAAAACTACTAAATAGCGATATAGCAAAGGCTGTCTTCTCTGGTTTTCCGAGCCTGATCTTAAAAGCCTCCCTAAAATGAGGAAATAAAAAATATCAAATTGAAATAAAAGATAACAATATAATTAATCATAAAGGTGTTTGGTAGCAAACTAAGGAATGCTGTCTTTTTTTTCTTCTTTAAAATCCTTTGGGATGGGAGCAAATTAGGCCAAGCCACATGAACATTATGCGTCTTAGTACTTGGCCAGAGTGAGTGGAGAGATAAAGTTTTTTATCATTTTGAAGGAGGGAATATTATATTTTTGTTTATGTCGGTATTGTATTGGATGAAAGAGAATGTTATTGGGTTCTGTTTGGTTGAAATTTTGCATATCGTGCATCACTAATCCTGAGCAAAGTCGAAGAGTCAAAGATTAAACGGAGGAAATGTTATTGCATTTCATCGAAAAAAAGTCCAGATAGGGTTCTGAGGAAAAAATAGAAAATAACGTCTCTTGGTGGCCGAAGAGTAAAATGAGATATGTGAGCACATACGATGTTGCAAAACAGGAAGCAGAATTCTGAAAGAGAAATAAATGATGGGGAAATCAGCTAAAAGCTCTGCCAAGATTGGCATCCCGGTAAAAAAAAAAACAAGAATTGTTTGAAAATGTAAGAAACCAATTTGAGCTTCTGCTAAATTCTTCACTAAGAAAAAGGTGTCATTTGAAAGAGAAAGTTGCTGTTCCTAAAATGTCGGTTTTACCACTGAGAAAAACTCGGACTAGCAGCCAAAAAGAAGCAAACCAAATCCATAAGCATTTGATTAAATGCATATGGGATGTAATTGTCAGTAAATGTTGTCTGCATGGTTATAAAAGTTCAGAAACATCCTTCTCTGCCGGTCCTCACATTTATATCCATATAGTGGATTGATGGCTGGATTGGAGTTGATGTTCCTCCACACAATTTTTGATGACGGTTTTTCAACGTAAGTGTCTTCTCTTTTCGTTAGTTGGTTGTCGGTTTATTGTAGAAAGTTCCAGATTTATAGATCACTTCGCTCTGCACATTCCTTTGTTTCTCTTTTGCTGAGGTGATAATGGGATAAGAGATGAGACCTTTCATGCTTCCCTTGTTATTACAGAGACAAACCAACGGTGATCAGTTCCTCTCCTGCTTTGATTCCTGGAGTAAAATTCAGACTTTAGTCGTTGGGCTGCTGCTGTCTTCAGCCTCGTCTCTTTCAAAGGGACCTGAGGGGAGATCTATGCAGGAACCCTGACGGAGACCGAGCACCCTGGTGTTTCACCACAGACCCGAAAATCCGCTGGGAGTACTGCAACCTGAAGGAATGTTCCAGAAAGACCCCAGGAGCACCAACCACCGCTCCCCCCACACCTCAGGCCACTCAGGGCCCTGTAGAGAGAGGTACACTTTTCTCTAAAGTCGTGTCACTTTTACTCCTCGTTTGCTCCTGGCCCTCTGCTGCTGTTTCAGATGAAGATTGGAAATGGAGGGACGTGCGAGGTCCCACCCCATCACGGTTCTGGGTGTGACTTGCCAGGCGTGGAGCGCTCCAGAGTCCTCATGCACACAACAGCTTTACGCCAGACCCACCCTACAAGGGTCTGGATGGAAATGTAGTGTTATATTTGAAAGGCCCGCGACAGACTGGCGACCTGTCCGGGTGTACCCGCCTCTCGCCTGATATAGCTGGGATAGGCTCCAGCAGCCCCGCGCCGTGGATAGCGGTAAGAAATGATGATGATGACATTTTGTTTGTCGAGTTTGAAGGTGATTTCTTTCGTTTTACTGTTTTCTCCTTATGTAATAGGCTGCAGGAAAGATGATGACATGAACGGACCGTGGTGCTACACTACTGACCCGAGCAAGAAGTGGGACTACTGCCAGATCCCCGTGTGGTGTGTAAGGGCTTTGAGGCACACGTGTCATTGTCGACCTAAGGTTGTAAATTCCTCATGTAAAAACTGGGGCCTTCATCTGTTACTATGCTATGCAGATTATGCATAGAATGAAGTAAGTCCAATAATGTGTGGAAATGTCGATCACTATTATTTTAGTACATGTGTAAATGTTGCACAACATGATTCAGAATCTAGAGATCAAAATGGCAAATAGCTTTGCCAGAGTCACATCCACATACAGTCTTTGGTCAAAATTATAATTATTATATTATCCACTCAGTTCAGTGTTTATTGGGTAGCGTAGTGGTAATGTCGTGGGCTTTGGCGTGACAGACCTGGGTTCAAGTCCCTGACACAACACTCAGGTGAACCACCGTGGACCCTTGGCAAGGTCCTTAACTCCCACCAACTGCCCCCCAGGCGCTTTCATTAGCAGCCCACTTCTCTCTGGTTCAACCTGAGATGGGTTAAATGCAGAGAACGAATTTCCTAATTGGCACTCTAATTGGGATTAATAAAGTATATCTTAATAAGAAATGAACATTTGTAAACCCCTCTGTTTGACAGAGGGGTTTGGCTACCAGTGTCAAGTACAGTAGTATCACTGAGCTGGATTATGCCTTTTGTTTAAATACGGTCGTTTCTCTGGGCCCATTATTTACCTGATTCCCCTGGACCCTCAACTCGGTACCAAACTGAATCAAACATGACTGATCTGCATCTGGATGATGCTAACATTGTGAATCCTGTTGTGCTCCTCCAGTTGAGATGTCTCATAGTGTCCATGAATAGTTTTGATAGTTTTTTTGAGGGGGGGGGGGGGGGGGGTTGTTTGTTTGTTTGTTTTTCTCTTTTTTTGTGATAATTTTTTTTTCCAATAGTTTTTTTTTCATCAGCTAGTTTGTTTTTTTTGCATGTTTTTCTATTTTCAAAACAGTAAAAAAACCGACCGTGTATGGCTGTATTGGTAGATATTTACCTCCTGCATTTGCTGTGCATTTTGATGCCTCTTGCATGAAATATGCCTTTAATGTTAACTTGAGTGTAGGGATGTTCAATGCTGGCTTTTTTTACCGATATCCGATATTGTCCAACTCTTAATTTCCGATATCCGATGTCAACAATGCTGATACAGTATATGTAGACAACTGTGCGGTTGTTTTCGGATATTTTGAGAAATACAACTATATTCTGCTCTGAGAAAAAACATTCCAAAAATGGCCGTAACTCAGCCAGAGGAGCTCATTTTGGACATCTGGCTGCCATATATCAGATACAAGAGGCAAACTCCGCTGGAGAACAGTGAGCCTACTTCCGGGTTGCCTAAAACTTGTAGTTCTTTCTCCATCCACCAGGGACAGGCTCCAAAAAGAGCAAATCCCCACAGACTCCCATGTTAAAAAGGCCAATTAAGCAGAAATAAAATTTTAAGTCTGGTTAAAAATATTTACGTTTAATAGGTGAGTTTACCTTCATGTAGTGTGTGAGGGCGGTGAATTCTTTTTATAACTCATCTGTTTAGATGTTACTTAAAATTACACATGAAGCTGAGTTAGCGTTAGCTTGGCTGCCAATCATTTGTCCCGCGGCTCGGAGCGGCCCTGTCTTTGCCTATTTTAGTATTTTCAGGGAGTGATGCACACACACACGGCAAGATGGCGACGGTGGGAAATGCCTAATGGCTTCCTTTCCCTATAGACGTGACTGGTACTACATCCATATTTTTCAGTTCTGATCAAATATAGCAGGTAGAGTCCTGGCAACTTAACCAACAACTTAAACAGAATTTTATAGCAGCTTAAAGAAGTAGTCTGTGAGCAGCAGCTGCACCGTAGTCACATGTCTCTGAAAGAAATGCTGGGAGTGAAGTTCTTCCAAATAAAGGGACTTTTCTACATGTGGCGTGTAGATAGCGTAAGATGGCGTGAAATTTTGTAACAGAACAAAAAGATCCGTAAGATTCGTTAGTAAAAAAATATTGGTCCAAAAAAACTGATACCGATATTTTCCAATATCACATTTTAATGCTGATATCGGCCGATAATATCGGTAGTAGTAAAGAAAAAATTAGTAAATTGGCCTGCCTTTGACCTCATAGGTCTGAAAATGTGAGGAACTAATAAAGGCTGCGGTTTTTGATGTGAGAATTAATGACCGTACTTTCTTTGTGCTGGGATGAATGTGGAACACCTGTAATCAAACAAGGGCTGTTTTGGTTGTATTGGGGCAGCTGTGTGTCTAAACCTCACTCTGGCCTGGCAAATAGTTCGCAAAGTGAGTAAAATACCATGATGATTAGTGTATTTTTGTTTTTGTTAGTGTGCATAATGAGCTAAAAATATCCCTCTTGTGTGGGCTCTCGGTCTTCTCCTCCCAGTTGGGTCATTTCTGTGGAGGATTGTTGTCCTGGTGGTCCTCCTGTGCCTGCCTGGAGAGGTCAGATCATGGCAACCATAAATGGCATTTAATATATAAACCCCATAAAATGCAAACACTAGTTCTGTGTTTATAATGCTGCCTGCTGCAGGTCCAAGCGTCCTGCAGCCTATAGGTCGTCCTGGGTGTCCACACCGAAGCAGCCAATGAGCCGTCAAAACAAGTGAGACGACTGGAGAAACTGGTGCTCGGACCCAATGGAGCCGATATCGCTCTGCTAAATGGAGAGGCGAGTAAACTGCAAAGAGACGTAGATCTGGGAGGAGAATGAGTTAGGGAAGAAATGTGGTGTTTTGGAGGATTTTTGTATAATGTAGGTAAAGATAGTTTGAAGAATTTTTCCTCTCTTTTTTTTTTCTTTTTTTTAGTAATAATTATGTTATATTTCTGCTTTGTTTTTTTTCCTATGGTGTAAGAATGCTTCAAATAAATATTGTGATGATGTTTAATTTATTGGATGAGATATTAAATATAATTTTATGGTTCTGTATAATATAATTGATAATTGTGAATTTCTGATTTGTTCGCACCTTTATTTCAGTGTTTACATTAGGATGTTGTAGATAGAAATTTTGTTATTCAATTGTTGTCATTGTGGTGTGCTAGAAAATAAAGTGTTTACATGTCGTGTTTTCAGACCTGCTCTAATTAATGACAAAGTGCTGCCTGCTTGTCTGCCAGAGAAGGGCGAATTGTTCCAGTGGGATGAGTGTTACGTACTGGATGGGGTGAGACTCAAGGTAGGTTGCATAAATGTGGGAATGTTTCCAAAATGGTTGGAAACTAATAACTGAAAATTTGTCATGTTTTTCTTTTTATTGTGTGGAGTGTGAAGAGAAAAAAGAATTGTCCAAGATTCAGATAAATACAGAGTTCATTATTTTAAATTAAAATGTAAGATGAGTTAAAGATAATGAAAAATATCTGTGATAACTACATTGAGCTGAATGAGAAAAAGCACCAGCACTGTGAGTGCACAAATTAATGAGCTCTTCTTTTATGATGATTTTTTTTATTTTTTAAACCTCCACATGTGTCTGTGTTCCATCTTACAAGAGAAGGAGAGGATAATGGGTGTGTTGAGGTCGGGGGTGACGGTGTCCTGAAAGAACTGATTCCGTGATTGAGAATAAGGTCTGTTCGTTCGTCCTCAGGAGAGTCAAGGATCATGAAATGTGTGTGGAAATATTGAAGGAGGAACTGACAGCTGCCAGGTACTGACAACTTCAGATATTTCTGCTTTAATGTTAGTGTCGGCAAGAAATTTAAAGTTTTATGGTGGCTAGTGATGCAAATCTCTCTGCAACCTTGACTTCTTGTCCATCTTCCCACTTCTCAAAAGCAGAATTACTCCAAAGTCATGATTAATGGTGGATGACGTGAAATGTTTTTTCTTTCTGTGTGTCCTCAGTATGAATGAAGAGAATGAAAACTTCTTTGTAAGTTTTTCTTCCTTGTTTTTTTTCTTCTAGTCTGGTTTTGGTGATGTTAAACTTGAGACCTTGAGTGGAGTTCTGAAACAGTCTGTTTTCTGGTGGGGCAAAGGGAGGGCCTTGGTGTTATGCACAGAACAGGTACATCCTGAGGGCGTGACATCGTGGGGTTTGGGATGCGCTTACATCATGAACCTGGTGTCTTTGCTCGAGTCTCAAAGTTTGTAGACTGGATTGATGCAACCATCACAGCCAACTAAAACCTACCCGCCACATGTGTTGTGTTTTTGTGGAGTCTAAATGTATTGTGCCGTTCTGCTGGGTGTTTTGTTTTCTTTCATTGAGCAATACTGGTTGTAGGATATAGTTGAAAGTTTAGTTGACTGATTGATGTTCAATCTTTGGGCCAAACATTTTTAATAAATGATTTTATCACTGAACACAGCTTGATTTTTGTTTTTACAGATTTGGTTGGATGAAAGCAGTTAAGCTTTTTTTGTTTTGTTATTTTTTAGAAGTAGCACCCCCAACTCAAGTTTTATCAGTGTTACGACCCCAGCTCAGCTAGGGAAGAGGGGGGGTAACATTAAAACCATGGAGAGTGGAATGAGATCAAAAGTATTT
Source organism: Atherinomorus stipes (assembly GCA_023101725.1). Taxonomy (NCBI): domain Eukaryota; kingdom Metazoa; phylum Chordata; class Actinopteri; order Atheriniformes; family Atherinidae; genus Atherinomorus; species Atherinomorus stipes. The sequence goes on from JALJCO010004199.1 coordinate 484,461, forward strand.
ATTTTGACATAGAGCAATAGAAAATGAACAAAAACAACACACTTTACCAAAAGGAAATCTAAGCTAACAAAATTACCCAGCATAACCAAAAGCTGGCCTCAAACAAAGTCAAACTCATCATCTATTTTCTACAAATCACAACCACCAAAGCACAAGACTCCAGTCAGGCTAATTGGCAAGCTGCTTTTACCCTGAACAGCTGTCCTGAATGGTCATCTGAAGCCAGCTTAAATAGTTGAGCCCCTGGCAAATCCAGCCAATCGAAGACGAGGGATGGCACAGCGAGCCAATCGCAGATGAAGGATGGCACAGCCAGCCAATCGCAGATGAAGGATGGCACAGCCAGCCAACCGCAGATGAAGGATGGCACAGCCAGCCAAACCAGGAAGTAAGCAGCGGAGGAACCGGCCCAGTGGACAGCCAGCCAATCACGTAGATGCAATCACACACAGAAATCTAAATAAGACCGGCCTGGGGCCGCAACATTCAGCGAGGCCAGACTGAACAGAGAGAAAGCTGCTTTATTTAATGAATCATTTCAATGCAAACCTTTATCTCTTAGAGGTTTTCCCTCCTTTGATTATGCGGCTTTACAGCTGACGGCCTCGTCCAGAGTCATGTTTCTAAATACATGTATCTACCGGCCGCCCAAATACTGTGCAGACTCTAAAGTCCTCTTGATGGTCTATAAAGCTCTGAACAGTTTAGGTTTCAGTGACCTCCTGACCCTGTATGAACCTACTAGACCCCTCAGGTCATCTGGATCCGGTCTTTTCTCGGTTCCCAGAGTCAGAACCAGACCTGGAGAGGCTGCGTTCAGCTTCTATGCTCCACATGTCTGGAACAAACTCCCAGAACGTCTCAGTTCAGCTGAAACACTTAGTTTATTTAAATCCAGGTTAAATACACACCTGTTCTCAGCTGCATTTAAGTAAAGTTTTATTCCAAGTTCAAATCTGCACCACCTTTTTTAAGACTTAAGAAAAGATTTCCTCTTTGTCTTTCATTTTAAACGATGCTATTATTTTTTCTTTTGCTTTCTACACTTCGTTTCTTCTGCACTCTGCTTTTGATGTTTTATATAAAGCACTTTGAATTGTTGTATACACACCAAACCATCAACTATAAGGCCACAACCCCTGTTTCATAAAGCAACATGAACATTAGCGTGTGTTCAATTACACACAAAAGTAAATGCAGAAATGCAGACATGCTCAGATACAGTATGTGTGTATAGATATAAATAGATTTGTATTCACAGGTCCTTTGGTTTATTTTTCACAGAGCAGGTTCATCCTGCAGGGTGTGACGTCGGGTTTGGGAAGAATCAACACCACAAAACCCGATTTCTACATTTGAGACTCAAAGTTTGTCGACTGGAATAATGAAACCATGAAAGCCGACCGAAACCCATCCACCACCAAATATGCACTGTTGAGGAAGTCTAGATGTGTCTTATTGTTCATGACCAAAATGTGCAGATGACCAGAACTATATTTTGGGAAATTTTGTCCTCTCAGTCATCCATGCACTCCTACTGCAGCTGTTTCATGGAGGGTTAACCTTTTGTCTGTTTGTTCAGTACTTCCTTTTAGTACAAAGCTTGAGAGCCTTCCAGTTCTCTCATTGTTGTTGAAGCAGTTTAATGATAAATCACAAAATTTAGAAATGCTGGATCATTTGTTATGAACATTACAGATTTGGGGGTTTGGTGTGTTCAGTTTTCCAGATGTGATGACCGTGGAATTTCCACAATCCTGAAATAACAAAGATTCCACTGACACTGAACGCCATGATACATCACTGGCATCAGTTGAACAGTTTTTTTAAAAATTATATTATTATTATTATTATTATTATTATTATTATTATTAAATCTGCAAAAGTCAAATTACTGTCTGGCATAGCCGATGAATTTCTGGAAGTTACCAGTCTGTATTCTCTAATTAATCCTGACAAACGTCTTACTCAGTATCTGCTGATGTCTCATGTTCTTTTAGTTCAGGTGCTGCTCATCTTTCTTCTCAGAGAAATGAGGAAGAAGCTCCTGCTCCTCACTTCATTTTCACTCCCTGTTTTTCTGTGACATCTCTGGTATCCAGACTTCCCTTTCTTAGGGAAATAGGATTTTCTCCTCTGGCTGTCCGGCAGAACTCTGTAGAACCGACTAGTGCCGGTGTGGACTAAACCATTTTGGACAGTTTTAGAGGGGTGATAGATGGAACATCCATCTTTGTTGTTAATGAAAAATTTGTTTTTTCTGTCCCTTTATTCATTCATACTATCTGACTCTGATTATGATATTTAATGAAAAAATTTAAAATGTGAGTCTAAATTTTTCATTTTGTGGATTTTTAAGGGCCCAGGTCCTGCAGTGCACCCTGGGTTACTGACTGACTAAAGCTGCAACTTAAACTCATTATTATTATTATATTTATAGATGTTTTCTTCTGCTTTCTGCACTCCTGACCCTGTATAAAACATTGTTTGAGCCCCATTTGAGTTACTGTAATATTATTTGGTGTAATACTTTCTCAACTCATTTAAACAAACTGATAATTCTTCAAAAAAAAAGGTCATACATGACGACAACACTCTTGTCGTCTTGTTGAATTTTCCTCTATTTTATTACTGTTGTATTATTTTATCATAGTCTGATAAAATGCTGAGGTTCCTTTTATTCTTATCTTTACTTTTACACGCCTGTTGTATGCAAATTTGTTATAAGTTCTAGAGCATAGCAAGCCTTCATATATATTTGTTTATTTTTTTCTTTGTTGTTTTCTTTCTTTTTTCTTTTTTTTTTGTTTGTTTGTTTTTCTTCTTGCCTGCACATTAATTAGCTCTCAGAAAATTGGGCCCCCTGATATACTGTAAGCTTTAAGTAGCTTCTCTGGGGAGACCTATTTCACTGCTCATTCGCTGTAAGGAATTGTATGTTTGTATTTTCGTAACGTGTGTGTGTGAATAAACCTGAAACTTGAAACTTGTCTTGAATATTTGTTGGTAAATAGTTTAAATAAAAGAAATAAAAGAAGTACTTCAAGACCCAGTTAGGCTGTGATAAAGACTGTTTGTTATGACCTGTGTTCTTGGAGTGATGTTTTCCACATGCTGACACCACATTAAAAAATAAACTTTTCTGGAGAGAGTTTAATGATAAGAAATAAAGAATAATTGCTTGTGTGCAGAAAACTAAATGCTGTTTCTTCCTGTTGTTAACTCAACAGTTTAAAGTTGTTTTGTAATCATGTGTTTGCAGTGGCGGGCATTGATCCCTTTAAGCTAACGATTAACTGAAGATATTGATCTTATTTCATTAGGAGCAAATACTACTCATCAGTAGAATGTAAGTTAGGTCTTTAATTTTCGTCATTTGTCCACTTTAAAACACTTTTATATCAACATTGCCCCCACTCTCTTGTTCTTAATAGTGAACAAAATGTTCACCAGGATTCCCATGAATACACAGAACTTGCATGTCGTCGATACAGAGGGTCACATGATGCAGAGCGACGGGTCAAAGCACAGAAGTCTCTTAAATCTTATGTGGAAAACAAAAGACTCAGCTAAATAAGTCTTTTGGTGTTCGTTAGTACAGCCAAAGGCTTCCAGCTCTGCATGTGGTGGTGTGTCTTATGTGGAACAAGGTCAGAACTGAGCAGCTTGTGGTTCTGCATGAACAAGATACACTGATGCTGTTGTGCAAAACTTTAGACTGTTCCTAAATCTCCCATAAACAAGGATTTTGACCCGTTGCTACTTTGCTGTCCTTGTCAGGCCAATGATTGACTAATAACTGAACTGTCCCGATGGACAAAAGGAACTCAAGAGTATATGGGAATGAGCTTCTGTGTGATGATGAGCTGCTAGCGTCAGAGACTGGACATGGACCTGTACAAAGCAGCTTTCCTCCTGGGAGCCTTCATCAGCACTGGTGAGATACAACAACATGTTTGAGTGGTTTTCAGTGTTTCTATGATTCTGCTTTTGTTATTAAAATATGGAAATAAAGATGGAGATTTGTTTTATCGGCAAAACTCTATAAATCTGTCTAAACTTTTTTACTAATTTAGAATTAAGATAAACGTCTTCATGTGCTTGGATCAGATTTTGGACTAAAATGAATGAAAATGAAGACACAAAGGAGACAATCATTTTATTCAGTGGCTCAAAATCACATCAAACCACAATCTTGTGATTGAAATTGACCAGAAAAGGCTTCAACAGGGCAATGAATGAAAAACTAGCCAAATCTTTGTAGCCTGTCAGTCTTTTCCCATCTTCATCTGTTCTTCTCCTTCTGAGTTAAATTTTACTCAAACTGAACCAGAAATGTGAGGATAAAAACTTTGGTTGGTACAGATAACAGCTTTCCTATGAAAATGGAAATTAAACAAACAGCCAAAATGGCGCCACACTGTCACATTCATCACTGACAGAGGCTGAGGCAACCTTAAGGTTAAGCAATATTTGTCTAGGTTTAACTATTTGATTATGGTGCTTTGTAAGATTATTTACTTGGAAAATCACCACTGTTTTAAGCTTGTGTAAATGTCTCTGTAATAATCTGATATGGTCTAAAATATATTTTTGTTTCTTGTTGAAAAAATGAAGTATATTTCTTGTAAATTCACTGTTATTTTCTGGGCCTGAATGCCAGGACTTCAGCTGTGCCACTTTCCAAGTTCGTTTCCCATTTTAACCAAGCTGATGTTGCGTTGTGTCCTTCAGCTGCTCGCACTGCAGCTTCTCTCTGGTACAGACTGGAAGTGCAGCTCTTCATCAGTTCTGAAGTTTTATCTCTGTAGTGATACCAGGAAAAACGAATTCACATCTGAATCAAGATTCTTATTTATCAAAATTCTGAAAATCAAAGTCCAAAGTGACCAAGTGTTATTTAAAAGATGTTTTTCAAATATTTCCAGCTTACTCGCTGCACACTCTGTTTTTCAAGTAACTGCCTTCTCAGAAATTTGAGACTTTCTAAGATTGTTTTTGAGGCTATAAAGTAGTCATAATATGTGAATAGTTAAATATTTTTGATAAATGAGAATTCAGATTTTCATTTGTTGTAAGAAATCAGAGACATACTCATACTCATTTAAAATTTGCAAGTAAGCCAAAATAAATATGACATTTGTCAAAAGATGGTTTCTGTGTTTACAGCTTTAGAATCACATGATTGAACCTTATAAAGCTGCATTTGTCCTTAAATATTTTAATTTCTAAGTTGTTTTTTTCTAGCTTATAGATGAATGTAATGTAATTCCTAAAAAAACAAGAAAGAGTACTGATAGTGAGTCAATTCTGGTCTGAATCAAGAATTGATTCTGAGTCGAATTGCTACCCTACGAGTCTGAATCTAACTGAATCATGAGTTGCTGTAATTTCACATCCTTATGTATGTCAGGCCTCATGAATATGTCTATTTCATGATTCTAACATATGAAGCCAGGTCTGATTTTTCTTCTAAATGCTGTCAGTCAATCATCAGAAGACACTTAATGAGGCTGAAAGCCCTTCTGTCTTTAATGTGCTCATTGAAATATGGATTAATGAAATAGCAGAACACTCAATCATATATAACGTTAAATGTCATATTCAATAAATTTCCCTTCAGAAATTAATAAAGTATTTTTCACTTCATTTCATTAAACACAAAGATCAAATAAAAAAATAAACAATTAAATAAGATCGGATACTGTATAATGTTTAACTCTGTAAAATAAAAATGAATAAATAAATGGATGAATAAAAGCTGCTGCCTGTGTTTGTATGTGTTTAATGAAGTCCAGCTGTTCACTGTCAGCGGTCACATGTGATAGCACCACTGCGATAGCTATTTCATCTTGTGAATGTTATTTCTCTTTAATGAACACAATCATGACTTCATTCTTGTGGGTTTTTTTTGTTTTGTTTCTTTTTACCTGGAAACATTTGCCTGCTTGCTTTAAATCCATCCATCAACCATTGCTAGATTCTTACAGTATTTATTTGCATGTAAATGAATTTTATTTCCTCCTCCAGTCAGTGGGTCTGAGGTGGAAGGCTACACCAAAACTGAAGGGGCGTGGGTGCTCTCGCTCAACAAAAGACAGTATACAGTGAACACTGTGGCTGAGTGTGCAGCCAAATGTGAAGCTGAAACATCTTTTACGTGCAAGTAAGTTCACTCTTCACACACATCTTCGGTTTTACATCAAATCCTGACATGTCTTCTCTCCAAAGGTCTTTTGCATATGTTGAAAAGGATCAAGAATGCTGGACGGCAGCATCAAACTCCAAAACAGAGCTCATCCTGCGAAGACGCAGCTCGGCTTTATATGAAAAAAATGGCAAGTCTCCACTCCTGTTATTTATTTCTTTGTTAAAGCAGCAGAAAGAGATGACTCCCTTTTTTTTATGGTGTCTTATCATTTACAAATCACATTAATGTGTTTTTATGACATATGTGACATTGAGGTTAATATTTTGTCTGAATGATCATCGCTGAACTTGCTCCATAAGAGCAATGATGTTTGGACTGTGTCTGCAAACACTGCAGAGATGAACTGCAAGTTAAACACATCTTCCAGTTTTGGAGCTAAAACAAAAAATGCTTGTAATCAGTTAACAATTGACTTGAAAATGGCCTCATTTTTTCCTGTGCAGAATATTTGCGGGAGTGTGTAAATGGATTAGGAACAGATTACAGAGGAACAAAGACCAAGACAAAATCAGGGAAGCTGTGTCAGAGATGGGAAGCAAAGACACCACACCGGCCCAAGTATGCGTCCATCTACCTGCACACATCACCCCGTCTTCCTGTTTCTGTCTGTAATTCCTGTTTCTTTGTGTGTGCTACAGTATCACACCACAATCCCACCCCCGAGCAGACCTGGAGTCTAATTTCTGTAGAAACCCTGATTCCGACAGTGGTGGACCCTGGTGCTACACCACTGACCCCAACACCCGCTGGGAGCACTGCAGCATTCCCAGCTGTGAAGGTGAAATTATTGTATTTTTAATATCCTGTGTGACAGTTTGTTGATCATAACGGTGAATAATTTATACCACAAGTCAGTAAGTGGTACCATTTCACTACATCTTTTACATCTCTGGAGAACACACACTGTGTCCACTGGAGGAACTTCTTCCCAGTTACTGGGAACCTTTTATGGTTCTGATTAATTTAGACTGTTAGCTTGTTTAATTCTTATGAGTTCATGCAAAAGGTCATTTCCCTGAATCCATCTCAGACATCCTGCAGTTTTATCGTTAAACATTTCAAAGGCTCCTTCAGGGTTTTTTTCTCCAGGAAACTGAAACCAGACTGTAGGCAGTATACAGCCTGAATGTTTTCTTACAATTATTCTTGGATTTTGGGGCTTAATGGAAACATAAATTCAAACTGCGCTGCAGAGATTTGCATGTAACAGAGTATGCAGCAGAGAAGCATTATTACATGCCTGTGTCTTTGCAGAGGAGTGTATACATTGCAGCGGTGAGGACTACAGAGGAAAAACGTCCACCACTGAAAGTGGTTACACATGCCAACGCTGGGACTCCCAGAAACCTCACAACCACGGCTACAACCCCAGCGCGTAAGCAGGGAGGACAAAATATAACAGATCTGCTAAGTTAAGCAAGTTTTCTAGACGTTAAAATGTCTGTTGACACATTTTCCACAGTCTACCAGACAAATATCTTGAGGAGAACTACTGCAGGAACCCAGATGGAGATCCCAAACCGTGGTGCTTCACCACCAGCCCCACCAAACGATGGGAATTCTGCAACATTCCCCGCTGCAGTAAGTCTTCACACCCTCACATTTTTCTCTGTTTTTGTAGCGTTTTCTTGCTGCAGTTGTTTCTGCAGCTTTTTGCAGTTGTTTTTAATTTTTGTACATTTTCTTGTTGTAGTTGTTTTTCTCGTGCAGCTTTTTCTTATTGCAGTTTTGTTTTTGCAGTTGTTTTCGTATATGAAGCGCATTTGCACCTGTGGGCCACCGTACTGATGGCTGTATATGTTTTAAGTCTGGACTTAAACTCTCCTAAAGATTGGGAAGGCCTAATAACCAGAGGGAGGCCTTTAAAGGTTTATTAGAAATGATTGCAGATAATAATAATTATAATAATAATAATAATAATAATGCTTACTACCATGTGAAATTGTCAAAAGGCTGTAAAGCTTCAAAGATTAATATAAAGAAGTTATTTTAATTGTTTTTACTCAGAGTTCTGCAACTGGTTCTCTCTCCTCAGCATCAGAGCCTCCCACCATCGTCCCAGAACTGACCTGCATCACAGGCGAGGGCCAAACATACCGCGGCACGATGGCCGTGACCGAGAGTGGAAAAACCTGCCAGAGCTGGTCGGCTCAGACGCCACATAAACACAGCCGGACCCCAGAAAACTACCCCTGCAAGTAAGAGTTGCACCACGATGCAGAAACAGAGGAATAAAAAACAAAAACAACAAAAACAGGGCATGTTTGTGTTGAGGAGCAACTTATTCATTTTATATTTTATTTTATGGTGTCCCCAAGATATGGCTTCAAATTAGTCTTTGCTCTTCTCTTTCAGAGGTCTTGATAATAACTACTGCCGTAACCCTGACAACGAGAGGATGCCGTGGTGTTACACCACTGACCCGGACACCCGGTGGGAGTACTGCAGGGTGCCGCGCTGTGGAGACGCCCCTGATCCAGGTGGGAGAAAAGAAAGTAAAACTGAATCCCAGACAGAGCTATCGTGTGTATTACTCCGTGTTTATCATCAGAGTTTATAAAGCCCTCCACTTTCATGAGAAAACCATCACGTTGGTATTTATTGTTTTGTTTTGCAGGTGAGGGTGTGGTCCCCCCTGAGGAAGAAGACTGCTATGAAGGGAACGGTGCTAATTATCGGGGAATAACATCAGAGACCATCAGTGGGAAAAAATGTCAGATGTGGAGTTCAATGACTCCTCACAGACACAACAAAACTCCTCGAGAGTTCCCCACAGCGTGAGAATAAAACCCTCATTTATACATTTTATATGCAGCAGATTTTTCCATAAGCGGCCCAGCAGGTTTTTCTTTTCTTGTCAAAGTAGAAACCAGACATGAAGCCAGGAAACAGCTTTTTGGACAGAAGTTCAGCTGTATGAATTATTCTTGTCCTGTATCTTTTGTCACTACATCTTCCCTTATTTGTTATAGCACCTGGATGTAGCACAATGTGCTTTATAAGATGCAAACAAACAGAAACATGAGAAATAGCAAACTGTTCCACACCCTCTGAAATGTATTCAAAGAATTGTGTACTGTATTCTGAGTCATGATTCACGATATCATCGGCTGATATCAGTATCGGATGATATATTTTTCAATTCTATTTGTTTATTCAATAGGGCCAAAGCACATAAAAGAACAAAGAAAAACTTTGACATTATCTTCTGCTATCTTCTGTCTCGTCTCTTTTAACAGGGACCTGAGGAGAAATCTATGCAGGAACCCTGACGGAGACCGAGCACCCTGGTGTTACACCATGGACCCTAAAGTCCGCTGGGAGTACTGCAACCTGGAGAAATGCTCCGGAAAGACCCCAGGAGCACCAACCACTCTTTCCCCCATACCTCAGGCCACTCAGGGCCCTGTGGAGAGAGGTACACTTTTTCTCTAAAGTACGACAGTCACCTTTTAAACTCCATCGTTTGCTACCTGGCCTCTCTGCTGCTGTTTCAGACTGCAAGATTGGAAATGGAGAGACGTACCGAGGTCCCACCTCCATCACGGTTCTGGGTGTGACTTGCCAGGCGTGGAGCGCTCAGAGTCCTCATGCACACAACAGCTTCACGCCACAGACCCACCCTACCAAGGGTCTGGATGGAAATGTAAGAGTTCATATTAGAACATTTGTTGTGTTTAAAGGTGCATTTCTTTTCTTTTTTTCACTGATTTTCTCCTTATGTCACAATCAGAGCTGCAGGAATCCAGATAATGATGTGAACGGACCGTGGTGCTACACCACTGACCGGAGCAAGAAGTGGGACTATTGCCAGATCCCCGACTGTGGTGTGTAAGGGTTGGGGTTATTTAAGGCACACGTGTTGTTGTTGACCTGAGGTTGTATGTCATGTAAAAACCAGGGCCTTCATCTATTTACATGCAGTTTCATGCAAACAGTTCAGCCTGAAAGGATGATATGGGCCTCCCTTCCCGTGGACCCACCACTCGCTAGAGGGGCTGTAGGGGTCAGGTGCAGTGTGAGCAGGGAGGCGGCTGAGGGCAAGGGAGACTCTCGGCTGCAGAAGCTAGCTCTAGGGATGTGGAATGTCACCTCTCTGGTTGGAAAGAAGCCTAAGTTGGTGCGCGAGGTTGAGCGGTTCCGACTAGATATTGTTGGACTCACCTCAATGCACAGCTTGGGCTCTGGAGCTAGCACCCTCGAGAGGGGCTGAACCTTGTTCCACTCTGGAGTTCCTCCCAATGAGAGACACCAGGCAGGTGTGGGCATACTCGTTGCCCCCCGGCTTGGCAACTGTACATTGGGGTTTACCCCAGTGGATGAAAGGGTAGCCTCCCTCCGCCTCCGGGTAGGCCCAGGAGGGACAAGTCCTGACTGTTCTCTGTGCTTTTGCACCAAACAGCAGTTCAGAGTACCCACCCTTTTTGTAGTCCTTGGACGGCGTGTTGGAAAGCACTCCTTACAGGGACTCCATCGTTCTGCTGGGGGACTTCAATGCTCACGTGGGCAAAAACAGGGAGACTTGAAGGAGAGTGATTGGGAGGAACTGTCCCCTTGATCTGTTGTCGGTGCCTGTCATGGTGGTAATCCCCGAACTCGCTGGTAGACACCGGCGGTGAGGAATGCTGTCAAGCTGAAGAAGAAGTCCTACCGGGCCCTCCTGGCCTATGGGACTCCCGAGGCAGCTGACAGGTATCGGCAGGCTAAGCGGAGCGCAGCTCTGGTGGTCACTGAGGCAAAAACTCAGTCATGGGAGGACTTCAGTGAGGCCATGGAAACCGACTTCTGGACAACTTCAAGGAGATTCTGGTCCACCATCCGGCAGCTCAGGGGGGGGGAGCAGTGCACCATCAACACTATGTACAGTGGGGATGGTGGACTGCTGACCTCGACTCAGGACATTGTGGATCAGTGGAGGGAATACTCAAAGAGTTCCTCAATCCCACCAACGTTTCTTCCAATGATGAAGTGTCACAGGGTGAACAACCGGGTGCTGCCAGGGACTGGACTCTGCCCACTAGCTTGGTTTTTAGCATGCTTTTTATGTTTTTTTGTTTGGTTTTAACCTTGTTTTTATTCCCAAGCTAGTGGGAGCTTTTAATGAACTGGACGGAGCCAGCATAGATGAAGAAGCCGAGGGAGATGCCGACCACCGCCGCCGTCATCTCTGGAGCCCCCAGCCGGAGGCTCAATGTCCTCCCCGGGGTGTGCCTCCTGGACCCAGTCCTCCGCTCTGTCCTCTCAGGTCTCCTCTCTGAGTCCTCCCCCCTGTTGTCCGCACACCGGCTTTTATCCTCCTGCATCCAATTAAGCCAGGGGATGAGTCCTTCTCCCCAGGTGCTGCCAATTAGTTCATTAAAAGCTCCCACTAGCTTGGGAATAAAAACAAGGTTAAAACCACAAAAAAAAAACATAAAAAGCATGCTAAAAAACCAACCTGTGGGCAGAGTCCAGTCTCTGGCAGCACCCGGTTGTTCACTCTGTGACAGAAGCAGAATTTGGGGACTCGGGTGGACTCTCCTGTCTCCTACGCTCTGGGGGTGAATGAGATCCGCCTGGAGTTCCTCAAGACTCTGGATGCTGTGGGGCTGTCTTAGCTGACATGCCTCTGCAGCATTGCGTGGACATCGGGGACAGTGCCTCTGGACTGGCAGGCTGGGTTGGTGGTCCCCTTCTTCAAAAAGGGGAATTGGAGGGTGTGCTCCAACTATTCAGGGGTCCTGGATAGAAGGTTTTATCGTTTGTCAAACCTCAGATTGAGGAGGAGCGGTGTAGATTTCATCTTGGTTGTGGAACAGTGGAACAGCTGTACACCCTCCTCGGGGTCCTGGAGGGGGCATAGGAATTCACCCAACCAGTCTACATGTACCTTGTGGACTTGAAGAAGGCATTTAATCGTGTCCCCCAGGGACTCCTGTGGGGGATGCTCAGGGAGTATGGAGTACCGGACCCCCTCCCAGTGCCAGAGCTTGGTCCGCTTTTCTGGCTGTAGGTTGAATCCATTTCCAGTGAGGGTTGAACTCTGGCAAGACTACCTTTTGTCACCAATCCTGTTCATAACCTTTAAGGACAAGATTTCTAGGCACAGCTGAGGAGTTGAGGGGATCCGGTTTGGTGGCCTCAGGATTGGGTCTCTGGTTTTTGCAGATGATGCAGATTGTTTGTTTGTTTTATATTTCTGTTGAACCATAATGCAAAATCAATGTCATGATGTTCATAATTCTTTTTATTTATTATTACTTTTGTCAATTTCAACCTATTTCACTGGCAGCTGATTTTTTCTCTCTTTAATGGGAGGGTGTGTAAACTATCAAGTACAGCTGTCTCTAGAGTGCAAGTAAAGTCCACATAATGTGTGGAAATGATCCGTTATTTCTTATTTTAAGGGACACGTGTGAATGTTGGCACACTCTGAACATGTTTCAGAATCTAGTGATTAAAACTGCAAATAGCTTTGCAAGAGTCACACCATCCGCATGCATTCTTTGCCTGGTTAACATCTGTGTGGAAACATTTTGCTTTGAAATTGCTTTATGTTCTTTATCCGTGATTAATATTGAGAGTAATTATTAAAGAAATTAGTTAATTTGGCCACTGACTTCCGACCTCATCAGGTCTGACAAATGTAAGGAACTAATAACAGGCTGCGGTTTTTGATGTGAGAATTAATGACCGTAAACTTTCTTTGTAGCTGGGATGAACTGTGGAACACCTGTAATCAAACCAAAGCGCTGTTTTGGTCGTATTGTGGGCGGCTGTGTGTCTAAACCTCACTCCTGGCCCTGGCAAATCAGTCTCCGCACCAAGTGAGTAAAATAACCATGAAACATGATTACAGTGAATCATTTTTGCCTTTATTGTTCAGTGTTGCATAATGAAGCTAAAAATATCACCTCATCTGTGTGGGCTACTCGGTCTTACTCCTCCACCAGTACTGGGATCCATTTCTGTGGAGGAACTCTGATTGATCCTGAGTGGATCCTCACTGCTGCACACTGCCTGGAGAGGTCAGATCATGGCAACCATAAATGGCATTTAATATATAAACCCCATAACAATGCAAACACTACGTAATTTGTGTTTATAAATGCTGCACTGCTGCAGGTCCAAGCGTCCTGCAGCCTATCAGGTGGTCCTGGGTGTCCACACCGAAGCAGCCAATGAGCCGTCAAAACAAGTGAGACGACTGGAGAAACTGGTGCTCGGACCCAATGGAGCCGATATTGCTCTGCTCAAACTGGAGAGGCGAGTAAAACTGCAACAGCAGACCGTAGATCTGGGAGGAGAATGAGTTCAGGGAAGAAATGTGGTGTTTTGGAGGATTTTTGTATAATGTAGGTAACACAGACTCAGTTTGAAGACATTTTTCCATCTACTTTGATTTATTTTCTTGTTTTTTAAGTAAAATAATTACATGTCAAACGTTCACTCCTAAAATATCTCTGCTTGAATGTTTCATCTCTCACGAAATTTATTTATATTCCAATTGTTGTCATGGTGGTGCTGCTAGAAAATAAAGTGTTTACATGTCGTGTTTTCAGACCTGCTCTTATTAATGACAAAGTGCTGCCTGCTTGTCTGCCAGACAAGGACTACATTGTTCCCAGTGGGACCGAGTGTTACGTAACTGGATGGGGTGAGACTCAAGGTAGGTTGCAAAAATTTGTGGGAATGTTTCCACAAATGGTTGGAAAACTAATAACTGAAACATTTTTACATGTTTTTCTTTATTCATTGTGTGGAGTGTGAAGAGAAACAAAGAATTGTCCACAGATTCAGATAAATACCAGAGTTTTCATTATTTTAAATTAAAATGTAACAGATGCAGTTAAAGATAATGAAAAATATCGATGACAATCTTTAACGTCTGAAAGGTTCAGCATTGAGATGAATGAGAAAAAGCACCAGCACTGCGAGTGCACACATTTAATTGAGTACATTCATCTTTAATGCATGATTTTTTGTTGTTGATTTTTTTTTACATCCATATACTCAAAAACAGCCTGTAAAAGGTGTCTGCTGTCGTGGATGCTACACATGACAGTTAACTTGCACAACCTCCGCACTGTAACTGTGTTACACATGTTATGTAGTGAATGAGAGGATAACTGCAGGTGTGTTGCAGGTACGGGGGGTGACGGTGTCCTGAAAGAAACTGATATCCCTGTGATTGAGAATAAGGTCTGTAATCGTCCTTCGTACCTCAACGGCAGAGTCAAGGATCATGAAATGTGTGCTGGAAATATCGAAGGAGGAACCGACAGCTGCCAGGTACTGACAACCTTAGATATTATCTGTTCTGTTGGTGCAGAATTATACAGGTTTTATGGACAGCTATGTGACACATATCTCTTAGCATCCTTGACTTCTTGTCCATACAGTATATCCCACTTCTCACACACAGAATTACTCCACATTCATGATTAATGGTGAATGAGCCTCTAAATGTATACTGTATTTACTTTTCTGTGTCCACAGTTTGAATGAAAAACTGACTGTAGACCAGCAGAAACACATAGAAGCATCCAGTTTTACCTGCTTTTGTCACACGTGAAGGCTATTGTTTCAGCTGCAAACTGAGCAGCTAGTTAGGAAAAAAAGCCTGATGCTGATATTTGCCTTCTGTCAAACAGCCACTTCCAGAAAAAAGATAGCTAGTGTAGCATGCAAACATTTGTAGATGTGTCCCTTTACAATGCAGCTAAATTTATTCTTTATCGTCTTCCACAATGCAAGTTTCTTTTAAATTCTTCTCTTTCTCTAAGCACCTAAAAGAACCCAATTTATTTTACCAAAGAAACTATGGATAACTTTTCTTTTTTTAAGTTTCATTTTCATCATTATGACTATCCTACACAGCTCTCATTTATTTGGTAGTCTGGTTTTGGTGACATTAAACTTGAAAACCCTCTGAAACGTCTGTTTTCTGCCTGCAGGGCGACAGCGGAGGGCCTCTGGTTTGTTATGCACAGAACAGGTACATCCTGCAGGGCGTAACATCGTGGGGTTTGGGATGCGCCAACGCCATGAAGCCTGGCGTCTACGCTCGTGTCTCAAAGTTTGTGGACTGGATTGATACAACCATCAAAGCCAACTAAAAACTATCCACCGCCACATGTGTTGTGCTTTTTGTCTAAATGTATATGTGCTGTTCATGACTGAAGTGTTTTGTTTTCCTTCATACAGAGCACATTCCTGGTTGTAGGATGTAGTTGCAAATTATCTGTAAAATCTTAAAAATATGTCTTGACTGAAAGGAAACAGGGCGCTCATCATTTATAGAAAATGTGCTTAAACAGCTGATGAAATAAAAGAGTCATACAGTTGTTTCTCTGTCTGCTATCAGATGGGATTTTGTAAGTTTCTTCAGTTGTTGGCTGTCCTCTGCATTCTTTTTCCTGAGGAAAAAAATACATTAAAAAAGGTAAATAATGTATAAGATATTACTTGATGTGCTCCTATACCTCATGTATGCATTGCACTGAGTTATACTCAGAGACATTTTCCAAACCAGTCTAAATAATTGAACTGGAAGGAAAGTTTATGAAAATTGAAATCTTGACTTGTCTGAAATAAAAATCAATATAGAGGAACATGCTAAACATACTTAGTAAAAGAAAATACTAATTCCATGAAGGAAAACACTTTGGGTTGTTCTTCACCATGGTCGTATTAAAACAGCACACAGTCTTATAGTATTCTTTACCACAGACTACGAAATATGGGTGAGATGCAGAAGCGTTACAGTCTTTCCTTTTCAGCTTCATAAAAACTAAAGAGTGTTTGTGCTGTAAATTGATCTGGAATATCTCACCGATCAGGGAACTCGATGTCTTCTATGGTCTCTGGGAGAGAAACTCCTTTAGTTTCAGGCAGCAGAAGCACCAAACCTCCGGCTATAAGAGCCACGACCCCTGTTTCATTAAGCAACATTAGCACGTGTTCATGTACACACAAAATAAATGCAAAATACATACTTTTACATATATATATATTTGTTTATACATACACACAAATGCATGTATACAAATATGCATGTAGGTTTGGCATCAGAGGTGAAACATTCTGGGCTCATGCAAAGCTCTTAACCATGCATCTGCTCCCCGGATGCTAAAACATGACAGCCCATCTCTCGAGAGTCCAGAAATGGGTCAAATTCAGACCCTAATTTCCTTCTGAGAATTAATGAAGTAAAATTTTTCATAATTATTGTCAAAATCATTACTAATGTCATTCATTTATTTTCTATGTACATTATTCCAGCTCAGGTTTGCAGGAAATCTGAAGCCTATCCCAGTAATTAGTGAGCAGGAGGCATGTTCACGCTGGAGAGGTCACCAGTCCATCGCACGTCCAACACAGAGACAGACAATCATTCACACTCACTCCAGGGGAGATGTAAGAGTAATTAATCTGCCTAACTAGCATGTCTTTATACTGCAGGATAAAGCTGGAGAAAAATATGGGGGTAAAAATGCTAACTTTCTGGTGAAATTGATAGAAAATGTAAAAAGTTCATGCAATACTGATAACATGAATCGTATTTATGCAGAATAATGTAAGAGTAATTCCTCATTTCAAACTAATTATTGAAACAAAATCTCCCAAAGGTGGTGGATGCCACAAGATAAAATGTCAATAACTTGCCATATGCTGGTTGTCGTCTTGTTCTGATGTCAAAATGTGAACAAGCACGATGACGAGGACTGTTTAGATTCAAGTTGTCAGGAACCAGAACGTTTTGTGATCAATTAATGGTTCAGACTCTTATTTCTTATTTTTTATTTTTTTTGTCTTGTTCTTGTTTTAGAACTTGAGAAACAATCATTGAACAGTTACAGTAAACATCTGCACTAAAAGGTTCAGAGAAAGTCAAACCAAGTTAAACTGGAAAAGTTATGGTGCAATTTAGAAACAGTTTAGACGTCTTAGAAAAAAACGAACAGCCCTCACCTTTGTTGTGTATATACACACACTAATATACACACGCATTCATACATATACCGACATATGCATGAGCCACCCCACACACACACATTGCTTGTTTTTATACATGCACATAATACATATTTACACACATACTGACATACATCCTAGCTAGCTGGATATTTTTATCATTGCAAAATTAAAACAGATTAAACATGTGTGCAAAATAATATATTCTACTTCATTTGTATATTTAGTACATAAATGGAAATTTCATAAATAAAGCACAAACATAAATAGAGACAAAGGAGAGAGCGGGATAGAAAGATTTATAGAATCACAATGCAGCTGTAATGATCATGCTTGTTTTTTTTTATTAGTACCATGACAAAGTGCGGGTCAATGCAGAAGCCAGCCAGTAAAACAAACCTACCAAAAATGATGAGTGGCAGCTCCAGCCAGATGGTGGCCAGTCTGTAGAGCAGGAATGGAGACACGATGCCTCCGACATCACAGAGAGTGGAACAAACCGACACTCCCAGGTTCCTGCATCCAGTCAAAAGCTTTCAGAGTTAAACCCAACACATGAAAATCATAAAGAATTAAAAGCTGTGATCATAAAGAATTAAAGGTGATAGCTGCAACTTTTTCATTACAATAATATACATTTTTTTAAAATAAGACATCCACAGATTGTCTAGAGGTGTGCAGAATAAAAGGATTAATTTCACCCCAAAGTTTTTTATAGCATATAAATAGGTTGTATAAAATCTTGACGGGTCCCAAAAAATAAACATCTGATTACCATGCCAACGTCTGGATCCTTCACCCTTACAGTAGCTCAAGAGTTGCTAGCTTGATTGCTATGTGTGGAAATAGCATCTTCCTTACATTTCTCAAATTCAGGTGGAGGAAAATGAAGCAGGATGAGGGTGAAGGTAGCAAAGGAGCTCAAAAGCCCTGTGGAGGTTGTCACTTACCCCCTGGACATGCAAGTTAAACATTTTTTCATGCTGACTCACGGTTACCCGGTTCTGTTGCGTTGCTAATGCTCATTGAGTAAATAACTGTTAGCGCGCCACCTAGGCTACTGGCGGGAATGAAATAAATTTGTGGTAGCCATCACCTTTAAGACAACTAGCTGAGAAAATGCTATGATATTTCTTTGATTACCTCACAAATGTTGGGTAGAGCTCAGTATTCACAAATACCACCATCTCAAAGGCCATAGTGATCCCCAGCCGGCCGACACAGGCCACGGTTGTCTTTAACCAGTACACACCTGATGTACACAGATAGATTTAGGATGCAGTGTCTGTATCTTTGTGCCAGGTCCTGCCTGGGACAAAGACTTACTGTCGGGGATGAAGGCAATAATGATGCAGGAAGCTCCGGCTACAATGTTGGCTGTCGCGAATGGGAGACGCCGGCCAATGCGCTCGATGGTGACGAGGATGAGAAATGCGGCCGGAAACTCCACCAATCCGGAGATGAGGAAGTCAATGTAGATGTTTCCTCCTGCTATCCCCACCCTCATGATGAGCCCCTGATACACCACAGCACTGGTAAACCTGCGGAGCACAAACACATGAAGGGACTGCCTGACCCACAAAATGTTATTTTACACAAGTCTCACCAGTTAAACATGAGGATGAGAGTGCGTTTTCTCATGTTTGGAGTTCTGATTAAGTCCAGCAAAGAGGCTGATGTGGACTCAACTCCATCATCAGTTAGTGTCTGCAGGGAGAAACAGCTGGAGTTGAACTATCTGGAGTTCCCAGCATGCGTTTACTGGTATCTTACTGAACATAAATCCCCTAAGATACCAAAGACAGTGGTAAAATGATTGGAAACACATTAAAGAATCTTATTCTTGAGGTCAAACATAAATGCTGTGATGAAAATTAGTCTAAAACTTCTGTTGTGTTGAAATGAGACAGTCGATTGTTTGCTTTTGGTCTCTTGATGAGAGTTTTTAAAACTACTTTTTGAAACAGAATTTGAATTGAGTGAAACAAATTTTTACAAAATTTTGCTACAACTTTCACTATAAAAGGACAGTGACACATAAATACGTGGCAGGTACGATCAAGAAGCCCAGGCTGCTGCTTGCAGTAGTTGGATATTGGGCACCGTTGGACGTTTGATGGGCGCAGCCAGATAGGGTGGTTCGTGTTAGGGCTTTGGGATAGGGGGAGGGGTTAGAACAGGGATCACCAAAGCCCAAGAGGTCCGGATTTGGTGATTCCCAAGTTAGAATAAATAACTTAAAACGATAATGAGGGCGAAGTTGGACGTCTGACCCCGCCCGATATCTGACTCCGCCTCATCTTGCAAGCTGCAGGTGGGACCTTCTTGGTACGCAAAGAGAGCCCAGGCAGGATTCTGGTTAGTGCGCATGACTCTCACCTGTGAGTCTGGGGATCAAATCCCAGCCGGGCTCTGCTTGCGTACCAGATACAAATTGTGATCAAATCCTGCTCCTCTGGTTCTTATAGTTTGCAGGACTCTACTGGACCCAAAATAAAAGATCTGGATGGAGAATTTAACCAGTTCTGCATCAGTGACAGCATCCTCTGCGGGGAGCGGCCTATGTAGCAACACACACATGCAGGAGAGGGAGTGGGAGGATCTGCAAATGTTTTCATAGAAAAGTTTTGTATGGGAGTTTGTCAAATTCCTTCAAGTGAACTAATAGATGGTCTACTTCAAAACTGCTGGAGATTTTCTTCTTGTTCTCCTTGGCCATAGCTTCCATGATCTCGAGGGCTTTGGAAGAACTGTTCTGAGAGATGAGCCATCTTGGAGACTCTGGGATGAACCTGGTGATACAACAACAGCCGGGAAATAAATCTTTAGTGAGGCAACAGATTTCTCTCGGGCGACACTCAATACAAACAAGATTCTGATTTGCAACATTTAACTAAGGCTGCTCAAGGTAGATTTAGGGGTGGGCAACTCCGGTCCTCGAGGGCTGGCATCCTGCAGGTATTCACAGTTTCCCTGTGGCGACACACACCGTGACTTGTTCAGATCTTCACATCAAGCTCTGCACAATTACTCATTAATTTGATTCAGGTGTGTTGCAGCAGAGAAACTCTTAATACCTGCAGGATGAAAGCCCTTGAGGACCGGAGTTGCCGACCTGAGTTAGAATGAACTGATTCATTTCATGTTTTACTCTTATGAATAAACACAAACAGTGCTTATTGAAAGTGACTTTGTTGACTGTATTACTGTCAAAGTGTCGCTAGAGCTGGTTTAGATGGAAAGAAGACTACAGTGGTAAACATGCCTGTCACGTCTGGACTTCCAAACTTTACTACTACTGCATGACGTCTTATTAGGCACAACTGTTGCTGTGATGGTTATTGGCACACACACAAAGGAGCTTCACAAGGGAGCTGTGCAGCATCCGTTCTTCAACGGTCCATAAAGTTCTGAAGATGGAAGAGTTGAGTTTCTACACCTTTTAATGAGGAATGCTGTCACATTCTTGCCTAATTGGATTCTAATCCTGGTTTTCTTTGTTGTATTTTCCATTTCAGAACCGTGTTACTCTAAAACCTGTTTTAGCATGAATGGGCTTTCTAGATGTGCAAGTTGCCAGTTCCATAAGCTCAAATGGAGCCCAGTATTCCCATAAATGCAGAGAGCAAGCTGACAGTCCTCTGTTTGTTAGTCTAAAACAATGAGTCCCAACTTGTTCCTCAAAGCACACTATCCTGAAAGCTTTCCACGTTGCTGTGTTGAAACACAGCTGACTCACATTAATGGGTCAGTAGCAGACTGGTGCAGAGCTCATCAGAGATCCATTTAATTTGAATCAGCTGAGTCCTATACCAGGGCAAAAAGGAAAGTCTTCAGGATAGTGTACCTTGAGGACCAGGGTTGGGAATCACTGGTCTAGAAGACACAGTTTCCTTAATTTCCTAAATGAATTAGAAATGTTATTCATCCGGCGTTCACAGAACAACTTTCCGCTTTCCCCTTGTCTAAAATCAATGTTGGCTCAGGAAAGATGGGTTTAAGGGTCATATTTATTTTTATTTGGCTTCTTCTTTCCAAATGATCCAAATCAGCTTATTTATTGACTTGTAAAGATTTCAAGACTTTATGCACCCTATTTTTCATTATGTATAGTGTGAGTTAGTTCGGTGCTGATTAAAACACGGAAGCATCTCAGCCTTGGAGATGTCTTGTGCATCTTTTGCGTGGGGGGATGCTAACATTTCCAAGTATCAGTAATAAGATTTATCTTTAGTCTTGGACGTTCTTAAAGGACAGTCCACCAGATGACAGTTTTTTTGGTAGCACATGGATGATTGCAGAGGCTTAAACAGGTGCAGATTAAAACATTTATTCAACACAGGTCTTGGGAAGTGCACGGAGAAGTTAACTGACTAATCAGTTCTGGGCGCCTTAAGATAAATACATGATATTTAATCATCTTTTAGTGGTGTTTTCCAACACGGGGATTTCAAAGCAGGTTTCATGCGTCTGATGTAAATCACTAGATTATAATTTTCAGATTTTAACCAGTCATGGCAACATGAAACAGCATCTTAAAAGAAAATTTTCAACATATTATCAACCTGAAGATGGTATCAGCATGATTTTCCTCACGATGGTGCTCATTTAACCTTATTCCATTTCTACATGGAACCGTGGAATGAGACAGAAATCTGAAATATGGAACCTGCAGCTTAAGTTCACATATTGGGGAACAGCTACATAAACAGGGAACATTGACTGTTTCTTACCAGTGGTAGGATATGAAAAGGACATAAGGTGCAGTGATGGCAACCTGGAGCCAGCGCCAGTCTGTGATGAAGTAGGCAAGCAGAGGGAGGATGAGGACGCCGACGCTGAAGAACATCTGGTACAAGATGCCCACCGTGCGTCTGTACTCCACTCCAACAATCTCTGTGACTGAAGAAAAGCAGAAAAACGGATTAAAGTTGAGTTGATTTTACTGAAAAAACTTTGCCATGAAAAATAAAAACAGTGGACGGTTTAATCCCAAACTTAGTCTCATCCAAAAGTGATGAGCCACCCCGATTTATTGAGATTTTACTTCTTCTGATGTCAACTTTCTTCACATCCACATTTCCTAAAGTCTTTCAAAGTTTATCTTTGGAGTTATATTCACTCACTTGCAGTCCAGTCCTTGATTCCAACTGTTTTCAGACAAATATATTTTGCTAAGGGTCTAAACACTGACCTATGAATCATTTAATCAATGCACATACAGTAAGTCAAGATCGTGTGTACATACAATACAATTTAGCAACTACTCTGTTCTTTATTACCATATCTTAAAGCAGTTAGTTACCAGCAGCCTCTCACAGATATATTATTCGCTCTGTGTTTCTGCACCAACAAGGTGATTTCTAAAGAACCATTTGCTGAAATCTTGGTCTATCTCAGCAGTGCGTCCTTTCAAAACCCAGCAAAGACCTGACAGGATTTGAGAGACAAATCTGGACCCACAGCTGTTCATCGGAGCTTCATCAGAAACGGTCTCCATCGATGAGATGGTTTCAAGAAACTGTTCTTCTAGGAAAAAAAGGCTGATTTATGCCAAAAGAACACCCTGAAAAAACAGTGGCAACAAGTCTGATGGAGGGATGGATCCTCCCCAGAGTCCAGACCTCAACATTAAAGAGGTGTGGACAGACATCTGGACAGACAACAGAACCAAAAGGCAGAAACTTCCAAGAAAGAACTTTGTGAAACTTTAAGAACTATTCTTGAAGAAACTTACAGGAAAGTTTGTGTGGCAGGGCAAAGAAAGGCCCGAGCAGGGTTTGAACCCCATAAGAGCCATGCATGCGACCATTTCACCAAAAGGACAAGCCTGCGGTAGCCAGGGCACATCATCAGCTGGAGGCATAGTGACAGGACCCTCAGCTGTCACACAAATGCTGACTGTCAAGCTTTTACTCCCCTGTTTTTGCCTTACACTCTCCCACATTTCAGGATATTACTGCAATCATTTCATGCTCTGCTGGAAGAAAGAAATGAGGCTGGCTTTCGCACCTCGTATGTTCAGGTAGATATAAACTGGCTTTCCTATGGGTCATGAAGCAAATCCGAGAGGATTTGATCAAAGTTACAAATAAAAATCTGCAGATGATAAATTTCAGTAAACTGGTTTGAAGCTGAAAAAACAGAAAAAGACAACTGCATAGTGTCAGCAGACCGGACGGTGCTGGGGGGTTACTGGTGGTTGTGGTACAGTGCTGTAAGTTGTTCTAACTGGAAGCAAAACACAAGTTAAAAGAAAAAAAAAAGTCTGGAATGTCATATCTGGGGGATGCTGGTCAGTCACTCAAATTAACCGTTTACCAGCTTCTGTTTAAGGACAGAAATAGCGGGTGAGTCTTTCCTTTTTGTTTGTTAAATCAGATAAAGTTATCATATTCGGGATCTTTTTATATTCTTTTCTTCTTATTGCAGGAATGGAAACCTCAGAGAAAAGCTGAGTCATTACGCAGCACGTATGTGGCCATCCAGCCTCCTTTGACACTGAAGCCGAAGATGGCTCTGAACACCAGGATGGAGATGTAGTTTGGAACCACGGCCAGCGCGATGCCTGCTACCACATTAATGATGTTGGACATGAGGAAACTCATCTTCCTGCCAAACCTGCAGAGACGGAGAGAGAAAACACACCAAAAAAAAGCTCATTAGATGTCGATGAATCAGGAAAGCAGGCGTTTAAGGCAAGTTTACCACTGATTGAAACAGCTTCACCTGTCAGCAAAGTATCCAAAAGCAAAGCTGCCGACGAGGAAGCCGACGTTTGAGGATGGACTGGTACATGTCAACCAACCACCCATCCGAACACACCAGGTCGAACTGAAAACAAAACAAGGATCCAACAACCAAACTGGGAATTATTAGAAAGGCAACAAGATCAATAAATCTAAACAACTGAATTTAGTTTCCACTCACCTCTGTAACAAACGACTTCCTGCCTTCGTACTGATACTCCCAGCCATCCTCAAAGACAAAAACAAAACCCTGCATTCAGTAAACATAAAAAAAAGCACGTCAGCTGCCTTCTGCAGTTATTCTCTACATCTGAGGTGTTGGCTTCTTGTGCTCCTCTTCATCTCCCACGGCCTTGCAGCGCCATTGTTTTTACTGTCTTGAATGGCTGCACCTGTGAAGGATTTTGTTGAAAACGCGCCTGGAGGCCTGCAGAATGCATCACAAATGCCTTAACAGTATTTGCATGAATAAGCAGATGAATATACATTAGCTTGTAATCCCTGGATGGAGATTATCACTATGAAATGTCTATTTTAGGTTCAAAAACAACAACAACAACATACAGATTAATAGTAAAAATATGAGGTTGATATAAACCAGCATTGCTGTTTAAGGTTGCACACAAAAGGACATTTGATTAAAATTTTTAGACCTTAAAAATATCTGTACAGTACACTCCTGCTTGCAAATTCCATACCTCTAAAAACATGAAAGCCTTTTTTTTCCTCTTTCACATTGAGATTTTATCGATTTTTAAGAGGAAGCTCTACACATGGTTGCAACTTTATGTAACTCAGGGTCAAAGCAGGAAGAACGAATAAGAAAAACAAACGCATCAATACGAGATTCTCTTTCATTCTAGCATCAACACAATCCTGAAAAAAACCCTTGAACTAAACCTTTTCATTCTCACTGAAAGAATCTAACTTTGTCTTCTGTGCCTTTTCAGTTACTATTTACCCAAGGTTTGAATTGTGTGGCTTTACTTATTTTTCATTGAAAAGAAATGTTTTCCAAGGGCATTGCAGGCCCCATAGTTTGTCAGGTTGTTACAGCTTTGGGGTTTACACCTTTGTGGTTGTCACTGGTTTGAAGTGGACAAAGCTCAGAGTGGGAAAAAAAGAGAAGAAATCCTTGAAAAGTTTTAGATTAAGATTTAGCCGAGCTGGGAAGTTGGACTGTTATAGAGCAGCTGTCAATCATTTGCTATAAAACTGTGCCGAGACTCAGAGTGAGCTGTTGAAGTGTCACCATGAGGCATTTAGAGTCCAGTATTTTCAGGAATGTGAAGCACAATTCAAAACTTGAAGAGGAAAGCCAAGAAGCATTTATTCAGTTGGTTGTAATTTACTACTTTGCCACTAGAAGTCTCTAAATCCCACATCTCTGTAATCGCCCCCAAAATGCTTTAAAACGATATCCAATGCTGCACTTTGCAATTCTGTTTGTTTACTCATGTGAACATTATACAGAAACATTTAGATCAGAAGAAGCTGCAGGAAACTTGTTTATTTCCATCCATCTATCCATCCATCCATCCATCCATTTTAAACTGGTTCAGTTTTCTGCATGCATACATGTCCAGTCATCCTCAAAATTATTCATTCTGACTATTCTGACTCACAAGAAAGATGGCTAAGGGCCAAGAAAGGTAAAATTACTAATGTTTTGCACGGTTCCAGTTTATTAAACCAGACACAGATGTCAAAGTGTATCTTTTTCTTTTAATCTACTTTTCCAACCAAAAATACTTTGCAGCAGATAAGGGGTAATAGGCTGAATATATATGTCGGGGGTATTTTGCAGAGAAATGGTTGAGAACCACTGCTTTAGAGCATAGCTTTAAAGGAAATGACATTATATCAAAATAGGAGACCCCTCCATTCACTTTTTATTGACATGTTAACGTTTTGACTAAAGAAGATTCAACAATCAGTGTTTAGTTGAATAATCCTCATTTATAATCGAAGCTTTCGTGGGTTTTGTGAATCCACTAGTTTACACATCGCTGCTGGTTAACCTCTCTTTCTGCAAAGAGCTTTGCTTCGTGGTTTATCATCCAGCTTCCTTTTGATGTTATTCCAGGGGTTTTCAAAAGGGTTCATATTTGGAGATGGAGCCGGTCATGACAGGCTCTGGATGTGGTGGCCCTTCATCCAAGTTCAAGTTCAAGTTTGCTTTATTTCTATAGCACTCTTACACTGACAAAGGCAGACCAAGGTGCTTTACAATGATAAAACAGAATGAAAAAAACACACATCCAGGCCTCGTCTCCCCTGGTTGCATGTGGGAAATATTAATCCTCTACGGGAAAAAGTCTCAGCAGAAGGAAGCAAATGTTTTTCTGGGATAACCTAGTAGTTTTATTAAAGCATCACTAAGACACATCAGCCTGATTCCAGCCTTGCTTGTGAGACAGTGTGGGTTGTCGGCCTCTCCAGGCCTCCATCTAACCAGAAGGTGGCTAGACGATGAGGAAAGCTGAAAACTGGACCCATCAGAGAAGATGGCCTTCCTCCAGCCTCCGGTACCTGTGATCTTTTACAAACCTCAGCCTGACTCTCCTTTGCTTCTCACTGATCTTTTTTTTTCCTGGCTTTGCACGACTTCAGGTCTGTAGGAGCCTGTTTCCAACTTTTCATGCCTTGCACACACACCAGTCTAAGTTTAGAGGTCACTTACAGTATATTCGCCTACCGTTTTTAAGTAATAACTTAGTGGTCACTCCTTCCAGTGTTGAGTTGTTTTCACCCTCTCAGACTGGAGCTTTGTTGTCGTCACAGAGCAGAATGAGATGCATTTGTAAAGCAATTTAATTTTTGGTTGGTAGTTTTACTAAATGATGCTGATTTAAGAATAAATTTCGGTTGTACCTTTTTTTCCAATAACTCTGAAATTGTTATTATATAATAAGGGCTGCACGGTGGTGTGGTGGTTAGCACCGCAGCCTCACAGTAAGAAGGTCGCCAGTTCAATTCCCAGCTGGGAAGGGGGGTTTGAACAATTCCAACAGCAGCCTTCCTGTGTGGAGTTTGCATGTTCTCCCTGTCTATGCGTGGGTTCTCTCCGAGTACTCCAGCTTCCTCCCACCATTCAAAGACATGCGTGTTAGGTTAATTGGTCGCTCTAAATTGTCCCTAGGAATGAATGTGAGTGTGAATGGTTGTCTGTCTCTCTGTGTTGGCCCTGTGACAGACTGGCGACCTGTCCAGGGTGTACCCCGCCTCTCGCCTGATAATAGCTGGGATAGGCTCCAGCAACCCCCGCAACCCTGAACTGGATAAGCGGTACAGAAAATGACTGACTGATGATAATATAATATAACATTTTTTCACCTGTCTGTGCACATACAGTCATCCTTAAAATTGTTCACACCTGTTCACAGGTATTTTGGTCCACTGTTCATGGGAAAGGTGCTCCAATGTGTCTTGGACACTTTTGCTTGTTTGTTTTTTCAAATTATTATTTATAACCACAAATCAAAAGCAATAATTTATTTCACTAAATTATAATTTTGTAAATTTTAATTTATTTTTTAGTTTCTTATTATTTGAATTACTACTCTGAATTTAGCATGTTCTTTAATTGGTGGGTATGTGTACAGTACATCTGACAAAAGTACCATAGTATGCCGTTTTATTTCTAAAGCATTTAAAAAAAACAACAGAACAGTTCTATACAATGAAGGTAAAAGAGAGGGAAAAAGCAGAAAAACAGCAGAAATGAAGAACAAGGATCAGAATGTAAATAAAGATAAGCAGCTATAAAAGACCACAGTCATGCACAGTAAGACGGTAAGAACTGACCTTGCATGCTGTCAGTGAAAACCCACTCAGGTTCAGCTGCTGTGTGTCACAGGTCAGCCCTGTGTGGTTCCAGTCCACCTCGTACTGCTCACAGCTGCTGTACTGCGGCGCTCCGGAGGTGTTGACCACAGGCACGGTCAGCCGGTGACCGTCTGCCAGGCTCCAGCCACACGCCCGCCTCCTCTCCTCCACCGCAGGGTCCCGGCACCAGTGATCCGGGGTGAAACCCTGGAAAACGATGCCAACATACAAGCCTGCAAAAGGCAACGACAAGAAACAGAGCAGGGCGAAGGTTCGCTTCTGGCAGCGGCCGAAAGAACCGGCCTCTTCCAGCAGGTCATCAAAGGTCGCCATCAACACTGGGAAGTTTTACAAACCAAAATAAGCCTGCACGCTGGACAGCTGATTAGTATGAAGGTCTGCCCTCAGAGGCTCTGAGACTTTATATGTTGCTTCACTAACCAGGTCGATGTGGAGCTAAAGTCCAAAACTGTCTGGTGAAAATAAAGCTTGAAGCTGTACAGGAGGTAAAGTCTTGTTACTGTTTAATGGAGTCAAACAGAGAATGGCAGAAGAATTGTGCAATCATTGAACCTGAATACACACAATCAAAGCAATGTTTTAATTACATTTCATTTTCCTGCACGTCTTTGAGGAGAAAGTACTCTGTGGCAGCAGTGCAGTAATGGATGCTGTCATTACTGTGTGAGGAATCTTTGCAGGACATGAGTGGGCATGTGGAAAACTAACCCTGAGAGTCCACTGATGATTTTTGGCCAACATGTGCCTATCAGTTGTGGAATACCGCAGGATCCATCTTCAGGGAGAAGGCACCGACTTATGTTTAGCAGAAGTCAGCTGAATTTAAAGTGAGCAAAGCAGCAAACTTAAAGAAAAAGAAGACAAACCTTCAGTCTCAACAGAGTTAAGACAGCTTGAAAAGCAAAACAATCGTCTCGTGTATCCTGATGGCTCTTCTGGCTCATCGATGATTCTCTACACATGAAGTAAAACAGCTGTCTTGTCTTGGTTTCCATTAGTTTTAATCTGCCTTCGCTGTTGCCACATCAACCACTGATGCTGCCAAGTCAATCAGATCTGAACTCTTTAGCATCACAACTCCAAGTGAAAGAAAATGCCTAAATGTCATGCACTATATGTCAACTAAATGCCAATATGTGACTCAGCGATAACAAAGAAGTCGGTTTTTGAAGATTTTTGAGTTTGATATAAAATTCTCAAGATTCATTTCCCCTCTTTATTACAATAAATTTATGGCAAAATGTCAGGAGAGTTATGTTGTAGGTCTTTTAAGGTGCGTCCCAATACACCCCATAGCCCTACTTTTCAGTCCTAATCCTAAATTTTGTGCATTCCCGTGAAGCTAGTGCTGTCCCAATTCCTCTTTGCATGTAGGGGAAGTGGACATAACGAGGGGTAGGGGGTATGAATCTAGCCCTTCAGAGCGAGGGACGTCAGATGCTGACTTGCTGAGGAAGGGCCAGAGAAAAGGGACAACAGAAATTTCCGGAGAGCGACAGGACTCGGAGAAGACAACTCACAAATGCACATAGTCTATGTGCAGGTTACACATTTGTTTATAACGTTAGCCAGACTAGCCACGCTAGCTAGGCTAAAATACCGACGAAAAGCTTGCGAAGGCTTTTCGACAGTTTACAAGAGACAACAGTCGTCATGGCGACTTCTTCTCCGTGCGGTTGTTTTGGTTATTAATCAACCGAAGCACGATAAATGATGAAAGAAGAAAAATGACTCTGTGTTGTTGCTGGGTGTGTTGTTATGGTTTGTTTTTCCAACCCCAAGCCTCTCCTTCAAAGCTAGAAAGCGTATGAAAGCCAAACCAATATTCACCCATGGTTTTCGAACATACACCATCTATAGCTATTTTTGCTGCTCCTTTACTTCGCTGCATCCACCGTTTTTTATTGAGAATCCGAGTGAATCTGGTGTCGGATCCAGTCAACGTTTAAAAAAAGAAAAAAAGAAAAAAGTTTTTGCTCCAATCGAATAATTTATCCCAACAGAATGCTACACCCATAGCTCTGTCATTGGCTGGAGACAACATGCAAATCTCTGCCCAGAAACGTCCCAAAGAAATCAAAGCAAAGAAAAAAGGTGAAATATAGTCAGGCGGGGGGGGGGGGGGGGGGGGGGGGGTGCAAACAAAACTCACCGCCACACGAAAGCAGAGGCCCAAAAGTGCGGATTAAGCTGGATTTCACTTCAAAGAAAGACAGAAAGGAAAGAGCGAGAGATAAGAGTCAACATCGGACTGACTTTTGCTCGTTGGAGAGATCACAGAGAAGAGACGGGATTCAAGACGGATGCTGAATTAGCATTGTAAGGAAAAAAATCAGCCAAGATTCAACAGTGTGTTTGCCATGTTGATTTTACAAGACCATATTATATGTACCGCTCTAGATGAAGGTCATTAACCACCACCTAGACTAACTGTTTAGCACATTATGTGTTATTACAGAATATTTCAAACTTGTGGTTACAACCATTAACTCATGAGGAAGATATTTAAACTTCCCACAAACACCTCTGCAATCAGACATCATGTGTAACTGTGATGACCATGAGGCAGAATCCAGATTGTGTCTGGATGAGGCAGCATCAGCTGGATGCTTTTATGTTTGAGTAGAGCTGAAGCAGAATGATGGAGTCAGACGGGGCTTCTCACTGGTAGTTGTCAATTTAGCTTGTGTTTTCACCTGAAACATGTTCCTTTATAAAGCCCCTTTTTTTTTACTTGTTTAATGAAAATACTACAATGCTCCAGTTATGTTAAAAGAAAAAAACTTTAATAATTTAAAAAATGCAGTTCCATTGCAGGAAACACAACAGATTAACCTCAACACAACGTCAAACACACATTAAGACATCAGCAGGAAACACTGTTAAACAACATAAATAAATAGTTTGGTGACTGAAGGGGATCAAACAGTTGATGGATCTTTGTTGGATGAGACGTCGTTATCATTGGGCAGCAGGTTGGCCAACTGCTGGGTCTTCAGTGCAATCCTCTCCTGTACTCTGGACACAAAAAGAGTTTTATTATAGAGAATCAGTGAATCAGACAATAGAAATCTTTCTGTTAATGCTGTAAAATACTATAAAAGGTTATTTCATATTTAACTGAGAAAATGAAAATCTGAGTTTGAATCTATAGCTGATTAAAAACGCTTTGCTTTCGTGTCCGTAATCCTGTCACTGATGAAAGCACAGTATGTACACAGTTTATACGGAAACATGAAAAATAAGCGAATCCTCTTTTAGTCCTGAGGTTTATATCTCTGGATATACTAAATAATAATCATCTGGTTTTCACAGGTCTTCAGATACAACCTCATAGGAGCAAAACAAGCCCAAACCATCAGCTGTCCACCACCAAACTTGAGGCTGGGTGTGAAATTTCTGGGATTAGATTTTGTGTTTGGTTTTTAAAATGTGGCCTTCTGCATTATTACCAAATATCTCCCACTGGTCTTTTCTGTCCAAACATGGTTCCTGAACTCTCTTTTCTAGAGAGAAGAGACATTCTCCCGGTGTTTCCTCCCAACAGTCATAACTTGTTCAGTTTTTTTTCTGACTGTACTGTCCTGAATGTTCACATTTAACAAGCAAACTGAAGCCTGAAGGGTCTGAGATGTTAGCCTGGTAAACCAGCCTGGCCAACGCCATGTATGAGATACACGGCAAGTCAGTCTGGGTTCTTTCCGTTGGAGACAGATTTCCAATTCGAGACGAGAGGCGGGACTAACAGGAACAAATTAAACTGGAGAGAACCAGTCAGAGAAACACAGAAGTGTTACTAAAACATCTTTTTTTAAAAAGGAAAGCCCTCAGAGGTGCAAGTTGTTGCAGGTTTAAGGACATGTGCAGCTCGTTTATGACATCACAAAAGTGCAGATCGTCACTCCTCTGTGGCTGCCATTCTGACTGTTTATGGTTAGAGAACTACGTTGCAGAAAAAGTAGTATCGTAAGGTCCTGCCTCCCACGATGTGATTGGTCTGGTCAATTTTTTACTAGAGTGGAAATCAGTCTCTAATGGAGGGAACACAGACCGACTTGCCGTATATCTCACACATGGGGTTAGTCAGGCTGGTGTGCCAGGCTGAGATGTAGCTATTGGGTTTTTTACATTTTCCTTCAGCTATGCACCGTCTAACACGGGGGTGAGCAATCCTGGTCCTTAAGGGCCGGTATCCTGCAGGTATTAGGAGTTTCCTCCTGCAGGTATTAGGAGTTTCCCTCCAAACAATAGGTAATTCTACAGAGCTTGATTTCACACTCTGCACAAGTCAGAAGGTGTGTTTCCACAGGGAAACTCCTAATACCTGCAGGATGCCAGCCCTCCAGGACCAGGATTGCCCACCCCTGGTGTAACACTGAGCTGAACTTACTGGGACATCCCTTCTAGGAAGACTGGCAGCTGTTTTGAATGGTTTCCACTTAAAAATAATCTCTAGAATAGACTTGTTATGGTTTGGAAATGATCTTTTGACAGTTTTCAGATTGCTGTGTAGCAACGACTGTTCCACTAAGATCATTGCTGATGTCTTTCTTCCTCGGCATTGTGTTAACCAACATCTGAATGCTCCAGACCAGCAAACTATCAAAATTTAACTTTTTATAGACACTCAAAATAGCTGCATTTACATGGAGCAGTTTTGATCCAATCGAATGCCAATCAGTCAAGAAATTCATCGTGTAAACATGTCAGCTGATCCAATCGACCTCGATCGGAAAGATCGAGAGGGGTGGTTTAAACCTTTTTACGATCCGATCAGCAGGAAATAATGAGCATGTAAACAATCATTCCGATCATTTCTGTGGAGTTTTGTCTCTGCGCATGCTTTAACCATGTGGGGGTTACGTGACGTAGCAGATTCAGGGAGGAGAGTGGAAGCAAAACAGAACGGGACTGAAACTGAAAGAGTCATGGATTTCTGAGGGTTCCAACAGTCAAAAGATTATAAATAAAAAAAAAACAAAGAAAACCGCTCTTCTTCCAAACTACGATGCATTGCGTAGGTCAAAAGCATTATGAACGTATAAATCTGTCCATCAAGTTTATACAACTGATCGGATCACTTTTTCTCGCATCTATTTAAACACTTCAGCTGGAATCTCTGATTGGAAAGATTTCAAATGGATAAATGCATCATTTGTTCATATAAACGCAGCTACTGATGATGAACAATGTATCAAGCAGTTTCTGCCTGATGGTTCAGTTTCTGGTTCATAAATAATGATGGTGTGACACATTATGAGCTGTCGCACCTCTGAGGTTGCATTAATTCAGCTGAAAGAGATGGGGAAGATATTTTTGCTACGTGCTGCTGACACATGAAACCATGGTTCAGGATCCATGTCTTTTAGACCTTCTGTTGTGGACCACTCACCTTTCAGGGAACTCGATGTCATCGATGGTGTCGGGCAGCGGCACACCTCTGGTCTCAGGAAGTAGCAGCACTAGACCACCAGCCAGGAAAGCCAGAGACCCTGCAGCACAGGACGCCATATCATCAATAACAGATCGGCTTCTTATTGGATGACAATGGCGATCTATTACCATCAGATAGTTTTAATTTTCTTTTCCTTTCTTGTTCTCAATCTTCCTGTTTAAGTGAAGTGTACTGCCAGTTTAAAAAGAAATGAGCTGATATAGATGGAGAAGGAGTCAATGAAGCATCCTTTTGCATCTCCAGGTTTCTCAGATGAGATATTTCAGAATCTAAAACCCACCAAAAATGATGAGAGGAAGTTCCAGCCAGATTACAGCCAGTCTGTAGAGCAGGAAGGGAGCCACGATGCCTCCAACGTCGCACAGAGTGGAACAAACCGACACTCCCAGGTTCCTGCGGACACCGAGGTGAGCGAGCAAATCACTTCAGCTTTTCTATGACTAAACAATGTTAAGCAGCTTTTCTGACAAAGAAAGAAGGATTTTTATTTGTGGGAGAAAAGAAAAGCAGTTGGGTTATAGCATGTTGTCAGTGTCGTGTCATAATCCAATTCCTGGGTGGGGCTAGTTAGGATGGAGGCTACGAGTGCATACATGCTCCACGTGACGTTACCTGACAAACGTTGGGTAGAGCTCAGTGTTAACAAACACCACCATCTCAAAGGCCATGGTGATCCCCAGCCGTCCGATGCAAGCCACCACGGTCTTAAACCAGAACATGCCTGCGGAGATGTTCCAGAGCGTGTTTGACTTCAGAAAACAGGGAAACGATGATGCGATTTAGCACCGAAGACTCACTGTCAGGAATGAATGCTGTGATGAAGCAGGAAGCTCCGGCTACGATGTTGGCGGAGGCGAACGGGATGCGCCGCCCGATGCGCTCAATGGTGAAGAGGATGAGGAAGGCAGCAGGGAACTCCACCAGACCAGAGATGAGGAAGTCAATGTAGACGTTTCCTCCCAGAATGCCCAGTCGCATGATCAAACCCTGGTACACCACAGCACTGGTGAACCTGGGGGGCACAGATTGCAGCGTCTTTCGCTCACAGATGGACCCATCACATTCTGCAGCTGCATCTTTGGATTGATTAGCTTGTAATTCACCATTTTTTCATTATTCGGCCGTGATGAATACTCACCAGTTGTAACTGAGAATAAAAGTGTGTTTTCTCATCTTTGGAGTTCTGATTAGGTCCATGAAGGAGGCAGTAGAGGAGTCAGCGTTATCATCTGTCAGAGTCTGCAGGATCAAACAAACACTGATTAAACTGTGAAACAGATTCCTCCGTTTCAAAAATGTCTGGTTTAAATCTTTTTTTTTTTTTTTAAATGTCTGTTACATGTTTAAAGGTAAAGTCCGAAGTCCCCCCCCACCGTTTCTGTTTGGAAACAGTATTAAAAGACCCCCGTTACTAGAGGGAAGGGGAAAACAAAAAAAAAAAACCGGTTCCAAGCCTAAACCCTTCCCTTTTTTCCTCCCAAAAAAACCCAACAAAAAAAGAGAAAAAGGGGAGAAAAACCCGAGGGAGGGGTCGACCAAAATAAAAAAAGAAAAAAAACGCCCTGGAAATAAAATATATTTGCCCAGCAGCTAAAACTACCAACCAACACCACTCAGATTTCTTGTAAGGCTGATGTAGTTGAGCAGAAGCATTACGAACCAGCTGGAGTTGAAAAGTGGTGTCCGACTGAGCCCAACATAAAGGGCACTAAACCAGCCTAAATGTGGTCCAAGATAATTTTAAGGGGTTGCCAGATCATGGTAAAAAAAAAAAATAACAAAAGAAAAGAAAAGAAAAATGATATCCTGCATTTATCAAATAAATTTGGGATCTTTATGAGGACTGAGAAATGAAAAACGACTAGTCTGTGAAATTAATGTGTTAGATATTACGTATGTTGCATAAAAAATCTGAATTTGGCATTACCTGGGTGAAAGAAGCAAATTTTGGGCATGTAGGCACGTAATTACCGCAGTGAACCGAATTCACCACCCACCCCTTTATCCTCTTTAGCCTCCTATGACCTAGTGTCCATGTATGTGGACTTCACATTTTTGGTTGTCTGCAACATAATACAAGTTCTGGAACCTGTTGTACATAAACATGGACACTTGCACTGACATCTGATGATGTCAGAAATTTTTTTTTTTTATTTAGAAAAGTATTCATATCTTCATCATATATTATTATCTATAACAAAAAGCCCCATAGGAATTCATATTTTAAAATCATTTTTATTGGTTCTTCCTAACCCCAAAACAGCTAGCAAAAATATAGACACAAGCCAAACTTAGGAGGTTATTTATGAAGTTTCTGATCATTTTCAAGCCCTACGTTTAACATTTTTATTTTCGGGGTGTCCAGTGGCAAAGTTATTACAAGTTTTAAAAGTCTGAATTTGGCATCATCTTGGTGGAAAAAGCTGATTTATGGCATATGTGTGCTTTGTCACAGCAATTAACATACAGTAGTCCACCAGACCTCAGGGTCTGAAAAGTGATGCCAAAGCTTCAGATCCTCAGTCCTCCACAAAACCACAAATAAATGTGATGTTGGGGTCAAAAGGTTTGGGAACCATTAATCTAAACAACTTGTGTTGCTTCATGTCTGTGATGAGTCAGCAGTTACCTCAATATTCTTGGACAAAGTCTTCTTGTTTTCTTTGGCCATGTCCTCTGTGATCTTCACCGCTCTGGACTTCTTGTTCTGAGAGAGAAGCCACCGCGGAGACTCTGGGATAAACCTGAAAATAGAAAAATAGCAACAGCAGACAGGTTATTATTGAAAAGCAACTGTTTTTACATGATTTCAAAAAAAAGCTGCAAAAAAATAAGAATAATAATTTCAACTGATGCAGACTGGTGGACGTTGCATTATCAGGGGGGCTGACCAGTTAGAGCAGATGCAGGGATTGTTCTCTCACCAGTAGTAGGACAGGAAGATGATGTAAGGGACGGTGATGACCACCTGCAGCCAGCGCCAGTCAGTGATGAAGTAGGCAAGCAGAGGGAGGATGAGGATGCCGACACTGAAGAACATCTGGTAAATGACTCCGACCGTACGTCTGTACTCCACCCCCACTATTTCTGTGACTGGGACAAATTGATTCATGATAATTATTATTGATTTCAGTCATATTTGCAATAAAAAAAAATAGCCTTAAAAAAGCAAATTTTGCATAATATTGTTCTTTATGTTACGAGATTATTGTGTTCTTGGCATGCTGGGGGACGATATGAACACAAAAAAGATTAAGAAACCGGGAGGTTACAGGAAAAACACAAGATTTAATAGTGAGCAGCTGCATTAATGTCTGTCATTGGCCCTGATCAGCAGACAGTGATGAAGAGCAGTCAGTGGGGCAGATAACCAGAGGGTGGTACCAGGTTTTATTCAAAATATGGCAGATTTGGATAAAGAAAACATTAAAGAAACAGCTGATGTTGCAGCATTAAACAGAAAATCAGAGTTTGTGAAACAACAGAACTCAATTATGTAATATTTCTAATTAAAACAAATATTTTCCCAGAACTAACGAGTGTGTCAGCTGCATCTCTAGTTCTCAACATGATGAGAACAAGATGAGGTCCAAAAACTAAAAAACAGGAAAACAACTGGAACATTGAAAGGATTGAACTTTCTTACTCAGTACGTATCCAGCCACCCAGCCCCCCTTCACTCCGAACCCGTAAAGGGTCCTGAAAACCAGTAGGGTCACGTAGTTGGGAGCTATGGCCACCAGGATGCCTGCGATCCCGTTCAGGAGGTTGGACATGAGGAAGCTCATTTTCCTGCCGAACCTGAAGACAAACAGTGAAAGCGGAGTATTACCATCTTACTTTACATTTTGAAACACATGAATCAGAAATATCAGTGTGGAAGTGTCCCTCACCTGTCAGCCAGGTAGCCGATAGCAATGCTGCCGATCAGAAAGCCCACATTCAGAGTGGCCTGGTACATGTCCACCAACCACCCGTCTGCACACACCAGGTCGAACTGCAACAAGCCACAAAGTCCAAGCTCCTCAGATTTGTGACTTTAATCAGGATTTTATTAACATACAGGAACTATCACTTAGCAATGATCTAAATCCCCAACTTTCTGTCCGCATTGTTAATATATTCAGTTATTAAACCCTGAATAAAATGTGCCTCTGGCTGCTAATTCCAGGATCTGCTGCCTTCTTACAACTGACTTTGACCAACATAATTGGTTGAAATGAGTACATGCAGGCTTAGTTTGCCATCACAGCTGTATTTCCTTTTATAGATAATAAACCAGAGACGATTATTTAATAAAATGTGCATTTAAAAATCTTTAGAATCCACTAAACTAGTGGAAATGCCTTGTGGTAAAACTGAAATTATGTTGTCTTTGCAGGAGAATGACTGTGCTGTTCGGAGGAAAATCATTTTACTAATTAGCTCATCAGTTCATTTTTCTAAGAGTTTCACATTTACATTTGCAGAATTAGCTTTAAACATGCTGATTTCTTTTTTCAACTATAGACTAGAATAGTGGTTCCCAACCTTGGGTCCAGGACCCCCAAAGGGGGTCACCAAAGAGCACGGGGGGGGGGGGGTCTGATCTCCACACATGGATGATTTGAGGTGTATTAGTTTTTTTAAAATCATTTTGGTTTTGTTAGATCACAGTTTCATCTTAGGACAGGAGCGGAGCCAGAATCCTAGAAGCCAGCAAACAAAGGCATAAAACCAGGCATGGTTTCAGCAAAGGGGGTCCACAGCTATTTGTTTGTAGCATGAAGGAGGTCCTCAGGAAAGGTAGGGTTGGAAGCGCTGTACTGGAAGATGGTATAATGCCAAACTGGACCAAAGTGGCCACCTGAACTGTTTTTACTAAAACCTCTAATTTTGTTCAGCTTCACTTTATCAGAGTTGGTCTTTGTCGAGATAGTTTTCACATGTTCACTTATTATCCAGTAAAAAGCTATGAAACAAAACTTGAAATTTCATAAGAATTTGTTGCAGAATGGTAAAAATTCAAATATGATTTGATAGAAGTTTAAGTTACAGCTGCAGCATCACAAAGAGATATTCATATTCACTGCAGAAGTGTATTTTTAATGCAAGCATGAAACTTTTTTTCATTTGTGCTATGTGCCAGTTTAATTTCTTCTCCACCTGTACCACGTATATACCAATATATAACACATATACCAATATTTACGCTTCTTAAATCTCATAAGCTGAACTTACAGTTGCAAAGCTTCTCATTTCATCATATGTGTGCAATTTTCAAGCAGAAGCCAAAAAAAAAACAGGCACAGAGCTCAAAGGCCTAAAAAAACCCAAAAGCTCCTTTTGCGTCACATTCTAAAAAGACTCATTTTCTCTGGAATTATCTTGTTTTTTTTATTTTTTCTAACAAACAAAATGCAAAACATGGACATACTTGCACATGTAGTGCATGCAGACTTGCTAAAATAAGTTGCTCTTTTACCTAAAAACTCAAACCCGTCAAACTGAGGGAAAATTACAATCAATTTTTAATGTAACAGACAGTAACTTAAAAAAAAAAAAGTTTAATGTTTTAGAATTAAGCTGCACAACATAAAGCATCTAATGATACAAATATCTTTGGTACATTAAAATTGTTCAGTGTTGCTGCATGCATGCATTATTTCCCATAATGCATCATTGTAAATAATTTAAGCATGTATTATTTACAATAATGCATAAATATCATAACTCTGAAGAAATTATTAATTCAGCTTGTAATTGTAATTTTTTCTTATATCATTACTGACCTCGGTAACAAAGGACTGCCTTCCCTCATAGTCGTACTCCCAGCCCTCTGTGCAGCCAGTTGTGGGGGTCTTGCTGAGATCCAGCTCCTGTGCATCGCAGGTGAGCTCCGTGGTGTTCCAGGCCACCTCGTACCGCTCGCAGCTGCTGCGCTGCAGCACACCAGAGTTGTTGACCATGGGTGCCGTCAGCCGGTGACTGTCTGCCAGGCTCCAGCTGCACGCCTGCCTCATCTCCACCACCGCAGAGTCCCGGCACCAGTGATCCGGGGTGAAACCCTGGAAGACGATGCCTACGTACACACCTGCCCAGGGCATGGACACCATGCACAGCAGGGCGAAGATTCGCTTCTGGCAGCGGCCGAACTTCCCGGCTTCCTCCAAAATGTCATCAAAAGTGGTCATAGTTGCAGTTATTGCAGAGATTTCTCTTCTTTAAACAGCTGCAACAAACAACTCAGCCAAAGTTTAATTAGTATGCTGAGCCCCCGTCTGCACAGTGACCGCTGAGAGGCCGCCACAGAGGGTTTTTAACAGAATAAACCAGAGCAAAGGTCCACAGAAACACGTTGCTTCTTTACACACCGTGCAGTGGAGCATGGAAAGACATTTGCTATCACTTTTTCAGACGTCAGTCCAACTGTAAGAACTTGGCAGAACGCCTGCATGAATTTCTCAGAGTTGATTAACATGAGTGCATCGGTGTGAACACGTGGGCCCGAAGGTGCAGCCTGTCCCTGCATCTCCTGCACAGACAGGTGCTGTCAATCAGTGAACACTGGCGTGGAGATCCTGAGTTAGTCATGAGGATCTGAGGGAAATGTTAGTACTTTTAGTTGTAGCATCGGTTAAAAGAGAAAGATTCATTCAAATACATTTCATACAAAGACAGAAAGAACAAGTTTAAGTATGAAGTACACAAATATGAGATAAATGGAACATTTAAATCAAGTTATCAACAGGAAAATGATTAGAATAACAAAACATAAACAAGTAGAGCCAGAAAGTTAAATTGCCGGCACAATATTGGAAAAACTACAGAGCAGTGGGTTGCCATGTCACAGCACCGGGGGGCAGCTGGTGGGGGTTATGGACCTTGCTCAAGGGCCCACAGTGGTTCACCTTTAGTGCCACATTTGGGTCTCAAACCCTGGTTCCCTGGACCAAAGCCCACCCCTGTAACCACTGGACTGACCACACCCCCACAAACAGCTCATACTAAGCACGGTGGCGGAGGGCTCATGATTTGGGTATTGCAGCTACAAGATGTGGTCACTTTGCAGGATGACTGAAACGGAAAATCATCGTGATTGCACTTCGAGTTCACACGAGGCTTCTCCATAATAGTTAAATCTGGGCTGCACGGGGGCATGGTGGTTAGCACCGCAACCTCACAGTAAGAAGGTTGCTCGTTCAATTCCCAGCTGGGAAGGGGGTTCGAACAATTCCCACAGTAGCCTTCCTGTATGGAGTTAGCATGTTCTCCCCGTGTATGCGTCCGAAGACATGATGTTAGGTTAATTGGTCACTCTAAACTGTCCCT
This sequence comes from Atherinomorus stipes, assembly GCA_023101725.1. Lineage (NCBI taxonomy): Eukaryota > Metazoa > Chordata > Actinopteri > Atheriniformes > Atherinidae > Atherinomorus > Atherinomorus stipes. The sequence goes on from JALJCO010004199.1 coordinate 524,992, forward strand.
AGGTGTGAGTGTGAATGGTTGTCTGTCTGTGTTGGCCCTGCGACAGACTGGTGACCTGTCCAGTGTACCCCGCCTCTCGCCTGATAATAGCTGGGAAAGACTCCAGCAACCCCCACGACGCTGAACAGGATAAGCGGTACAGAAACTGACTGACTGATGTTGTTGTTTATTTACCCCATTCTCAGACCAGATAAGAACCAGGTTATCTTTTTTTTATTTTTAAAGATTTTTGGCTTCAGTGGCCTTTATTTTCTATAACTGCTATTGTTAATCATCCCTGATCCCCCCTTTATGCATACACACATACATACACATACTTTTTCTTATATACAAATATATGCACACACATTTCTTCTCCCTGACCCATTTTCTTACTCTACGTATCTTCATGTTCGTTGATTCTGTGTTCTTTCAATGTTTGGTATGTTCACATGTTAATATGTTCCTACATGCATTTCCTTTTCCTCCACTGGGACCTCTCGGCCAGGTCATGTTTGCAAATTTTACCTGGTAAAACAAAGGTAAAAAAAAAAAAAAGGTGCAGCATGAAAGAATTACTGATGTGAAGATGGGCAGAGCAACAACACCAAACGTAAAGCACAGTTGGGAATGGACGGTGGCTCTCAGTGGCCAATATTCCTCTAGATTCATTCCTCCAGAACATGTTTTTATCCGAGTGGGTCCATCGGCCTCGGGCAGCGATGGTTGCAGCACAGGTCTTATATTCATTTTAAAAAGCTCTTGTCAAACAAAGCCGATGCTGCATTTTAAAGCTTAGGCCCGGTCCAGATTTGAGGGCTACATCCTTCCAAGGCCAGATTTGAGGACCGCTTACGTCCCAGCGATGCGACCAGGATGTCCAGATGCAAAGGCTCCTTTAAAGCAGCCTACAAATGCAGCATTATTTTCCCCACATTTTAAAGACAGTCCGGCGTATCCTCGGTGGCTAATCCTTGCCAAAGATGCATTGCTGTCTGAATGGGACATTCTACAGCAGGTGTCTAAATTTAAGAGACATTTTCATTTTATTTATTACCTGATTTTATTATTGTGTATTTGTTAATATTACGGTCTTTCATTTGCTGTTGTTCATGAAATTAGATAAAGTTAACATGAGACTCCTGTAATCCGGTAAACTTTACAAAATAAATTTAAATATTTGATTTTCTCTTAGCCGGAGTAATAAAAAATTTCCCAGACGTTGGTAAAGCTGCTGCAATACCTCTAAAATCAGCAGAACAATGGTAAGGCTTTCAGAGCTAATGACGTCACAGTTGCTAGGAAACGAGAGGCGAGACCGTCTGAATTTAACAGCCTGTCACTTCCGTGGTCTAAGGAGGACCTGGCCTACGTAGACCGGGTAGGACACGTCCTTCGAAGGGCGTAGCCCTCAAATCTGGACACAGCCGTGTTCTCATGTCACATAGTTGTTTGTCCATTCAGAGACACCGTAGTAAAAATGCCAGCTGTTTTGTATGAGGACCCATTAAAAATAGATTTAAATGTCTCATTATTAGAGGACAAAAAAAAGCTATTTCAGTTAAGTGATTAGAAACTGATAGATTTATTATGTCATTAAAAACTATTTCTGTCATTGACCTTTGCAGGGTTCTTGCAGGTTTCAGCAAGCTAAATTTAAGACCTTTTAAGACCTTTATAAATCAAATTTAAGACCAACATGATGCATTAAAAACATTCATATAATCCCAGAAATTCAAAATAGGACTTGATAAAAAAAAAAAAAAACAACTAATTATTACAGGGTTTGTAATTAATCAATCATGATTTATCGCATAAAAATAACCGCAGATTTTAGTGGATGACTGAATCAAATAATAGACACAGACATTAATATAGTTAACTCAAGGGCTACTAAAGAAAAATGCATTTAATTGTATATCGATTTAAAAAAATAGAAAAAGAAATTGAAAATATCCCTCATAACTATCTGAAGCTTTCAAAAAGACGGACAGAATTAACTTCTGATACATTATTTTGCATATTCGTAGCCACTGCTCCTTGGGAATGAATAAAAGTAAAAAATTAAGACTTTTCTAGATCAAATTTAAGACCTCAAATGAAAAAACGGCCCATTTTAAGACCGTTTAAGGCCTTAAATTTTAAGTTAAATTTTTTTTTACATTTTTATACTTTTTAAGACCCTGCAAGAACTCTGCCTTTTATTTTGTTACACTTCAGCTTTAAAAGAAAATTTGCTGACTGGGTTTGACTTACCTCACTTTATGGAACAAAACCCCCGAGTTTCCCTTAACTCAGGGCTAACATAACCTGCTCCTCTTGTTTTCTCCTCTTATCGGTCACACAGGATGTAACTGAACCACAAAAAGTGACAAAGTAACAGCAGATCTCTTATTTATTCAAATAATGCATTTTTTTACATCAATTTTCTTTTAAATAGGAAAACAGGCAAAGAGCTGCAAACATATCAGACAACAAAACTTACAACTAAAACATAATAATGATCTCCCATAGTACCAAATCATCACAGAAAGTTTCTTGTGCTGCTTTAGTCACTGTTTCCTCCCAGTGCGTCTCTCCTCTCAACTCAGCCCATGATTTCACAGAATTAGCTTCACCCAACACAAACCATTCTTCAGTTTCAGTGCAGACGAAAAAAGCACAAGAATGTTCAGTAATATCTTCAGGAAGAGATGCCTCAGTACAGTACCATGCAGATGAGCCACACAAACTTTGGTGCCACATAAAGCAGAAACAGACTCGATGCGCTCGTGGAGAAACAGGACTTCACACACTGAACAGAACCTGCTGCTGATCGGTGACGAGGAGTGCTACGTCGTCTCCTCAGGAGTTACGAAGATTTAAACACAGATGGATGCTTCCACTTGATCTACAACCTCCTCCGGACTGGGTTAGGGATTTACCGCCAGGCTTTAATCAAAACTCCACACGCCGAATGAATGACAATAAAATCAAGTTCATAAAGTCTAACAGGCTGGATATCATCTAACTTCAGCTGGACCTACCATCACATTTCAAAAGATATGACTTCATGCTGATATTTCGTTTGTCTTTGGACTTGGTGTACAGGCTGCTCCTGTTTTTATGCTATCAACTGTAAAACTTCAGATCACGAATGATATAACTTAAAGAATTTTAGCAAATAAAAAAATAGAAACAGGAATTCTGACTTCCTTCAGCAAAAAGACGGCAACTTGATGTTTTCTAGTTTGTCGAACTATCATGGCACAAGTCAAGCTAATCCGTACAAAATACTGAGGTTTCCAATGCAAACGCCAAATGTTTTTTTATTCTTTTGTAATTTTTTGTCAGTGTTTTGGGCGAATCTTATTTTTACAAAACCTTGTTTATGAAACGTGCGTACAAAGCTTTAGAAATACCCTGAATGGTAACGTTGACTGAGATTTCAGCTATGTATCGATGTTTGTTAATAACTTCAGGCTGAATACTGAGAAAAACCTGTTAATCTGCACTGTAGATGTGAGTAACAGCCTCCTTCTGGGTCAACAGGTTCTGTCGGGAGGATTCACCTCGCTCCAGGATGTTCGGAGTGACTTCATGTCTGGATTGTTGGCTTGGCCAGGCAGTAGGCCTCATCATATCACCCAGACTGAGACCTTCTGAGTAGAAATGATGTGTATGAGGAGGTGGGTGATACAGACTAGAGAGCTAACGATACTGTGTTTACTTCTCTGGTAAACAGTTTAGAACATCTTGTTTTGGCCAACCAGCAGTAAAAAAACTCACCTGTTTGGTTTTTTAGTGATATAAAAACAGTTCAGCAGTGTTAGAGAAGCTGAAACCAGAAGTTAAGTCAGGTTAACTTAGAAAATGAACAAAATGACAACATCAGGGTTGAAATAAACACCTGGATATTAAAGCAGTTGGGTTTTTGTCCTATTTTCCATCATTTCACTCAACACTGTGTGAGAACGTGGTTGCTTTTCTGAAATTCTGCTCTAAAGTTCGGATAAAAAGGATCATCTGACACATGAAGATAAAATAAATCCCCCCGTTTACTCTGGATCACCAGAAAACTTGAGCCATTTGTGATTTTGCACATTCATCTTGAGCTGGAGGTGAAAAGCTGAGCACAAATACTGTCTGTGAAACACGGCAGTCAGATTTATCACTGACCCCCTCTGGGGTTGGATCAATGAGGAAAATACTTTAAATGTAGTTTAACTTCTAGCTTTTTTTTTTCTTTGCTTCTTTCTTGTGCATCATTACATGCATTTGGCTGAAGAGGGCGGCTTCAGGGCTACAAAAACTTGGCATTACGGAGTTAAAATCTCTCTTTAATGCAGCAACATCAACAAATCGACACACCGAGCAGATACTTTACCAGAGCAGGAGCAAAATCCCCAACTTTTTAACATTCGTACCAGTGGTGGCAGTAGAAATATGGCTTTGACGAGGCGGGGAGGGGGGTTCAAACCAACACAACCCGGACAGACACCTCCTGTTTCCCTTCAATCAACTATCCATTCACACTTAAGGCCAAATCTATTTTCACACACAACTGAGAAAAACAAACAAAGAAAATCAGCTCCAACCATCATTTAAATAATCTTAAAAACAAACGTGAAGATTCGCTGCTGAAAACGAAACATCCGCTTTATAGAACATCATCTTCTATGTACAACGGTTCTGATCAAAACGAGACAGATGGATCTGTCACTGGACATGATTCAGAGACGAAAATGTAAATTCATCATCAGGAAGGCATCGTACTTTCTTTTCGAGGGGAAAGAAAGAGAAAAAAAACCTGCTCTAATAGCAACTGTAAACAGCAAGAAGACAGACGGGTGTCTTCATTCCCTTTAGAAACACCGCCAGCCGACACCTTCACTACCTGGAACTGAACTTGCCTGTCATCGTTTAATACAGTCCAAAAGGGCAAATTAAAATAAGAATAAATAAAAAAAATCCACACCTACTTCCAGTCTGCAATGAGACGCGTACTCAGTTCATCAAAGTGCTAAAGCAACAGCACGACTTCACCTTGAACCTCCGAGAGAAAATAAAGACATATAACTGAATTTTCATTCACATCTTTTGGCCTCATTGCAGAGCTGACAGACTGAGGAACCACGCTCCTCCAGGGTTAATGTCTCCGCTGGCCCGTTTATGCTGATGAGACCGACGTAACTACAGTGACTCAAGTTCTGCTGATTCAGAATTATGAGAGAAAACGGGAGAAAATAAGGTGCAGGTCAACATGGCCTGAAGAGCAGTTTAAATACTGAGCTCTCAATAAATAAAAACCAACATCGGCAGTTTGCAGACGGTGAACAGAACGAGTCCCGAGTAGGCCGAGTAAAAGGAGTGGCCCGACATTAAAAAAAAATCCCCAGAAAGAGAGAAAGGCTTCTGCTTTCAGGATGTCGTTGGTGTTTTTTGTTGTTGCTATTATGAAGACATTCACTGAGAGAAGAGTTCAGATTGGATGGAGGGAAGCAGGACGGACGAGGTGGTGTTACACCCGGAGGAGGTCCTCGTCACTGTCATCCTCGTCTCGTTTCCTGTTGGCTGCGGTGTTGTTACCCAGACTAAAGCCTGAAGGTTTGCTCGTCCTCTTCCTGTCCGACTCATCCAAGAGGCCGACCAGGTCTTCGTCGCTCTCCTCCTGAAATAAAGACCTCATGTGAGGTTTTGGGAGGTGAGCCAGGACACAAGAACGTTCCACGATGTGGAGATGAAACCCACCTGAAGGAAGGCGCTGCGTTGAGCCGCCGAGCTCCTGGAGAGCCCGGAGGATTTCACCACTCGCACCCCCGGGACGCTCAGCACCTCGTCCTCGCTGTCGTCGTCCTGCTCGTCCAGCGAGAACGAGCGCAGACCATCTGTGTTCACTGGCTTGGTCCTGATGTGACCGTTGCTGTGGTTACTCTTGCCACGATGCAAGGATGAGGAGGATGATGTGGGAGGGGCTTCGAGCTCCTCCATTAGCCACTCCATCTCCTCTTCACCGCCTTCTTCATCAGTGTTGACCTGATAATGGGGAAGAACGGGAGATTTTTTATCATGTCACATCATCTGTGCCACGACTTTACGCTACAACCAGTTTTCTTTTGGATAAGATAGATTTAAAGCTAAATTTTTTAATCTGACCTCATCCCATGTCAGCTGATCCGATCGGCCTCGATCAAATAGAATTCTCAATCTGATCGAAGGGGTGGTTTAATCCTTTTCACAATCAGATCAGCAGGAAAAAATGTGCATGTAAACACTCATTCTGATGGTTTCTGTGGTATGTTGTCTGTGCATGCGCATGTTTTGTTAGAAACTGAAAGAGTTAAGGATTATTGAGCATTTTGATGGTCAAAAGATTATGAATTAAAATAAAGAAAACTAGGAGGTACCGCACATCTAACAAGCATTACAATTGTATTAAATCTGTCCATCAAGTTTATAAAACTAATCGGATCCCTTTTCCAGCATCCACACATCAGCTGGAATTTCTGATTGGAAAGATTTCAATCGGATAGATGAATCATTTATCAGTGTAAACATGGCTAGTCGTAATGTTCAGAGACATCTGAGGGGGACACTCAGTGTGCAAGACATGAGTTGCATGGCATTCGCTCACCTTCAAAGCCAAGCTGAAGCGTCACATTTAAACATTAACAGCAGGTCAAATGATGTCAGTATAAAAATGTGAAAATCAGTGTAAATAAATGCAAGCTAGTTCTGTTGCCTGGCTACTCAATTCTTTTCATTTCACAATTCAGCCTTAATTTTACTTAAACTACATTTCTTATTCAAAATGAAGTTGATTTAACAAACTATTAACAAATGAAAGATTCCAGCTTCTCCTGAGACACAATCCTGGATGCATCCACACCAAAAAATGCATTTCATTCTCCACCAGAAGCCACACTGCACCAGGAGAAGCCGAGATAATGAAGAAAACTCGTTCATCTATTGCAGGACATCTTCTGTTTCTACCACATAACAACGAAACAGGAAGCTTCATCAGATCTTTGCAGTCTTTGTTTCATCTTATTTCTATCAGAACTTTTATTGAGGTCTTCCACGTCTGACAGCGAGCCATTCCTCCCACCCAGAGCCGCCTCATCCCACTCATGATGTGCATATGTTTTGTTTGTGTTCACCCACAATGCACTTTGTTGCTTGTATTGCGCTTCCTGTATTTGGTCCCCCACATTTGCAGGAGGATCAAATCTACTTCCTTGATCCATTTGGAGTCCGCATTTCAGATTTTCTGAGCAAATGGATCAGGATTCGGTTGAAAAAGGCTGATGTGAATGGGTCCTTTGAACAAAAATAATCAAATACAACTTATGAAATGTGCATCCTCGCTGACAGCACCTCCTTTTCTACTACTCTTTTTTTCTAGTTGTGTTTTAGGAATTAAGACATGGAGGAAGGAGTGAACATAGGCCAGAAAACTGAAAGGTAAAATAAGCAACTGAAGTTACTGTTAGTGTCGTCTTCTCCTGACCTCATCCCATCTTACAAAAACAGGAGAGGTTACCAGAGAGCGCCGAATTTTCAGAGAGCAACAGTAAACAATACAATGTGAACTGCTCTTAATATGTTTTACTGTTTTTTATAGCTTTTATATTATTTCTATATATTGCTTTGATGTTTTACGTTATTTGTGATCATGTCACTGTGAAGCAAACTGGTAAACAGTTTGTTTTTTAACTGTGCTATAAGCCTGAATTGAATTGAATGTGCAAGTAACCTGCAATCGATTGCAGGCTGTGAGGACAGAGGTGTGATGCGGTCGGCTTTTATGGTTTTTGTGGTATTTTATTGCAGGCTATGTTTGCCTTTTAATGCACTGATTTTAATGTTGTCTCTTACACTGTTTTAACGTTTTTACGTTGTTTTAATATTCTCTTTCGTATTTTTTATCCTTTAGCACTTTGACATTTGAATTCAAATGTAAAGTGCATTACAAATAAAATTCATTATTATTATTATCATTATGGGATGGGATGGGCAAATGATGATAGCCGAAGACCAATAATGTGACAGCTGCAAGAGGTCACATGCTACTCAATCTGATGTGGCTTCTTTAAAAAGCCAAATCTAAGTTCATGCATGTAGCTGAATGACAAACTCCATTCTGAGAGTTTGATTTGATGAGTTTGATCGACCAACCTTGGAATATTTATAGGATACTTGGTTTCCTCTCCTACAACAACCAGCAACCTTCTGCATCACCAGCTCCCTGCAAGAAAACAGAAAATGTAAGAAACATTACAGAAATCTATGAATTATCTCTTTATAAAAGAAAGATCAAGCCAAAGATGCTCATGCTCTCACCTCCGTTCTCTCTTGTAGAGCAGAAGTCCCAGCAGACATGCAGTTAAACCCACCAGCAGGAGGCTCAGCACCCCCCCCACCGCCTGGCTCCGTGGAGAAAGAGTTGAAGCCGTGCTGCCGCCGTCCTCTGCCTGTCTGTCGACAGTTCTGCAAGGCCGTCAGAAGAACACATTTAGCTACTTTTACCGTGTGCAACAAAAACAACATTTTTCCACACAAAAGCAACAGCGATCGAGACTCACGTCAGTCCACACACAGTGTTTGTGTGCCACACAAACAGATACTGGCATTCATCCGTCTCCCGCATAAACTCAGGGATGCCGATGCCTGCCATGGGGCTGCAGTGGAACATGATGATGGATGAGGCGTTTTTGCTCTTCTCCTTACCGCATTTGGATTGAGAGGGCACGATCACATCCAGGTTTCCTCCTGAAGAAAAGCAAAGCAGTAATGTTTCTCTGCTGTTAATGCTGACTGATGACTGGAAAAACAAAAGCAGTTCTTTGAAAGCATCACGTTCATGACAACATTAAGAGTTGTAATAACGCTAGAGGGCTAAAATCGGCTTAAAACCGTAAAAAACTTTAATACAGAGCAGCGTGGACTGCAGCTCGGCAGATAAACGGAGTACAGGATACACTACGCCTCCGTGCCACGATAAGCATTTACAGTCACATTATGTACAGAAATAGGAAGTAAACAAATAATAGCTCTGTTAAAGCCTTAAACTGCATCACTCATTTAATTTCAGCCTGATTTTTATTCATTTATTTATCTATCTTCAATAATAATCAATAATCTCACATGGCTAAGCTTAAACAGGACACTTCATTAATGATATAAATGTACATAATTTTATGCAAATGTTAATGTTTTACTTGGTTGTGTTTTACGAAAGTCTTCAACTTTACATTTCCTTGTTCACACTTTTTAAAAACATTTGTTTTCACAGCTAGTCCCATTGAAACATGCAGTCTCAGAGAAACCAGAGTACCCGGACAGAACCCCACACACACAAGGAGAACATGAAAAGCCCACACAGAAAGGCTGTTGTTGGAACCCCTCCCCAGCTGAAGCTCAAACCAGCCATAGTGCTCAAACCAGCCATAGTGCTAACCACCACACTGTTGTGCAACCCAATTTTGTCTACAAGGCGAATGAATTTCAAGTTTCTTTACAGAAAACCTTATTTACAAAGTGAATTTATGTTTATTCCTTTTAATAAAGCCGATAGCTGTTAATTTCCGCAGAAAGGATTAAAAGTTTAAGTGAAAGAGAGACAAGGCCCGGTAAATTCCTCAGGATTACCTTTGATGTAGTATTTGGTTTTGTCAGAGAAGCCGATCTTGCGTCTGTGGGATCCATTCAGCTTGACCTGGCAGATGTTGGCACCGAGGCAGGAGGGGATGGAGCTGTTGGTGATGCCCGACAGCTGGATGTGGTATATGTACTGGTCGCCGTTGGTACGGATGTCTCCAGATGCCTGATGGGGGCTTAAAAAAAGACAAAAATAAAACAATAATATAATAAAGAAGATACAGGGCTGGTTTAAGCCAGAACCAGATTTTGAACGAGTTCTTTCTGTTTTGACTCATATGCACAAGAAGTGGCCCCAAAGAACTGTTGCTAAGAGTTATATAGACTCTGCTGGTCCAGAGCAGAAACTGCTGTAGTCAGGGGCTGCGGAGACCAGCCAGGCCTACGCTCATGTTATAATGGCCACTTTTAAAATTCAGAGCAATTTGCTTTATTAAAGAAAGACTACAAAACTGAACCAGAGGAAAATAAGAGCTTGGTGTTTATTAGATTCCTGCCGGTTAATGTTTTAAAACCACCAGTCGGGTTTAATGTTGCTCCATCAGCATAAAGAGCAACCGTTCATAATTAATGTTTTCAGCAAATTTACAAATATTTGCAAATACATTTACAAACATTGCCAGGTGTTTTAAATTTACCTGCCAGCATTTATAGATCATTCAATAAACCAGTGATTCTCAACCTTTTTGAGCCACAACACCCAAAATAACGTATTAAAAAATGCTGCTCAAAACTTTTATAAACAACAAATCTTCAACATCTAAAAAATATTGTTCAGTATTAAAACACCTGATGACATTTCAGACAATGGAGGGAAAATTTGGAAAACTACCGTATTTTCCGGACTATAAGTCACACTTTTTTTTCATAGTATGGCTGCTCCTGCAACTTACAGTCCAGTGCGATTTATATATCATAATATATACAATTGAACATATTTTTAAGTGTCAATTACTGCAGACTGACATGACTCAAGGATGTTTATCCTTCTTAATCATGGTATTTATGGTCATTTACAGGCATTAACTTTGGAATCGAAGTGATTGGGGAATTTTTAGCAGTAACAAACTGGATATGAAAAATAAAAAAAATCGCCCTAATTTTTTTCTTTTTTAAATATGACTTATAGTCCAATGCGACTTGTATATGTTCTTTTCCTCTTAATGATGTATTTTTTGACTGATGTGACTTATACTCAGGAGCAACTTAAGTCCGGAAAATATGGAGATAAAACTGACTTGTGAAGATAAATCTGAACCTGAGAATTCACTTTTACTCCTCTGGAAACTAAACCAACTCTTACATGAGCTCAGTGTCTATAACTTTCCTGCTGTTAAAGGTTTTAACATTCTTAACTGTGGTTTTCTATTCAATCTATAAAATTTTGCTAATTAATTCGTAATTATCAACAGATGTTTTAAATGACCAGTTAGCATGTTAAGATGACTTTCTAAAGAACTTTTATAAATAACGCAAACCACTGAGTCTACAAATATCATTCAGGGGGATCAAAACCATCAAAAGTAAAAACAGCTGTTAATATTGAGAAAAAAATTTGAAAAAAAAAAGAAAATGATAAATTGTGAGAAAAATTTTTTCTTAAAAAAATAAAAAAATCCTTCCCTGGAAAAAAAAACGTCTAGGTCCCAACCCACTCCTGTTCTGACACAGTGCCTGGACCAGTTTGGTTGAAAAGTGTTAGTGGAGAGTGCACTGGGAGAACAGGCTGAGTTTTGTCTGTATTACCTGAAGTAGAGCACACCGAGGTTCAGGTTGGCTCCAGTTTCAGGAACTTTTATGGTCCCGTTCACCATCTCTGCCTCAAGCTGCTTTACCGTGCAGGCCGAGCGAGTCTCCCAGCCAATCACAAACTCGCATGTCGCTTCATCGACTCTGCTCACAAAGATTGACACAACATTTACAACTTTCAGGACAGATTTGACCTTTTAAGACAAGTTAAATGTGTGAAAAATATACAAATAATAAAGAATGAAAAAAGATAAAAGGTGGGTGACGGCTCATGACTGTGAATATCATTAAGCCTACTGAGAAGTTTATGTAATACAAATGACGCTTTAAGAGGAAATTTTAACTTTGAAGACAAACAAACTGATCTAACATTAACTAAAAGTCTGAAATCCTCCACCAAAGAGTAAATCAGTGTTTCTGTAGGATCTGTGTAACCACCATGATTGTGAATTAATACTTGCTCTTTCCATAACATCAGTTACATTTTACATTTCCTGAGTGTAGTGCTAATCTATTTAATCTGGCTAATTTAATCTTTAATAAAGCTAAAAATGATAGGAGAGATATTGATCAGGCTGCTTTACTTGATTAATGATGGGTGTCCATATGTGGAACCACAGCTCAGCTGGATCACCGTCCTGGCCTTCATGCCATTCCCACAGACATCATCTCCCTCTGAATACCTGACGATGACCTTTCCATCTGCGCAGAAGGAGATGGGTTTTAAATCTTAAAAACAAGGCTGTCACTTGTGCGCTACTATTGTTCAAAGTTTTAGTTTCTGTGATACCAGAAAGGTAAATCTCAAAAATAAGGGAAACATAATGTGTATTTGACTCGTCTGCTCACCAGCGTAGAACATCTGCTGGGTGTAAACTCGGCCCAGGGTCTGGGTTTTAGTTTGTCCCGATGACGAGTACCGGCACACAGCTACTCCCTTTGGGATGTCTGTCAGTCCACCATGGATGCCTTGACACAGGTTGATTAAATATCTGAGGCCACATAAACAAAGAAAAATCTCATTTTTATTCAGATCCAGGACACAAAGCAGATTGGTACAATTACTGCTACATCAACCTTTCTTCATCCTGAATTTTAGGAGTCTTTGATGATTTTCTTCTTTAATATACTTAAAAAAATGTAATAAACTGTTAAAAAGAAGCCAAGTTATGACTCTTAAATGAGCATAAATGTCAGAGCAATGATGAAAAAAAGCGAGCACATGCATATTAAAATAAAAACATGTCACAGACTTAAATGTGACTTACGAATATCCCGCGTGGCTGAACTTCCAGGGCTCAGTGACAGAGGACAGAGATCGTAGATCAAACGTCTGATGCTGGCTGACCAGCTTACATTCCATCTTCTTCGGGGGACAAGCAAAGCTTGTGCGCCACTCGAAGGTGGCCGAACAACCTGCCGTCTCTGACGTCAGCGTCGGGGAGCCGTGGCCAGCAGACTCGTCACAGCGGAACATTATGGAGGACTGACGCTTTCCAGAAGCTGGGAGAGACAAAAAAAGAGGCGCTGAATGGTGGGAAAAGGTCAAACAGAGCACAGCGGATTATTTTCTAACATAAATAATGAAAAAGAGGCTGCTTCTGTTCAAGGAAGGAACAAATAATACACTTCTGAATATTAACAGTGTTATCCATTAAGGTGTTATAATAAGGAAATTTTCTTCACATTTCCCTGAATCCTGCTGATATTATCTGGAGTACTCAAGATTTAATTCATTTTTACATGTTATTCAATTAAATAATCAACAACGGTCGCACTCATGATAAAAGGAACATTTTAAGCTGCAAAAGTAACCTGACTGATTAATACTGACAATTATCCTATCGTTTTTTTTCACATCTGCTGCTTACTGGCTCTCAATACACAAGCGGTTTCTTTGTTTTAACACATATTTGAATCCAAAAGCCAAAAAAAAAAAATCAGAACATCAAATTTTCAAAGGACAGATAAGAGTTGATGTGATGCGAGACTGGACCACCTGTGCTGCAGAAGCCCCACTTCCTGTCCGTGTCATAGTTGGCAGTGGTGGCGCACCATTTCATCCCGTCTACCCGTAATTGGGTGGTGCACTCGGTATATGACTTACTCATGGCAGTGAATGGGAACACACACACCTCACCATTCATGGTCACTGGAACACACAGGTGCAATTTGTAGTTAAAATCTTAAAACTTTTATTGCTTTTGAGCTTAGATTTAGTTTAGTAGTTTTATGTTGCATGTCGGTTTTAGCTTAGTATCTTGGAACCGTTTTGACTTTTTTTTTTTTTTTTAAAATCAATAAACCAATACCATCATTCGTGTCATAAAACATCTTTTATTTAAGTCAGAACAGGTCTCACCTGGTGGGCAAGGATCTCCTCCTTTGTAGTTCATCAGCACCCCCAGCAGGTCATGTGAGAAGTTCATCGTCATGGACTTGCCGATACCAAATGAATAAGCGGACTTGTCTGAACCGGATCCAGACACCTGACATACTGGACTCTGCTTACAGGCCGGCTCGCTCACCGAGCTGCAGATGTTGATGAGATATGTGCCAGAGCTTCCTTTAACCTGGAATAGAGACATTCAGGTAAAAGAAAACTTTAATTTCCCGATGTAACAGCACAGTGACAGTGTAGCGAACTGCAACATAAACTAAAGGCAACGGAGCTGACCTGGACTTCCTGAGAAAGGGGCGCCATGTCGAACGTAAACTGGAGCTGGGAATCTGTGAGCTTGCAGCCACTGCTGTTGGTGGCATCTGGGCAGACTAAAGAGGTCGCCCACTCAAACAAATAAACACAGCCCTGGAGTCTCAGCATCTGTGGAGAGCCCTGGATGCAGAGAGATGATAGCTTTTTAAGAAAAAAAATGTCCAGACAGAAAGGATACATGTGCCAATCCTCTAAGCAATCAGTGCTGACTGACCTGCTCCAGGCCCCTCTGGCAGGTAAAGATGATGGTTGAAGTGTAGTTCTTCAAAGGCTCAGCAACACACTTGGTGGAGCTTTGGTAGGTGATTGACACCTCCCCCGTCTTTTTGTTAAACTCTGGGCCGCTGGTAGTTCGTCCAATATCCTTCAACAGAAGCCAAGAAAGAATTAAAGGAAAGAACCAAATCGGAATATATATTTTAAACCCTGTTTTGTTGGAAATATAGAAAACAGAAAAAACAAATCAAACATTTGAATATATATTTTCAGACCCTGTTTAATGTTGGAATAATAAAAACAACACATTACATCAGCGCCCCCAAGTTTTTCTTTATTCAGATCCCACAAGCTGCACCCAGTTTATTCAACTTACACATTTTCAATCAATCATAACTCGATCCATGTTACTAAAAATGTTCCCCAAGGCTCTATTCTGGGCCCACATCAATTTTGGGAGGAACTGTGGAACAATGCATAAAAATCTGTACACATTGTTACTGTTACATCCATCTCAATGTATCTACTGAGGCCATTTCCACTCTCCCACCTTCCCTTTCTGTTTATCCAGAAATCTATTTTCTTCACCCACTTAAACAGAGTATACCCTTTTATAAAATTGCACATTGAGTTCATAACAGGGCCAACACAAATGAGACAACTATTCACACACACCCCTTAAAGCCAACTCTTAATTATCAATAAACCTAACATATATTTTTAGGATTGCCCAAAGAAGACCGGACATTTTTCTCCAGTCAAATGACACTGAAATAAAAATGGAAAGTCTGCCCTTGCTCAACTACCTTGTTCATTCTACCCACTAAATTACAATGCCTGTGTGTGATTACTGAAAGCTGATGGTAACGATCGGAGCCCACATAAATGATGCAGCTCTGACCAAATACTGCTTACGTCTTAAACTCATTCATGAACTTAAAGTCTGAGGATTCAGCAGCGTGCAAGATAATCAGGAGTCCTGCCAGGATCCTGTTACTGCTGCCACACCACATTAGGGATGCACCCACTCTGCAACACTTTCAATCACTTTTAATGACCCAATTCCTGTCTGTCCTTTTGTGACAAGTGTTACCACCACTGCCTTTCTAATATAACCTTTAATTTTAAGTTATGTATTTAATTGAAAATATGATATATTGTTTTTGCATCAGTCTACAATGTGAATCACTTTGGTTGACTTCAATTGTTTTAAATGAGGAAAATGGATTTAATTACATGCCTTTAAAGCAAACCACGTTATAGAAACTCACTTGTATGTTGAGAACTATCACATCTTACTGCCTTTTCTTTCTGATCCACTGATATATATATATGTGCCCTTTAAGTCTGTATTACTCAATTTGAATATACATATAATACTGTGATATTCTACTGCTTTGTTTTGTAAAATCACAAAATGTAATGTTCCTAATATCTAAACTTTACATTGTCTGCAGAGTGCCCTCTAATGTCCTAAAAGGCACCTTTAAATAAAATTATTATAAGCTTGCTGGAGTCTGGTAATTTGTAGTAACTGATCCTTATTTGTCTTTTCTGATAGCAGCTATAGATGAGTATAAGTCATTATTTCTCACCACAGGTGGTCCATTAACAGGATCCATGCAGACAGCTGCTCCAGGGGGGCAGGTGACCCCAGGGATAGGGTTCAGAGGCTGACAGATGTTAATGTAAAAGTCTGGAGATCCATCACTGTCATCCACTGCATCATCTAAAGAGAAGGAAATGGAGGGGATAAACAGAAGCGTCTGGATAAACATCATGGAAGAAAAGTGGTCAGTTGTTCTGGGTTTGCTCCGATGTACACGCCGCTCACTGACCTATTGCGGTGTAGTATCCGCTGACGTGAACGAGAGGAGTCAGATCAATTAGAGAGGAGCCGGTTTGGACTGAACATTTTACCTGAAAAGTAAACAAAAGAAGAGGAAAGTAACTCTGGGTCATAACACACTGAACAGACACAAGTCCATCCACTTTTTCTTCTGTAATGTTATTACTGCTTAATTTACTGCATAATGTCCACAAGTTTTTTACTTTCAACCTATCAAGTCATCTATTTTTACTATTTAAGACAGAAACCAGAGAGAATCCTACACATCTACTGCTTAAAAACTAAATTCAACATTCATGTCTCCTTTGATGCTCTGCAGGGAAATCTCTAGAAGCTGACTGTTGTCATTCTGCCCTCTCATCTCAACTCCAATCCTATTTGAAGTGTGAAATGGCAAATTTAGTGCTCATATGTGAAGGAATGTCATATGTTCTTCACACGAATGCATGGAAATAACTTAAAAAATATACAAGCTGCACATTTTTGCAATTTCATAGTAATCAATGACAACACAGTGAACATATCTTTGTGCATCTCTTCTGTCTACACAACTGGCTCTCTGAATCATTTGTGAGGCAAATACAAGATCAGTCACCATCATGAAATTCATGAATGAACGTCTTTTTAAATGGTTGTGTTTCACGGTTAAATGTCCCTCTAGAAGCGTTTCCTTAGAAAGGATTTTCATTTTCAATAAATTAATATAAATCAAATAAAGCCATTCATGGGCATTTGAGTTAAACAGAAAAACAGATACTTACAGGTTGTTCACACACCAGATGTGTGTGAAAAGAGAAGAAATGTGTGCAGGTTTCAGCATTCGAGGCTATGAGGACTGGCTCTGGAGGGGATGAGCTCATGTTTGGTGGCCTGTTCAAACAATGCAAATGGTGAGAACACACTCCTGCACCTGTGCACCGGTCAGCTGAAGAACATGTGCAAAACCACAACCACCATTCAGCGTATTGTTGGCAATAACTTTCCAATATAGTCTGAGAAACATTAAAAAATATGTCTTGGATGAAAGGAAAATATATTCATTTTCCCACATTATGGTTTTAAAAAGTAATTACAGAACTCTGTTTAATGCTCATATACATTCAACTTATTAATATTTTCACTTCTGTGTTACTAAGATGAGGCTGTTTAGCTTATAAGCATATAAATGCAAAAAACGGTTTCTTTCTTCATATGGTCAGCATGCAGATTCAAATCGGTAAATAGAAATTTTCAACCATGCCTTTATTTGTACATCTTAGAATGCATGTACAGTAAGGTTGAGCTAAATTTTCGTCTTTCAGAAGTAAAACATCAAAAAGAACATTTCCCACCATCCAGGTAATAATATAAAAACTAACTGGAAGTCAGAGGAAGAAATACCTGCAGATGAAGTGGATGACAGTTTTGTGTTTGAGGTTGGAGTTTGCCGAGCAGGGACTTCCTCCTTCATAAGTCAGCTCCAGCACATGATCCTTGTATGACAGTTTTCTGCTCACCTGACCACCACTGGTCACTGTACTGGAGTCCTTGATACACACAGCTATAACACAAGTACACAGAGATATTACAAACTATTTCATATTTTAATTGAAACATACAACTTGCAACCAACTTGCGTTCATGCAGATTAAATCTGCAGTGACTTCTTGAAGATTTACAAGGAGTTCAAATTTTCTTGAGTCACCAGCTTTTGAATGGAGTTAAAAAGCTTAGATGTCAATCAATAAGTTTGTGAACTTGCAATGATAATTCAAAGTGTCTTTTTTTTAATCAGAATTTTCTTGCACAGAATAAAAATATTGAATTATGGTTCCCACTTTCCAAAAGCACCCTTTTAAAAGTTTGCATTGAACATCGAGTGAACGGTTCAAAATATTCCCACAACTACAAATTTACTTCATATTGTGGAGCTTCGCACTCTTGGTCAATTATTTGAGAAGTACTGAGGTGCCAGGTGTCTCATCAAATTTCCTGAAGCAGTTCACACACGTGTGACGCATGTCCTCAGTGTTTCATAAACCACCTGCATGTGTGAGCATAAGTAAACAGTAACCAGAAGAGACCTGCTCGACAGATTTTCTGGAGTTTAAATGTGCATTAAAAGTAAACAAAACTCTTCATTACACCATCAAATGCATGTTCCACGTGAGGTTTTGACTCACTAAAGTTTGTTTTCATATAAAATATTTGTGCAAATCTGACTTTTTAAAAAAATTAAACAGTAGCCAAATGACCTTTGACTGACTGAAAGATTAGCTTGTTTAAAACATAATAATACATACTTTAATACATAAGCTCATTTCATGCACAACTTAAACTGATGTGTCTCCTCGTGAGCCGACTGAGCCGGCGATGCAAGTCTGGAATGGTGCGTTCATTTTTTAATGATTATTCCAGTCAATGACTGGAGGTGCATACCAGTTTCAGGGCTGCATCCAGAGTTGGCCACATTTCCACAGATGTTCACGCGGAACATCTTCCTGGGCTCCTGATGATCGTGCACAGTGTAACCTCCGTCCTTCGTCAGGGCGTTCAGGTCAAACAAATAACCTGCAGGAGGATCCGATTTCAGATGAGGAGAAGAGTTAGTTCACTGGTAAGGAGAGAAGAAAGCAAGGTGGACTTCACCCATCTTTCATCAGATTATAAGATTATGTTCTGATGTCTCATTTGGGGCTCTGCAACATCAACATAGCATGTGAAGTGTCTTTGTAGTTCATGCATTGAGATGGCTGCACATGTCTGACCTGTAGCAGGATTTGTGACCTTGCAGTCGCCATGCTGGGTGCTGTTGAGAGGGCAGGCGGCAGCTGTTGACCACAGGAAGTTGTAAACGCAGTCCTCAGTCACGGAGATCAGATAGGGCCGGGAATCCTGGGTGGAACATAGATACACGTAAGTTGCATCTGCTTTTTTATTCATACATAAGCCTTTTTCATGACTACATCACCCTAGTTTTCTTCATAGAACTTATAGTTGAGTGGTATGCATTATTTTAAAACAATCCGTGCACTTTTATTAAAAGTACAGTATGTAAGAATTACTGACATCTAGTGGTAAAGATGGATATTTGAAAGAAAAGATGTTTTCTTTCAAATGACTTCATATTCCAAGTACTGTTGTGAATGTACAGTACGGTGGCTGATAGTGGCCAAAATTCTCCCAGACATAAAGATGTTTTCATCTGTGAGTGGATCCAGTGGTCTTAGGTGTAGGTATGACTGGACTATGAGCAACTATTTTTAATGTCTTTTAAGGCATAACTTATCCCAAACAGTGCTCTAACTCCCATTAAACGAAGCTGGTACAGCAGTTTTAAAGTTCAGAGGGTTCTCACTTCACCCACATCGTTTTGTCCATATAGGGACACTGTAGTAAAAATGGTGAAACAAATATGGCAGCCTCCATGTGTGTGCACAACCAGCAAGTAGATATAAACAAATCATTCTAAGAAAACTAATATATAACAGCTATTCTAGTGAAGTGATTACACATCAAAACAAACACAGTTTTGGATTATAGATTAGATTTTTCTCCCATTGATCTTTGTTTTTGTTTGTTTGTTTTTTTACACAGTGTGCCTTTAAGAAACAGATGAATTTTGACAGGAAGCCAATCAAACAGTGACAGAAAAGTTCACGTTCATCACAAAAAAAACACCTCAAACTTCTGAACAAACATCATGTAAAGTTGAAATCAGAACATAAATGTTTATTTTGTCACCGTTATCTCAACTGAAGAATATCAATGTTGCTTTGCATGACTGGCTGCACAGTAACATCACTGCGATGATTCTTTATGTCTACTACTGAAAAAAAACCAGGAAACAGTAAAAGAGAAAAAAAGCCCAAGTGAGCCTTCCAACAGGTCTAACGAGGCTGTTGGTTCGGCTCCCAGTGACCTAAAAGGAGATAAAAGTCAAAACCAAAAGAACCGCAAGTTCTCTGCTGTGTTTTCTTGTCCACGATCAGCTCAGTAGCTTTTTACTCAACTTTTTTTATAAGATAAGGACCAAAACCTGACAGAAGAGAAACTTTTTTAGCCCGTTTAAATACAGGTTTACTGAGTTTCTCACCACTTTGTCTTTGTCACACTGGAAGCGGATGATGCTGGTCCTGGTTTGAGTGCTGTTGCTGCTTTCACCCGGACACGCCTGGCCGCCAACGTACCGCAGTTCCAGGACATTTCTGTTCCAAGTAGGGCCAGACTCCACCTGCCCCAAACTCACATATTTATCTCCATCCTTCATGCAGGAGGCAGCACTCGAAGGACACTTCCATGAGTCTGTGGCAGGATGAGCAGAAGTCAACTTTAAATTTTCACCACAACCAGTTCAGAGAATGCGGAATGATTAAAAAAGCCACTATAGTATAAGCATAATGCATTCCAGTGGTGGATTATAGCACTTTAAGACAGGAGCGTGCACGGACCTCCTTGCTGCACCAGCGACCGGCAGACATTGATGTAAAACTGCTCTCCGGTGCCCTGAGCAGACTCCACCTCCCAGTTACGAGAGTCAAGAGCCAGAGGGGAGAGGTCATACGAAAGGCCCATACCATTACTGAGGACAGAACGGATAAAACGGGTAAAAGTGAGCAGTAACATGCAGCTTTCGGTAAAAGTTTTAATGCAAAGCATTACTCGTATAGTCATTTTTCACCACTTATTCCAATTTGTTTAAACACATTTCAAACCGTGGATGGTGCTATAAAACATAAAAACATAGTTTTTTTGCAAAAAAAGGATTATTTTGAAAGACCATAAATTGCTCCCTTTATTTTTTCAAGGAAATCAATCCTCAAAAACTTGTAAGCCGATCTTTAAACTTTAAAAATATCCACATTTTAAAGCAAAAGGAGAGTGTAAGTGATTACTTGTAGGAGCAGCTGGTGGATCTAACTGGGATGCAGGCCAGCGCAGTGGGCCAGCTGAACATGTAGGTGCAGTCCGTGGTTTCCCTGATAAACTCTGGTGCTCCCTGAGCAGGTGAAACAGTAAACAAACCAGTTTGCCACAGTTCAAGGTAAACAAGTTCCACTTTTCTCTTTACAGGAAATCACCAGTTGCACTTACAGGATGTCTGTCAGGGTGGCAGGAGAAGTAGATCTCAGTGGATCTTTTGTAAATATTATGGCAGACATCTCCACTCGTGTAGTTCAGGATGATCTGATCCCCCACAAAGTTCAGGACCTCGGTCACCATCCCTGCACGTGCACACACACGTTTGTGAATATGCATGAAAATATAACCAGGTACAAACATAATAACGCAAAATTAAAATGAAAGACTTTCTGGCTTCTTTAAAACTCATTTTCATACCTGTTATCTTGTGATTGTCTCCGTCCACCTGACAGGAAGCCCCAGATTCCATGCCGGTGCCTCTGTGTGTGCAGACGTCTTTCTGGAGCGGTCCGCAGACCGACAGGTGGTAGGTGTACTTGTCGTTGGTGACGGGGTAATCTTTGTCCTTCAGAGAGCTGAAGTCAAACTCGTAGCCAGTCTTCGGGTCCCTAACTCGACACTTGTCCCCTGACAGGAAAAGTTTGAATATTTATTAAAACTTCTTATGTGTTCATACTTTGGCTTTTGGTGTTCTGGCCATTCTGTCATTTGAAATGTTTATGATTTGATTGTCTACAAGTCTTAAAATATACCTCTCCAGTTACATGGGTGTTTTTACCTTGAGACTTCCTGATAGCGCAGGCCTCAGATGTCCTCCAGATGAAGACATATTCACATCCATCTTGACGGTCAAACATGGGGGAACCCTAGGAAAAATAAAAAAAACAATCATACACTAATGCACAAAGTTTTGGCTAACAATGAAAAAATTCTCTGATGAAACCCACAAGAATTTTCCTCCATAGCTGCATTTGGTTCAGTTGTTTTTCAGGTATATGAAGAGCAGCTTTAGCACCAGTGTGTGCTTTAATATGAGACAGGTTTTAGACAAAACAGTATGTCTAAGAAAACTTGAAGACAACTGAATCTGTATTCATGATTTTCCAAAATGATTTTTCCGAAAAGGAATTGTTAAAAAAAATGCTAAAAACGATAGAAGAGACTTATAAACACAATCTGAAACCAAACAATAAAAGCTTATTTATTTTTTCTCACCGTCTGTGGCATTAAATGAAAATATTTCCACCAAATCTGACTCACATAAAGATAAATAAAAAGAAAACTTTTACAAATGTCACGTATCCTGTGATAGTTAACTAAGTGGGTGCACCAGGAGTTCTAGTAAAACTTACAGGATTATCGTCACACTGGAAGATGATGCGTGTCGAGTAGCGAGACGAAGTACCACACTTGTCTCCGTTCTGGTACACGATGCTGACGGAGCCGTCGTCCGCCACCTGCGGGCTGGACTGCACGTATCCCAGGTTGTAACTTTTCCCATCAATCACGCCACATGAACCCAAAGGACCCACTGCCGAAAAGAGGAAAAAATGTAGTTAGATTTTTTCAAAATACTTGACCCTAAGATCCTAGTCAGAAAATATGTAAGCCTCATTAATATATTTTTCTGATTATTTACTCTCAAGTCACCTCATACAATATGCAGTTTTCAGCCTGTGTGCTACAGGGCTTCACAGTATATCATTATTACTATTTATAATATAAAAAGGATGAAATGTAAATTGTGGTCCCATACATTTCATATTTTGCATTTAGTTTATTAGCCAAAAAAGGAATAGCAAGACTACGTATTTTTGTTCAACTGTGGACAAAGATAAGTACTTAATTAAGATAATGCTCGTGGCAACAAAAAAAGCAATTACATGGAACTAGGAAAAGGCTGAATATTTAGAAATCATTGAAGAAATCTACAAAATGGAAAAGCTGACACATAAGCTGAGACTCCAAGATACTTAAAGGATAAGATTCTCTTTTTTCAACCTGGACCTTATTTCTAGGAGTAAATACGTGTATTTACTCACCGGTAAAGTTTCTGCATCACTTTGAGTCCTTTAAAAGATATTACGTTGAGTCGCCCTTCGGTGTACGTCCGGTAAAAAAGGTAAAAGGCAGCCACTATATAAGACATTATCTGCAACAAAACTCCTTGATTTTCGCCAATACTTTAAGTAGAATGAATGAATGAATGAGTACTATTGTCTTGTGAGTCCAGATTTAGCTTTCCGTTAGTTATCAGGGTGTTCTACACACTTTTCTCGCACGTTCACGATGTGCGCTTCCGTAATACAGCTGAGAGGAGCAGTTCACTACCCAGACAACAAAAACACAATTTGGGAAACTCTGAACTCACAGGACAATAGTACTCATTAGTTCGTACATTCTACTTAAAGCATTGATGAAATCAAGGAGTTTTGCTGCAGATAATGTCTTATAGCTGCCCCGTATCTCCCATTTTACTGGACGTTCACCGACGGGCGACTCAACGTAATATCTTCCGAAGGACTCAAAGTGATGCAGACACTTTACCGGTGAGTAAATGCACCTATTTACTCCTGGAAATAAGGTCCAGGTTGTAAAAAAAAGAGAAAGTTATCCTTTAAATGGAAGAAAAATGATAAAATGGACTCAAAATAAGATACATACTAGTGACACCTGAAATTAAATAAAATTAACAATATTTTATTTATCCCAGAAGGGAAATTCAATAATAAATAATAATAAATTTATAAATAATGAAAAAAACAATAATATACTAATTATCATTAGCATAATATCATTCAATGTAATATTATTATTATTTTATCATATTATAAATGATAATAATAAAAGTATAATAAATATACAAGATCCTGATTTAAGAAAAAAAAAAAAAAAAAAAATACTGGCATTCCAAAAGCTCTGGTTTTGTACCGTTTTTATGTTTTATGTAGGGGAGAAAAACATGTAAAAATAAATAAATAATAAAAAAATACTTGTCAAAAAAAGAGAAATAAAACTTAAAACCCTAGATGAAAAGTCTGACTGAGGTTTTCTGTTATTATGAAATCATTTCCATGTATACTTCTGTGTGAAAAGATCTTGTGGTAAAAATCAGTAAACTTGATGACACTAATATGATGCAACCAACCAGTAAATCCTTATATTTGATAAATATGAACCAGCAAAACACCAGTTGGTGTTTTATGGGGAAAAGGTCAATAATAAATACTCACTCAATGATTTCAGCCATGAAATGAATTGTGATTAATACGGTGTACAATCCTGTACAACTAAGTTAAAATGTAGTTTTCTTTTTACTTAAAAAGCAACAACTTTAATAATCACCTGACTTAAATCAGGCAAATGTTATAATTCTGTTGGCTTCCCTTTTTTATTCTGTAAAAGTTGAAACTATCACACGCTGGTCCCAGCTTCTCATGTCCTGACCTGGACAGTCCTTCAGAGTCGGTAGGGGTTTGCACACATTGATGTAAAAGCTGCGGGACGCCCCTGAATCTGGGTCTATGGGAATCCACGGGCTGTCGTCTCCGTTTCGGATCAGGCGACTCAGATCGTACTCATTTCCATGCGGATCTGGAAGGAGTAGAGAAAACATTTAGCTTCCTCTTTTATCATCTCATGTTTGTGTCAGAAGACTTTCAGACAATGGCAAAACATAAAATCTTTCAGTCCAACTACAGTTACTGCAACTGTTCTGCAGATACCTGATATTTAATTATTTTCTGGTTATACTGAAGTGTGTATGTGTTTGTACCAGCGATTTTGCAGTTAACTGGAGCAGGCATGCAGACCAGGGCCGTGGAGAACTCAAAGAGGGCGTCGTGGACCACGTGGCTCGTCAGAGTGCTCAAGTCCTCCCGTACTAGTTTTAATGAGCCAGGATGAGAGTCTGGATCACACACAAAGTTGATGCTGAAGGTGTCCCGGGTTGCTGGTGGTGGTGCAGAGTGAAGAAAATATTCAGCAGATCAGTTATTGATCATTTTATTTAACACCGATAAATACAAAACACATGAAATAGCTGAAAACATCCGTCTGATGTAAAAATAAGTGTTTAAGGCAGATGCTAATTCTTAAAACTTGCCCTTAATTTAGCTGAAGTTTGAGTCTTGATCTGACTTTTAAAAAATACTTTAACAAAAAAGCAGGAAATATATTCTTATTCATCTTTATTTACACATAAAGGTTTAGCTCCAGCTGCAGCTTTCACGGTAGTTTAATCATTTTGAGATCTTTGTAAACAGACATCAAATCAATTTAAACCTAGGCTAAACAAGGGCTAACCAGCCGGACAGCAGGGGTTAACTGGCTATCTGCAACACTGATCATGTGAGCAGACCAGCTGACGATAGGCAGATCTATAATGAGAAGAGGACAGAGATGCGGCTTCTTGTCTGCCTGCTCTTTTCTACTTTCTAAAAGGAATACACACTACAAAGCTCCAACATGTTTACAACTGAGGGAAAATGGCCTGACGCTACGGAGAGGGCTGATGTGTCTCCTCGTGACTTGAATCTTTCAGGGTTTTCCAAAGTTTTACTCTAGAAACTAATTTAGTTTAAACATTATTCAATCTGTGCTGTTAATTTAGGTTAATATTCAGCTTCCGTTCAAGTGTAATGAGCCACTTTGCAAAACAATAAATCTGTGATTGAGGACCAGATGTTTCTTTAACTAGACTAACATTCCAGCTGATTGGTGGGATTAATTGTCCCTGAAGTGACAGAATGTATAATCACTTCAGGTGTTTGTGGCTTCGATACCTGTGGAATCGTCCCGCGGCCCCTTGTATGTTAACTTGAAGTAGCCATCGGTGGAGTACTGGAGGGTCTTCTCCACCCCCACGGGGCTTATGGGCTTTCCATCTTCCAGCTCGCAGCCGGCCATACCCTGTCCACATTCTGGAGCGTCTGCGCAGATGTTCACCTGCAGAAAAGAAAGATCAAACTGTTAATTTAGTAACTGGAAAGCAGTATTTACGTTATATGTAAATAACATTTTCTTCTTTATTAAATTACAAACACATTTAGGCTTTAATGTTTGATAATTCAGCCTGATGTCATAGGTTGGTATTTGTAATTTTCATTTTCATGTAAACAAATTCAAAGACCGACTCAAATGCAAATACTAAGATAATGTTTTTATATTTAGGAAATGTTTCAAAGGTTTACAGGTTTTGTTGATTATTCCTGCCGCATTTATTTCCACATTCATTTAATGCACTTTTGCATTAATTTATACATGCATTATTCATTCAGATTTATATTTACTGACCCAATAACAGTTTAGATCTACTGTAATCTGAATGTTTATGGGCTTAATAGATATAAATTTAACTTTAAAAAGATAGCCGTTGGATTAATCTATGGCAAATATCACCTTGGTGTATTTATTATAAATAAATAATGTAAATTAAATTATTATTTTTTGCAATATAAATCTATCAAGCTTGAATAACTGTGCCAGCTGATGGGCAGAACTACAACAACGTGACACACAGGCAGGTGGTGCACACTGACAGAAACAACACATAAAGCCTCTGTTCGTGAACATTATTTAGATTAGTCATATTAATGTGTGCGTCTTACCAGGAAGTTTTTGCCGTTTGCAGTTGTGTTGTATCCAGTCTTAGAGGCTAAAACCTGGAGGTTGTATTCAAAGCCGGAGTTCGGGTCAACCACTGAACAGTTCTGAGACAAAAATACACAACAATCTTAAAATGCTTTTCCTTCTTTTATTATCAAAGTGTACATCATCATACATATAGGCAGTTTCAAAGTTGCCAACACTGATGTTTCTTGGTGGCAGAGCTTAGCCTGGAGGCAAAAGAAAAGGCCAGACGTTATATTGACAAGCAGCAGCTAATAATTTTTGGTGGCATTTTTGTTAGTGTTTCAGTCTGGAACTGTTGGAATACGTCCAGACACTCACTCAACGGACCATGACGGCTATTTTAGTGAATTACTGCTTGCAGATGGAAGCAGGCGGACTGATCCAGACCCCTTATGGGAGAGGCATGAAGATCTTCTGGGCTGGAGCGGCCAGACATCTACTCGAGACATCATGTGTGTTCAGCAGAGATAAACTGAAGCATATAAACTGCAGGGTACTTTCAGTTTTAAGGTTCTTTTAGTTGTTTATAAATTTCTTAAGGTTTTGGGCCTTCTTATTTATCTGACCTACTTTGTAGATTATGAGCCCTCGTGGACCCTGAGGTCCTCTGGTACCAGCATTAAGCTGTTCCAGGGTGAGGACCAGAACGTACGGTGAGACCTCTGTTCACTATTGCGGTCCTCGTCTGTGGAACAGCCTGTCAGAGAACCTCAGGGCTGCAGAAACAACTGATATCTTTAAAAATATGCTAAAGACCTACCTTTTTAGCTTAGTTTTTGTTTGAACTTTTATTTGATTTTATTTGGTTGTTTGATGTAGTTTGTTTTTATCCATTTATCTTTGAATTCATAGTTGTCATTCACCTATGTAACTTTGAGCTTGCTTATTTATTTATTTAGCTATTCTTTTATGTTCACTCTTTTGTTTATATCCACTTTTTTGTTCTTAGGTTTATTTTATTTTTTTATGTTGGTTTAACTTTTGAACACCAGTGTTTTCCTCATGGGGGTCCTCCACACCGGAGGCCATGTCCGCTCGCTCTGCAGGATTGTTGCTGCTGTTGAGGTCGTCCCAGAATGCTTGCAATGTTGTAGTTGTTACACCCATTCTGTTGTTTTCATATGATGATTCATTGCATTGCTTTTAGGAAAATGCATAAAATATTTGACGTTGCAAATTTGACAGGTCTTGTTGCAGTCATGCAGCAGCAGCTGAGAATTTTTGAAGATTGTCTCTGTTCAGTCTTTTCATCTTACTACATTCAACCATAATTGTCTGTTTTTTTTCCGCGCACTAGCATCCGCTGGTAACCTAAAACTTAAATTTACTGCCACAAACATTGTTCCTCCTATTCTGGCACCAAACACACAACAAGATGACACCTTAAAGTTGTAATACCATTTGAGATGCTCGTTTCTACAGTCTTCACAGTGTGCTTTTCTCTGTTTTTGCCTCCAGCTACAGCAGCGACATTACTGTGACGTATGCCGTTAAAGGGCAAAGATTACACATAAGATTTAAGCAGATGGACTCACATCGTTCTTGGTGGTTTGGATGGCGCAGGCTGCCCTGGTCTCCCAGATAAAGTTGGCAGTGCAGTTCTGGATCATCAGGAAACGTGGTCCCATAGCCTGCAAAGTGTGGAGCACAAACACGGTGACATCACAGAAACATGGAGAAAGTTCAACATTAACAAGCTGCACTCGCTTTTATTCGCTTACAGTATTCCCTTTGGAGCACTTCAGGTGGATGCGTGTTTTGTATGAAAGCTGCTGGCCGTCCGACATGCAGGCAGAACCATCAGTGAACTCCAGTAACAGCTGGTCCTGTCCCTCTATGGTCGGCCCTCGTTTGGAAATCCCCATGTTACTGACCGAGACCACCTCCTCAGGATAGCCCTGAGCACACAGGGGAGGACATGGCCCTTAAAAATCTTCAGAAACTACTTACATTTTGCACTGATTGACAGTCATAAAATAGATGCTTAAACTTAATATATGAGGAAGAATGAACAAACAGCATATAAGAAGAGCAATACTTGTAATATAAATGCATATTATATAAACTAGGCTGCATAATTTGCGCAGCAGGTGGCAGCATACAGTAGGCTACATCACGCATGGCTGCAATCATCAGTGGTTAAAGGAAACTGATTGCATGTGTACAAAAATCTCTTTTGCCACATAAAAAAGGCAAATGGGAAAAAGTCTTTAAGTCATTAATCATTACTTACCTATTATTACTTCCAAAACTGATATTACAGCTGTGTTGCTGAGTATTTGAGATGTTTGACTGGTCTGGGTTGCAGGTTTTGCCATTTTATAAGGTATGCAAGTAAAACTGATCTGAGACGCACAATGGTTCATTCTTATTTATGATGACTGGAACCACATTAATACACTACTTACAAAAAGGTAGGGATATTCGACTTTCGGTTATAATTTCAGGAAAATATAAAGTGTTCATATTTAACCATTGAACAATGTACATGCGCATCTAGAAGTTTAGAAAAAGTCTAATTCAGTTCACTTGGACAAGTCGCAGTGGATTTTAAGTTCATTCTGACATCATACAAAAAAACAAATATCCCTAACTTTTTGTGTGTAGAGTATATATAACTAATGTACTGGATATCTAAACACATTAAACCAGCCTCTCAGGCTGTAATGTTTTACAAAATTTAGTCGAACCCAGGTGAAACAGTGATGGAAAAGGAGGTCAAGCAAAGCAGCTCTCTGCTTGTTACTTTGATGCTCCAGTGATTCCTTCACTGCCCGTGAAGTCCACTTAACCAGAAGAGGCAAACGTTGCCTCCACATGTGAAGCATTTCAGAACTGGTTTTAAAATAGTCAGCCTCTATCTTCGTCTCCATGGCTGTCTACACTATCAGAGGAAAGGAGTTCATTACATAAAGCTGCAATCTGGATGTTATTTTAGTTGTCAAATTTTATTTTTCTTAGTTTCTGCCACTGAGCAACGTGCTCTCAGCCTTTCCTCTGCTCAAGTCTTCACCTGAGCGCCTCCCGTCTCGACACCAGCTGCTGCGCTGCTAAATGGCCTACTCAAGCTTTCTGTGTGGTCCAGCTAGCCTGTGGCCGTCAGCAGCATGCTGGAACGTCACCAGTGCATGATCACAAACCCATAAGGCAACTGCAGGTGCTACATTTCTGCATCACTGATGAAGCTGCAATTGTCTCTACTTTCTGGTTGCTTACAGACCTGCTCCATTTTGTACTTCATCTCACAGACGGACGCATCGTGGTCGCAGCCCGGTACCGGGTTAATGGGCCGACAGATGTTGATGTAGTACTTTTTCCGGTTGGAGGTGTCAGATAAGTCCATCGCCACCCAGTTTCTACTGGAGGTAGAGTGTGACAGACTGGAAGAAGATGGAGACACAAGACAGGTGGTGAGGAAGAGGAGGGCACACTAGCATCTCACGCCATAATTGTTTTGGTGGGTTTCTTCTTGCTTTCGTGGAAAATTTGTGTTTTAGGTGTTAGTTGCTTTGTGATGATTAAAACAAACACACAGTACCTGGATAAGTCGTACTGGTCTAGAGTGTTGGGATCTGTCACCACACATTCATGAGGTCTTTCAGGACAAGCGTAGGATGTGTACCAGCGGAAGTTGTATGTGTAGTTGTCCTCAATCTGGAGTCATAAAGATTTTATCAGCAACACGAAGCCAGTGACTTTTGACAATTGAAGGAAAGAGGAAGGGAGGAGTTTTACCTGGAATTCAGGCTTTCCGGATCCAGCTTCTGGGTCACAAAGGAAGGAGATGAGAGTGGATCTGAGGGTGTGCTGCTTGTTGTTATACTGGGAGCCGCCACTGTAGGTCAGCTGGATCAGACCGTCGTAGTAGGACAGATGGGAGTTTGCCACCCCGAGACTCCAGGAGCTAAAGAGGAAAGGAAAAAAGGAAAAAAACGTTAAGCTTTAAGTGGTAAATGTGCTTACTGGCAGGTATTCGCTGGTGTCTGTTCTGTCTTACCTCCCCTCCACCTGGCACGCTCCAGCCTTCTCAGGACACGTGCCATATTTGACGGGAGCGCAGACGTTGATGTAGTACTCGTAGTTGTCTCTGGTCAGGTTGTAGTAGCCACCGTCAGGTTTAGTGAGAGGCGACAGGTCGAAGGAGAACCCTGAGGGTGGATGAATGAGTCAGAGGAAAATCAAATGCTCATCAGGCCTCGTTTTATACGATGCAAAATCTCTGGAATGACTTGCAACTTTCACAGTAGAGGCGTGGGCTTTGAAAGAGGAGGAGGGAAACTCACCCGAAGCCATTAAGTTGATTTAATTATGACCGTTATGAATGTTTGTGGCTTTTTAAGCCAGAGAAAACTTCAGAGTTAATGTAGTTAAAGACTGTAACTTTGATTAATAATGTTTGAGTTCAGCTGCCTATTAAAAAAAGACTGTGGTTTGATGCAACTGACTTTCATTTTTCATTAATTTGCCTTGATTTGATAATAGAAAAAAAACAAAAAAAACAAATGTGCATAAAAAAAATTGAGTTCAGCAGCTAAATATTGTGTAACTTATTCATTTACCTCTTTCTCTATACTTCTGCTGCTTCCTGCTTTTGATATCTTACATTTTATTGTAAACACCGTTCTTATTCTCTGCTTTCCTAATGGTTATAATATTTTTATTCAATACTGTTTAAATTGTGTGTTTTCCATGCAGTAGTCTAACCAGAGACAGGGGTTGCAAATTAGCCTTGGTTAGGAACCTCTGTGCAAACTTAATATTTATAGAAAGATTTATACAAATGTAATATTTGTCCCTGTTAATTAAAAATGTAAATAAATAAATGAAAAAATGCCAACAGGCTGTAACAGAAGCGACTTTTTCATTAACAGGAATATAGAAATCTGAATATATTTATTAGGGATATCCAATATTATCGGCCTACCAATATTATTGGCTGATGGCATTAAAATGTTTTATCGGAAAATATTGGGATCGTTTTTTTCTGACCTATATTTTTACTGACAAAATTGCGTGAAATTTTATAATGGAACGAGATCTCGCAAGATTTCATTCTATCAGCATTGAACATCCCTAATATTTATGTATTCATTACTGATTTTAGCATTTTTGGTCATATTCTTCATCAGATGAATGAACCCTGAAGCTTTCTCATACATGAAAAACTATTGTCTCTTTGTCATCTCCCATCTCAAACTTGGTCGTGTTTGTCGTACCAGCCTGAGGATCCTCCACCTTGCAGTTGTCTCCTTGAGTCTTTGAGAGGACGCAGGCAGCAGCGGTGTACCACTCCAACTCATACACACACTGATCAGCTGAAACGCTACGAAGCACAGGGGCGCTCTCCAGATCTCCTGCAAGCCAGTTTAAAAAAAGACATGAAAAAGCCGCAGCAAATCCAATATTTGATGAAGCTTATTCAGTAGTTACGAATCTCATGGTTTATCCTACCTGGTTTGCATTTGAGTGTCAGAATAGTTTGGATCCGTGTCTTCTTATTGGGACATAAATCTCCATCAGTGTAGATTAGTCTGATGTCATTTCCTATTTTTGTCTTCTGGGGAGATGAGAGGAAGCTGCCAAGGCTGATGGCAACTTTATTCTTACCTGGATCGGAGAGAAACAATTTTATTGCTCACTTAAAGAAAACTGGTCCGATTGTTTGGGATTCATAATCTAAAAATAATCAGATGACATAATCATTAGAAATCTCCTTTCCTGTTAAAACATACCAACAGCACAGATGGACGCTTCCTCGGGGCAGCCAGCAGTATCCTCAGTCTGGATAACTTTGTGGCAGATGTTCAGGTAATAACGCGAGTTTGACTTCGCAGATTTGGCATCTACTGCCTCCCAGTTCTTGGTGGAATTAGACCCTGAAACATGACACAGACACAATTTATCAGTTTACTTACAACAGACAGCATGATGCTGAACAGATGCAGCACTGAGAGAACAGAGGGTATTTATAACCTCTGATCTTAGATAGGATTTCACAGAAACATTATCTATACCAACACAGACATACTTAGATAAAATGTTTTATTGTTTCAATTTAAGTCTTTATATCACAAGGTTGACTTGAAAAAAAAATAGATTTAATGTCTCAGACCTCATTCTAAATAAATAAAGTTTTATAAACTGACATAACTCACCAGAGAACCTTGTGAGAGGTGTGAGGTCATAGTGTTTTTTGCCGTCTGTGACCCGGCACAGCAGATCCTCCTTCTCTTTGATGCAGGCGAAAGCCGTCTCCCAGTTGAAATAATAAGTGCAATCCGTCTCTCCAGCAAACACTGGATGCCCGCGCCCGCCGTTGGCTGCAGAAACAGAAGAAAGATGAAGCTCTCTGATGCCTAACATAATTCAAATAGCAGTTTGAGTCACATCTTAAACAATTTTCTTCTTTTTTTCATTTAGAAAACAAAAAAAGTTATATTTTATTTTACCAAGTAAAAAGACTTAATACTTGTTTTCCCTTTAATACAGAATAAGACAGAAATCCTGAGTGATTCTTTCTACTACCACTAGATGATGCAAACGTGTTCAGTTTCTAAATCTTTACCAGATTGGTTCATGCAGGCTGCAAAATAAAGCAGATTAAACTGCTCAGTAAAGTCATTCACTGATGAGAGCTATTTGAAACTAATGTCTCACATGCAGTCTTGTTGCACTGAAAGTTGATGATCGTCATTCTCTGGAAGCCAGTGGAGCATCTGTTGCCATCTGGATAGATCAGAGACAGATCTCCGTCTGAATACCTGCAAAGCACAGGGAGAAATGGGCCCCTTGATTCGCTGTAAAACATTTAACAAGTGGCTTGAAATGGAAAAAAAAAAAAGCTTGATATTTTTTGATTAGCTAAAGTACAACAACCAGACACTGAAAATGTAATGCACTTACAAGTAGTTTTCCAAGAGATCTACTCTAACACCAACATTATGGTTTCTAGCAAGTGTTTAATCCGGCATTAACTTGACTTTAGAGGCATCTAAATAAGGTTTACAATAAAACATCCTCACAGAATAATGACCAATAAAAAGTTGATAACAGATGCATTGTTTTACTTCTTACATGGAAATAATCTGAGCTCCAATATTCACTAACAGTAATAAATAATAAATAAGTTTATAACTGCAAAACTTAAGTCTTTAAGTCTTTATAAGTTGATCAGTTTATTTAGTTGTGGAATTCACACATTAGTTGACCTAATAAAAAGTTTATTGTATCAAATTAAAACTATTTTCAGACAGTTCAAAAGAGGAGCAAAATAAGCGCAAAATAAATCCTATGTTGATAATTCCTGTTATCTGACTTATTAAATAGAGTACATGTTGCATGGGTGAGGACAGTTTAGTCTGTGTGTGGTGGCTTTGAGGTTATTGTGCTTCACTGGCATGCACACCAACCATTCACGTTTCTAACACTGTCACATGACTCAGATCAGACACACACGTGGGAAAATATTACCTTAACGTCTGGTTCTGATATTTTCCAGCCACTTTAGTCATTTCTCCGGACCTCTTCGCCTGACAGGACGATATGAACGGGTCGTCTCCACATTCCAGAGTGGGGATCCTTCCACACACATTGAGGTAGTACGTGTAGCTGTCAGTACTGTCACCGGGCCCAGAGTGAGCAGAGTACGGCTGATCTGAAGCTAAATACAGAAACACATGGCGGCATCGGAGGTTGATCAGACTTATTCATCACTTTTGTCATGAAGATCAAATTAAATCAAATTTAATTATGTAGCACAAAGTGTTTTACACAATACCAGCAGTCATCAAACATCAAATTAAAAATAAGCATCCAGGTATATAACCTAACCAAATCAAAAACACAAACCTAATCTTACATTATCTCTTACATACTTGAACATGTAAAGCACCCCACCCCCACTCACCGTTCAATGGCAATCACAGTTTATAATCACAACTACTGTGTACACAATATATCCTTATTACTGGGTAACGAATTACTCAACATGGAGCGTGTTTTGGAAATTAACTTTGGTAAATCTAGTTAGTGTCTAGAGAGTTTAGTGAGTTAAATCAGAAAAGGATATTGTTTCCCTCCCTTTTTTTTTCCCCCCAATAAATAAATTATAAACACAGAATATGATGTGTTAATGCTAAAGCGAGCTTTAAAAGAGGATTGGCAGGGTTCGTTAGTCTTACAGTGACAACTTCTCTTGAGCTGATGTTTGAGTCCTGGCTCCATTTCTGCATTTCAAACTAATTTGAGACAAGATAACAATTCCCAAGATGATTCTGCTTTGACAAAGGCAGCAAGTTTACTCATTGGCTAACTCATTTTTTAACACAGACAAAGTTATTTTTAAACAGTCTCCTCAGCCAGATTCCCACCATGAGAAATTTCATTCTTTAATAGCTTCAATCTCAATAACACAGTTCCTGAATTACTGATTAAAAACAGTTCAACATTAAATGATTGGTGCCTCTGGTTAGCTAGCATACTCCACACACAGAGCTACCACGGCCTGTGACAGTCAGTGGACTCGAAGAGTCAAAGGACTTTTCTATTTCTAACAATCGCTGTGTCTCATGTTGCAGGCTGCACACGTCGAAGTGCACAGACTACGTGAGCTACATAGTTCGCACACTCTGAAGCAGCCTCCTGAAACGGTAGCTGCTGAAATGGGACATCCTAGCAGACGAGAATTTCCCATAGTGCTCCAGTCTCGTTGCCTAGCAACGGCAGACTCCACAGCTTTCTAGTGACGGCTTTCTTTCCGCTTATTCCTTCAGCTACATTGTAAAAAATAAATAATAATATGGAACTGTGCATTTTATTCCTTTTCATTTATCTGTCGTGACCCCATTAACCCCTTGTTAACCAATGAATATTATCAAACAAAATGGATTTTTTGAGGCAAAAACTTTCTTTCATTCTTTTTTATGCTTGCCCGCATATTTTTTAAAGATTTTCCACAGAGATTATCTGTTGTTTCTTACCAGTAAACACTTTATGTAACACTTAAAAATCCACGTATTACATTTGTAGCTTTGCAGCTTATTCCCTCCCATCTTCTGCGGGATGAAACACGCCACCTAACTTTGCCTGTTTTATAGTTACATGGATTTTTACAATATTTCTCATCACTTAAAAAATGTCAAGTAGGATTGCAAAAAAGATTTGTAAAAAAAACAAATGTCACCTACTCTTCTGTTTTAATTTTTCCCCCATTCTTTGAAAGCCCAGTCATGATGATTAAACTTGTGTTTCCATCGTTTTGTAACTATAATTTATCGTATATTGTGGGCTAAGTATCTTATTTTCCTTTATTTTATTTAAACCGCTTTGTGTGTTTATTGTTTAAACCTTTCAGTGCGCTTGTTCTCAATGTAACCGTACAGTATTGTTAACTCCCCTCACGAGTTTGTACATTCTGCTTATGTAAATAAAGCTTTTTTAAAAAATATTGTGTGCAATGAATTCTGGGATAGGCGAGACCACGAAGGATACATGCGATGTATCCTTCGTTTCGGGCCAAATGGAGTAGGGGTTTGAAGGGTGGATTTGGAGGCTGCTTGATGCGCCGCTGTGACGTACGCAGCCGAAGTGTGCAGACTGCAACATGAGACACGGCTATAGAGTCTGCTAAAATCAGGAAGGTCCAGTTCAGTCATGAAGAGCTTCCTCTAACTGGGATAAGAACAGCGGTTCTATGAGAAACAACCTCTGTCTGAATGTGTAATCATTAGTAATCAGGGTGAAATTAAGACAAACATGTTAAATCACTTCATCTGAATTTTCATCGTCATAGCTTCGCATCTCTCACAAAAGCAGAGAAGGAACAAACTTTAGCTTTAAATTTTTGAGCTAATATGAGGAATGAGAACATGTTTATCAGCCTCTGAAGTTAATTTATCTTCTCCCTTCATTTCCTACCGTACTTCGTTAACAGTGACGGTAGTAAATCAGGTCAGATTTTAGACCTACTAATCTGTACACTGACAGCAGCTTTCTCATTATGAGAAAGGCAGAACTCAAACATCTGTTAGGCTTTAACTAACTGGATTATGTGTCTCATTTTTCTTTGCTTGCGGTGGATAGTTGAGAAAAGTTCAGCTTTTTGAACAACATCCAGCTAACTAACTGAAAAGACTGATCACTGACAGATTTCAGGCGAGCCCATCGTTGAACGATAATAGCAGCCTCGTCTAATTCTGCACCAGATGACAGAATACATGATGAAACAGGATTTGGCCTTTAGTTTACAGTATGAGCTGCTTACGGCCCAGAGTCAGCGGTGTGAGGTCTATGGAGATGTCATGCTGCTCGCCGGTCAGTTTGCAGTTTTGGCTCTCCACATAGTCTCTGTGACAAGCGTATTCGGTCACCCACTCCACCTCATAACGACAGTTTGAGTTGGCAACCATTTTTGGGGTGCTGCCCTATAAAAGGAAAATAAAGAAAAAGAATGAACATGTTTGCAATTTAGACCAAAAAAGAAAAATATGAAATGAAAGTGAAAGAAGCAGAAGACGTTTTCTTTATTTAAACAAGTAAATGGACATGTAGAAAAGTGATTTTAGCTGCATGACCTCACCGAATGCCTGCTTGACGGACAGATGAGCGTGATGGTAACAGCTGGTTCGTGATCTTTACAGAACTCCGGACGAGAAGAGCCGGCGCTGACGCTATAATGCAACCTCAAACTGGTGGTGGTGGTGGGGACGACGACACAGGACACAAAAAAACAAAATAAATAAATAAAACAGGGAACAAGGAAAAAATAAAAAAGAGAATTTAAAAATTTACTTTGTGACCAATTTTCATCAGTCACAAAAAGCTCTTTCACCATCTTTTAAACACATCAACACATTCAGGACACATGTGGCTGAAAGTAAAGCAGCTGAATCACTGTGTCCTCCAAACCTACTTCCCTTCTTTTAACAGAGACAGAGACATTTGAGGAGCTTTCTTATATTAAAAAGGAAAGTGTGCAATAATCATAAAGGTACCTGTCACTGGACACCAGCTCCAGCCGCCCTGTAGGAGAGCCCATGTTGAAGGAGTCCTGACCCTTGACGAGACAGGCTGCAGAGCCCTCTGGACATGATTTATCTGGGCTGTCTGAGAGGATGAAGACGGCGTGAGACAAACGTAGGAGGAACATGTAGCAATGACAGCAAAATGAGCTGTAGAGATTTATTTGACAGATATCAGCAGCTATTCTTAGTTGAAAGGTTTCAAAAACACTGAAATACATTTGATCCTGAATAACTCATCAGTTTGTGGTGAACTGATATAAAACTCTTCAGCAGTGGGAAGAAGCTGCAGAGTACAGCAAACTTAAGATTCATCAGCAGGGCAGAAATATGACTTGAATTACACGCTTGTTTTATTTAACCTACTGAGACCATGTGCATCATATTCCAGATATAACAGAGTACAAACCAAGTTCAAGGCGTAATACAAACATTCCTCAAGCTAAAGCGCTGCTGCAGGTTCTTACGGAGCAGGAGCCTCTAATCACAACTAACTAGCATCTGCTTCGCATCCTGCCTCTTCTCTGAGATCTCAGCCAATTAAAGTCAGTTTAATGTTGACTCTTTTTCTTTTCCTTGCTTCCTTTCACCTTTAATTTTGTTACACGCTGCAACTTTGAAGCATATGGCCATGTGTTTGTTTCAGGGTTAGAAACAAAAAGGAAGAAGTACATGTTGATAATTCCATTATGTTTTACACAAAACCGTCGCCCTTCAGGAAGATGTTATCAGGTTTTTTAGGTATTGCCTTTAATTAAAAGTTATAACCGCCACAATAAACTGGCAGCTCTTTATAATTGCTTTGTTTAACCTGAACAATAAGCCTTTTGTTCTGATTCTCTATCAAAGGACTGTGATGTGCACAAAGAGATTTCAATTTTCAGCATGCTGTGTTCTTTCACAATGAAGTTTCTCCTCGTTTGCTCTCCATTTTCCTTCGGGAGACATGATGGCTCTTTATAATCCTCGAACCTTTTGTTCAGATTCAAAAAGCCTCAGTTTTATTGAATCTAATCAGATATCCATGACATCCACGCTTGCTCGGGGACTTACTGAGACTTCTGCAGATGTTGATGTAGAAATCGATGTCGTCCTCGCCATCGTCCACCAAATAACCATCCTTCACCTTGATGAGGGGGTTGAGGTCATGCTTCTTACCGTCTGTATCAAACACGTAGCAAGGCACCTGGGCAGAGAGGACAAACAAGTAAATACACAAATATCAATGAGAAAAAACGCACATTTATCAAATTCTGTTAAAAATGTGTTGCTAAAGGAGCAACTCTAATTCATTTCACACATTCCTTTAATCGTTCCAGATTACTCCGATCACTGTGACAGCATGTGACATGACTGTAAACGTCCTCAGCTGTGATGGGTTACAAAACTTTATATTCACTCTCATTTCCCACATTGACTCCGCTGATCGTAACAGACGTGGTTACTGTTTCATTTTTATGTGGAAACCTCAAAGTCCGCCACCTGTCAGATGCTCCTCCACGTACCTCCTTATGTGGCTTGAATTTGTCCTTTTTGCAGGCGGTGTAGGTTTTCCACTCAAAGTAATAGACACACTGAGACGTTGCAACAAACTCGGGAGTCCCCTGCAGCACAAACACAAGAGCATGAATGAGAAAGTTAGCAGCATGGTAATGAGGGTGACGAGCACATTTGCAAAGCCGAGGAACAAAAACCCGACACTTTAGCAAGCGAGCCGTTCACAGCATGTCATTGTTTCTGCCAAATATGCATTACTCACCTTATTTATTTATTCATTTAACAGGGAGAATGATGATGAAGATTTCTTGTAAGTTTTAATTTTGGTAGAAAACAAACAACATTTCAATAAATATTGCTAATATCTCCAGCTGAATGCTGCACAGTACAGCCACAGTTTGGTGTTTAATTATATGTAAAATGACACAAGACTGATTTCATTCTTTATATCTTTTTCTGAGTAGGGCCACGAAAAGATTCATTTTGATCAGAATAATCTTTATCAGTAATGATATTGTGAATTTGAACAGTAAAAACAGAAACCAAAAACCCATCAGGGTTCATTAAAGCTAAACAAACCAGGTCATTGTAAAAAATTCAATTCATGTAAAATAATGTTCGAATTTAATTCAAATGTCTGATAGGAATAGTTGCACTGAGGAAATGAGAACTGAAACTCATGAGTATTGTGATTTTTGTATAGAATACATCATGAATTAGTCAAATGAGTAAATATTTGTGAGTGCGGTGTATAACTAATAAAAGGCACAGTTTTATTACATCATCTACAATTACAGCAGCTTTTCTTTACTCCTTTTGTATCTTTATAAAGTGAAAATTATAGTGATCATCTTTGTTGTAACAGACAAAGTCTTGAGTGACTTAACAGGAAATGCTGCTTTGTTGAGCCAAAAACCCACAAACCCACACCCACCCACACAGAGTGTAAAAAGCACGAGGTGAGTCACTGTTCCATTATATTTCCATTCATAGACTTTGAAACGAACACGGTTCTGCAAAATTCTAATAAAAGTAATCTTAATGTTTGTTTCTGAGGCGTTCTTTGCATTATTGGAGGTTTTGATGTTTTTTAAAGCTTTAGTCTGGTGTCTTTGCAAAAGAAAACACTTTTTGCAAGTCACATGTTCAATACAGATCAGTGATAAAAAACAAGTCTCAGTAACGTTTCTTAGTGTTGCACCACACTTCAACCAGAAGATCAGCTTCAAACTATAAGCTGTATTTTTATATTTTTCATATTAGCAATGATTAGCAAAGAACCAGATCTTAATGTCACCATCGAACAGTGACATTTATGCTGATAAAACCTGATCATTACACCACACACAGTATATTCTTTAGCTCTGTGAACCTCTGACAGAATTCAGGGAAACAGAAAACAGCAACATATCAAACATTTCATTTAGTTTGAGTGCTTCTCTTACAAAGGGATAAAGCTTCTCGGACCAAATGAATCATGGCAGATATTACACGTTTCCCCAGACACGTCACAGATACAGCTAAATGAAAACGAATGGGAGGACAGGTGTGAGAGAGGAATAACACCTCCCAGTTTCTTGGTTGCTAGCAAGGGTCTGACCATAACATTTCCAAAGCCCACCTTCAACTAAAAAAGCAAGATGTGATCTGCACTTTTTGCAACGATTAACCTGATGGAACAAAAGAGGGGACAGTAATTGCATCGTTCCTTCAGCCATGCACTGATTCACCGACATTTAGGGTATTTAGGAAACGTACACTCAGGTTGTGCAGTTAATTGAAATTTAATCGTGATTTCAATTTTCACCTCAAAAGATCTCCAGATTCATATAATCCAGTTGAAATGATTTATTTGCAATTTTTCTTAACAGAATTTCTGAAAGTTATTCTGAATTTTAAGCTCATTTCAGTAGCTTTTGCCCTTGCAATTTGTTGGGTGTCATTAATAAGAATGTGAATTTGGAATGTTGTAACACTGCACTTACGCTTAACAAAGTTTACTTTGGGTTATTTTTCATATACAGTGAATGTGGTTGTCCACTCGCAGCATTCTTCATATACAGAGATATTGAAGAACAGCTGGATACATAGTTTATTTTGGATATAAATGTGTTTTTTATGCCTTATCTAATGTTCAAAGTATATTTATTTTATTCATTTAATGTTTCATACATTGCAAAACAGCTGTAAGGTACATATTTGTAGCCTCTCCTTATTTTCAATTTGAATGTTTTGTGTAAATTATCAACCACCAAGTGTTTTTTGACTAAGAGAAATTCTAAATAAACCGTGTAACAAAAAAATTAATCATTTGAATAATCGTGATTTCAACATTGATCAAAATGATCATGATCATGATTTTTTTTCCATAATCAAGCAGCCATAACGTGCACGTGTTCAATGTATTCAATTCAACTACATGATGGAAAAGAACTATGTAATCAAATCAAATGATGTTATTGTGAATCCATTAAGTGCATCTTTCTTGTATTTATCAAAATGAGCTTCTATCATTTATTTGAAAATCCCTGATCTGTCACATCATTGTGACTATTTGCCTAACAAGTAGGTCTTCTTCATGTCAACAAAAGAGCTTTAAAATCTAAAATACAAAAAAGATGTGCAGACAATCCTGGTGTCCGGGACAGAGACCGCACCAATAGATATTTGGGTCATGCAGTTATGGGGCAGGGTCTTTGTGGACTGGTTTTTCTACCCACTGCCATCAGATCTCATTAGATTGGCATCTAGGGAATTTTTTAGACTGGATGGTCTGCTCAGACTGTTGGTATTGTCCTTAGAGCCCTTCGTAAGCAGATGTTTTTGCAGAGCCACTCCTGTCCTGCTGGGTTATGCTGTACAGAAGTACAGTTATATATGTAAGGCAAGACTGGTCTGCAAAACTGTTTATGCTGGTGGCAAGCATTAATGCATGATGTTTTGAACGTCCTATGCTTTTGGTTTAAAGTTTGTCAGAAAAATGAACGTGAACGGTGTCCTTCAACTTCTTGAGTCAGGCGCATTGGAAATCTAAAGGCTAAAAAAAGCTGTAATTGCTCTGTATGTTTGTTCATCCTGTGAGTACGAATCAGATGTGTTAATCTGTAAACTGGCAAAACAAAACAAGCACTGCAGCTGACGAGTCTGCTGTAGCCACAGAGGACTGAAACAGCTGCTGCACCGTCAGCACGGTCCAGGTGTTCGCTGACACAAGACTAGAGAAGGAAATAATGCTGAACAGCTCTCAATTATTTCATTATTTTGAACGTATTCCAACACATCCAGATTTTAGAAAAGCAAGAATCATATTTCTGATAAGATCCAGGACTGCTGAACTGTGATCCTTACCATAGTTTTCCCACACTGGAAGGTGATGCTGGTCTGAATGTTGTTGTCGCTTCCAGGGCATTTTCTTGTGCTGTTGAAATCCAGCACAGTGCCAGAGAGCCTTTTCAGGGATAAATCACCTACACGCAAAAAAGACAAACAAAGTCATACACCTCACATATGGTTGCGTATTTTTCAAAGCCTTAATGCATTTTAATGACAATTACACGGACAACAATGATTCATTACCACAAAAGACTAGACTTATTTCAGCATTAAAGGATGGAGAGGCTGCTTACTGCAATGAAGACAAGTAGTGACAAAAATCCAAAGCCCAGATAACATAAAATATGCTTGAATAATGACACCAGGAGCAATCTGTTTCACCTTCTCCCTTTATTGAATCCAATTTTCTCACTTTTCTTTAAACATTCATGGATAATTTCATAAATTTTACTGGAGCTGGACATTTACAACAAACTTAGCGCCACAGCTTCTGATTCTCAGGCTTTTTACTCCCATCAGTCAACAGAACAGGCAGTTTGGCTGAATGATATCTTAACCCACCAAACATAAGTGACCCTGGCGGGTCAATATAAACTGAGCTGGACTCAGAAGCAACCCAAGGTTGGGCACTTTGTTGAAACCACAATTTCAACAAAGAATCTTCATTCGTCTTCGTCTTGATGCAGAGTCCTGTGGGAAATATTATGGTGATTGAAATGTGAAGACTGACAGGATTTATGAACGAGGTTAAATAAACTCACAGCAAGTCACCCACAACATATGCCTTAAGAATAACTCATATCTGTAAACGTGTTACTAGATAAGATGAGCTGACAGACGAGAGAAACAAAAACAAGATGAAAAATTCTGCTCATTGACGCAATACTGCAAACTTCCAACTGTTGATTTAACTCATGACCTCAACAATAAAATAATCTGTTCTCTCAGAATTTATGTGGATGTAACTTGTGTGAGAATTTTCGTGTGCTGTCTGAACCCTGTGACATGTCAGACCGCTATCTCAGAGCACAATCTCCTTTATTGTCCTCCTGCGGGAGCAGTTTGCATCCGACCAGCAGCGTGACCCACCAACACCAGAATCTACAGCAAGCAGGACCGGCTTTATCTCCAGACTGTTCAGCTGAAACAGATTCACAGCCCGCCTCTTGCACTCTGTTGTCCTCAGATATCCTGCTTTTACCCCTCATGTTTCAGCTGTATTCATTGGACTGTTTGCTACAAACTGTACACACATGCAACCAGAAACAAAGATTCAATAATAAGCATGGACTCAGACAGAAATCTGGATGCTTAAGAACTAAATGTAGAAAATCTAACTATGTAGGATGAATGCTTCTGTTGGTGTTAAAATAACATTTTTTTTTCGATCATTAATAAAACAATTTTTTAAAAGATTGTTTGATATTTGGCTATTACATAAATCATTTGCACAAAAATTAAAGTCACTTATGTGACATAAGTGACATCTCTGGACACAATGCACCAGCAACAACCTTAATAGTATGACTGAAAATGAAGAAGAAAAAAAGAAAAAAAGAAATTATATGCATGGAAGAAAGAGACAAATTTCAGATGCACCTAGATACAGAAGTGGAAGATTTTCAATTGATTCACAAAGGTTAAAAA
Organism: Atherinomorus stipes; assembly: GCA_023101725.1. NCBI lineage: Eukaryota > Metazoa > Chordata > Actinopteri > Atheriniformes > Atherinidae > Atherinomorus > Atherinomorus stipes. Next base: position 569,171 of record JALJCO010004199.1, read on the forward strand.
AAAAAAATCAACCATCTACATTCTAATTGATAAGGTAGTGATGATGCAAAAGGAAGAACTTGGAAAACTAAAAATGATGCATCCAAATATTCTACAGCATGCACAAGATAACTGGGTGAATCTGGCATTATGAGGCTTAAAAACAATACTAACCTCTGTGACGATAAACTAAAAGATTTTGGAAACACAACAATAATGTCGTTAAAACATTTCTAACCAATGAAGGATGAGAAACAGTCACCAATAACAGATCTACCTTTAGTGGACAACAGAAAGTCTAATAAACACAACCCTGTTTCATCCGAATTAAAAATGAGATCATGGAAAACTCTATTCTTTGGTTTTCATGTTACTTACAGCCTGATGGTATCTAAGTAATACCATCTTTGTGGAAAAAAGCCTCTCAACAAACACTTAAATTTCCTGAGAAGGTTGAAAAAAGCGCAGTTGCTGCACAGTAGAAGCCTTTATAACATCCTGCATGACAATGAGAGAAATGGTCAAAGGATCTTTTAGCTGTTAATAAAAACTACCGACACCACTGGTTCCCAGCTGCTGGCCATTAAATGTGCTATTTACTGTAGGTTAAGCATCACCACGGACCCAGTTCACCCTCACGGAGGTCTACCGGTGCCACAGGCCTCAGAAAGTATGAATCAGCCAAACTATCCCACCCATAACTTCATTAGCTGCAGTGTCATGCACCACTACTTTACCGCGTCATAGAAACGACACAGTGGAATGACAGACTGACTGACTGGTGTTATACGTCCTGGTATTGGTTCCAGTATTGCTATTGTATTGTATTGCTCTCTCTTGCTGTGTTTTGCTGCCTGGGTTGACACAGCAAATCTCATTGTCCTGGCTCTGCTCTGTGCAATGAAATTATCAGACAATCAAGTTTTCTGATATTTTGTTATATACAATAAACTTAAATGTTGATCATACTGAATCATTTTACAACCAGGAAGCCATAATCCTGTCGTGTAAACATATTCCGCAACTGCGGAAGGATGGATGTAAAAACCCTTAAGCAAGATCAAATAAGATAAAAAAGACTGAGCCAAGAAATCAACTGCATGATATTTACAATAAGCATTTTAATTCAGCGTCTTGCATAGTACAGCAGTGTACTACAGCAAAAATGAAAACTGAAATGTGTGTCAGTGGGTTGTGTGTGGTTTGTGAGACGTGCTGAGTGGAGTGCATAAAAAAAAGCCTGAAGCAAGCAGCACAAAAACAAGAGGAGTCTGAGACTTCGTCCTGCTGAGCCTGATGATGTGTTCCTGGGTCATGTGATAAGTCAGCCAGTGTGAATAAACTGCAACTCATCTGACCTCACTGCTCAACTTGCTTCTTTCACTTCCATGACAGTTTTCTGCCTGATAAACATATCAAACTAAATAAAATTGCAAATAAAGCCTGCAAACTAAACAAGTCACCAATCCACAGCGTTTTACAGGCAACACGGCACTTTGTACGGTCAGGAATCTGAATCAGATGACATGTAACAGACAGAAAGTTACAGCTTTACACTGCAGGACAAGTTGTTGTGGCACTCTGAAATAACTTCCTTTGGCAGACAGTAAGGTCACAGACAAAGCAGAGGACAGATCTGTGAGGACTCCAACACAAAGACAGTGACATAACTGAAGCTGGGAAAGAGCTTAAAATATCACAGCTGGCTTTCAGAGGAAGTTCAGCAGCAGTAGTTACATGTGACATTTGCCAAAAAAAAAAAAAAAAAGTCTAATTTCAAGCAAATTACCCAACATATGAGCATTGTGACACTGTGTGACAGCTACTCAGCAATGAAGAGACGAGTTACATCAGCAAAAACACACACACGGTGGCATCTTAGAAAAAGCCTTTATAATAATAAATACACTTGTTCAAATGAAACAAAAGGCACAGAGATTAAAGACAAAGATGTCCAATTAATATTTCTTTTGACCGACTAAGAAAGCCCAAAGAGATCAGACTCAAAAAAATTAAATGTGAGAAACAAAAAATAAGATATTTTGACTTTAATTTTTTTACTGAGTTAGTTCATATAAAGGTAATGATAATGTATCTGTTATTCAGAAGTTATAAGAGATCAAGAAAACCTGAACCAACAAATATTTGGCTTTTTACTGTCAAAGCAACAGAAGCAACAACGTTACAGTGACTGCTGACAGAAAGCAGCAGCAGCAGGAGGAAGAGGAGGAGGAGGTTGTTCAGCTTCATCAGCACAGAGATGAGATCTCTGATGAGGCACTGAAAGACTGATCCAAACAACATCAGTTCAATTAGCCTGTAAACCTCCTGCTGTCAGCAGTAGGACAAACATGAGCTCGCTGGATGCAGCATTTAAAACAACATAAAGAAGACTTTTTATCCACAAACACAGCGACTGACACACGATGCAATAACACACGAATAACAAGCTGTTACTGTCCAACAAGTCAAAGGTTGAAAACAATCCTCATCTACAAAAAATCATGGCCCAAAACGTATTAAAAATATATAAACACATCAACATCAATTATCTTATCTTTCTTTTATTTTTCATCTCTTTTAGTCGTTTTTAGTTTGTTTTAATGTTTCTTTAACATTAGGCTGTAATGCTGTAATGTTGAAGCACTTTGAATTGTCCTGTACAAGAAATGAAACAAATGAACCTGACTTGCTTAACAAATAAGTCATCTGCTTCTACTTGTACTGTTTTCAGTGCTGTAGTAATCAATACACCAATTCACCAATCAAATATTTGAGCAGGCTGAGTAGATCATTTAACCAGAATTTATTTCTTTGAGCTGTGGAATATCCTTCACTACAGAGAAAACAATTAACTGATTGATAAAGACCATAAAGGATCTTCTCTCAATGGGTTATTCTTCATAACATAAATGTAAATAAATAAATAAAGCATTCAGGAGAAGCATAAATATGGAAACATCAATAGCTGCACATTAAAATGCCACAGAGGAAATCTTCTGTACATATCTGGGTAGAGTTTGCAAGATGCAGGACACATAATGAACGCATAATCAATGACTCATTACAGGAAGTAAAAATGCTGGAAAAGTTAAGCCGATTAATCCAAATAAGTCTGTTTTTGCACCGTTTATGTAGAAAAACAAATATCTGGCTCTATTGCGTTGACGTAATGCTGGAAAGAAGTCACAGGCGAGCAGAAATCGCTATGAAGCAGCTACTGTACTCTGAGTGTACGCCTTCTCATTTCTAATGAAAAGTCCTTTTTTATTTTCTTAACCTCTGTAGGTTCATTCACTCTGAACTCAGAGCTGCTCCCATCTGTCACATTGACATTTTCTTCTTGCAGTAAGAACCAAATAAAACAGATTTTCTTTTTTTTCTTATTCACTAATGAGTAAATGAGACTCGCATCCTGTAAAATTCTACCTTCCTCTTTACTTGGAATTTTACTGGGACGAGTAAAAAGTTTTCACTTTCTCTGACTACATATAGAGGAACACTTTTTTAAGCAGGCAAGTAAAATGCATCATCAAAGTAAAAATAAATATATATTTAATACTTTAGACACACCTGAATGAAGGGTAAATCAATTAAAGGATGAAAACCTGAACTGAAACAAGTCACACATCTACCAGCCCCCTCTTCTTTCCAGCATAAAGGCCCGTTAATGTTTGACGGAGAAGATAGATAAAAAGGACGGACACTTTCTTCCATCTTCTGCATCAGTTATGCACAAAGTTTGGTCAGTTTTCTGGGGGCTTGCAGATCCACCGCAAACAAAGCAATCCCACTGGAAACAGCAGGGGCAGCGTCATGCAGCTGACATACGACCAGAGAGAGGAACAAACCAGAGAAGAAGAACAAGCTGCAGAAGACGACAAAGACAGCAACCACAGAGACGGCGGGCGAGTTGTAAACAACTTTATAGAGGCGCATTATCGCCACCAGCCGGTGTCCAAAACTGACGTCAGAGCATGCAAGTTGAACTCTGAACTCTGCACAGGCAGCCATGGCAACATAAAAGATATGGAAGTATGAGGACGGCAACATATGACCTGTGAATATTTTCAAAACAGACGTACGTATTTACGTACCAAAGGGAGCATAAATGGGCTTTTAGCTGGGAATTTTCAAATGTGTGGTTTTCAGATGACACATGAAACACTACTTTCCACCCTTCTACTCAAAAACAGGAACAAATGATGAAGAACACACTGATCTAAATAGTGAAAGATGTTCAGATCAGGCCAGCAGACGCTATAAAATACTCTTCCACTGAGTAAACACATAAACAAGAGATGCTCCTTTTAGCTTGTCTTCTAAAGCAAAGGTGGCATAATATTCACTCACATAAGCCAATTAAAAGTTGTTTAACAGAACAGGATGCCTTCTTCTCTTTGTACGATGTACAGCTAACAGAGGAGATGATTAAAGTGCAGACTACACAGCAGCACACATTCTAAAAAATTCAAATAGATAAAAATCTACCCTCTCACATAAAGTCAAACTCCCAACTTGCAGAACAAAAAAATGCCCATTTCCTCCAACTTTTAGTCAATTACAGCAACATTTTCCCACCACTCACAGTTAAATGTAACTGACCAGAATGGCAGCTTTTATATCAGTCTCTTCAGGCTGCACAGTCACCTATAAACCTACAGGATGCCACCACACCTGGCTGATAACAAGTATGTGATACAACACTGTGTCACCGTGCCAACAGCTGATAGTACTCACCGACCGACTGCTCTTGTTTGTCAGTGAGGTTATGGGAGCACACTGCGGTGTTGGGCCCACAGCCGGTTGATGGCGAAGACTCGCAGAGCTTTAACGTATATTTAATTTTGTTATCTTGGTCTATAGCCTCCCATTTATAACTGCAAGACAAAGAATAAAAGAAACGAGAAGAAAGACATTTAGAAAGCAGATATGGGCTTGAACTGTAGATTGCTCTGATCAAATTCAGAGCATTCTGATAAGTGGTCAATTATATGTCTACAAAAGTACAATTAGTGACAGCATATATGGCAGCTGCATTCAAAATCATTAAATCTATTTTCTACATGAAACATTTTAAGAATTTCACCTTTTAAAGGGGTCGATTACTAGGGCTGGGAAAAAAAAATCGATACACTGAAATATCACGATATTTTCATATGCTGATATAATATTGATATGTAAAAATGTGATATCGATCTAGTTTACTAATGAAGTCTCGCGAGATTTCATTGTTGAGTCACGAAATCTCGCGGGTTTTCAAAAAAATCCCGAGATTTCACCGTTATCCTACGAAATCTTGCAAGATGTTGTTGGTAAAATAGATCAATATTGCCTTTTTGAATCTCTATATGAAATCTGCATATGAAAATATCACGATATTTCAGTGTATCGATTTTTTTCCCCAGCCCTATCGATTACTGCTTGTACTTATATTGTTTTCAAGGTTTATAGAATTGGTTGAAGATATTAAGCAATTTGAAGTTTTTATGACAACCTGGACAACCTATGTGAGCCATCACAGATATACAAGTGTCAGTTTTATATATCTAACAGCAATATCTTCCACCACAACATTTACCAACACCACCTCCAGACACAGCAAATATATATGCATAAATAATACCAGCTGATAAGAAGATACAGAAATAAAACATGGTATGGACATGATTACTAATACTTAACACTGGTTGGGTGCTATTTTCAAAATAAACTATATATAATAATTCAGATATTTGGATTAACTACCAATAAAGAAAACAATCGTATAAAGTCTAATAATTATTAATCATAGCCTCAAAAGCCTCACACTGTACCCTTATTAATACGAAATAATGAAGAAATAACTGAACAGTTTTATAGCCACATAAACATTTTTTTCTTAATTATACGTTTCCTTTTGATACAGGCATATATTTCCATATAACTTCCTTTAATTTAGTTTCAATTTATCTTCAGCAGTGTGCAGCATGAGTTTCATTTAACTAGAAGACTGAATAAGTTCACATCACCCACACAAACCATGAGCCACATCAGCATTGAATGTCCTTTTAAAATCTGCTATTAAACTTCAGCAAAATTACCTGTCAACGTTGTTATTTATCAATAACCTGGTTTGGTGACGTGTTAGTGGTAAAAGTATGTCAAACAGGAAAATGATATGAAGCCAGTCTGAACTTACAGGTTGACTTTAACTGGTTATCATCTTAGTGCTGAGTCAATATTTAGACAGCAGCAGCACGAACAGAGCTCCAGTGCAGGAAAACAACATCCTCAAACATACTAAATAGCAGTAATTTATATACATATAGTTTTTGGTCTCTCTTGTGTAACTTATTTATGTGGACAGTCACCGCTGTCTGTCACAAACAAGCTCGCTATGATGCATAACAGTTTTGTGTAACATTAGCAGCTAGCTTGGTTCAACTTGGCTTGATAAAAGAAACAAAATAGCAACTAAAAACCAAATATTTTTATTTCTAATGTGGATGAAAGTCATGGCTGACCCATTTTATCTGGATGTTAGCCTTGTAAAACTTATCAAAAAGCCCGCTTAAAAACAAGAAAAGTACTTTTGTGGATGTGGTAGCTAAACTAAACTCAAGCTAGCTTGCGCCACTTGGAGGGGTGCAGTTATATTATAGAGAAGCTGGAAAGTAAACACTGATATTGTTACTGAAACAAAGAGCGGACAGTGTTTGTGAGCTGATTTTAGCAGGAGCTGAATGCCAAAGGTCGTGTGATAGCAGAGGAGCGTGTCTGAAAATAAGCAATTTAGCATGAACTGACACACCGCTAAATTAGTTTATGTAGTTATGCGACTTGGGTATAAAAGAGGATGAAATGTTGGAGCATTTAATGTTGATCGATCTGGTTTTAGCTACAATTTCCCCCTTCTTTTTTTCTCTCTTTTGCTAGGAGGTGTGTTTGTTACCTGCAGAGGTCCTGGTACCACGGGCTGCTGTCCTCCGCCGCTCCGGACCGGACCAACAGACATCCCAGACACGCCACGAACCACAGAACCAGCTTCATACGCGGACAGCGACAAGATTTACCCCAAAATAACATGTTTACCGTGCTGGATCCTGCCTGTGGAGCTGAACTAAGACGACATGATACAGCAGAGTGTTTCAGCTCTGACCCGAACCAGTAGGAAGTGACTGCACCACATGACAAGACATCACATGACTCTCATGATGCTGACTAATGATGCGTTCACTGTCTGTGGGAAACATTTTCCCCAATTTTTCCAGTAATAAGTAAGACTATGAAAATCTCTTGAAATGCCAAAGAGCCATACTGTCCTTTAATACTTTAGAATAGTATTGAAAAATAGTTCCTCAGAGTTTTTAAATTTATGGTGAAGTTTTAATTTAGCCTAGACTTTGGCTCATTTTCAGCCCAGTCCTGACCATTTTCAGGGTCAGGGAAGTGTGCCGTGTTTGATGACCATTGAAGCCAATTTCCTATACTTGTAATAAATTAACAAACAAACAAATACATACATACTATTACACAATATGGTGTTAAATCTAAGATAATATCTTTTTGATCTCATTATTATGACTTTTTATCCCATAACTATGACTTGAAATCTTTATTACTATTATTATTATTGTTGTTGTTGTTGTTGTTTTTATTCTTATTCTTATTTCCATCAATATTATAACAGCTTCAATAGTCAACAAAAACCTAAAAATCTTTTAACGATAAAAAGCGTATAACTCGGGGTGAACCAATGTTGTGTCCACACATCACAGCTCAGTGACCACTGATTAAATGACCAATTTTCACATGTATCTTTCAGGGCACATTGCTTCCAGCAGCCTGGATAAAGACACAGCTTATTTCCTTTTCTTCAGATGCATCAATGAAAACTCACAAAAGTAAAAAATGACACAGTTAAACCTTTATAAGATAGTATTTTTCACCTGCATGGTGATTTCCATAGATGCTTAAATAAATCTGGGCATTGTGTGCTGTGTGTTCTTAAAATATATGTTAACAAGAGGAGGACCATATAGAAAAGGGCCTATAGAAAAGGACAAATATAAAATATATATATATATATATATATATATATATATATATATATATACAGATGAAACAGCAGATGAAGATGAAGCAAAAGAGAAAAAAAAATCCGGCAAATACCTGACACTGGACCTGAGAGATGCATCTGGACTTTCAAATGATCCAGCTATGGGCTTAAACCTCATCAGAAATGGCCTCTATGGAAGGTTGGCTCTCATAAACTGTTCTTAAGGAAGGGAAACAGGGAGAAAGGGATGAGGTATGCTAAATGACACCAGAAATGAACTGAAAACCAGTGGCAATAGGTCTGATGGAGGATGAATTCTCCACAGAGCCGAGAACTCAACATCACTGAAGCAGTGTGGGATCATCAGGACAGAGAACATGACAAAAGGCAGAAACATCCAAAGAAGAGCTTTGGAAAGTCTTTCAAGAAACCTGGAGAACTATTTCTAAAGACTGCTTAAAGAAATTACCAGAAAGTTATCCCAAAAAGATTCAGGTTGTTTTGAAGAATGAATCATACCAAATACTGACTTTTAAGCTTTTTAACCTTTTGATTATTTGCTCTGCTATTTGGCTGAGCAAAATTTTCAGTTGCTATATTAAATCTTATTTAAAAACGTGCAAATAAACCTTACTGTTTCAAGTTTTTACCTTTATCCATGTGTTAAAAGAAAAAAAATCTTATGATTATTAGAAATCACATCATAAAATGCAAAAGAAAAACAGACAAGACTACTATAACGTCAGAATCAAGCGTACTTAACCAATCAGTTTTGGTATTAAACATTTCTAACCCTGCAAACCATTTGTTCCACCTTCATCATCATCATCATTTTGGAGAACCAATTTGTTGCACAGCTAGCACTCATGAATCATGAAACAATTGTGCATTTCCTTCTCTTTTACACACAGGTGCCCTTTTTTGGCTCTTTACCGCCATCTAGTGGTCATTCCGAATCACTGCATGAATCCTGAGAGAAAAGCAAGTTTTTTTTTCTCCATGTCTAAACACGTCTCAAATTTGGCTCAATAAAAGAGCAAAGGTTTAGACTCCTGAGCACCACTGCACCATAAAAACCTCTGGATCACCACAATCTCAGATGACAGAAACACACCTCATTGTTTTGTGTGTAACCTGTCACTGATCAGGCCTCATTGTCTTCAGCTCTAGGATGGAGGGTGATAATTGGCCTAGAGTTGATTGGTGGCAGCTGTGTGATGAGATTTAAGTCAGAGCACCAGCAGAGGGTGCTCACCTCCTACTTGTTAGACTATGATGATCATGTTGCTGCTGCGGCAAATGGCATGGCTTCTGGTTTTCAGTTGTCTGACAACAGGTACAGCTTTAACCATTCGTCCTTCACATGTTCTTTAAACTGCAGAGAATCACTTGTGTGTTCGTATAGTTGCAGGTGTCCCTGTCAGTCCAACAAATGATACCACTACTCCGAGTCCAGGTTGGTCTGCTCTGCTTTTCTATGTGCTCTAACATTGTGACATTAAAACAATCTTAAGATTAATTTTTTTTAAATTCTGTAGGTGTGAATACAACTTCTGTAGTTGGTGTGCTGCACCTGAACACAACGCAGATGTCAAATGGTTTGTTTTTTATGCATTTTTTTTTCCATTACTTTCACAAATGGGCAACTATATAACTGGTTTGTGTGTGGTTTTTTTTTTTTTTTTTTTCCCCCTCAGTTAGTGTCGCTCATCTGAACACCCAGAATGAAACCAGTACTACTACAGGTTAGTGCTAACAGGTCACAGACCAGACCCTGTCAGCATTAACTGTTATGCTGCACCCAAACACAACACTGATGTAAAACTCTTTCTTCCTCTAGCTAATTCCACGACTTTAAACATCGCCCAGAATGGAACCAGCACGACCTCAGGTTGGTGCTACTTGGTCAAGACTTTTTTTTTTTTTTTTTTAACCCCCCCCCATATAACTGTTTTGAATGTTTATCTCTGCAGTGTTCCCTGGGCTCGGAGGCTCAAATGAGAGTGCAGAAACCCTAGAAGGTAACGTCTCAAACTTCTGCATTGAAAGTCTTTTTAGCATGTCATTAATTTCTCTCCCTTTCTGTCAGAGCTACAAGGTGACGATGCAGAGGAGGGGGACATCATGATGCAGGTTAGTAGAGAAACATCCATTCTAAGATGTGACCAAAGAAGATGACTTGTACATGTGGCCATGAAATGATTCAGTTCTCTTTAACTTGTCATGGAGGTGTCCAAATCTGTCCAACAGCCTGAAGTCCTCCATAATGACTCATAAATTAGAGCCAGGTGTGTTGGAGGGGAAAATGTCAAACTGCAGGATTGTGGCCTGTGAGCGCTGGACCTGGACACTCCTGAACAAGACTGATACACTTGCAGTTTTTATGAAATTGTTTGACTTTACAGAAGGACAGGAATGCTGTGAAACAGATTTGGTCGGGTGGCGTTATCCCTTACATCGTCAGTCCAGAACTAGGTGGGTGGTTGGCGCTCGGACATGACTGTCTTTGATAATCGTCACTGAAATCGGGTTTGTTCTTTCAGCTAATCGACAAATGGAAATTGAGGAGGCCTTCAGGATGATAATGAGTGTAACGTGCATCCGCTTTGTGCAGCACACCAATGAGCTGAACTACATTGAGATTAAGGATGGAAAAGGGTGAGACTTGTAACTTCTACATAATCTTTCTAAAGTGCACACTGAATCCACATGATAAAAGGGAAATGCAGTGAACTTTTGCCTACTAGCTTGACTTCATAAATCAGAGGTATGGACACCTGCAGTAGGCTGAACCACCGCTTCCATTATGGCACCGTGAGCCTCACACTGACTCAATGACTTGGCCTTGCTTCCTTCGACTCCCCAGCTGCGCATCATTTGTTGGCTGCCAGGGAGGAGACCAGCCGGTGTATTTTGGCCCGACTTGTTCAGCAGGGAACCTTGGCCATGAGCTCCTGCATGCTGCAGGGTTTTATCATGAGCACACCAGGCACGACCGTGATAACTACGTCATAGTGAACTGGGAGAGTATCAGACCAGGTAAATGCTTAACTTCAGGAGAGTAATGCTAAAAGGGCTTAATCCTGGACTCTGCATGTGAAGGATTGCAGTATATCACCATAAACTCATCCAGGCTGGTTTATCTGGTCATATTCCTACTTCTGCAGGGTTCATCTGCTGTGTAAGCAACTAAACTCAACAGGAAGTCCTGAGCTTTTGGAAACTGTCATGCCACTTAATGGGTTTGGCTTTTAACGTGAACTTGCTCATTTGACCAATCTGGCTTTTAAACTGGGGCTGTATAGCGTTTTTTTTTTTTTTTTTTTTTTTTTTTATTAAACTTGGACAGATCTTCTGAGCATGTGATCTCAGAAGTGGTACTTTCTGCAGTTAATTGCATTTTTAATGGATGTGAATTGACCGTAACGCATTTAACAAATGGCTTGAAGGCTTTCTCTTCCCTCTAGACAGAAAACGCAACTTCAAGGTGAAAAAGGCCGACACCCTCAACCTGCCATATGATCTGCAGTCCATAATGCACTACGGGGCGTAAGTTCTATCTGATTCAGAGCATAAAGTGTGTTTCAGTGTTATAAGTGATCCTCTGGCTGCAGGTCTTACTTCAGCAAAGATGGAGGACAGACTTTGGAGCCCCTACAGCCAGGTGTGGAAATCGGTCAAAGGTCCCATCTGAGCCCCCTGGACGCAAGCAAACTGAATGCGCTTTACCACTGTTAGATGAGCTGCCTTCCACAGGTTTGTAGTCTTGATCATAATGCAATAACAGTGGGATGTTAAATTCTACTGACTTTTCTTCTTTCAGATGTTGGAGAAACTGAAGAGCTGCAGAAAGATTTAATAAAAGGGCAAAAACCATCTTGGATTTCATTCTCATGCATGAATTTGTAAATGAACTTGACAAGTAAAAGCACTGAAGTTGCCAGTTTGTCATGCCCGTTACGTTTACAATGCCAAGGACTGACTTCAGCTGTGAACTGACCAGATGCACAATGCACCTCCAGTCTGAAATTTAAGGACTTTACCAGACAGATGCTCTGCATGTAGAACAATGGATTAGATTTGTCTTGCAGGGCGCTCGCAGATCATTCATACTTGGAGATAAGCTACATATGTAGCCAGAGCTGCCCTGGAGCAGACTGGTAGAAGCTGTTTCACACCTACGGCCCCTCCGACCACCACTGGAACATCTCATTCATATGCTAGCAATGCCCCCACTGGAGGCGAGGAGGGTTGAGTGTCTTGCCCAAGGACATGACAGATGGCTTGGGAATCTGGATTCAAGCCTTCGATCATTGACAGACCTGCTCTACCACATGTGTTTACTGTAGAAGTGGACTTTGATATTAAACCAAACTTATGAATCAACTTGACTGGCAGCCAGATTTGCATCAACATGCAAAATCAGATGCCAAAGGCAGTCTGGAAGGGTTTGAGGTTAACAGATGTGGAGGCATGTTCCTCTAAAGGTTTGGAATGTGTATTTTAATGCACAAACCACTTAAATGTGAAAAAATCCATTTAATGTTCTGGTTGACAACTTTTTACCCAACACTTTCATCATCCTCCATATTCTGACACATGACAAGTTGACATTTTGTTGTGGTATACCCACTTCATTATTTTTTTCTTTTTAATATGGATGAAGGCCCGACCATTGCATGATTCTATTTGGATGCACATGTGTACAGTCAGCATTTTACATATTCTGTAAACTTCACCTGAAAGCTGAATAACTCGGGCAGGTCATTTCAAAATCAATACCTGGAAGCAAACTTGAGGCCTTTCACTCTCTCCTCCCTCCCCCCCCCCCCCCCCAAAACTGGGTCAGAATTCAGCAGCCAGCATCTCCAGAACCCCCTCCTTCCACATCACCCCTGTTCTTCCATTTCTGACCCCCCCCCCCTCAAAGCCACCCCAACCTCATCCATATCAGCTCTCTCAGGTCGTCCTCCCGCCTCAGCACCAGACTCTGGAACTCCCCCTGACCTCAAACACTGTCTCCCTTTTCAAATCTGTTAAACTGCATATAATCTAATTTTCTTACATTTCTGTTAACTAGCTCTTGTTTTGGATTCTTTGTATTTTGTTTTGTTGCTTTTGCTGTTAAATGTCCTTGGATGCTCTGAAAGGCGCCATCAAGTAAAATATATTTCTTAAAACCATAATTGGTCTTTCTGCATTTTGAATTTAAACAGATGGGATTTGACACATGACAAATTTACAGGAGTCATTGTAAGAAGACAAAAGCCTGCATGAGCTTGTGGGAGTCAGCTGAAAGAATTTGACCGGTTTTTAGCAAAGCTGGGGAGAAAAGACTAATTTATTGATGTTGCTCATGCATGCAGAATATTACAATTTCAATACTCAGGAAAATTGTTTAAAAACGAATAACCCACAACACGTACCTGTCTGACTATAGGAGGAGCTAAGACGGTGTCACCTATACTCTGTATGCAATGTGAGCTGAAAAGACCTACCCTCCTGCACTTGACAACACTTTAACTTGGTCCTCATTCACTTCAAGGTAGGACAAGTTATTTTTCCTCTGACATCGTCAGGTTCTGTTTCATATACCTGCTTTTCTCCGAGTCTCTTTGAATTCACTCAAGGCTGCAGAAATGGCATTTTAATGCAGTTAATAATTTGCATTTTATCCTAAACTTTGTTGAAGGTGTGATCATGGTTACTGAACATTCATGGATTCTGACATGGAGCAACCTTTTCAACATTTTGGATAATGAATAATTCGAAGCGTTGGGTTGTCTGCCGGCCGTCTGAAGCTGGAGTCTGATCCCTCGCTTTGTGCTGGCAGGTTAAAGTGTCAGGTTTGTTTGGGCTTCTCAGATTTACCATCTAAATGCTCCAGAAGCAAATGATAAGCTGCTTGCAGGTTCTTTCAATTTAAAGATCTTCATTGGTTTTCTCCCAAACCAACAACCAACCACAATCATAAGAAAAGAGCCGTCTTTTCTTCAGCTTAATAGGTTGTAAAATTGTCCCTTTTTCTTTACGTTAAATGAAAACTAAAACTAGTGTTTTGGTAATAAGTGTGTTACATCAGCAGATCTAAAGCGAGAATATTTCTCACTGATCAGTTTAACTAGAATTCAGTCTGCAACATGATGACTTTATTGCATCAGAAAGCAAATTTGTGAAATTACTAGTAAAAGTAAGTGGAGGTGTGTTTTACTCGGTTGGACAACTTGATTAGTCTGCCTCATGAGTTACTTGTAACAATCATGCATTTGTGGAACACGAAACTCAGTTAACATGTGGGTATGGTCCCAAATATGACGGGGGGGGCTCCGCCCTCGTGTTTAGCTATGGAGCTCAAATGCATCCTCCTTACAAGTTCTGCCTCATTGTAAAGGTGATTTATCAGGCTTTTTAACACCACTTAATGCAGCACCATGTGGTCTTAATAAAGGGGAGGAATAAACTCATTTGTTTTGTTAAGTTTAGACGTTTATTTAAAATTGATGATTGGACTATTGATGTCTTCTTCAGCTGTAGTGAACAATGTGTTCCATGTCAGCCTGGCTCTAATAAGACTTTCTGCCCTTTATGCCCCCCTGAGGAGACTTTTAGGTTTCTCGCTGAAGAAACAGAAGTGCTGTAAACATGCAAACTGCATCCTGCATTAATGAGGCTTTATTACGCTCCCTGGGTCAACATAACCTGGCAGCATGGATGTGGAGCAACTCCAGATTACACCAGTTCTTACATAAGTCTGTTTTAGGGCAGATTTTTAGGGTCTTTTATTGGATTTCAAAGGTTGTGATGGTTTTTGTCATGTGTTCGTCTTCCCGGACTATACTTATTTATCTTCTGTACCCTCAGCTTTTCTGTAAGAAATTTTCTTTTCTAAATTTTACCCAAAGTAAGAAATAAGACGCACTTTAAGGAATCCTTCCGACCCACATCTGTTTTCCTTAGGTATTGTCTTGATTTCCTTATTGCAAATCTAAGATATTTACTTGATCTCTGTATATAATCACTATATATATAATCATTTTTCATAATTAAGTTTGTTGTAAAATCTATTAAAATAATAGTGCTGTATATCTTCTGCACATTCATATCTTATTTTCCTTCCTAATGAAATTCTGCTGTAGTGTGGTGGTACATGGCTTCGTCTCTGGTGTTCAGACTGCATGAGAGAGGCCCGGAGCTGCTGAGGGAGGTGCTTCTGGAGCGTGGCTGGGAAGAATATGATGAACAAAAGCAGGAGGAGGAAGACTGGAACCTCTACTGGCGGGGTTCTGCATTTCACAGCTCCAAATATCATAACCTGCTGCCATGGCAACGCTTGAACCACCATCCCAAAACCATTGGCATCACACGCAAGGTTGGATTTGTCATGAATTGAACTCTGTATGAAGTTATCCTGTTTCAGAAACATCTGTGACTTCAAACTACAATATTTTCAAGTTTCCTGCATTTGTGCACAAATTGTACCAATAAAAAGTCTAAACCAGGTCTGCCAAGTCCAGAGCTACTATCCTGCAACCTTTAGAGCAGGGGTCATCTGCTTTGGTCCTCGAGGGCTACCATTCTACAGGTTTTAGTGTTTCCCTGCTGCAAAACATCTGATTTAGATGAAAATGTTCTCCAACGGCTCCTGCTCCAGCCAGTTAATGAGCCATTTATTTGAGTCAGGTGTGTTACAGCAGGGAAACAGTCAAAGCTGCAGGATGGTAGTTGGTAACCCCTGTTTTAGAGCATGCCTACTCCAACACACCTCAATCAAATAAATGGCTCGTAACAAGCGTCTGTAGAGCTGAATGACATGCACATGAAGGAATAAAGCTACAGTCGTCCTCAAAATTATTCATACCCTCCAATTAAAGAAAGTCTAAATTCACAACAGTAATTCAAATAACAAGAATCTAAAGAAACTAATGATTAATAAAAATGTACAAAATTATAGTTTAGTGAAATTAAATAATGCTTTTTAATTTTGGTTAGAAATAATAATGGAAATTAAAAAAAAAAAAAAAAAAAAAAAGCTGTCCCAGACACATTAGAGCAGCTTTCCCATGAACAAACCAAAATACCTGTCAACAGGTGTAGAAGTCAGAAGATCAGAGAAAACATGATTGCAGTGATTGCCTCAACATTTTAGTTTCGGAGCCCCATCATCCTTGTTCACTCATTTCATTTTTTGTGTTTGTCTTCAATATTTCTTTTGAACCACAATTTAAAATCAATGTCATGATTTTCATATTCTTTTTTTATTTATTATTGCTTTTGTCAATGAGGCAAAACTCATTCAGTATTCATTTATGTTTCGAACTATTTTCAAGATTATGCCTTTATTTTCTCTTTATAATATTAAAAAGCAAATAAGAGTATACATTGGACATGATAGTTTATATAGTTTATAGATTCATTGTATCAGTTGAGTTTAATAACATAAAAGAAGAGCTAATTCTAGCTTAGGTAATTGGACACTGTGGCTTTAACAAGTCAGCCCGGTGTCTAACCAGACAAGTGGAGAGGGACCCAACTGCAGTCACGACACGTCACCATATATCCAATCCACGCCGGAAGTCCCAAGCGGAAGTTTCTTCTTCATGTAACTTACTAAAATCTAACCCCAGCCCTAACCCCCCCGACTACACCCACTCAGCTGCAGATAGATATGCTGCGTTCCATTTGAACTCGGAAGTCGGAAATTCCCAGTTCCGAGTAGGAAGTTTCAACTGGAACGCCCCCCTGAAGTCGGATTTCCCACTCGGAAAGTCGGACAACTCTCGCAGCTCCGAGTTCAGATTTAAAGATGGCCGCGCCCTGTGTTAGCAGTTTTAGAAGCTTCTGTAATGTCACATTTATTTACACTTCTTATTTATATTTTGTTGCATAAGTCAATCGTACACGTAGTATTGATTTATACAGATGTACGGGGAAGCTGCTGTAATGTAATTCACATTTTTCATGTCGTATATGTGAACTACAACACCAGCTGTGCCAACAACGGCTAATAACAATAGCCTTAGCAAACACGTTGTTTTGCTAGGGTGCTAACTGGTTTTCCGACCAGTGAGCTGGAACGCAAGTTGGTCGGGTGTGACGTCACCCCCCAGTTCCCACTTCCCAGTTCCGATGAAAATGGAACGCAGCAATACTCTTGGCGTGTTTAACTAATTTCCGCTTGAGACTTCCTGCATGGATTGGATGCATGGCGGATGCCTTGTCGGCCATTGTAACTGCAGGAAGGTAGCCTACTTGTAGGACAAGAGTGGATGTTGTATTTGTTGTGGAGCCTCATGGTTTTCTTACCGTGTCTTGGATGTTAAAATGTTTTCCAGCAAAGGTGCTTGAAACTGGAACCTGGTTTGTATTTTCATAAAACAAAAGGAACAAAAAACTTTTTTCTTTTCTATAAACCGAGACCGTGCGGGGCTGGAGAGAGACATATGAAGGCCCCAGCAAACAGTTAGTGTGCATCTACAGCTGGAACAGTTTCAGCTTATTTCACTGACAGCTGATTTTTTTCCTTCTTTAGTCGGGGGGTATGAATAAATTTGAGGACGACTGTATTTGATTCAGGAATGTTGGAGAAGGTAAGTTGCAGGATGGTGGCACTCAAGGACTGGATTTGGGCACCCCTGGTCTAAACCCCTTCAAAAATAAAGAAAGTTAGCCTTTTGCAAAGCATAAAGCTGATCATGAATTGACCAAAATGTTGGGGGACGGACTTGAAGAGAGCAGATCATGTAAGGAACCCAAAAATTCTTATTACACTGAAATGAACTTGCAGGATAAGTCAACAGTAACTGGAAATATTGACTCCGAATATCTTTTTCTTCTTTAATCTTTGTTTAGCTGGAGATTTATTTATTTATTTTTCAGCTGGAGTCTGAAGCGTTAATGGCAAAACTGAAAAGTTTGTACACCAAATGCACCAAATAATTTTCCAAAAGCCTGATTTGTCATTTTCTTTGGAAGGACTGCTTGGCACGCAACCTGAGGAGAATGAGGGCCACGTTTGGATCGGCTCTGTATGACTTCAGTCCCACCGCCTTTATCCTCCCCAGCGACTACACCCGCTTCCTGGCTGAATACAACAAACTGCGTCCAAACGGGGGACGCTCCGTCTACTGGATCTGCAAGCCTGTGGACCTTTCCAGAGGCAGAGGGATCTTCATCTTTGAGGCCATGAAGGATTTAGTCTACGACTGCCCCGTGATCGTGCAGCGGTACATCAGCAACCCGCTGCTGATCTCTGGCTACAAGTTCGACTTGAGGATCTACGTGTGTGTGAAGAGCTTTCACCCTCTCACGGTTTACATCCATCAGGAGGGCCTGGTGCGTTTTGCTACAGAGAAATACAACCTGTCGTCTTTGCAGAACTTGTACTCTCACCTCACAAACACCAGCATCAATAAGTTTGGTCCTTTCTACAAAACCCAAAAAGGGAAGGTGGGTCAGGGGTGCAAGTGGACCATGAGCAAATTCAGGCATTTCCTCCACAGCCTGGACATCAACGAGCTTCTGCTGTGGCAGAGGATCAACAACATCGTCACCCTGACCCTCCTCACCATCGCCGCCTCTGTGCCCTCCTGTCCAAACTGTGTGGAGCTGTTTGGCTTTGACATCCTCATCGACATCAAGTTCAAACCGTGGCTGCTGGAGGTGAACGACAGCCCTGCGCTGACTCTGGACTGCCAAGCTGACATTTCAGTGAAGAAGGAACTCATCAGTGATCTGATTGATTTGATGAACTACACATCTATTGACAGATTAAGAAGCAGAGCTTATCAGAAGCACAAGCATAAGCATCTTTGTTTCAGTGCGAACCCCTCCTCACCTGTTTCTATACCTTTGCTGTCCAATTTAAAAGGACAAAAGTTTCAGAGGAAAAGAAAAAGTATCAAATCCTCACAAAATCAGACACTTCCTCTGCTTAAAACTGCAAAGAAAAGACAAATACAAGCTAAACAAGTTTTTACAGCTAATTACCAGCGACGCCTTCCCCCTGTTCAAACCAGAAGCGGAACATTTAACACCACTGTTACCGAAACCTGCACCCACCGGACCTTAAACCAGATACTCGACCCACATTCAAGGACAAATGTGTCAGTGGTAAACGGACAGACACGTCCAGTTCTCACATCGTGCCAGATGGAAAACCGTCTTCAGGTGTCTGAGGTTGCAAACCAAGACAACAGCCAAACAGAGGCTGCGATGAATGTTTCAGCAGAGGCGGACGTTTCCTCGCGGATACCTGACACCCAGCAGAAGGGGCAGAGATTCAGATGTTCTGCTGAGCGCTGGAGGCTCCCAAGTATTTACAGGTAATCACATTACTGAGGGAAAACAAGAAAAAAAATCATTGGCTGAAACAGATCTGTTTCTCATTCACGTTTTAATTAACCGAGTATATTCTGGGGAGGCCTCTGTAACTTTAACTGCACTGAAACCTGTGTCCACATGTAATTAAGGATAGCAATTACTCGGATGTTGTTAACAGTTGTGCAAGTAGAACAGTCCTAAACTGCTAAGGTGACTCATGCACGCACTTCAAACACACAGAAGTGTTTCATCCCCAACATGAGGAGAAATCAGTGTCCAGAGGAATTACATCAAATATGCTAAACTGTATGTCAGGTAGCCCAAATACCTAAACAATTGTTCAAATGTCCCTTTATCTTATATTCAATCTTGAAACATGAAACTGATGCACAACAAACACACATCAGAACCACTTTGAAAGCGATGCATGAAAAGACCCGTTGGACTCGGAGGAAAACCTGCACTTACCCGTTACAGCCATCAGATTTACAAAAAAAGAGAACGTCACTGATTAAGATCATAATTCCAGCCAGATCTCATGACAGAAACAGAAAAGGTGGATGAAGATGATTCAACACACTGCAAAAAATTATTCTTTGGATCAGATTAAAAAAATTACTGTAATTTGTTACATCTAAATTTATTAGTTTTTCTAAAAACTAAATTTATGATGTGGTTGAAACCATAAATTTTGATTTACTAGAAATCTATATATTACATTAAAACAAAGAAAGAAATTGCTTGATACCAAGTAAAAAATATAATCTATAACAAAGATGGGAACGACTTTTTTTTACTTTGTTACAACTTACTTTTTTTTTTTTTAATAAACCAATTGAATTGCTGTAATTTTTTCAATTTTTCTCAAATTAAATTCCTGATTTAGGAAAAAAGAAAAATTTAAATGATAACTTACTCATGAAATTACAATTAGTACCAGGCAAAAGTGGTACTTAATGTATGAGTCTGTGACTGATCAGCAATTTAAACAGTATTTACCATGTTGGTTCTATGTCACACATCATACAAAAATTGTACATGGTTGGGAGTTTATCTCCTTATCCTTCACACTCATGGTGCAACTTTAACGTCCAAACTGAAGAGAATTTCTCCACAACTTCATCTGAATTCTAACATAACAAAGGCAGTAAAGCACATAACTTAAATTCATAGTATAACAATCATAAAAGGTTAAATTCCTGCTGAATTTGTATTTCATCACCAAACCAAAATAATAAAGTTAGATCAAGTAAAACCGTCTTTCATATCAACTACAGCCCAGATACCCTTTTTGCAGTGTTGCAGTCATGCATTCACATCAAATGTGATGTTTTCATCCACAGCAGGAGTCAGGCGCCAGAAGAGATCCAAGTGGGAAGATCTACAGCACAGAATAGAAAAGACATTCCTCCAGTCAGAGTTGGAAACTTCATCCGGACATTCCCATTTAACGCAGCCACTCTGAAGGCCTCGCAGCACAAACTGGATGTAATGAAAATCACACAGGAGCTTCAGAAGCTGACTGGTCTGTTGGCATCTGGCCAATCAGACGGGACGAACTGTGGGAGAGATGAGGACATGGAGGATGATGATTACCTTGATTCACTGCTGTGGGGACCAAAAGATCCCCCACCACTCAGCCAGTGCTTCAAACCCACTTAGGCGAGAGCGAGTGTTGTCATCTGGAGCTAGAGATGGACAAACTGAACAGGAAGCTCTCAGAGACTCAAAGTAGGAAACAAAAAAGGTGAAGGAGAAATATTTTGTTGGGATGAAAGACGGTACTGATGTGTGTGTTTACTCATAAGAAATTCGGTATTTGCGTCCGTGCTGAAGCATCAGATCAGGTTTAAACTGACATCAGCTTCAGCTACTGCAGACGTCATGGCTGCAGCTGACATGGAGGAAAGACATATTGAAAGTTAATTCATTGCTACTTTAAAGATGATGAATATTGAATTTCTGAATAGTAGTAGTCAACAAACAGAAGTAGATGTGGCAATATTTTACGACAGTATAAATGTGATCAATTTATTGTTTTACATCTAAAATATTGTTATATTTTACTGACTTTTTGTATGATGCAAGTTTGAAATATAAAATCAGGTTCATGCAGTGACAGCAGTGACAGATCAGGTGAAGGGGAGATATCAACTTGCATTGCATGAACATGTAATGAGGTCAGTCAGTTCTTTGACACCATCTTTTGTCTGTCCTCATGAATTATTACCACAGCTGAAAGTGCCACTTAGTGAACACAAAGCTGCACAGAAACACGCTGATGAAACTGTGATCTATAACTGGATGCACATTTCAAGTTGACACGACTTGTTGAATGTATTTCCTGTCTTTTATGGCCTTATGAGGATATACAGTACTGTGCAAGTCTTGATCCAGCCCTCGTTCATTTCTATCAAGCTTTCAAGCCAGCAGAATTTCCTGTAATCTTTTAAAGTGGTCTTAAGCAATAGTTTTCCAAGCTTTATCAAGCCACTTAACACTAAGTATGAATCACATGCACCTAATGCAAGAAATGAACCAGTAATGTGTCTAAACACAACCACTTAGCAAAGGACTAATTTTATATTTTGTCATCAGGCACATTCTCATCAGCAGAGGGCGTCAAAAGACACAATTTCTTCCTATTTTTTAGTTGCATCAATAAAAAGAATTCCTAAAAATAACATTTTGCCAGACAAAATAATCTTTTTGCAACAACAAGCTGGTCCTTGCACAGTTATCTGGGTATGAAGTGAAAAGTGTCTCTAAATTTGAAGTAAAGTGAAGGACAAAAGAAGAACTGTAAGGTCTAAACTGTTATCTTCAGCAGAGGAGCAGAATCTGAGAGATGAAATAGGAATAAAAAAAAAAAAAAAAAAAAAACAAAAACAGCACAGACCAGACAGGGACCCAAGACATGCATCTGGACCTGCAGCTGATCCATGTTGGTCGTAGTCTCATCAGAAATGGTCTCCATGGAAGGGGGGCTGTTTCGAAGCCCTTCTGAAGGAAGAAAAATGGGGAGAAAAGGTTGAGGTTTGTCCAAAGACTGTAAAAAAAAAAAATAAAATAAATAAAATAGATGTGGTATCCAGTTAAATCTGAAGAGGGAAATATGAAGCCAGTCGGGTGTTTCCCACTGTTGCCATCTTGCCTTGTCACGCGTGTCGTCACTCCCAGAAAATATCAAAATGGGCAAAAATATCAAAATGAGCAAAAGCAGAACCGCTCCAAGCTGTGGGGCAAATGATTGATAGCCAAGCTAATGCTAACAGAGCTAATCTGAAGTGAACAGTCACAAAAGAAAATAGGCAGTTTAAAGGTAAGACACGCTCAGACTTGCTGTTAACCAGCTAAAATCCACCATTATGCAACTCTGCTACAGGCTGAGGCCTTCCTGGGAGCAAGCAGGGAACTAACTATTAGCCTCCACGGCTAAAACCAGCAGCCAATCTGCTGCCTGTCAATCAAATGGACGTGCCCCTAATTATGTGTAATTTCAAGATTAAGCCCCTTTCAGACTTGCACTGGAAAGCGGTAATCGTGCGGACTTTGTCCTTTTTACTTTTGCATTCAGACATGCGTTCCGGCCTTTTACCTGGGGGATGTAGCGGACATGTACCGGCTGGTCCCCATGCCATAAGAGCGGAAATGTTGCGGCGCGCTGTTTTGGCTGAACGCACAAGAAAAAGTTCTGGACAGAGTTGAAGGGAGAACGTGGCTGTGCTGAATTTTCTGCAACACTTCCTGATGTCTGAAAGCGCCAGTAAGTCGGCAAGGAGGCGGCATGTTTGAAAAGACGAGTCTGGTTAAAGAGCGGATGGACTTTAACGCTCATGCTCCTCAATGCAAGTCTGAAAGCGACTTAAATAACATCTGTATGGATGAGTTATGACAAAATTCACCCCCTCACAGTTGACATGAAGGTAAACTTGACCTTTTAAACCTAAAATGATGTTTTGAACCAGGCTGATAACATGTTTATTTCTGCTGTGAAGTTGGTCTTTTTACTTGGGAGTCTATGAAGATTTGGTCTGTTTTGGAGCTAGCCCCCTAGTGGATGAAGATATAACTACAGTTATTAAACTTAACTTTCAGGTTTGACTTTTCTCCAGCGGCGTTTGCCCCTTGGGTTTGTCACATGACACAAGAGGTGGAGTGAAAACTAGGGATGTCACGATTATTTAATCGTGAAGATTCTTCAATATCGTCACTTTACATCAAAGATCATGTCTGAACCATGACGGCAGATCAGAACGAAAAGAAAGTTATTTGATACATGGAATGGGTCATAGATAAGGAGGATAATATGGGTTTTAGTGGATTTTGTTTACCACTGTGATAAGATACCTACAGTATATGCCCAGAATCCGCTCCTCTGACTAAGATAATACCAAATACAGATTCTGAATACCGCATGAGTGATAACCTTGTTGTTTATGCATTAATGTGTAAAAACAAACAAAAGACATTGATTTAATTCAATCTCTTTGCATTAACGCATCAATTTCAACCAATATAATTAAACCTTAATGACTCGTGAGGAGTGTTTATGTGATTTTACACATTTATGGTGTTTGGGAATTAAGATATAATAATCATGATAATCGTAAAATCATGATTATTACTTTGAGAATAATCGTACCGAGACAATCTGTATTTGTGACATTCCTAGTGAAAACCAGTGGCATCAGGTCTGATGGAGGGTTTATCCTCCCTATAGTCCAGACTTCAACATTGTAGAAGCAGTGTGGGATCATCTGGACAGAAAACCTGGAGAAAATCCAAAGAAGAGCTTTGGAAAGTCCTTCAACAAACCCAAAGAACTTTTTTGCTATTTAAAAATGAGAAAGTTTTTATGACGAGGGTTCAGACTGTGTTGAAGAATAAAAGTGATTGAAACCTTAATTTTGATCACAGGCATGTACAAACTGTTTTTGTCTTGTTTGACTGCACATCATCAAAGTTTTCCTGGCTGTTTGTAAAGAAATCAGGTGTAGCTCAAATTTCCACAATCCTGTATTTCCCAACAATTAGCGTCTTTCCTGCTGCAAGTGTGTGTTTTCACTGTAAACACACACTTTGAATTTTGTCATTTATTCTCTGTTTATCTGTCTGTTTACTCCCAGGTTTTCATTTCGGAGGAAATGAGAACTGGTAAAGTTTCATTTATTTCCACTAATGATATAAAAGCAAGAAACAAAAGCAGAGCAATTAGACCAAAACATCCGTGTGTGCAGTCTAAATGGCTGCTTAAAAGGCATTAAGTGATTTTTGTTTGTGACCACAGAGAGATGCATTATGACAATAGATTGTTGAAAGCCACTTGGCCTTTCCTTATAATGCAACAAGTTTTGTTTTTTGGGTTTCTTTGTTTGTTTTGTTAATGAAGCATCAGGTGTCTTACAAAAAGTGCTTTCAGAAACAGATTTGTTCTAATTGGATGAGCAGTATGGAGGAATATTGACATGTTTTTGTGGAATTTTATGGACCTTTTTGGCTCGGACCCCGGCGAACTCCATTATATGAAAGTTGGGGGAAAACGAGAAGCCTTCCTGATCGCCGACTGCATTTGAGATATTAAAAAAGTGCTCCAGAGTCTTGCTCACCATGAGGGTAAGTGGAAAATAAAGTAGCATCATTCTGTGGGTGTGAACTATTCCTTTAAGCAATGATGGAATCATCATACTGTGATACTATTGTCAAGTGAAGCCATTGCTGTAATCTGGGAACCTAAGCAGGAAGAAGATGATCAGATAATAATAACATGAGACACCAAGAAAAAGTCTCAAAATCAAACTGTCAGTAACAAAGAAAATAGAAAGAAACTGACTTTATACAAACAGATGTAGCAAAGCATTAAGTGTTGCTGTTTTTAAGAGTTGTTCGTCTGTTAAAATCACTGCTGATCGTGTTGGACCTGAAAACATTCCTCATGTAATAAACTGTTTCATCTTGAGACTGAATACTAAAGACAAGATGGTGTTTATAACTATGTTCTGCGGTGTGCAAAGCAGCCAGTATTTGCATCTGTATTTGTATTTGTTGAAGGTGGAAAAGTATTTGTATTTGTATTCAAGTAAAATTCAAAATAGACGTAAAAAAGGATGACATGCAGCAAATGGTCTGAATACGGGAATGGAACTGGGGCCGGCGCTAAAAACAGAATAAAGTCGCACAGAGGGCAGCTGCTCTACCTGTTGAGCTTAAAATATGACTGTTCAGATTGACTTTTCACCGAGCTGAGGATTCTGGGTTGCTGGGCAGAGTGTGTCGGTCACACTCTTTACTCCTAACCTCATGTACTACTCATTCGGGCATGTACTGCGGTTTGATGTTTGATGACAGCTTTTTCATCTAACGTTTTTTTTGTTGTTTCCAAATAGAAGTATTTTTTAGAATATTTCTTAGAAGTATTTTTAAAAAATAGACATTATTTGTGCCTTTCCAAATACTGTATTTGAGTTTGGCTCCACTCCTACTATGTTCTCACATTTATCTCTATTTTATTAGAAGATATTTTGTGTCACGTTCTTGCCTATAAGTTGTGTGAAGTCTACAGTGGAATTAAACAATAAAATATGATAAAAAATCATAGCAGACTAACTTCTTATCATTTAGATGTTCAAATATAAGAATACGAAAAAAGTTCTTACTGTAAGTTCCCACTGTCCCATATAAAATTTAATATTAAAAGGAAATCTAGTTAAAAATTTCAGAGGGAAAGTAATCTGTAAATAATCTGGATTAGATACAGATTTTTTAGGGCCAATACCAATACTGATATTTTCTCATCCGCCTCAGCTGATGGCCGATACAACCTGACGATATTTGGGGCCAATACTGCATTTGACTCGCAAATTAATATCATAAAGGACAGAATGAAAAGGAATTTTAAAACTGTTTTGATTTAAACAAGAACAAAGCACTTCATATAAATATATAAAAAAGAAATAGTGCATTTGGAAAAGAATATTAAATGTAGTAGTAATGACCTTTATTTAAAACAGGTAAGTCACCAGTTCTCATTTACAATGACGACCTGGCTAAGACGCAGCAAAGTAAATAACACCAGACACTTAATAAAAAAATTACAATTCAAAAGTACAAGAAGAAAAAAATAGTAAATACTCAACAAAATATCATTCAAAGCTGACAGCTAAAAGCAGGCACATATAGATATGTACAAAACAAGTAGAGAATAAGTTAGTGACTAAAAACAAGTGCAATGTTTAAATAAAAACATTGAACTTGTAATAATTATGTATATAGAAAAAGTCTGTAAATTATGCTGGGTGGGGGTGTCGGCAGATGCCGATACCAGCAAAACCCCCCAAATATTGACCTTAAATATCGTCCGGCCGATGTATCAGCCTATCCTTACTCTGTATATTTATTTATACATTATGATGGCTGTTTTTTTAGCTTGAAATGTAAACATGATGGAAAATGAGCCACAAGACCAGAAGAATCTGATCCAAGACAAACTGTTCGAGGTCAACAAAGAAATACAACAAAAAAGACCTGAAGGGTTTTAAAATGTTGATGTTGATGTGTCAAGTCGACCAAAAAATAACTAGAAAAAACAAAAAATGTCCAAAAAAAATCTCTGGAGAATGAAATGCAAAGATTATATATTTCTGTGAATGCAATCCCTAAAATGAATGAACGAATAAAAGTAAAAAAAAACAAAATAAACATGATCTTTTGTTTTTTTTCTCTCTTTTGTAATCAAGTTATACACACAAGTCTTCATGTTGTGGCCATTTTTACTGCACTGCTCAGCTTATTTCTGTTCAAACTTCACCTTCCTGCTACCAGTGAGAGATCCTGCTCACAAACACACGCATGTACACGCACACGTGGACACAGAGTGACATCACAGATCATGCATACCTGCTCAGAAACCTGCAGCTCTGTATGTGACTCACGTGCTCACTCACTCTACCACTGAAGACTGGAAGTTTTCCTGTTTGCACAGAATTACACCATGACGGCACGACCCACTCTTCATCGGGAACATCATCTTCATCTGAAAACAGGAAAAACAACATCACATTGGTTTGGCTGAAAATGAAAGCAATGACTTCAGGATCTTTAGTTTCCAGAAGCTTTCATAACTTATTTTCACGGTTCTGATACGTCTAAACGTCAAATAATCTCATATAAAATAAATAAAAATAATCACATCATCAGTTTGTTTAATTAGCTGAAATCAAATCACATAAAACAACATTTCCTTCTTTTAATGTCACAACTATCATCACTGTCGAGTTCAGCTATTGTTAGGGTCCTTTGATATGGTTCAAAACAAAATTTATGATGACAATTTAATTATCTGAAGTGCAAATTAAAATAATTAAATGAAACATTTTGGGGGCGGGGGGGTTTAGGGGAGCAGAGGTCAAAAAAGCTGTGACACTTCCTGGTCAATTTAAAAACCACTTCTTGATATAAAAATAACACATTCAAGGCAGCTGTTGCTTAGCAAGACTGGAGCACCAGATGTAATTAAATTATGATTGAATTAATATATTTACAGGATGAAACTATTTGTCATTTATTTGGGGACGACTTCACGAGCTCCCTCCAGCCTGTAAATCTCCGTTCCAGCTGCCGACTGTCGGCTGGTTTCATGTCCTCCATGTTTAGGCTGTTTAGCGCTGGAGTGTGAGTCTGGCAGCAGGCTTCACCACACCTCCTGACTTAGCATCACTAACTGTTCTCAGTTTCACAAACAGTAAATTTGCCCTGGGAGAGACAGTTAAAAACCTGCCGGACCCGTCTCAATGCATTTAAACAGAAATTAAAGGGAAATTACGCACACGTGCCAGAGTGGGAGTTGTTGAAAGTAATTTAATGCAATCATTCGGTTTTCCAGGTTAAATTTAGAGAGATGGCTGTCTGTAACCCCACAGTTAGGTTTTTTAAATGGCTGCAGGATCAGGTTTCATATTGACTTCCTCATTGTAAAAGCTGAAGAGAATTCTGGAATTACTGCTGTGGTAAAGAGTTTGTTTTCATCAACACTGCAACAGTGGTGTGACCAGTTTTGTAACATACTGTAGGTGTGGGCTGGATTCGCAGCTCAAAGGAACTCTGGAAGAGGATTTCCAGCAATGCAGGATAGTAAAATATTAACATGGCTGACTGACATAGATTGAAGTGTATTACAGCAGTTTTACAAGGGATAATAAAATGTGTTCACCACTCAGCAGCAGAGGTGGGATTGTGTAACAGGCCTCTGAGGTCATGAGAAGCTCGTTGTTACGCCAAACTCCTCAAACAGCAAAAATCTGCAGGTGGAGAAGAAAATCTCCCAAATAAAAGACAAAAATTACACGGAGTCTTTAAAAACACAGAAGTTTACACTAAACTTTTGCTTTAAGTGAAATGTTCATGTCAGTTTTCTTACGTGTAAGAGAACCGTGAAAATGAATAAATGAATTATTGGATAAATGAATAAATAAATAAAATCAGTACTTGGATTTTTCTTTAAAGTTAACCTGATTTCTGTTTAAAAAAAGATTAATTTGAATCCCACTTATGAGTTAGGTGCAGCCTGGGCAACTCTTTTGTTTTCTTCTTGTTTTCTGCTTAACCTGATTCACACTCTCAGTCAAAAGTTTGGACACACTTTCCCAATAAATGCAATGGGAATGTGTGTCCAAACCTTTCATGAAGCATTCTCTGTTTCCAAGTTTTTTATTATCATGTTTTCACCTTTCACCTATGTATGTCTGGTAAAAAAAAAAAAAAAAAAAAAAAAAAAGTTTATAAAAAGCTGGGGAAAAAAATTAACATAGTAAATGCAGTAAAATTAGAAACTGAATTAAGAAAAATTAACTCAAGACCATGGATGTCCAAGTCCGATCCTTGAGAGTCACTGTCCTGCATTTCTAGAATATACCCTCCCCAACACAGCTGAATCAAAAGACTAGTTACTTCGTGCATGTCCTTCAGCTCTGCAGAGGCTGGTAACGAGCCATTCGTTTGATTCAGGTGTGTTGGAGAAGAGATGCAACCAAAACGTGCAGGATAGCTCTCGAGGACTGGACTTGGGCTCTAGGCTGTCATAAATTATAGAAAAATGCAGGAAAGTTATAATATAGAATTAAAAATGCCTAACCGTGGCACAATACAAACAAAAAAATTAAAATCTTTTTAGACGAAACGATGATGTTGTGTAGCTCAGAAGCTGACATTCATGGTGAAATAAAGCAGATAAGTTGTAGTTTAAACACATTTCAGTTCCCAGCTGCAGGAAAGTTCCTAAAAACATTTGTTTCATTTATCATTTGGTTCCCCCAGGAAACTCTCCATCACAGATATTTGAGGTTAGTTGTATTCTTTTGTTCTTTTAAGGTGCCGTGAATGTTCTCTTGGACGTGGAACCTCAACGCGTCCTTCACATTTCCTTCACATGTTCCCATAACTTTTCATTTCAGTCAACATTGTCACATTTACAATGTTGAAAGACAGTGTTTAAAAAAAAGTTTTATCTTAACGTAAGAACAGAAGACAACAGCAATCCAGAACTAAAGGGCTATTACGTGTGCTCTGTTATATGAACTTTGAAAAAGTTGCTATCCTTTTGACAAATTGTCTTGAAAATGAGCATCTATCTAAAAGAAGTCACATCTTAAGTAGGAATAATAAAACTGTTGTAAAATATTTGAGCTGGTCCAACATTTAAACATGCAAAAGCAACACAACAAAGGTTTCTAATCTGTTTCTGACTCATCTGGATGGTACACGGTCATCCATTATGCACATCCCTGCATCATTGTCCTGTAGCATCCTGGAGCTGAGAAACACATCCCAACTTTGTGTTCTAGCCTTGAGCATCATGTGAGAGCCACATCACATGTCTGGATATAGTCATAATATGAATGTTTAAGTTGTGCACATTGGGATGATTCAGCACAGAAACCCAAAAGGATATTATTGGAGGAAGGGAGGGAAATGAAGAGAGAAAGTGACAGAACAATGAGTGGACACTGGACCAGTTGGACTCAGAGAAGAGACAGGCTGCAAGACGGATGCATAGTTATCTCAAAATGCAGAATTTGGCGAAACACTAAAATTAAATCTGGAAAATAAAAATACAGATTCAATAAGTCCCTACATTTTTTTCAATGCTATAAGCCAAGCGCAACGCCTGCCTTACCCTGCTGACAGTGGTCTCTATCAGCAGGCAATGCTCTGTGTCTCACTGCAAAATAATAATCTGACGGATGAGTTAAGGGAGTTGATTTGGCCTCCAAATTCTCCAGATCTTAATCCAACCAAGCTTCTGCAGAATCTGCTGGCTAAACAAACCCAATCAGTGGAGGCCTCATCTCACAACTTGCAGGACTGATGCTGACAGGTTGGTGCCAGATGCCACAGACTGCCTTCAGAGGCCGTGCACAGTCCATGCTTCAATGCATCTGCACGTCCTACTTATATCCTATATTTGGTTGGTGGCTGATTTGTTAATACGCCTCCA